>CM045938.1:1240724-1956678 GCA_025177825.1 Aechmea fasciata
ATAACTTTAGAAACAGTACTTTTTCTCATTCCACCAAACAAAGAGTAAAACCTAATTATATTGTTATATTATGCCCCGAGAGTGTATATTGGCAACGTATAGTTGTCTACGTTCACAAGAACCAAAACCGGAACAACATTTGACTACTCAGTTGCGTCCTAACAGTATAACTTTAGAAATTGTACTTTTTCTCATTCAACCGAACAAAGAGTGAAACCCAATTATATTGTTCTATTATGCCCCGAGAGTGTATATTGGCCACGTATCGTTGTCTACGTTCACAAGAACCAAATTCGGAACAACATTAGACTACTCAGTTGCGCCCTAACGGTATAACTTTGGAAACGAACTTTTCTCATTCCCATAGAACAAAAGAGTAAAACCTAATTATATTGTTCAATTATGCCCGAGAGTGTATATTGGCAACGTATCGTTGTCTACGTTCACAAGAACCCGGAACAACGGTAGACTACTCGGTTGCGCCTAACAATATAACTTTAGAAAGCAGTACTTTTTCTCATTCACGAATAAAGAGCGAAACCCAATTATATTGTTCTATTATGCCAGAGTATATATTGGCAACGTATCGTTGTCTACGTTCACAAGAACCAAAACCGGAACAACATTAGACTACTCAGTTGTGCCCTAACAGTATAACTTTAGAAACAGTACTTTTTCTCATTCAACCGAATAAAGAGTGAAACCCAATTATATTGTTCTATTATGCCCCGAGAGTGTATATTGGCAACGTATCGTTGTCTACGTTCACAAGAACCAAAACAGGAACAACATTAGACTAATCATTTGCGCCCTAACAGTATAACTTTAGAAACGGTACTTTTTATCATTCAGAACAAAAGTGAAACCTAATTATATTATTCTATTATGCCCGAGAGTGTATATTGGCAACCCATCGTTGTCTACGTTCACAAGAACCAAAACCGGAACAACATTAGACTACTCAGTTGCGCCCTAACAGTATAACTTTAGAAAGAGTACTTTTTCTCATTCAACCGAACAAAGAGTGAAACCCTATTATATTGTTCTATTATGCCCCGAGAGTGTATATTGGCAACGTATCGTTATGTACGTTCACAAGAACCAAAACCGGAACAACATTAGACTACTCAGTTGCGCCCTAACAGTATAACTTTAGAAACAGTACTTTTTCTCATTCCACCGAACAAAGAGTGAAACCTAATTATATTGTTCTATTATGCCCCGAGAGTGTATATTGGCAGCGTATCGTTGTCTACGTTCACAAGAACCAAAACCGGAACAACATTAGACTACTCAGTTGAGCCCTAACAGTATAACTTTAGAAATAGTACTTTTTCTCATTCCACCGAACAAAGAGTGAAACCTAATTATATTGTTCTATTATGCCCCGAGAGTGTATATTGGCAACGTATCGTTGTCTACGTTCACAAGAACCAAAACCGGAACAACATTAGACTCCTCAGTTGCGCCCTAACAGTATAACTTTAGAAATAGTACTTTTTATCATTCAACCGAACAAAGAGTGAAACCCAATTATATTATTCTATTATGCCCCGAGAGTGTATATTGGCAACGTATCGTTGTCTACGTTCACAAGAACCAAAACCGAAACAACATTAGACTACTCAGTTGCGCCCTAACAGTATAACTTTAGAAACAGTACTTTTTATCATTCAACCGAACAAAGAGTGAAACCTAATTACATTATTCTATTATGCCCGAGAGTGTATATTGGCAACGTATCGTTGTCTACGTTGAAAAGAACGAAAACCGGAACAACATTAGACAACTCATTTGCCCCCTAACAGTATAACTTTAGAAAGAGTACTTTTTCTCATTCAACCGAACAAAGGGTGAAACCCTATTATATTGTTCTATTATGCCCCGAGAGTGTATATTGGCAACGTATCGTGATGTACGTTCACAAGAACCAAAACCGGAACAACATTAGACTACTCAGTTGCGCCCTAACAGTATAACTTTAGAAACAGTACTTTTTCTAATTCCAACGAACAAAGAGTAAAACCTAATTATATTGTTCTATTATGCCCCGAGAGTGTATATTGGCCACGTATCGTTGTCTATGTTCACAAGAACCAAAACCGGAACAACATTAGACTACTCAGTTGCGCCCTAACAATATAACTTTAGAAACAGTACTTTTTCTCATTCCACCGAACAAAGAGTAAAACCTAATTATATTGTTCTATTATGCCCCGAGAGTGTATATTGGCAACGTATCGTTGTCTACGTTCACAAGAACCAAAACCGGAACAACATTAGACTACTCAGTTGCGCCCTAACAGTATAACTTTAGAAATAGTACTTTTTATCATTCAACCGAACAAAGAGTGAAACCCAATTATATTATTCTATTATGCCCCGAGAGTGTATATTGGCAACGTATCGTTGTCTTCGTTCACAAGAACCAAAACCGGAACAACATTAGACTACTCAGTTAAGCCCTAACAGTATAACTTTAGAAACAGTACTTTTTATCATTCAACCGAACAAAGAGTGAAACCTAATTATATTATTCTATTATGCCCGAGAGTGTATATTGGCAACGCATCGTTGTCTACGGTGAAAAGAACGAAAACCGGAACAACATTAGACAACTCATTTGCCCCCTAACAGTATAACTTTAGAAATAGTACTTTTTATCATTCAACCGAACAAAGAGTGAAACCCTATTATATTGTTCTATTATGCCCCGAGAGTGTATATTGGCAATGTATCGTGATGTACGTTCACAAGAACCAAAACCGGAACAACATTAGACTACTCAGTTGCGCCCTAACAGTATAACTTTAGAAACAGTACTTTTTCTCATTCCACCGAACAAAGAGTAAAACGTAATTATATTGTTCTATTATGCCCCGAGAGTGTATATTGGCAACGTATCGTTGTCTACGTTCACAAGAACCAAACCCGGAACAACATTAGACTACTCAGTTGCGCCCTAACAGTATAACTTTAGAAACAGTACTTTTTCTCATTCCACCGAACAAAGAGTAAAACCTAATTATATTGTTCTATTATGCCCCGAGAGTGTATATTGGCAACGTATCGTTGTCTACGTTCACAAGAACCAAAACCGGAACAACATTAGACTCTCATTTGCGCGCTAACAGTATAACTTTAGAAACAGTACTTTTTCTCATTCAACCGAACAAAGAGTGAAACCCAATTATATTGTTCTATTATGCCCCGAGAGTGTATATTGGCAACGTATCGTTTTCTACGTTCACAAGAACCAAAACCGGAACAACATTAGACTACTCAGTTGCGCCCTAACAGTATAACTTTAGAAACAGTACTTTTTCTCATTCAACCGAACAAAGAGTGAAACCCAATTATATTATTCTATTATGCCCTGAGAGTGTATATTGGCAACGTATCGTTGTCTACGTTCACAAGAACCAAAACCGGAACAACATTAGACTACTCAGTTGCGCCCTAACAGTATAACTTTAGAAACAGTACTTTTTCTCATTCAACCGAACAAAGAGTGAAACCCAATTATATTGTTCTATTATGCCCCGAGAGTGTATATTGGCCACGTATCGTTGTCTACGTTCACAGGAACCAAATTCGGAACAACATTAGACTACTCAGTTGCGCCCTAACAGTATAACTTTGGAAACAGAACTTTTTCTCATTCCACCGAACAAAGAGTAAAACCTAATTATATTGTTGTATTATGCCCCGAGAGTGTATATTGGCAACGTATCGTTGTCTACGTTCACAAGAACCCAAACCGGAACAACATTAGACTACTCAGTTGCGCCCTAACAGTATAACTTTAGAAATAGTACTTTTTATCATTCAACCGAACAAAGAGTGAAACCCAATTATATTATTCTATTATGCCCCGAGAGTGTATATTGGCAACGTATCGTTGTCTACGTTCACAAGAACCAAAACCGGAACAACATTAGACTACTCAGTTGCGCCCTAACAGTATAACTTTAGAAACAGTACTTTTTATCATTCAACCGAACAAAGAGTGAAACCTAATTACATTATTCTATTATGCCCGAGAGTGTATATTGGCAACGTATCGTTGTCTACGTTGAAAAGAACGAAAACCGGAACAACATTAGACAACTCATTTGCCCCGTAACAGTATAACTTTAGAAAGAGTACTTTTTCTCATTCAACCGAACAAAGGGTGAAACCCTATTATATTGTTCTATTATGCCCCGAGAGTGTATATTGGCAACGTATCGTTGTCTACGTTCACAAGAACCAAAACCGGAACAACATTAGACTACTCAGTTGCGCCCTAACAGTATAACTTTAAAAACAGTACTTTTTCTCATTCCACCGAACAAAGAGTAAAACCTAATTATATTGTTCTATTATGCCCCGAGAGTGTATATTGGCAACGTATCGTTGTCTACGTTCACAAGAACCAAAACCGGAACAACATTAGACTACTCATTTGCGCCCTAACATTATAACTTTAGAAACAGTTCTTTTTCTCATTCCACCGAACAAAGAGTAAAACCTAATTATATTGTTCTATTATGCCCCGAGAGTGTATATTGGCAACGTATCGTTGTCTACGTTCACAAGAACCAAAACCGGAACAACATTAGACTACTCAGTTGCGCCCAAACAGTATAACTTTAGAAACAGTACTTTTTCTCATTCCACCGAACAAAGAGTAAAACCTAATTATATTGTTCTATTATGCCCCGAGAGTGTATATTGGCAACGTATCGTTTTCTACGTTCACAAGAACCAAAACTGGAACAACATTAGACTACTCAGTTGCGCCCTAACAGTATAAATTTGGAAACATAACTTTTTCTCATTCCAACGAACAAAGAGTAAAACGTAATTATATTGTTCTATTATGCCCCGAGAGTGTATATTGGCAACGTATCGTTGTCTATGTTCACAAGAACCAATCCCGGAACTACATTAGACTACTCAGTTGCGCCCAAACAATATAACTTTAGAAACTGTACTTTTTCTCATTCCACCAAACAAAGAGTAAAACCTAATTATATTGTTTTATTATGCCCCGAGAGTGTATATTGGCAACGTATAGTTGTCTACGTTCACAAGAACCAAAACCCGAACAACATTAGACTACTCAGTTGCGCCCTAACAGTATAACTTTAGAAATTGTACTTTTTCTCATTCAACCGAACAAAGAGTGAAACCCAATTATATTGTTCTATTATGCCCCGAGAGTGTATATTGGCCACGTATCGTTGTCTACGTTCACAAGAACCAAATTCGGAACAACATTAGACTACTCAGTTGCGCCCTAACAGTATAAATTTGGAAACAGTACTTTTTCTCATTCCACCGAACAAAGAGTAAAACCTAATTATATTGTTCTATTATGCCCCGAGAGTGTATATTGGCAACGTATCGTTGTCTACGTTCACAAGAACCCAAACCGGAACAACATTAGACTACTCAGTTGCGCCCTAACAATATAACTTTAGAAACTGTACTTTTTCTCATTCAACCGAATAAAGAGCGAAACCCAATTATATTGTTCTATTATGCCCCGAGAGTATATATTGGCAACGTATCGTTGTCTACGTTCACAAGAACCAAAACCGGAACAACATTTGACTACTCAGTTGCGCCCTAACAGTATAACTTTAGAAATAGTACTTTTTATCATTCAACCGAACAAAGAGTGAAACCCAATTATATTATTCTATTATGCCCCGAGAGTGTATATTGGCAACGTATCGTTGTCTACGTTCAGAAGAACCAAAACCGGAACAACATTAGACTACTCAGTTGCGCCCTAACAGTATAACTTTAGAAACAGTACTTTTTCTCATTCCACCGAACAAAGAGTAAAACCTAATTATATTGTTCTATTATGCCCCAAGAGTGTATATTGGCCACGTATCGTTGTCTACGTTCACAAGAACCAAATTCGGAACAACATTAGACTACTCAGTTGCGCCCTAACAGTATAACTTTGGGAACAACACTTTTTACCATTCCACCGAACAAAGAGTAAAACCTAATTATATTGTTGTATTATGCCCCGAGAGTGTATATTGGCAACGTATCGTTGTCTACGTTCACAAGAACCAAACCGGAACAACATTAGACTACTCAGTTGCGCCCTAACAGTATAACTTTAGAAATAGTACTTTTTATCATTCAACCGAACAAAGAGTGAAACCCAATTATATTATTCTATTATGCCCCGAGAGTGTATATTGGCAACGTATCGTTGTCTACGTTCACAAGAACGAAAACCGGAACAACATTAGACTACTCAGTGGCGCCCTAACAGTATAACTTTGGAAACAGAACTTTTTCTCATTCCACCGAACAAAGAGTAAAACCTAATTACATTATTCTATTATGCCCGAGAGTGTATATTGGCAACGTATCGTTGTCTACGTTGAAAAGAAGCAGGAACAACATTAAACAACTCATTTGCACCCTAACGGTATAACTTTAGAAAGAGTACTTTTTCTCATTCAACCGAACAAAGGGTGAAACCCTATTATATTGTTCTATTATGCCCCGAGAGTGTATATTGGCAACGTATCGTGATGTACGTTCACAAGAACCAAAACCGGAACAACATTAGACTACTCGATTTGCGCCCTAACGGTATAACTTTAGAAACGTACTTTTTCTCATTCCACCGAACAAAGAGTAAAACCTAATTATATTGTTCTATTATGCCCCGAGAGTGTATATTGGCAACGTATCGTTGTCTACGTTCACAAGAACCAAAACCGGAACAACATTAGACTACTCATTTGCGCCCTAACATTATAACTTTAGAAACAGTTCTTTTTCTCATTCCACCGAACAAAGAGTAAAACCTAATTATATTGTTCTATTATGCCCCGAGAGTGTATATTGGCAACGTATCGTTGTCTACGTTCACAAGAACCAAAACCGGAACAACATTAGACTACTCAGTTGCGCCCTAACAGTATAACTTTAGAAACAGTACTTTTTCTCATTCAACCGAACAAAGAGTGAAACCCAATTATATTGTTCTATTATGCCCCGAGAGTGTATATTGGCCACGTATCGTTTTCTACGTTCACAAGAACCAAAACCGGAACAACATTAGACTACTCAGTTGCGCCCTAACAGTATAAATTTGGAAACATAACTTTTTCTCATTCCAACGAACAAAGAGTAAAACGTAATTATATTGTTCTATTATGCCCCGAGAGTGTATATTGGCAACGTATCGTTGTCTATGTTCACAAGAACCAATCCCGGAACTACATTAGACTACTCAGTTGCGCCCAAACAATATAACTTTAGAAACTGTACTTTTCTCATTCCACCGAACAAAGAGTAAAACCTAATTATATTGTTATATTATGCCCCGAGAGTGTATATTGGCCACGTATCGTTGTCTACGTTCACAAGAACCAAAACCCTAACAAAATTGGACTACCCATTTGCGCCCTAACGGTATAACTTTAGAAATTGTACTTTTTCTCATTCAACCGAACAAAGAGTGAAACCCAATTATATTGTTCTATTATGCCCCGAGAGTGTATATTGGCCACGTATCGTTGTCTACGTTCACAAGAACCAAATTCGGAACAACATTAGACTACTCAGTTGCGCCCTAACAGTATAACTTTAGAAACAGTACTTTTTATCATTCAACCGAACAAAGAGTGAAACCTAATTATATTGTTCTATTATGCCCCGAGAGTGTATATTGGCAACGTATCGTTGTCTACGTTCACAAGAACCCAAACCGGAACAACAGTAGACTACTCAGTTGCGCCCTAACAATATAACTTTAGAAACAGTACTTTTTCTCATTCAACCGAATAAAGAGTGAAACCCAATTATATTGTTCTATTATGCCCCGAGAGTATATATTGGCAACGTATCGTTGTCTACGTTCACAAGAACCAAAACCGGAACAACATTAGACTACTCAGTTGCGCCCTAACAGTATAACTTTAGAAATAGTACTTTTTATCATTCAACCGAACAAAGAGTGAAACCCAATTATATTATTCTATTATGCCCCGAGAGTGTATATTGGCAACGTATCGTTGTCTACGTTCACAAGAACCAAATTCGGAACAACATTAGACTACTCATTTGCGCCCTAACAGTATAACTTTAGAAACAGTACTTTTTCTCATTCAACCGAACAAAGAGTGAAACCCAATTATATTGTTCTATTATGCCCCGAGAGTGTATATTGGCCACGTATCGTTGTCTACGTTCACAAGAACCAAATTCGGAACAACATTAGACTACTCAGTTGCGCCCTAACAGTATAACTTTAGAAAACGAACTTTTTATCATTCAACCGAACAAAGAGTGAAACCCAATTATATTGTTCTATTATGCCCCGAGAGTGTATATTGGCAACGTATCGTTGAATACGTTCACAAGAACCCAAACCGGAACAGCATTAGACTACTCAGTTGCGCTCTAACAGTATAACTTTAGAAATAGTACTTTTTCTCATTCAACCGAACAAAGAGTGAAACCCAATTATATTATTCTATTATGCCCCGAGAGTGTATATTGGCAACGTATCGTTGTCTACGTTCACAAGAACCAAAACCGGAACAACATTAGACTACTCAGTTGCGCCCTAACAGTATAACTTTAGAAACAGTACTTTTTATCATTCAACCGAACAAAGAGTGAAACCTAATTACATTATTCTATTATGCCCGAGAGTGTATATTGGCAACGTATCGTTGTCTACGTTGAAAAGAACCAAAACCGGAACAACATTAGACAACTCATTTGCCCCCTAACAGTATAACTTTAGAAAGAGTACATTTTCTCATTCAACCGAACAAAGGGTGAAACCTTATTATATTGTTCTATTATGCCCCGAGAGTGTATATTGGCAACGTATCGTGATGTACGTTCACAAGAACCAAAACCGGAACAACATTAGACTACTCAGTTGCGCCCTAACAGTATAACTTTAGAAAGATTTTTTTCTCATTCCAAATGAACAAAGAGTAAAACCTAATTATATTGTTCTATTATGCCCGAGAGTGTATATTGGCAACGTATCGTTGTCTACGTTCACAAGAACCAAAACCGGAACAACATTAGACTACTCAGTTGCGCCCTAACATTATAACTTTAGAAACAGTTCTTTTTCTCATTCCACCGAACAAAGAGTAAAACCTAATTATATTGTTCAATTATGCCCCGAGAGTGTATATTGGCAACGTATCGTTGTCTACGTTCACAAGAACCCAAACCGGAACAACATTAGACTACTCAGTTGCGCCCTAACAGTATAACTTTAGAAACAGTACTTTTTCTCATTCAACCGAACAAAGAGTAAAACCTAATTATATTGTTCTATTATGCCCCGAGAGTGTATATTGGCAACGTATCGTTGTCTACGTTCACAAGAACCAAAACCGGAACAACATTAGACTACTCATTTGCGCCCTAACATTATAACTTTAGAAACAGTTCTTTTTCTCATTCCACCGAACAAAGAGTAAAACCTAATTATATTGTTCTATTATGCCCCGAGAGTGTATATTGGCAACGTATCGTTGTCTACGTTCACAAGAACCAAAACCGGAACAACATTAGACTACTCAGTTGCGCCCTAACAGTATAACTTTAGAAACGGTACTTTTTCTCATTCAACCGAACAAAGAGTGAAACCCAATTATATTGTTCTATTATGCCCCGAGAGTGTATATTGGCCACGTATCGTTTTCTACGTTCACAAGAACCAAAACTGGAACAACATTAGACTACTCAGTTGCGCCCTAACAGTATAAATTTGGAAACATAACTTTTTCTCATTCCAACGAACAAAGAGTAAAACGTAATTATATTGTTCTATTATGCCCCGAGAGTGTATATTGGCAACGTATCGTTGTCTATGTTCACAAGAACCAATCCCGGAACTACATTAGACTACTCAGTTGCGCCCTAACAGTATAACTTTAGAAACAGTACTTTTTCTCATTCCACCAAACAAAGAGTAAAACCTAATTATATTGTTTTATTATGCCCCGAGAGTGTATATTGGCAACGTATAGTTGTCTACGTTCACAAGAACCAAAACCCTAACAACATTAGACTACTCAGTTGCGCCCTAACAGTATAACTTTAGAAATTGTACTTTTTCTCATTCAACCGAACAAAGAGTGAAACCCAATTATATTGTTCTATTATGCCCCGAGAGTGTATATTGGCCACGTATCGTTGTCTACGTTCACAAGAACCAAATTCGGAACAACATTAGACTACTCAGTTGCGCCCTAACAGTATAACTTTAGAAACAGTACTTTTTCTCATTCAACCGAACAAAGAGTGAAACCCAATTATATTGTTCTATTATGCCCCGAGAGTGTATATTGGCAACGTATCGTTGTCTACGTTCACAAGAACCCAAACCGGAACAACAGTAGACTACTCAGTTGCGCCCTAACAGTATAACTTTAGAAACAGTACTTTTTCTCATTCAACCGAATAAAGAGTGAAACCCAATTATATTGTTCTATTATGCCCCGAGAGTGTATATTGGCAACGTATCGTTGTCTACGTTCACAAGAACCAAAACCGGAACAACATTTGACTACTCAGTTGCGCCCTAACAGTATAACTTTAGAAATAGTACTTTTTATCATTCAACCGAACAAAGAGTGAAACCCAATTATATTATTCTATTATGACCCGAGAGTGTATATTGGCAACGTATCGTTGTCTACGTTCACAAGAACCAATACCTAAACAACATTAGACTACTCATTTGCGCCTAACGGTATAACTTTAGAAACGAGTACTTTTTCTCATTCAACCGAACAAAGAGTGAAACCCAATTATATTGTTCTATTATGCCCCGAGAGTGTATATTGGCCACGTATCGTTGTCTACGTTCACAAGAACCAAATTCGGAACAACATTAGACTACTCGATTTGCGCCCTAACGGTATAACTTTGGAAACGAACTTTTTCTCATTCCACCGAACAAAGAGTAAAACCTAATTATATTGTTCTATTATGCCCCGAGAGTGTATATTGGCAACGTATCGTTGTCTACGTTCACAAGAACCCAAACCGAACAACATTAGACTACTCAGTTGCGCCCTAACAGTATAACTTTAGAAATAGTACTTTTTATCATTCAACCGAACAAAGAGTGAAACCCAATTATATTATTCTATTATGCCCCGAGAGTGTATATTGGCAACGTATCGTTGTCTACGTTCACAAGAACCAAACCGGAACAACATTAAACTACTCAGTTGCGCCTAACAGTATAACTTTAGAAACAGTACTTTTTATCATTCAACCGAACAAAGAGTGAAACCTAATTACATTATTCTATTATGCCCGAGAGTGTATATTGGCAACGTATCGTTGTCTACGTTGAAAAGAACCAAAACCGGAACAACATTAGACAACTCATTTGCCCCCTAACAGTATAACTTTAGAAAGTGTACATTTTCTCATTCAACCGAACAAAGGGTGAAACCTTATTATATTGTTCTATTATGCCCCGAGAGTGTATATTGGCAACGTATCGTGATGTACGTTCACAAGAACCAAAACCGGAACAACATTAGACTACTCAGTTGCGCCCTAACAGTATAACTTTAGAAACAGTACTTTTTCTCATTCCAACGAACAAAGAGTAAAACCTAATTATATTGTTCTATTATGCCCCGAGAGTGTATATTGGCAACGTATCGTTGTCTACGTTCACAAGAACCAAAACCGGAACAACATTAGACTACTCATTTGCGCCCTAACATTATAACTTTAGAAACAGTTCTTTTTCTCATTCCACCGAACAAAGAGTAAAACCTAATTATATTGTTCAATTATGCCCCGAGAGTGTATATTGGCAACGTATCGTTGTCTACGTTCACAAGAACCCAACCCGGAACAACATTAGACTACTCGATTTGCGCCCTAACGGTATAACTTTAGAAACAGTACTTTTTCTCATTCCTACGAACAAAGAGTAAAACCTAATTATATTGTTCTATTATGCCCCGAGAGTGTATATTGGCAACGTATCGTTGTCTACGTTCACAAGAACCAAAACCGGAACAACATTAGACTACTCATTTGCGCCCTAACAGTATAAATTTGGAAACATAACTTTTTCTCATTCCAACGAACAAAGAGTAAAACGTAATTATATTGTTCTATTATGCCCCGAGAGTGTATATTGGCAACGTATCGTTGTCTACGTTCACAAGAACCAATCCCGGAACTACATTAGACTACTCGGTTGCGCCTAACGGTATAACTTTGGAAACGAACTTTTTCTCATTCCACCGAACAAAGAGTAAAACCTAATTATATTGTTCTATTATGCCCCGAGAGTGTATATTGGCAACGTATCGTTGTCTATGTTCACAAGAACCAATCCCGGAATTACATTAGACTACTCAGTTGCGCCCAAACAATATAACTTTAGAAACTGTACGTTTTCTCATTCCACCAAACAAAGAGTAAAACCTAATTATATTGTTTTATTATGCCCCGAGAGTGTATATTGGCAACGTATCGTTGTCTACGTTCACAAGAACCAAAACCCGAACAACATTAGACTACTCAGTTGCTCCCTAACAGTATAACTTTAGAAATTGTACTTTTTCTCATTCAACCGAACAAAGAGTGAAACCCAATTATATTGTTCTATTATGCCCCGAGAGTGTATATTGGCCACGTATCGTTGTCTACGTTCACAAGAACCAAATTCGGAACAACATTAGACTACTCAGTTGCGCCCTAACAGTATAACTTTGGAAACAGTACTTTTTCTCATTCCACCGAACAAAGAGTAAAACCTAATTATATTGTTTTATTATGCCCCGAGAGTGTATATTGGCAACGTATCGTTGTCTACGTTCACAAAAACCAAAACCGGAACAACATTAGACTACTCAGTTGCGCCCTAACAGTATAACTTTAGAAACAGTACTTTTTCTCATTCAACCGAATAAAGAGTGAAACCCAATTATATTGTTCTATTATGCCCCGAGAGTGTATATTGGCAACGTATCGTTGTCTACGTTCACAAGAACCAAAACCGGAACAACATTAGACTACTCAGTTGCGCCCTAACAGTATAACTTTAGAAATAGTACTTTTTATCATTCAACCGAACAAAGAGTGAAACCCAATTATATTATTCTATTATGCCCCGAGAGTGTATATTGGCAACGTATCGCTGTCTACGTTCACAAGAACCAAAACCGGAACAACATTAGACTACTCAGTTGCGCCCTAACAGTATAACTTTAGAAACAGTACTTTTTCTCATTCAACCGAACAAAGAGTGAAACCCAATTATATTGTTCTATTATGCCCCGAGAGTGTATATTGGCCACGTATCGTTGTCTACGTTCACAAGAACCAAATTCGGAACAACATTAGACTACTCAGTTGCGCCCTAACAGTATAACTTTAGAAACAGAACTTTTTCTCATTCCACCGAACAAAGAGTAAAACCTAATTATATTGTTGTATTACGCCCCGAGAGTGTATATTGGCAACGTATCGTTGTCTACGTTCACAAGAACCCAAACCGGAACAACAGTAGACTACTCAGTTGCGCCCTAACAATATAACTTTAGAAACAGTACTTTTTCTCATTCAACCGAATAAAGAGCGAAACCCAATTATATTGTTCTATTATGCCCCGAGAGTATATATTGGCAACGTATCGTTGTCTACGTTCACAAGAACCAAAACCGGAACAACATTAGACTACTCAGTTGCGCCCTAACAGTATAACTTTAGAAACAGTACTTTTTATCATTCAACCGAACAAAGAGTGAAACCCAATTATATTATTCTATTATGCCCGAGAGTGTATATTGGCAACGTATCGTTGTCTACGTTGACAAGAACGAAAACCGGAACAACATTAGACTACTCAGTTGCGCCCTAACAGTATAACTTTAGAAACAGTACTTTTTATCATTCAACCGAACAAAGAGTGAAACCTAATTATATTATTCTATTGTGCCCGAGAGTGTATATTGGCAACGCATCGTTGTCTACGTTGAAAAGAACGAACAACATTAGACAACTCATTTGCCCCCTAACAGTATAACTTTAGAAAGAGTACTTTTTCTCATTCAACCGAACAAAGGGTGAAACCCTATTATATTGTTCTATAACGCCCCGAGAGTGTATATTGGCAACGTATCGTGATGTACGTTCACAAGAACCAAAACCGGAACAACATTAGACTACTCAGTTGCGCCCTAACAGTATAACTTTAGAAACAGTACTTTTTCTCATTCCACCGAACAAAGAGTAAAACCTAATTATATTGTTCTATTATGCCCCGAGAGTGTATATTGGCAACGTATCGTTGTCTACGTTCACAAGAACCAAAACCGGAACAACATTAGACTACTCATTTGCGCCCTAACATTATAACTTTAGAAACAGTACTTTTTCTCATTCCACCGAACAAAGAGTAAAACCTAATTATATTGTTCTATTATGCCCCGAGAGTGTATATTGGCAACGTATCGTTGTCTACGTTCACAAGAACCAAAACCGGAACAACATTAGACTACTCAGTTGCGCCCTAACAGTATAACTTTCGAAATAGTACTTTTTCTCATTCAACCGAACAAAGAGTGAAACCCAATTATATTGTTCTATTATGCCCCGAGAGTGTATATTGGCAACGTATCGTTGTCTACGTGCACAAGAACCAAAACCGGAACAACATTAGACTACTCAGTTGCGCCCTAACAGTATAACTTTAGAAACAGTACTTTTTCTCATTCAACCGAACAAAGAGTGAAACCTAATTACATTGTTCTATTATGCCCGAGAGTGTATATTGGCAACGCATCGTTGTCTACGTTGAAAAGAACCAAAACCGGAACAACATTAGACAACTCATTTGCCCCCTAACAGTATAACTTTAGAAAGAGTACTTTTTCTCATTCAACCGAACAAAGGGTGAAACCCTATTATATTGTTCTATTACGCCCCGAGAGTGTATATTGGCAACGTATCGTGATGTACGTTCACAAGAACCAAAACCGGAACAACATTAGACTACTCAGTTGCGCCCTAACATTATAACTTTAGAAACAGTACTTTTTCTCATTCCACCGAACAAAGAGTAAAACCTAATTATATAGTTCTATTATGCCCCGAGAGTGTATATTGGCAACGTATCGTTGTCTACGTTCACAAGAACCAAAACCGGAACAACATTAGACTACTCAGTTGCGCTCTAACATTATAACTTTAGAAACAGTACTTTTTCTCATTCAACCGAACAAAGAGTGAAACCCAATTATATTGTTCTATTATGCCCCGAGAGTGTATATTGGCAACGTATCGTTGTCTACGTTCACAAGAACCAAAACCGGAACAACATTAGACTCCTCATTTGCGCCCTAACAGTATAACTTTAGAAATAGTACTTTTTATCATTCAACCGAACAAAGAGTGAAACCCAATTATATTATTCTATTATGCCCCGAGAGTGTATATTGGCAACGTATCGTTTTCTACGTTCACAAGAACCAAAACCGGAACAACATTAGACTACTCAGTTGCGCCCTAACAGTATAACTTTAGAAACAGTACTTTTTCTCATTCAACCGAACAAAGAGTGAAACCCAATTATATTATTCTATTATGCCCCGAGAGTGTATATTGGCAACGTATCGCTGTCTACGTTCACAAGAACCAAAACCGGAACAACATTAGACTACTCAGTTGCGCCCTAACAGTATAACTTTAGAAACAGTACTTTTTCTCATTCAACCGAACAAAGAGTGAAACCCAATTATATTGTTCTATTATGCCCCGAGAGTGTATATTGGCCACGTATCGTTGTCTACGTTCACAAGAACCAAATTCGGACCAACATTAGACTACTCCGATGCGCCCTAACAGTATAACTTTGGAAACGAACTTTTCTCATTCCACCGAACAAAGAGTAAAACCTAATTATATTGTTGTATTATGCCCGAGTGTATATTGGCAACGTATCGTTGTCTACGTTCACAAGAACCCAAACCGGAACAACATTAGACTACTCAGTTGCGCCCTAACAGTATAACTTTAGAAACAGTACTTTTTCTCATTCAACCGAATAAAGAGCGAAACCCAATTATATTGTTCTATTATGCCCCGAGAGTATATATTGGCAACGTATCGTTGTCTACGTTCACAAGAACCAAAACCGGAACAACATTAGACTACTCAGTTGCGCCCTAACAGTATAACTTTAGAAACAGTACTTTTTATCATTCAACCGAACAAAGAGTGAAACCCAATTATATTATTCTATTATGCCCCGAGAGTGTATATTGGCAACGTATCGTTGTCTACGTTCACAAGAACCAAAACCGGAACAACATTAGACTACTCAGTTGCGCCCTAACAGTATAACTTTAGAAACAGTACTTTTTATCATTCAACCGAACAAAGAGTGAAACCTAATTATATTATTCTATTATGCCCGAGAGTGTACATTGGCAACGCATCGTTGTCTACGTTGAAAAGAACGAAAACCGGAACAACATTAGACAACTCATTTGCCCCCTAACAGTATAACTTTAGAAACAGAACTTTTTCTCATTCAACCGAACAAAGGGTGAAACCCAATTATATTATTCTATTATGCCCCGAGAGTGTATATTGGCAACGTATCGTGATCTACGTTCACAAGAACCAAAACCGGAACAACATTAGACTACTCAGTTGCGCCCTAACAGTATAACTTTAGAAACAGTACTTTTTCTCATTCCACCGAACAAAGAGTAAAACCTAATTATATTGTTCTATTATGCACCGAGAGTGTATATTGGCAGCGTATCGTTGTCTACGTTCACAAGAACCAAACCGGAACAACATTAGACTACTCAGTTGCGCCCTAACAGTATAACTTTGGAAACAGTACTTTTTCTCATTCCACCGAACAAAGAGTAAAACCTAATTATATTGTTCTATTATGCCCCGAGAGTGTATATTGGCAACGTATCGTTGTCTACGTTCACAAGAACCAAAACCGGAACAACATTAGACTCCTCATTTGCGCCCTAACAGTATAACTTTAGAAACAGTACTTTTTCTCATTCCAACGAACAAAGAGTAAAACGTAATTATATTGTTCTATTATGCCCCGAGAGTGTATATTGGCAACGTATCGTTGTCTACGTTCACAAGAACCAAACCCGGAACTACATTAGACTACTCAGTTGCGCCCTAACAGTATAACTTTGGAAACAAAGCTTTTTCTCATTCCACCGAACAAAGAGTTAAACCCAATTATATTGTTCTATTATGCCCCGAGAGTGTATATTGGCCACGTATCGTTGTCTACGTTCACAAGAATGAAAACCGGAACAACATTAGACTACTCAGTTGCGCCCTAACAGTATAACTTTGGAAACAGAACTTTTTCTCATTCCACCGAACAAAGAGTAAAACCTAATTATATTGTTCTATTATGCCCCGAGAGTGTATATTGGCAACGTATCGTTGTCTACGTTCACAAGAACCAAAACCGGAACAACATTAGACTACTCAGTTGCGCCCTAACAGTATAACTTTAGAAATAGTACTTTTTATCATTCAACCGAACAAAGAGTGAAACCCAATTATATTATTCTATTATGCCCGAGAGTGTATATTTGCAACGTATCGTTGTCTACGTTTACAAGAACCAAAACCGGAACAACATTAGACTACTCAGTTGCGCCCTAACAGTATAACTTTAGAAACAGTACTTTTTCTCATTCAACCGAACAAAGAGTGAAACCCAATTATATTGTTCTATTATGCCCCGAGAGTGTATATTGGCCACGTATCGTTGTCAACGTTAACAAGAACCAAATTCGGAACAACATTAGACTACTCAGTTACGCCCTAACAGTATAACTTTGGGAACAGAACTTTTTCTCATTCCACCGAACAAAGAGTAAAACCTAATTATATTGTTCTATTATGCCCCGAGAGTGTATATTGGCAACGTATCGTTGTCTACGTTCACAAGAACCAAAACCGGAACAACATTAGACTACTCAGTTGCGCCCTAACGGTATAACTTTAGAAATAGTACTTTTTATCATTCAACCGAACAAAGAGTGAAACCCAATTATATTATTCTATTATGCCCCGAGAGTGTATATTGGCAACGTATCGTTGTCTACGTTCACAAGAACCAAAATCGGAACAACATTAGACTACTCAGTTGCGCCCTAACAGTATAACTTTAGAAACAGTACTTTTTCTCATTCAACGGAAAAAAGAGTGAAACCCAATCATATTGTTCTATTATGCCCCGAGAGTGTATATTGGCCACGTATCGTTGTCTACGTTCACAGGAACCAAATTCGGAACAACATTAGACTACTCAGTTGCGCCCTAACAGTATAACTTTGGAAACAGAACTTTTTCTCATTCCACCGAACAAAGAGTAAAACCTAATTATATTGTTGTATTATGCCCCGAGAGTGTATATTGGCAACGTATCGTGATGTACGTTCACAAGAACCAAAACCGGAACAACATTAGACTACTCAGTTGCGCCCTAACAGTATAACTTTAGAAAGAGTACTTTTTCTCATTCAACCGAACAAAGGGTGAAACCCTATTATATTGTTCTATTATGCCCCGAGAGTGTATATTGGCAACGTATCGTGATGTACGTTCACAAGAACCAAAACCGGAACAACATTAGACTACTCAGTTGCGCCCTAACAGTATAACTTTAGAAACAGTACTTTTTCTCATTCCACCGAACAAAGAGTAAAACCTAATTATATTGTTCTATTATGCCCCGAGATTGTATATTGGCAACGTATCGTTGTCTACGTTCACAAGAACCAAAACCGGAACAACATTAGACTACTCAGTTGCGCCCTAACAGTATAACTTTGGAAACAGTACTTTTTCTCATTCCACCGAACAAAGAGTAAAACCTAATTATATTGTTCTATTATGCCCCGAGAGTGTATATTGGCAACGTATCGTTGTCTACGTTCACAAGAAGCAAAACCGGAACAACATTAGACTACTCAGTTGCGCCCTAACAGTATAACTTTAGAAACAGTACTTTTTCTCATTCCACCGAACAAAGAGTAAAACCTAATTATATTGTTCTATTATGCCCCGAGAGTGTATATTGGCAACGTATCGTTGTCTACGTTCACAAGAAGCAAAACCGGAACAACATTAGACTACTCAGTTGCGCCCTAACAGTATAACTTTAGAAACAGTACTTTTTCTCATTCCTCCGAACAAAGAGTAAAACCTAATTATATTGTTCTATTATGCCCCGAGAGTGTATATTGGCAACGTATCGTTGTCTACGTTCACAAGAACCAAAACCGGAACAACATTAGACTCCTCATTTGCGCCCTAACAGTATAACTTTAGAAACAGAACTTTTTCTCATTCCAACGAACAAAGAGTAAAACGTAATTATATTGTTCTATTATGCCCCGAGAGTGTATATTGGCAACGTATCGTTGTCTACGTTCACAAGAACCCAACCCGGAACTACATTAGACTACTCAGTTGCGCCCTAACAGTATAACTTTGGAAACAGAACTTTTTCTCATTCCACCGAACAAAGAGTAAAACCTAATTATATTGTTCTATTATGCCCCGAGAGTGTATATTGGCCACGTATCGTTGTCTACGTTCACAAGAATGAAAACCGGAACAACATTAGACTACTCAGTTGCGCCCTAACAGTATAACTTTAGAAACAGTACTTTTTCTCATTCAACCGAACAAAGAGTAAAACCTAATTATATTGTTCTATTATGACACGAGAATATATATTGGCAACGTATCGTTGTCTACGTTCACAAGAACCAAAACCGGAACAACATTAGACTACTCAGTTGCGCCCTAACAGTATAACTTTAGAAATAGTACTTTTATCATTCAACCGAACAAAGAGTGAAACCCAATTATATTATTCTATTATGCCCCGAGAGTGTATATTGGCAACGTATCGTTGTCTACGTTCACAAGAACCAAAACCGGAACAACATTAGACTACTCATTTGCGCCCTAACAGTATAACTTTAGAAACAGTACTTTTTCTCATTCAACCGAACAAAGAGTGAAACCCAATTATATTGTTCTATTATGCCCCGAGAGTGTATATTGGCCACGTATCGTTGTCAACGTTAACAAGAACCAAATTCGGAACAACATTAGACTACTCAGTTACGCCCTAACAGTATAACTTTGGGAACAGAACTTTTTCTCATTCCACCGAACAAAGAGTAAAACCTAATTATATTGTTCTATTATGCCCCGAGAGTGTATATTGGCAACGTATCGTTGTCTACGTTCACAAGAACAAAACCGGAACAACATTAGACTACTCAGTTGCGCCCTAACAGTATAACTTTAGAAATAGTACTTTTTATCATTCAACCGAACAAAGAGTGAAACCCAATTATATTATTCTATTATGCCCCGAGAGTGTATATTGGCAACGTATCGTTGTCTACGTTCACAAGAACCAAAACCGGAACAACATTAGACTACTCATTTGCGCCTAACGGTATAACTTTAGAAACGACTTTCTCATTCAACCGAACAAAGAGTGAAACCCAATTATATTGTTCTATTATGCCCCGAGAGTGTATATTGGCCACGTATCGTTGTCTACGTTCACAAGAACCAAATTCGGAACAACATTAGACTACTCAGTTGCGCCCTAACAGTATAACTTTGGAAACAGAACTTTTTCTCATTCCACCGAACAAAGAGTAAAACCTAATTATATTGTTGTATTATGCCCCGAGAGTGTATATTGGCAACGTATCGTGATCTACGTTCACAAGAACCAAAACCGGAACAACATTAGACAACTCAGTTGCGCCCTAACAGTATAACTTTAGAAACAGTACTTTTTCTCATTCAACCGAACAAAGAGTGAAACCCAATTATATTGTTCTATTATGCCCCGAGAGTGTATATTGGCAACGTATCGTGATGTACGTTCACAAGAACCAAAACCGGAACAACATTAGACTACTCAGTTGCGCCCTAACAGTATAACTTTAGAAACAGTACTTTTTCTCATTCCACCGAACAAAGAGTAAAACCTAATTATATTGTTCTATTATGCCCCGAGAGTGTATATTGGCAACGTATCGTTGTCTACGTTCACAAGAACCAAAACCGGAACAACATTAGACTAATCAGTTGCGCCCTAACAGTATAACTTTAGAAACAGTACTTTTTCTCATTCCACCGAACAAAGACTAAAACCTAATTATATTGTTCTATTATGCCCCGAGAGTGTATATTGGCAACGTATCGTTGTCTACGTTCACAAGAACCAAAACCGGAACAACATTAGACTCCTCAGTTGCGCCCTAACAGTATAACTTTAGAAACAGTACTTTTTCTCATTCAACCGAACAAAGAGTCAAACCCAATTATATTGTTCTATTATGCCCCGAGAGTGTATATTGGCAACGTATCGTTGTCTACGTTCACAAGAACCAAAACCGGAACAACATTAGACTACTCAGTTGCGCCCTAACAGTATAACTTTAGAAACAGTACTTTTTATCATTCAACCGAACAAAGAGTGAAACCTAATTACATTATTCTATTATGCCCGAGAGTGTATATTGGCAACGTATCGTTGTCTACGTTGAAAAGAACGAAAACCGGAACAACATTAGACAACTCATTTGCCCCCTAACAGTATAACTTTAGAAAGAGTACTTTTTCTCATTCAACCGAACAAAGAGTGAAACCCAATTATATTGTTCTATTATGCCCCGAGAGTGTATATTGGCAACGTATCGTGATGTACGTTCACACGGGAACCAAACCCGGAACAACATTAGACTACTCAGTTGCGCCCTAACAATATAACTTTAGAAACAGTACTTTTTCTCATTCCACCGAACAAAGAGTAAAACCTAATTATATTGTTCTATTATGCCCCGAGAGTGTATATTGGCAACGTATCGTTGTCTACGTTCACAAGAACCAAGACCGGAACAACATTAGACTACTCCGTTGCGCCCTAACAGTATAACTTTAGAAACAGTACTTTTTCTCATTCAACCGAACAAAGAGTGAAACCCAATTATATTGTTCTATTATGCCCCGAGAGTGTATATTGGCAACGTATCGTTGTCTACGTTCACAAGAACCAAAACCGGAACAACAATAAACTTCTCAGTTGCGCCCTAACAATATAACTTTAGAAACAGTACTTTTTCTCATTCAACCGAATAAAGAGCGAAACCCAATTATATTGTTCTATTATGCCCCGAGAGTGTATATTGGCAACGTATCGTTGTCTACGTTCACAAGAACCAAAACCGGAACAACATTAGACTACTCAGTTGCGCCCTAACAGTATAACTGTAGAAATAGTACTTTTTCTCATTCAACCGAACAAAGAGTGAAACCCAATTATATTGTTCTATTATGCCCCGAGAGTGTATATTGGCAACGTATCGTGTCTACGTTCACAAGAACCAAAACCGGAACAACATTAGACTACTCATTTGCGCCCTAACGGTATAACTTTAGAAACAAGATTTTTCCCATTCCACCGAACAAAGAGTAAAACCTAATTATATTGTTCTATTATGCCCCGAGAGTGTATATTGGCCACGTATCGTTGTCTACGTTAACAAGAACCAAATTCGGAACAACATTAGACTACTCAGTTGCGCCCTAACAGTATAACTTTGGAAACAGAACTTTTTCTCATTCCACCGAACAAAGAGTAAAACCTAATTATATTGTTCTATTATGCCCCGAGAGTGTATATTGGCAACGTATCGTTGTCTACGTTCACAAGAACCAAAACCGGAACAACATTAGACAACTCAGTTGCGCCCTAACAGTATAACTTTAGAAACAGTACTTTTTATCATTCAACCGAACAAAGAGTGAAACCCTATTATATTGTTCTATTATGCCCCGAGAGTGTATATTGGCAACGTATCGTTGTCTACGTTCACAAGAACCAAAACCGGAACAACATTAGACTACTCATTTGCGCCTAACAGTATAACTTTAGAAACAGTACTTTTTCTCATTCAACCGAACAAAGAGTGAAACCCAATTATATTGTTCTATTATGCCCCGAGAGTGTATATTGGCCACGTATCGTTGTCTACGTTCACAAGAACCAAATTCGGAACAACATTAGACTACTCAGTTGCGCCCTAACAGTATAACTTTGGAAACAGAACTTTTTCTCATTCCACCGAACAAAGAGTAAAACCTAATTATATTGTTGTATTATGCCCCGAGAGTGTATATTGGCAACGTATCGTGATGTACTTTCACAAGAACCAAAACCGGAACAACATTAGACAACTCATTTGCCCCCTAACAGTATAACTTTAGAAAGAGTACTTTTTCTCATTCAACCGAACAAAGGGTGAAACCCTATTATATTGTTCTATTATGCCCCGAGAGTGTATATTGGCAACGTATCGTGATGTACGTTCACAAGAACCAAAACCGGAACAACATTAGACTACTCAGTTGCGCCCTAACAGTATAACTTTAGAAACAGTACTTTTTCTCATTCCACCGAACAAAGAGTAAAACCTAATTATATTGTTCTATTATGCCCCGAGATTGTATATTGGCAACGTATCGTTGTCTACGTTCACAAGAACCAAAACCGGAACAACATTAGACTACTCAGTTGCGCCCTAACAGTATAACTTTGGAAACAGTACTTTTTCTCATTCCACCGAACAAAGAGTAAAACCTAATTATATTGTTCTATTATGCCCCGAGAGTGTATATTGGCAACGTATCGTTGTCTACGTTCACAAGAACCAAAACCGGAACAACATTAGACTCCTCATTTGCGCCCTAACAGTATAACTTTAGAAATAGTACTTTTTATCATTCAACCGAACAAAGAGTGAAACCCATTTATATTATTCTATTATGCCCCGAGAGTGTATATTGGCAACGTATCGTTGTCTACGTTCACAAGAACCAAAACCGGAACAACATTAGACTACTCAGTTGCGCCCTAACAGTATAACTTTAGAAACAGTACTTTTTATCATTCAACCGAACAAAGAGTGAAACCTAATTACATTATTCTATTATGCCCGAGAGTGTATATTGGCAACGTATCGTTGTCTACGTTGAAAAGAACCAAAACCGGAACAACATTAGACAACTCATTTGCGCCCTAACAGTATAACTTTAGAAAGAGTACTTTTTCTCATTCAACCGAACAAAGAGTGAAACCCAATTATATTGTTCTATTATGCCCCGAGAGTGTATATTGGCAACGTATCGTGATGTACGTTCACAAGAACCAAAACCGGAACAACATTAGACTACTCAGTTGCGCCCTAACAGTATAACTTTAGAAACAGTACTTTTTCTCATTCCACCGAACAAAGAGAAAAACCTAATTATATTGTTCTATTATGCCCCGAGAGTGTATATTGGCAACGTATCGTTGTCTACGTTCACAAGAACCAAAACCGGAACAACATTAGACTACTCAGTTTCGCCCTAACAGTATAACTTTAGAAACATAACTTTTTCTCATTCCACCGAACTAAGAGTAAAACCTAATTATATTGTTCTATTATGCCCCGAGAGTGTATATTGGCAACGTATAGTTGTCCACGTTCACAAGAACCAAAACCGGAACAACAGTAGACTACTCAGTTGCGCCCTAACAATATAACTTTAGAAACAGTACTTTTTCTCATTCAACCGAATAAAGAGCGAAACCCAATTATATTGTTCTATTATGCCCGAGAGTATATATTGGCAACGTATCGTTGTCTACGTTCACAAGAACCAAAACCGGAACAACATTAGACTACTCAGTTGCGCCCTAACAGTATAACTTTAGAAATAGTACTTTTTATCATTCAACCGAACAAAGAGTGAAACCCAATTATATTATTCTATTATGCCCCGAGAGTGTATATTGGCAACGTATCGCTGTCTACGTTCACAAGAACCAAAACCGGAACAACATTAGACTACTCAGTTGCGCCCTAACAGTATAACTTTAGAAACAGTACTTTTTCTCATTCAACCGAACAAAGAGTGAAACCCAATTATATTGTTCTATTATGCCCCGAGAGTGTATATTGGCCACGTATCGTTGTCTACGTTAACAAGAACCAAATTCGGAACAACATTAGACTACTCAGTTGCGCCCTAACAGTATAACTTTGGAAACAGAACTTTTCTCATTCCACCGAACAAAGAGTAAAACCTAATTATATTGTTCTATTATGCCCGAGAGTGTATATTGGCAACGTATCGTTGTCTACGTTCACAAGAACCAAAACCGAACAACATTAGACTACTCGGTTGCGCCTAACAAGTATAACTTTAGAAATAGTACTTTTTATCATTCAACCGAACAAAGAGTGAAACCCAATTATATTATTCTATTATGCCCCGAGAGTGTATATTGGCAACGTATCGTTGTCTACGTTCACAAGAACCAAAACCGGAACAACATTAGACTACTCATTTGCGCCCTAACAGTATAACTTTAGAAACAGTACTTTTTATCATTCAACCGAACAAAGAGTGAAACCCAATTATATTGTTCTATTATGCCCCGAGAGTGTATATTGGCCACGTATCGTTGTCTACGTTCACAAGAACCAAATTCGGAACAACATTAGACTACTCAGTTGCGCCCTAACAGTATAACTTTGGAAACAGAACTTTTTCTCATTCCACCGAACAAAGAGTAAAACCTAATTATATTGTTCTATTATGCCCGAGAGTGTATATTGGCAACGTATCGTGATGTACTTTCACAAGAACCAAAACCGAACAACATTACACAACTAATTTGCCCCATAACAGTATAACTTTAGAAAGAGTACTTTTTCTCATACAACCGAACAAAGAGTAAAACCCTATTATATTGTTCTATTATGCCCGAGAGTGTATATTGGCAATGTATCGTGATGTACGTTCACAAGAACCAAAACCGGAACAACATTAGACTACTTAGTTGCGCCCTAACAGTATAACTTTAGAAACAGTACTTTTTCTCATTCCACCGAACAAAGAGTGAAACCTAATTATATTGTTCTATTATGCCCCGAGATTGTATATTGGCAACGTATCGTTGTCTACGTTCACAAGAACCAAACCGGAACAACATTAGACTACTCAGTTGCGCCCTAACAGTATAACTTTAGAAACAGTACTTTTTCTCATTCCACCGAACAAAGAGTAAAACCTAATTATATTGTTCTATTATGCCCCGAGAGTGTATATTGGCAACGTATCGTTGTCTACGTTCACAAGAACCAAAACCGGAACAACATTAGACTACTCATTTGCGCCCTAACAGTATAACTTTAGAAACAGTACTTTTTATCATTCAACCGAACAAAGAGTGAAACCCAATTATATTATTCTATTATGCCCGAGAGTGTATATTGGCAACGTATCGTTGTCTACGTTCACAAGAACCAAAACCGGAACAACATTAGACTACTCAGTTGCGCCCTAACAGTATAACTTTAGAAACAGTACTTTTTATCATTCAACCGAACAAAGAGTGAAACCTAATTCCATTATTCTATTATGCCCGAGAGTGTATATTGGCAACGTATCGTTGTCTACGTTGAAAAGAACGAAAACCGGAACAACATTAGACTACTCAGTTGCGCCCTAACAGTATAACTTTAGAAAGAGTACTTTTTCTCATTCCACCGAACAAAGAGTAAAACCTAATTATATTGTTCTATTATGCCCCGAGAGTGTATATTGGCAACGTATCGTGATGTACGTTCACGGGAACCAAAACCGGAACAACATTAGACTACTCAGTTGCGCCCTAACAGTATAACTTTAGAAACAGTACTTTTTCTCATTCCACCGAACAAAGAGTAAAACCTAATTATATTGTTCTATTATGCCCCGAGAGTGTATATTGGCAACGTATCGTTGTCTACGTTCACAAGAACCAAAACCGGAACAACATTAGACTACTCAGTTGCGCCCTAACAGTATAACTTTAGAAACAGTACTTTTTCTCATTCCACCGAACAAAGAGTAAAACCTAATTATATTGTTCTATTATGCCCCGAGAGTGTATATTGGCAACGTATCGTTGTCTACGTTCACAAGAACCCAAACCGGAACAACAGTAGACTACTCAGTTGCGCCCTAACAATATAACTTTAGAAACAGTACTTTTTCTCATTCAACCGAATAAAGAGCGAAACCCAATTATATTGTTCTATTATGCCCCGAGAGTATATATTGGCAACGTATCGTTGTCTACGTTCACAAGAACCAAAACCGGAACAACATTAGACTACTCGATTGCGTTAACTAACTAGAAATAGTACTTTTTATCATTCAACCGAACAAAGAGTGAAACCCAATTATATTATTCTATTATGCCCCGAGAGTGTATATTGGCAACGTATCGCTGTCTACGTTCACAAGAACCAAAACCGGAACAACATTAGACTACTCAGTTGCGCCCTAACAGTATAACTTTAGAAACAGTACTTTTTCTCATTCAACCGAACAAAGAGTGAAACCCAATTATATTGTTCTATTATGCCCCGAGAGTGTATATTGGCCACGTATCGTTGTCTACGTTCACAAGAACCAAATTCGGAACAACATTAGACTACTCAGTTGCGCCCTAACAGTATAACTTTGGAAACAGAACTTTTTCTCATTTCACCGAACAAAGAGTAAAACCTAATTATATTGTTGTATTATGCCCCGAGAGTGTATATTGGCAACGTATCGTTGTTTACGTTCACAAGAACCCAAACCGGAACAACATTAGACTACTCAGTTGCGCCCTAACAGTATAACTTTAGAAACAGTACTTTTTCTCATTCAACCGAACAAAGAGTGAAACCCAATTATATTGTTCTCTTATGCCCCGAGAGTATATATTGGCAACGTATCGTTGTCTACATTCACAAGAACCAAAACCGGAACAACATTAGACTACTCAGTTGCGCCCTAACAGTATAACTTTAGAAATAGTACTTTTTATCATTCAACCGAACAAAGAGTGAAACCCAATTATATTATTCTATTATGCCCCGAGAGTGTATATTGGCAACGTATCGTTGTCTACGTTCACAAGAACCAAAACCGGAACAACATTAGACTACTCAGTTGCGCCCTAACAGTATAACTTTAGAAACAGTACTTTTTATCATTCAACCGAACAAAGAGTGAAACCTAATTATATTATTCTATTATGCCCGAGAGTGTACATTGGCAACGCATCGTTGTCTACGTTGAAAAGAGCAGCGAACAACATTAGACAACTCATTTGCCCCCTAACGGTATAACTTTAGAAAGAGTACTTTTTCTCATTCAACCGAACAAAGGGTGAAACCCTATTATATTGTTCTATTATGCCCCGAGAGTGTATATTGGCAACGTATCGTGATGTACGTTCACAAGAACCAAAACCGGAACAACATTAGACTACTCAGTTGCGCCCTAACAGTATAACTTTAGAAACAGTACTTTTTCTCATTCCACCGAACAAAGAGTAAAACCTAATTATATTGTTCTATTATGCCCCGAGAGTGTACATTGGCAACGTATCGTTGTCTACGTTCACAAGAACCAAAACCGGAACAACATTAGACTACTCAGTTGCGCCCTAACAGTATAACTTTAGAAACAGTACTTTTTCTCATTCAACCGAACAAAGAGTGAAACCGAATTATATTGTTCTATTATGCCCCGAGAGTGTATATTGGCAACGTATCGTTGTCTACGTTCACAAGAACCAAAACCGGAACAACATTAGACTACTCGATTGCGCCCGACAACGGTATAACTTTGGAAACGAACTTTTTCTCATTCCACCGAACAAAGAGTAAAACCTAATTATATTGTTCTATTATGCCCCGAGAGTGTATATTGGCAACGTATCGTTGTCTATGTTCACAAGAACCAATCCCGGAACTACATTAGACTACTCAGTTGCGCCCAAACAATATAACTTTAGAAACAGTACTTTTTCTCATTCCACCGAACAAAGAGTAAAACCTAATTATATTGTTCTATTATGCCCCGAGAGTGTATATTGGCAACGTATCGTTGTCTACGTTCACAAGAACCAAAACCGGAACAGCATTAGACTACTCAGTTGCGCCCTAACAGTATAACTTTAGAAACAGTACTTTTTCTCATTCAACCGAACAAAGAGTGAAACCCAATTATATTGTTTTATTATGCCCCGAGAGTGTATATTGGCAACGTATCGTTGTCTACGTTCACAAGAACCCAAACCGGAACAACAGTAGACTACTCAGTTGCGCCCTAACAATATAACTTTAGAAACAGTACTTTTTCTCATTCAACCGAATAAAGAGCGAAACCCAATTATATTGTTCTATTATGCCCCGAGAGTATATATTGGCAACGTATCGTTGTCTACGTTCACAAGAACCAAAACCGGAACAACATTAGACTACTCAGTTGCGCCCTAACAGTATAACTTTAGAAATAGTACTTTTTATCATTCAACCGAACAAAGAGTGAAACCCAATTATATTATTCTATTATGCCCCGAGAGTGTATATTGGCAACGTATCGTTGTCTACGTTCACAAGAACCAAAACCGGAACAACATTAGACTACTCAGTTGCGCCCTAACAGTATAACTTTAGAAACAGTACTTTTTCTCATTCAACCGAACAAAGAGTGAAACCCAATTATATTGTTCTATTATGCCCCGAGAGTGTATATTGGCCACGTATCGTTGTCTACGTTAACAAGAACCAAATTCGGAACAACATTAGACTACTCAGTTGCGCCCTAACAGTATAACTTTGGAAACAGAACTTTTTCTCATTCCACAGAACAAAGAGTAAAACCTAATTATATTGTTCTATTATGCCCCGAGAGTGTATATTGGCAACGTATCGTTGTCTACGTTCACAAGAACCAAAACCGGAACAACATTAGACTACTCAGTTGCGCCCTAACAGTATAACTTTAGAAACAGTACTTTTTATCATTCAACCGAACAAAGAGTGAAACCCAATTATATTATTCTATTATGCCCCGAGAGTGTATATTGGCAACGTATCGTTGTCTACGTTCACAAGAACCAAAATCGGAACAACATTAGACTACTCAGTTGCGCCCTAACAGTATAACTTTAGAAACAGTACTTTTTCTCATTCAACCGAACAAAGAGTGAAACCCAATTATATTGTTCTATTATGCCCCGAGAGTGTATATTGGCCACGTATCGTTGTCTACGTTCACAAGAACCAAATTCGGAACAACATTAGACTACTCAGTTGCGCCCTAACACTATAACTTTGGAAACAGTACTTTTTCTCATTCAATCGAACAAAGAGTAAAACCTAATTATATTGTTCTATTATGCCCCGAGAGTGTATATTGGCAACGTATCGTGATCTACGTTCACAAGAACCAAAACCGGAACAACATTAGACTACTCAGTTGCGCCCTAACAGTATAACTTTAGAAAGAGTACTTTTTCTCATTCAACCGAACAAAGAGTGAAACCCAATTATATTGTTCTATTATGCCCCGAGAGTGTATATTGGCAACGTATCGTGATGTACGTTCACAAGAACCAAAACCGGAACAACATTAGACTACTCAGTTGCGCCCTAACAGTATAACTTTAGAAACAGTACTTTTTATCATTCAACCGAACAAAGAGTGAAACCCAATTATATTATTCTATTATGCCCCGAGAGTGTATATTGGCAACGTATCGTTGTCTACGTTCACAAGAACCAAAACCGGAACAACATTAGACTACTCAGTTGCGCCCTAACAGTATAACTTTAGAAACAGTACTTTTTATCATTCAACCGAACAAAGAGTGAAACCTAATTATATTATTCTATTATGCCCGAGAGTGTACATTGGCAACGCATCGTTGTCTACGTTGAAATGGACGAAAACCGGAACAAAATTAGTCAACTCATTTGCCCCCTAAAAGTATAAATTTAGAAACAGTACTTTTTCTCATTCCACCGAACAAAGAGTAAAACCTAATTATATTGTTCTATTATGCCCCGAGAGTGTATATTGGCAACGTATCGATGCCATCGTTCACAAGAACCAAAACCGGAACAACATTAGACTACTCAGTTGCGCCCTAACAATATAACTTTAGAAACAGTACTTTTTCTCATTCCACCGAACAAAGAGTAAAACCTAATTATATTGTTCTATTATGCGCCGAGAGTGTACATTGGCAACGTATCGTTGTCTACGTTCACAAGAACCAAAACCGGAACAACATTAGACTACTCAGTTGCGCCCTAACAGTATAACTTTAGAAACAGTACTTTTTCTCATTCAACCGAACAAAGAGTGAAACCCAATTATATTGTTCTATTATGCCCCGAGAGTGATATTGGCAACGTATCGTTGTCTACGTTCACAAGAACCAAACCCGGAACTACATTAGACTACTCAGTTGCGCCCTAACAGTATAACTTTGGAAACAGAACTTTTTCTCATTCCACCGAACAAAGAGTAAAACCTAATTATATTGTTCTATTATGCCCCGAGAGTGTATATTGGCAACGTATCGTTGTCTATGTTCACAAGAACCAAAACCGGAACAACATTAGACTACTCAGTTGCGCCCAAACAATATAACTTTAGAAACAGTACTTTTTCTCATTCCACCGAACAAAGAGTAAAACCTAATTATATTGTTCTATTATGCCCCGAGAGTGTATATTGGCAACGTATCGTTGTCTACGTTCACAAGAACCAAAACCGGAACAACATTAGACTACTCATTTGCGCCCTAACATTATAACTTTAGAAACAGTACTTTTTCTCATTCCACCAAACAAAGAGTAAAACCTACTTATATTGTTTTATTATGCCCCGAGAGTGTATATTGGCAACGTATAGTTGTCCACGTTCACAAGAACCCAAACCGGAACAACAGTAGACTACTCAGTTGCGCCCTAACAATATAACTTTAGAAACAGTACTTTTTCTCATTCAACCGAACAAAGAGCGAAACCCAATTATATTGTTCTATTATGCCCCGAGAGTATATATTGGCAACGTATCGTTGTCTACGTTCACAAGAACCAAAACCGGAACAACATTAGACTACTCAGTTGCGCCCTAACAGTATAACTTTAGAAATAGTACTTTTTATCATTCAACCGAACAAAGAGTGAAACCCAATTATATTATTCTATTATGCCCCGAGAGTGTATATTGGCAACGTATCGTTGTCTACGTTCACAAGAACCAAAACCGGAACAACATTAGACTACTCAGTTGCGCCCTAACAGTATAACTTTAGAAACAGTACTTTTTCTCATTCAACCGAACAAAGAGTGAAACCCAATTATATTGTTCTATTATGCCCCGAGAGTGTATATTGGCCACGTATCGTTGTCTACGTTAACAAGAACCAAATTCGGAACAACATTAGACTACTCAGTTGCGCCTAACCGTATAAGTTTGGGAAAAGAACTTTTTCTCATTCCACCGAACAAAGAGTGAAACCCAATTATCTTGCTCTATTATGCCCCGAGAGTGTATATTGGCAACGTATCGTGATATACGTTCACAAGAACCAAAACCGGAACAACATTAGACTACTCAGTTGCGCCCTAACAGTATAACTTTAGAAATAGTACTTTTTATCATTCAACCGAACAAAGAGTGAAACCCAATTATATTATTCTATTATGCCCGAGAGTGTATATTGGCAACGTATCGTCTACGTTCACAAGAACCAAAATCGGAACAACATTAGACTACTCAGTTGCGCCCTAACAGTATAACTTTAGAAACAGTACTTTTTCTCATTCAACCGAACAAAGAGTGAAACCCAATTATATTGTTCTATTATGCCCCGAGAGTGTATATTGGCCACGTATCGTTGTCTACGTTCACAAGAACCAAAACCGGAACAACATTAGACTACTCAGTTGCGCCCTAACAGTATAACTTTGAAAACCGAACTTTTTCTCATTCCACCGAACAAAGAGTAAAACCTAATTATATTGTTGTATTATGCCCGAGAGTGTATATTGGCAACGTATCGTGATGTACTTTCACAAGAACCAAAACCGGAACAACATTAGACAACTCATTTGCGCCCTAACAGTATAACTTTAGAAACAGTACTTTTTCTCATTCAACCGAACAAAGAGTGAAACCCTATTATATTGTTCTATTATGCCCCGAGAGTGTATATTGGCAACGTATCGTGATGTACGTTCACAAGAACCAAAACCGGAACAACATTAGACTACTCAGTTGCGCCCTAACAGTATAACTTTAGAAACAGTACTTTTTCTCATTCCACCGAACAAAGAGTAAAACCTAATTATATTGTTCTATTATGCCCCGAGATTGTATATTTGCAACGTATCGTTGTCTACGTTCACAAGAACCAAAACCGGAACAACATTAGACTACTCAGTTGCGCCCTAACAGTATAACTTTAGAAACAGTACTTTTTCTCATTCAACCAAACAAAGAGTAAAACCTAATTATATTGTTCTATTATGCCCCGAGAGTGTATATTGGCAACGTATCGTTGTCTACGTTCACAAGAACCAAAACCGGAACAACATTAGACTCCTCATTTGCGCCCTAACAGTATAACTTTAGAAATAGTACTTTTTATCATTCAACCGAACAAAGAGTGAAACCCATTTATATTATTCTATTATGCTCCGAGAGTGTATATTGGCAACGTATCGTTGTCTACGTTCACAAGAACCAAAACCGGAACAACATTAGACTACTCAGTTGCGCCCTAACAGTATAACTTTAGAAACAGTACTTTTTATCAGTCAACCGAACAAAGAGTGAAACCTAATTACATTATTCTATTATGCCCGAGAGTGTATATTGGCAAGGTATCGTTGTCTACGTTGAAAAGAGCAGCAGGAACAACATTAGACAACTCATTTGCCCCCTAACAGTATAACTTTAGAAAGAGTACTTTTTCTCATTCAACCGAACAAAGGGTGAAACCCAATTATATTGTTCTATTATGCCCCGAGAGTGTATATTGGCAACGTATCGTGATGTACGTGCACGGGAACCAAAACCGAACAACATTAGACTACTCGGTTGCGCCTAACGGTATAACTTTAGAAACGGTACTTTTTCTCATTCCACCGAACAAAGAGTAAAACCTAATTATATTGTTCTATTATGCCCCGAGAGTGTATATTGGCAACGTATCGTTGTCTACGTTCACAAGAACCAAAACCGGAACAACATTAGACTACTCATTTGCGCCCTAACATTATAACTTTAGAAACAGTACTTTTTCTCATTCCACCGAACAAAGAGTAAAACCTAATTATATTGTTTTATTATGCCCCGAGAGTGTATATTGGCAACGTATAGTTGTCCACGTTCACAAGAACCCAAACCGGAACAACAGTAGACTACTCAGTTGCGCCCTAACAATATAACTTTAGAAACAGTACTTTTTCTCATTCAACCGAATAAAGAGCGAAACCCAATTATATTGTTCTATTATGCCCCGAGAGTATATATTGGCAACGTATCGTTGTCTACGTTCACAAGAACCAAAACCGGAACAACATTAGACTACTCAGTTGCGCCCTAACAGTATAACTTTAGAAATAGTACTTTTTATCATTCAACCGAACAAAGAGTGAAACCCAATTATATTATTCTATTATGCCCCGAGAGTGTATATTGGCAACGTATCGCTGTCTCCGTCCACAAAAACCAAAACCGGAACACCATTAGACTACTCAGTTGCGCCCTAACGGTATAACTTTAGAAACAGTACTTTTTCTCATTCAACCGAACAAAGAGTGAAACCCAATTATATTGTTCTATTATGCCCCGAGAGTGTATATTGGCCACGTATCGTTGTCTACGTTCACAAGAACCAAATTGGAACAACATTAGACTACTCAGTTGCGCCCTAACAGTATAACTTTGGAAACGAACTTTTCTCATTCCACCGAACAAAGAGTAAAACCTAATTATATTGTTGTATTATGCCCCGAGAGTGTATATTGGCAACGTATCGTTGTCTACGTTCACAAGAACCCAAACCGGAACAACATTAGACTACTCAGTTGAGCCCTAACAATATAACTTTAGAAACAGTACTTTTTCTCATTCAACCGAATAAAGAGCGAAACCCAATTATATTGTTCTCTTATGCCCCGAGAGTATATATTGGCAACGTATCGTTGTCTACATTCACAAGAACCAAAACAGGAACAACATTAGACTACTCAGTTGCGCCCTAACAGTATAACTTTAGAAACAGTACTTTTTATCATTCAACCGAACAAAGAGTGAAACCCAATTATATTGTTCTATTATGCCCCGAGAGTGTATAATGGCAACGTATCGTTGTCTACGTTCACAAGAACCGAAACCGGAACAACATTAGACTACTCAGTTGCGCCCTAACAGTATAACTTTAGAAACAGTACTTTTTCTCATTCAACCGAACAAAGAGTGAAACCCCATTATATTGTTCTATTATGCCCCGAGAGTGTATATTGGCCACGTATCGTTGTCTACGTTGAAAAGAACGAACAACATTAGACAACTCATTTGCGCCCTAACAGTATAACTTTAGAAAGAGTACTTTTTCTCATTCAACCGAACAAAGGGTGAAACCCTATTATATTGTTCTATTATGCCCCGAGAGTGTATATTGGCAACGTATCGTGATGTACGTTCACAAGAACCAAAACCGGAACAACATTAGACTACTCAGTTGCGCCCTAACAGTATAACTTTAGAAACAGTACTTTTTCTCATTCCACCGAACAAAGAGTAAAACCTAATTATATTGTTCTATTATGCCCCGAGAGTGTACATTGGCAACGTATCGTTGTCTACGTTCACAAGAACCAAAACCGGAACAACATTAGACTACTCAGTTGCGCCCTAACAGTATAACTTTAGAAACAGTACTTTTTCTCATTCAACCGAACAAAGAGTGAAACCCAATTATATTGTTCTATTATGCCCCGAGAGTGATATTGGCAACGTATCGTTGTCTACGTTCACAAGAACCAAACCCGGAACTACATTAGACTACTCAGTTGCGCCCTAACAGTATAACTTTGGAAACAGAACTTTTTCTCATTCCACCGAACAAAGAGTAAAACCTAATTATATTGTTCTATTATGCCCCGAGAGTGTATATTGGCAACGTATCGTTGTCTATGTTCACAAGAACCAATCCGGAACTACATTAAACTACTCGATTTGCGCCCAAACAATATAACTTTAGAAAGCGTACTTTTTCTCATTCCACCAAACAAAGAGTGAAACCCAATTATATTGTTCTATTATGCCCCGAGAGTGTATATTGGCAACGTATAGTTGTCTACGTTCACAAGAACCAAAACCGGAACAACATTAGACTACTCGATTGCGCCCGCCCTAACGGTATAACTTTAGAAACAGTACTTTTTCTCATTCAACCGAACAAAGAGTGAAACCCAATTATATTGTTCTATTATGCCCCGAGTGTGTATATTAGCCACGTATCGTTGTCTACGTTCACAAGAACCAAATTCGAACAACATTAGACTACTCGGTTGCGCCCTAACGGTATAACTTTGGAAAGCAGAACTTTTTCTCATTCCATAGAACAAAGAGTAAAACCTAATTATATTGTTCTATTATGCCCCGATAGTGTATATTGGCAACGTATCGTTGTCTACGTTGACAAGAACCCAAACCGGAACAACAGTCGACTACTCAGTTGCGCCCTAACAATATAACTTTAGAAACAGTACTTTTTCTCATTCAACCGAATAAAGAGCGAAACCTAATTATAGTGTTCTATTATGCCCCGAGAGTGTATATTGGCAACGTATCGTTGTCTACGTTCACAAGAACCAAAACCGGAACAACATTAGACTACTCAGTTGCGCCCAAACAGTATAACTTTAGAAATAGTACTTTTTATCATTCAACCGAACAAAGAGTGAAACCCAATTATATTATTCTATTATGCCCCGAGAGTGTATATTGGCAACGTATCATTGTCTACGTTCACAAGAACCAAAACCGGAACAACATTAGACTACTCAGTTGCGCCCTAACAGTATAACTTTATAAACAGTACTTTTTCTCATTCAACCGAACAAAGAGTGAAACCCAATTATATTGTTCTATTATGCCCCGAGAGTGTATATTGGCAACGTATCGTTTTCTACGTTCACAAGAACCAAAACCGGAACAACATTAGACTACTCAGTTGCGCCCTAACAGTATAACTTTAGAAACAGTACTTTTTCTCATTCGACCGAACAAAGAGTGAAACCCAATTATATTGTTATATTATGCCCCGAGAGTGTATATTGGCAACGTATCGTTGTCTACGTTCACAAGAACCAAAATCGGAACAACAGTAAACTTCTCAGTTGCGCCCTAACAATATAACTTTAAAAACAGTACTTTTTCTCATTCAACCGAATAAAGAGCGAAACCCAATTATATTGTTCTCTTATGCCCCGAGAGTATATATTGGCAACGTATCGTTGTCTACATTCACAAGAACCAAAACCGGAACAACATTAGACTACTCAGTTGCGCCCTAACAGTATAACTTTAGAAATAGTACTTTTTCTCATTCAACCGAACAAAGAGTGAAACCCAATTATATTATTCTATTATGCCCCGAGAGTGTATATTGGCAACGTATCGTTGTCTACGTTCACAAGAACCAAAACCGGAACAACATTAGACTACTCAGTTGCGCCCTAACAGTATAACTTTAGAAATAGTACTTTTTCTCATTCAACCGAACAAAGAGTGAAACCTAATTATATTATTCTATTATGCCCCGAGAGTGTATATTGGCAACGTATCGTTGTCTACGTTCACAAGAACCAAAACCGGAACAACATTAGACTACTCAGTTGCGCCCTAACAGTATAACTTTAGAAAGAGTACTTTTTCTCATTCAACCGAACAAAGGGTGAAACCCTATTATATTGTTCTATTATGCCCCGAGAGTGTATATTGGCAACGTATCGTGATGTACGTTCACAAGAACCAAAGCGAACAACATTAGACTACTCGGTTGCGCCTAACGGTATAACTTTAGAAACGTACTTTTTCTCATTCCACCGAACAAAGAGTAAAACCCAATTATATTATTCTATTATGCCCCGAGAGTGTATATTGGCAACGTATCGTTGTCTACGTTCACAAGAACCAAAACCGGAACAACATTAGACTACTCATTTGCGCCCTAACAGTATAACTTTAGAAACAGTACTTTTTCTCATTCCACCGAACAAAGAGTGAAACCTAATTATATTGTTCTATTATGCCCCGAGAGTGTATATTGGCAACGTATCGTTGTCTACGTTCACAAGAATCAAAACCGGAACAACATTAGACTACTCAGTTGCGCCCTAACAGTATAACTTTAGAAACAGTACTTTTTCTCATTCAACCGAACAAAGAGTGAAACCCAATTATATTGTTCTATTATGCCCCGAGAGTGATATTGGCAACGTATCGTTGTCTACGTTCACAAGAACCAAACCCGGAACTACATTAGACTACTCAGTTGCGCCCTAACAGTATAACTTTGGAAACAGAACTTTTTCTCATTCCACCGAACAAAGAGTAAAACCTAATTATATTGTTCTATTATGCCCCGAGAGTGTATATTGGCAACGTATCGTTGTCTATGTTCACAAGAACCAATCCCGAACTACATTAGACTACTCGATTGCGCCCAAACAATATAACTTTAGAAAGCTGTACTTTTCTCATTCCACCGAACAAAGAGTAAAACCTAATTATATTGTTTTATTATGCCCCGAGAGTGTATATTGGCAACGTATAGTTGTCTACGTTCACAAGAACCAAAACCGGAACAACATTAGACTACTCAGTTGCGCCCTAACAGTATAACTTTAGAAATTGTACTTTTTCTCATTCAACCGAACAAAGAGTGAAACCCAATTATATTGTTCTATTATGCCCCGAGAGTGTATATTGGCCACGTATCGTTGTCTACGTTCACAAGAACCAAATTCGGAACAACATTAGACTACTCAGTTGCGCCCTAACAGTATAACTTTGGAAACAGAACTTTTTCTCATTCCACCGAACAAAGAGTAAAACCTAATTATATTGTTCTATTATGCCCCGATAGTGTATATTGGCAACGTATCGTTGTCTACGTTGACAAGAACCCAAACCGGAACAACAGTCGACTACTCAGTTGCGCCCTAACAATATAACTTTAGAAACAGTACTTTTTCTCATTCAACCGAATAAAGAGCGAAACCTAATTATAGTGTTCTATTATGCCCCGAGAGTATATATTGGCAACGTATCGTTGTCTACGTTCACAAGAACCAAAACCGGAACAACATTAGACTACTCAGTTGCGCCCTAACAGTATAACTTTAGAAATAGTACTTTTTATCATTCAACCGAACAAAGAGTGAAACCCAATTATATTATTCTATTATGCCCCGAGAGTGTATATTGGCAACGTATCGCTGTCTACGTTCACAAGAACCAAAACCGGAACAACATTAGACTACTCAGTTGCGCCCTAACAGTATAACTTTAGAAACAGTACTTTTTCTCCTTCAACCGAACAAAGAGTGAAACCCAATTATATTGTTCTATTATGCCCCGAGAGTGTATATTGGCAACGTATCGTTGTCTACGTTCACAAGAACCAAAATCGGAACAACATTAGACAACTCAGTTGCGCCATAACAGTATAACTTTGTAAATAGTACTTTTTCTCATTCCACCGAACAAAGAGTAAAACCTAATTATATTGTTGTATTATGCCCCGACAGTGTATATTGGCAACGTATCGTTGTCTACGTTCACAAGAACCCAAACCGGAACAACAGTAGACTACTCAGTTGCGCCCTAACAATATAACTTTAGAAACAGTACTTTTTCTCATTCAACCGAATAAAGAGCGAAACCCAATTATATTGTTCTATTATGCCCCGAGAGTATATATTGGCAACGTATCGTTGTCTACGTTCACAAGAACCAAAACCGGAACAACATTAGACTACTCGATTGCGCCTAACGGTATAACTTTAGAAATAGTACTTTTTATCATTCAACCGAACAAAGAGTGAAACCCAATTATATTATTCTATTATGCCCGAGAGTGTATATTGGCAACGTATCGTTGTCTACGTTCACAAGAACCAAAACCGGAACAACATTAGACTACTCAGTTGCGCCCTAACAGTATAACTTTAGAAACAGTACTTTTTATCATTCAACCGAACAAAGAGTGAAACCTAATTATATTATTCTATTATGCCCGAGAGTGTATATTGGCAACGCATCGTTGTCTACGTTGAAAAGAACGAACAACATTAGACTACTCAGTTGCGCCCTAACAGTATAACTTTAGAAAGAGTACTTTTTCTCATTCAACCGAACAAAGGGTGAAACCCTATTATATTGTTCTATTATGCCCCGAGAGTGTATATTGGCAACGTATCGTGATGTACGTTCACAAGAACCAAAACCGGAACAACATTAGACTACTCAGTTGCGCCCTAACAGTATAACTTTAGAAACAGTACTTTTTCTCATTCCACCGAACAAAGAGTAAAACCTAATTATATTGTTCTATTATGCCCCGAGAGTGTATATTGGCAACGTATCGTTGTCTACGTTCACAAGAACCAAAACTGGAACAACATTAGACTACTCAGTTGCGCCCTAACAGTATAACTTTGGAAACAGTACTTTTTCCCATTCCACCGAACAAAGAGTAAAACCTAATTATATTGTTCTATTATGCCCCGAGAGTGTATATTGGCCACGTATCGTTGTCTACGTTCACAAGAACCAAATTCGGAACAACATTAGACTACTCAGTTGCGCCCTAACAGTATAACTTTGGAAACAGAACTTTTTCCCATTCCACCGAACAAAGAGTAAAACCTAATTATATTGTTCTATTATGCCCCGAGAGTGTATATTGGCAACGTATCGTTGTCTACGTTCACAAGAACCAAAACCGGAACAACATTAGACTACTCAGTTGCGCCCTAACAGTATAACTTTAGAAACAGTACTTTTTATCATTCAACCGAACAAAGAGTGAAACCTAATTATATTATTCTATTATGCCCCAGAGTGTATATTGGCAACGTATCGTTGTCTACGTTCACAAGAACCAAAACCGGAACAACATTAGACTACTCATTTGCGCCCTAACAGTATAACTTTAGAAACAGTACTTTTTCTCATTCAACCGAACAAAGAGTGAAACCCAATTATATTGTTCTATTATGCCCCGAGAGTGTATATTGGCCACGTATCGTTGTCTACGTTCACAAGAACCAAATTCGGAACAACATTAGACTACTCAGTTGCGCCCTAACAGTATAACTTTGGAAACAGAACTTTTTCTCATTCCACCGAACAAAGAGTAAAACCTAATTATATTGTTCTATTATGCCCCGAGAGTGTATATTGGCAACGTATCGTTGTCTACGTTCACAAGAACCAAAACCGGAACAACATTAGACAACTCAGTTGCGCCCTAACAGTATAACTTTAGAAACAGTACTTTTTCTCATTCAACCGAACAAAGAGTGAAACCCAATTATATTGTTCTATTATGCCCTGAGAGTGTATATTGGCAACGTATCGTGATGTACGTTCACAAGAACCAAAACCGGAACAACATTAGACTACTCAGTTGCGCCCTAACAGTATAACTTTGGAAACAGAACTTTTTCTCATTCCACCGAACAAAGAGTAAAACCTAATTATATTGTTGTATTATGCCCCGAGAGTGTATATTGGCAACGTATCGTTGTCTACGTTCACAAGAACCCAAACCGGAACAACATTAGACTACTCAGTTGCGCCCTAACAATATAACTTTAGAAACAGTACTTTTTCTCATTCAACCGAATAAAGAGCGAAACCCAATTATATTGTTCTATTATGCCCCGAGAGTATATATTGGCAACGTATCGTTGTCTACGTTCACAAGAACCAAAACCGGAACAACATTAGACTACTCAGTTGCGCCCTAACAGTATAACTTTAGAAATAGTACTTTTTATCATTCAACCGAACAAAGAGTGAAACCCAATTATATTATTCTATTTTGCCCCGAGAGTGTATATTGGCAACGTATCGTTGTCTACGTTCACAAGAACCAAAACCGGAACAACATTAGACTACTCATTTGCGCCCTAACAGTATAACTTTAGAAACAGTACTTTTTCTCATTCAACCGAACAAAGAGTGAAACCCAATTATATTGTTCTATTATGCCCCGAGAGTGTATATTGGCCACGTATCGTTGTCTACGTTCACAAGAACCAAATTCGGAACAACATTAGACTACTCAGTTGCGCCTAACAGTATAACTTTGGAAACAGAACTTTTTCTCATTCCACCGAACAAAGAGTAAAACCTAATTATATTGTTGTATTATGCCCCGAGAGTGTATATTGGCAACGTATCGTTGTCTACGTTCACAAGAACCAAAACCGGAACAACATTAGACTACTCAGTTGCGCCCTAACAGTATAACTTTAGAAACAGTACTTTTTCTCATTCAACCGAACAAAGAGTTAAACCTAATTATATTGTTCTATTATGCCCTGAGAGTGTACATTGGCAACGCATCGTTGTCTACGTTGAAAAGAGCAGCAGGAACAACATTAGACAACTCATTTGCCCCCTAACAGTATAACTTTAGAAAGAGTACTTTTTCTCATTCAACCGAACAAAGGGTGAAACCCTATTATATTGTTCTATTATGCCCCGAGAGTGTATATTGGCAACGTATCGTGATGTACGTTCACATGAACCAAAACCGGAACAACATTAGACTACTCAGTTGCGCCCTAACAGTATAACTTTAGAAACAGTACTTTTTCTCATTACACCGAACAAAGAGTAAAACCTAATTATATTGTTCTATTATGCCCCGAGAGTGTATATTGGCAACGTATCGTTGTCTACGTTCACAAGAACCAAAACCGGAACAACATTAGACTACTCATTTGCGCCCTAACATTATAACTTTAGAAACAGTACTTTTTCTCATTCAACCGAACAAAGAGTGAAACCCAATTATATTGTTCTATTATGCCCCGAGAGTGTATATTGGCAACGTATCGTTGTCTACGTTCACAAGAACCAAAACCGGAACAACATTAGACTCATCATTTGCGCCCTAACAGTATAACTTTAGAAACAGAACTTTTTCTCATTCCAACGAACAAAGAGTAAAACGTAATTATATTGTTCTATTATGCCCCGAGAGTGTATATTGGCAACGTATCGTTGTCTACGTTCACAAGAACCAAACCCGGAACTACATTAGACTACTCAGTTGCGCCCTAACAGTATAACTTTGGAAACAGAACTTTTTCTCATTCCACCGAACAAAGAGTAAAACCTAATTATATTGTTCTATTATGCCCCGAGAGTGTATATTGGCCACGTATCGTTGTCTACGTTCACAAGAACCAAAACCGGAACAACATTAGACTACTCAGTTGCGCCCTAACAGTATAACTTTGGAAACAGAACTTTTTCTCATTCCACCGAACAAAGAGTAAAACCTAATTATATTGTTCTATTATGCCCCGAGAGTGTATATTGGCCACGTATCGTTGTCTACGTTCACAGGAACCAAATCCGGAACAACATTAGACTACTCAGTTGCGCCCTAACAGTATAACTTTGGAAACAGAACTTTTTCTCATTCAACCGAACAAAGGGTGAAACCTAATTATATTGTTCTATTATGCCCCGAGAGTGTATATTGGCAACGTATCGTTGTCTACGTTCACAAGAACCAAAACCGGAACAACATTAGACTACTCATTTGCGCCCTAACAGTACAACTTTAGAAACAGTACTTTTTCTCATTCAACCGAACAAAGAGTGAAACCCAATTATATTGTTCTATTATGCCCCGAGAGTGTATATTGGCCACGTATCGTTGTCTACTTTAACAAGAACCAAATTCGGAACAACATTAGACTACTCAGTTGCGCCCTAACAGTATAACTTTGGAAACAGAACTTTTTCTCATTCCACCGAACAAAGAGTAAAACCTAATTATATTGTTCTATTATGCCCCGAGAGTGTATATTGGCAACGTATCGTTGTCTACGTTCACAAGAACCAAAACCGGAACAACATTAGACTACTCAGTTGCGCCCTAACAGTATAACTTTAGAAATAGTACTTTTTATCATTCAACCGAACAAAGAGTGAAACCCAATTATATTATTCTATTATGCCCGAGAGTGTATATTGGCAACGTATCGTTGTCTACGTTCAAAAGAACGAAAACCGGAACAACATTAGACTACTCAGTTGCGCCCTAACAGTATAACTTTAGAAACAGTACTTTTTCTCATTCAACCGAACAAAGAGTGAAACCCAATTATATTGTTCTATTATGCCCCGAGAGTGTATATTGGCCACGTATCGTTGTCTACGTTCACAAGAACCAAATTCGGAACAACATTAGACTACTCAGTTGCGCCTAACGGTATAACTTTGGAAACGAACTTTTTCTCATTCCACCGAACAAAGAGTAAAACCTAATTATATTGTTGTATTATGCCCCGAGAGTGTATATTGGCAACGTATCGTGATGTACGTTCACAAGAACCAAAACCGGAACAACATTAGACTACTCAGTTGCGCCCTAACAGTATAACTTTAGAAACAGTACTTTTTCTCATTCCACCGAATAAAGAGTAAAACCTAATTATATTGTTCTATTATGCCCCGAGAGTGTATATTGGCAACGTATCGTTGTCTACGTTCACAAGAACCAAAACCGGAACAACATTAGACTACTCATTTGCGCCCTAACAGTATAACTTTAGAAACAGTACTTTTTCTCATTCCACCGAACAAAGAGTAAAACCTAATTATATTGTTCTATTATGCCCCGAGAGTGTATATTGGCAACGTATCGTTGTCTACGTTCACAAGAACCAAAACCGGAACAACATTAGACTCCTCATTTGCGCCCTAACAGTATAACTTTAGAAACAGAACTTTTTCTCATTCCAACGAACAAAGAGTAAAACGTAATTACATTGTTCTATTATGCCCCGAGAGTGTATATTGGCAACGTATCGTTGTCTACGTTCACAAGAACCAAACCCGGAACTACATTAGACTACTCAGTTGCGCCCTAACAGTATAACTTTAGAAATAGTACTTTTTATCATTCAACCGAACAAAGAGTGAAACCTACTTATATTATTCTATTATGCCCGAGAGTGTATATTGGCAACGTATCGTTGTCTACGTTCACAAGAACCAAAACCGGAACAACATTAGACTACTCAGTTGCGCCCTAACATTATAACTTTAGAAACAGTACTTTTTCTCATTCAACCGAACAAAGAGTGAAACCCAATTATATTGTTCTATTATGCCCCGAGAGTGTATATTGGCCACGTATCGTTGTCTACGTTCACAAGAACCAAATTCGGAACAACATTAGACTACTCAGTTGCGCCCTAACAGTATAACTTTGGAAACAGAACTTTTTCTCATTCCACCGAACAAAGAGTAAAACCTAATTTTATTGTTGTATTATGCCCCGAGAGTGTATATTGGCAACGTATCGTTGTCTACGTTCACAAGAACCCAAACCGGAACAACAGTAGACTACTCAGTTGCGCCCTAACAATATAACTTTAGAAACAGTACTTTTTCTCATTCAACCGAATAAAGAGCGAAACCCAATTATATTGTTCTATTATGCCCCGAGAGTATATATTGGCAACGTATCGTTGTCTACGTTCACAAGAACCAAAACCGGAACAACATTAGACTACTCAGTTGCGCCCTAACAGTATAACTTTAGAAATAGTACTTTTTATCATTCAACCGAACAAAGAGTGAAACCCAATTATATTATTCTATTATGCCCCGAGAGTGTATATTGGCAACGTATCGTTGTCTACGTTCACAAGAACCAAAACCGGAACAACATTAGACTACTCAGTTGCGCCCTAACAGTATAACTTTAGAAACAGTACTTTTTATCATTCAACCGAACAAAGAGTGAAACCTAATTATATTATTCTATTATGCCCGAGAGTGTACATTGGCAACGCATCGTTGTCTACGTTGAAAAGAACGAAAACCGGAACAACATTAGACAACTCATTTGCCCCCTAACAGTATAACTTTAGAAAGAGTACTTTTTCTCATTCAACCGAACAAAGAGTAAAACCTAATTATATTGTTATATTATGCCCCGAGAGTGTATATTGGCAACGTATCGTGATGTACGTTCACAAGAACCAAAACCGGAACAACATTAGACTACTCAGTTGCGCCCTAACAGTATAACTTTAGAAACAGTACTTTTTCTCATTCCACCGAACAAAGAGTAAAACCTAATTATATTGTTCTATTATGCCCCGAGAGTGTATATTGGCAACGTATCGTTGTCTACGTTCACAAGAACCAAAACCGGAACAACATTAGACTACTCAGTTGCGCCCTAACAGTATAACTTTGGAAACAGTACTTTTTCCCATTCCACCGAACAAAGAGTAAAACCCAATTATATTGTTCTATTATGCCCCGAGAGTGTATATTGGCCACGTATCGTTGTCTACGTTCACAAGAACCAAATTCGGAACAACATTAGACTACTCAGTTGCGCCCTAACAGTATAACTTTGGAAACAGAACTTTTTCTCATTCCACCGAACAAAGAGTAAAACCTAATTATATTGTTCTATTATTCCCCGAGAGTGTATATTGGCAACGTATCGTTGTCTACGTTCACAAGAACCAAAACCGGAACAACATTAGACTACTCAGTTGCGCCCTAACAGTATAACTTTAGAAATAGTACTTTTTATCATTCAACCGAACAAAGAGTGAAACCCAATTATATTATTCTATTATGCCCCGAGAGTGTATATTGGCAACGTATCGCTGTCTACGTTCACAAGAACCAAAATCGGAACAACATTAGACTACTCATTTGCGCCCTAACAGTATAACTTTAGAAACAGTACTTTTTCTCATTCAACCGAACAAAGAGTGAAACCCAATTATATTGTTCTATTATGCCCCGAGAGTGTATATTGGCCACGTATCGTTGTCTACGTTCACAAGAACCAAATTCGGAACAACATTAGACTACTCAGTTGCGCCCTAACAGTATAACTTTGGAAACAGAACTTTTTCTCATTCCACCGAACAAAGAGTAAAACCTAATTATATTGTTGTATTATGCCCCGAGAGTGTATATTGGCAACGTATCGTGATGTACGTTCACAAGAACCAAAACCGGAACAACATTAGACAACTCATTTGCCCCCTAACAGTATAACTTTAGAAAGAGTACTTTTTCTCATTCAACCGAACAAAGGGTGAAACCCTATTATATTGTTCTATTATGCCCCGAGAGTGTATATTGGCAACGTATCGTGATGTACGTTCACAAGAACCAAAACCGGAACAACATTAGACTACTCAGTTGCGCCCTAACAGTATAACTTTAGAAACAGAACTTTTTCTCATTCCACCGAACAAAGAGTAAAACCTAATTATATTGTTGTATTATGCCCCGAGAGTGTATATTGGCAACGTATCGTTGTCTACGTTCACAAGAACCCAAACCGGAACAACATTAGACTACTCAGTTGCGCCCTAACAGTATAACTTTAGAAACAGTACTTTTTCTCATTCAACCGAATAAAGAGCGAAACCCAATTATATTGTTCTATTATGCCCCGAGAGTATATATTGGCAACGTATCGTTGTCTACGTTCACAAGAACCAAAACCGGAACAACATTAGACTACTCAGTTGCGCCCTAACAGTATAACTTTAGAAATAGTACTTTTTATCATTCAACCGAACAAAGAGTGAAACCCAATTATATTATTCTATTATGCCCCGAGAGTGTATATTGGCAACGTATCGCTGTCTACGTTCACAAGAACCAAAACCGGAACAACATTAGACTACTCATTTGCGCCCTAACAGTATAACTTTAGAAACAGTACTTTTTCTCATTCAACCGAACAAAGAGTGAAACCCAATTATATTGTTCTATTATGCCCCGAGAGTGTATATTGGCCACGTATCGTTGTCTACGTTCACAAGAACCAAATTCGGAACAACATTAGACTACTCAGTTGCGCCCTAACAGTATAACTTTAGAAACAGAACTTTCTCTCATTCCACCGAACAAAGAGTAAAACCTAATTATATTGTTGTATTATGCCCGAGAGTGTATATTGGCAACGTATCGTTGTCTACGTTCACAAGAACCAAAACCGGAACAACATTAGACTACTCAGTTGCGCCCTAACAGTATAACTTTAGAAACAGTACTTTTTATAATTCAACCGAACAAAGAGTTAAACCTAATTATATTATTCTATTATGCCCGAGAGTGTACATTGGCAACGCATCGTTGTCTACGTTGAAAAGAACAGCAGGAACAACATTAGACTACTCAGTTGCGCCCTAACAGTATAACTTTAGAAAGAGTACTTTTTCTCATTCAACCGAACAAAGAGTGAAACCTAATTATATTGTTCTATTATGCCCCGAGAGTGTATATTGGCAACGTATCGTGATGTACGTTCACATGAACCAAAAGGAACAACATTAGACTACTCGGTTGCGCCCTAACGGTATAACTTTAGAAAGCAGTACTTTTTCTCATTCCACCGAACAAAGAGTAAAACCTAATTATATTGTTCTATTATGCCCCGAGAGTGTATATTGGCAACGTATCGTTGTCTACGTTCACAAGAACCAAAACCGGAACAACATTAGACTACTCAGTTGCGCCCTGACATTATAACTTTAGAAACAGTACTTTTTCTCATTCAACCGAACAAAGAGTGAAACCCAATTATATTGTTCTATTATGCCCCGAGAGTGTATATTGGCAACGTATCGTTGTCTACGTTCACAAGAACCAAAACCGGAACAACATTAGACTCCTCATTTGCGCCCTAACAGTATAACTTTAGAAACAGAACTTTTTCTCATTCCAACGAACAAAGAGTAAAACGTAATTATATTGTTCTATTATGCCCCGAGAGTGTATATTGGCAACGTATCGTTGTCTACGTTCACAAGAACCAAACCCGGAACTACATTAGACTACTCAGTTGCGCCCTAACAGTATAACTTTGGAAACAGTACTTTTTCTCATTCCACCGAACAAAGAGTAAAACCTAATTATATTGTTCTATTATGCCCCGAGAGTGTATATTGGCCACGAATCGTTGTCTACGTTCACAAGAACCAAAACCGGAACAACATTAGACTACTCAGTTGCGCCCTAACAGTATAACTTTAGAAACAGAACTTTTTCTCATTCCACCGAACAAAGAGTAAAACCTAATTATATTGTTCTATTATGCCCCGAGAGTGTATATTGGCAACGTATCGTTGTCTACGTTCACAAGAACCAAAACCGGAACAACATTAGACTACTCAGTTGCGCCCTAACAGTATAACTTTAGAAATAGTACTTTTTATCATTCAAGAACAAATAGGGAAACCCAATTATATTGTTCTATTATGCCCCGAGAGTGTATATTGGCAACGTATCGTGGTCTACGTTCACAAGAACCAAAACCGTAACAACATTAGACTACTCATTTGCGCCCTAACAGTATAACTTTAGAAACAGTACTTTTTCTCATTCAACCGAACAAAGAGTGAAACCCAATTATATTGTTCTATTATGCCCCGAGAGTGTATATTCGCAACGTATCCATGCCAACGTTCACAAGAACCAAAACCGGACCAACATTAGACTACTCAGTTGCGCCCTAACAGTATATCTCTGGAAGCAGTACATTTTCTCATTCAATCTAACAAAGAGTAAAACCTAATTATATTGTTCTATTATGTCCCGAGAGTGTATATTCGCAACGTATCCATGCCAACGTTCACAAGAACCAAAACCGGACCAACATTAGACTACTCGATTGCGCCTAACGGTATAACTTTAGAAATAGTACTTTTTATCATTCAACCGAACAAAGAGTGAAACCCAATTATATTGTTCTATTATGCCCCGAGAGTGTATATTGGCAACGTATCGTTGTCTACGTTCACAAGAACCAAAACCGGAACAACATTAGACTACTCAGTTGCGCCCTAACAGTATAACTTTAGAAACAGTACTTTTTCTCATTCAACCGAACAAAGAGTGAAACCCAATTATATTGTTCTATTATGCCCCGAGAGTGTATATTGGCAACGTATCGTTGTCTACGTTCACAAGAACCAAATCCGGAACAACATTAGACTACTCAGTTGCGCCCTAACAGTATAACTTTGGAAACAGAACTTTTTCTCATTCCACCGAACAAAGAGTAAAACCTAATTATATTGTTGTATTATGCCCCGAGAGTGTATATTGGCAACGTATCGTGATGTACGTTCACAAGAACCAAAACCGGAACAACATTAGACTACTCAGTTGCGCCCTAACAGTATAACTTTAGAAACGTACTTTTCTCATTCCATAGAACAAATAGTAAAACCTAATTATATTGTTCTATTATGCCCCGAGAGTGTATATTGGCAACGTATCGTTGTCTACGTTCACAAGAACCAAAACCGGAACAACATTAGACTACTCAGTTGCGCCCTAACAGTATAACTTTAGAAACAGTACTTTTTCTCATTCCACCGAACAAAGAGTAAAACCCAATTATATTGTTCTATTATGCCCCGAGAGTGTATATTGGCAACGTATCGTTGTCTACGTTCACAAGAACCAAAGCCGGAACAACATTAGACTACTCAGTTGCGCCCTAACAGTATAACTTTAGAAACAGTACTTTTTCTCATTCCACCGAACAAAGAGTAAAACGTAATTACATTGTTCTATTATGCCCCGAGAGTGTATATTGGCAACGTATCGTTGTCTACGTTCACAAGAACCAAAACCGGAACTACATTAGACTACTCAGTTGCGCCCTAACAGTATAACTTTATAAACAGTACTTTTTATCATTCAACCGAACAAAGAGTGAAACCCAATTCTATTGCTCTATTCTGCCCCGAGAGTGTATATTGGCAACGTATCGTCTACGTTCACAAGAACCAAAACCGAACAACATTAGACTACTCATTTGCGCCTAACAAAGATAACTTTAGAAACAAGATTTTTCTCATTCAACCGAACAAAGAGTGAAACCCAATTATATTGTTCTATTACGCCCGAGAGTGTATATTGGCCACGTATCGTTGTCTACGTTCACAAGAACCAAATTCGAACAACATTAGACTACTCACTTGCGCCTAACAAAGATAACTTTGGAAACAGTAACTTTTTCTCATTCCACCGAACAAAGAGTAAAACCTAATTATATTGTTGTATTATGCCCCGAGAGTGTATATTGGCAACGTATCGTTGTTCACGTTCACAAGAACCCAAACCGAACAACAAGAGACTACTCATTGCGCCCTAACAATATAACTTTAGAAACAGTACTTTTTCGCATTCAACCGAACAAAGAGCGAAACCCAATTATATTGTTCTATTATGCCCCGAGAGTGTATATTGGCAACGTATCGTTGTCTACGTTCACAAGAACCAAAACCGGAACAACATTAGACTACTCAGTTGCGCCCTAACAGTATAACTTTAGAAATAGTACTTTTTATCACTCAACCGAACAAAGAGTGAAACCCAATTATATTATTCTATTATGCCCCGAGAGTGTATATTGGCAACGTATCGTTGTCTACGTTCACAAGAACCAAAACCGAAACAACATTAGACTACTCAGTTGCGCCTAACAAGATAACTTTAGAAACAAGATTTCTTTATCATTCAACCGAACAAAGAGTGAAACCTAATTATATTATTCTATTATGCCCGAGAGTGTACATTGGCAACGCATCGTTGTCTACGTTGAAAAGAACGAAACCGAACAACATTAGACATCTCATTTGCCCCTTAACAGTATAACTTTAGAAAGAGTACTTTTTCTCATTCAACCGAACAAAGGGTGAAAGCCTATTATATTGTTCTATTATGCCCCGAGAGTGTATATTGGCAACGTATCGTGATGTACGTTCACAAGAACCAAAACCGGAACAACATTAGACTACTCTTGCGCCTAACAAAGATAACTTTAGAAACAAGATTTTTCTCATTCCACCGAACAAAGAGTAAAACCTAATTATATTGTTCTATTATGCCCCGAGAGTGTATATTGGCAACGTATCGTTGTCTACGTTCACAGAACCAAAACCGAACAACATTAGACTACTCAGTTGCGCCCTAACAGTATAACTTTAGAAACAGTACTTTTTCTCATTCCACCGAACAAGGAGTAAAACCTAATTATATTGTTCTATTATGCCCCGAGAGTGTATATTGGCAACGTATCGTTGTCTACGTTCACAAGAACCAAAACCGGAACAACATTAGACTCATCATTTGCGCCCTAACAGTATAACTTTAGAAACAAAACTTTTTCTCATTCCAACGAACAAAGAGTAAAACGTAATTATATTGTTCTATTATGCCCTGAGAGTGTATATTGGCAACGTATCGTTGTCTACGTTCACAAGAACCAAAACCGGAACTACATTAGACTACTCAGTTGCGCCCTAACAGTATAACTTTGGAAACAGAGCTTTTTCTCATTCCACCGAACAAAGAGTAAAACCCAATTATATTGTTCTATTATGCCCCGAGAGTGTATATTGGCCACGTATCGTTGTCTACGTTCACAAGAACCAAAACCGGAACAACATTAGACTACTCATTGCGCCTAACAAAGATAACTTTGGAAATAACTTTTTCTCATTCCACCGAACAAAGAGTAAAACCTAATTATATTGTTCTATTATGCCCCGAGAGTGTATATTGGCAACGTATCGTTGTCTACGTTCACAAGAACCAAAACCGAACAACATTAGACTACTCGCTTGCGCCTAACAAAGATAACTTTAGAAATAGAACTTTTAAACATTCAACCGAACAAAGAGTGAAACCCAATTATATTATTCTATTATGCCCCGAGAGTGTATATAGGCAACGTATCGTTGTCCACGTTCACAAGAACCAAAACCGGAACAACATTAGACTACTCATTTGCGCCCTAACAGTATAACTTTAGAAACAGTACTTTTTCTCATTCAACCGAACAGAGGGTGAAACCCAATTATATTGTTCTATTATGCCCCGAGAGTGTATATTGGCAACGTATCGTTGTCTACGTTCACAAGAACCAAAACCGGAACAACATTAGACTACTCAGATGCGTCCTAACAATATAACTTTAGAAACAGTACTTTTTCTCATTCCACCGAACAAAGAGTAAAACCTAATTATGTTGTTCTATTATGCCCCGAGAGTGTATATTGGCAACGTATCGTTATCTACGTTCACAAGAACCAAAACCGGAACAACATTAGACTACTCAGTTGCGCCTAACAAAGATAACTTTAGAAATAGTACTTTTTATCATTCAACCGAACAAAGAGTGAAACCCAATTATATTATTCTATTATGCCCCGAGAGTGTATATTGGCAACGTATCGTTGTCTACGTTCACAAGAACCAAAACCGAACAACATTAGACTACTCATTTGCGCCCTAACAAGATAACTTTAGAAACAAGATTTTTCTCATTCAACCGAACAAAGAGTGAAACCCAATTATATTGTTCTATTACGCCCGAGAGTGTATATTGGCCACGTATCGTTGTCTACGTTCACAAGAACCAAATTCGAACAACATTATACTACTCAGTTGCGCCCTAACAGTATAACTTTGGAAACAGTACTTTTTCTCATTCCACCGAACAAAGAGTAAAACCTAATTATATTGTTGTATTATGCCCCGAGAGTGTATATTGGCAACGTATCGTGATGTACGTTCACAAGAACCAAAACCGGAACAACATTAGACTACTCAGTTGCGCCTAACAAAGATAACTTTAGAAACAAGATTTTTCTCATTCCACCGAACAAAGAGTAAAACCTAATTATATTGTTCTATTATGCCCCGAGAGTGTATATTGGCAACGTATCGTTGTCTACGTTCACAAGAACCAAAACCGAACAACATTAGACTACTCATTTGCGCCTAACATTATAACTTTAGAAACAAGATTTCTTCTCATTCAACCGAACAAAGAGTGAAACCTAATTATATTGTTCTATTATGCCCCAAGAGTGAAAAGTGGCAACGTATCGTTGTCTACGTTCACAAGACCCAAAACCGAAACAACATTAGACTCCTCATTTGCGCCTAACAAAGATAACTTTAGAAATGTAACTTTTTCTCATTCCAACGAACAAAGAGTAAAACGTAATTATATTGTTCTATTATGCCCCGAGAGTGTATATTGGCAACGTATCGTTGTCTACGTTCACAAGAACCAAACCCGAACTACATTAGACTACTCGCTTGCGCCTAACAAAGATAACTTTGGAAACGTAACTTTTTCTCATTCCACCGAACAAAGAGTAAAACCTAATTATATTGTTCTATTATGCCCCGAGAGTGTATATTGGCAACGTATCGTTGTCTACGTTCACAAGAACCAAAACCGGAACAACATTAGACTACTGCGCCTAACAAAGATAACTTTTGAAATGTAACTTTTTCTCATTCCACCGAACAAAGAGTAAAACCTAGTTATATTGTTCTATTATGCCCCGAGAGTGTATATTGGCAACGTATCGTTGTCTACGCTCACAAGAACCAAACCCGGAACAACATTAGACTACTCTTGCGCCTAACAATATAATATAACTTTAGAAAGATTTTTCTCATTCCACCGAACAAAGAGTAAAACCTAATTATATTGTTCTATTATGCCCCGAGAGTGTATATTGGCAACGTATCGTTGTCTACGTTCACAAGAACCAAAACCGAACAACATTAGACTACTCATTTGCGCACAAAGATAACTTTAGAAATTGTACTTTTTCTGATTCAACCGAACAAAGAGTAAAACCTAATTATATTGTTCTATTATGCCCCGAGAGTGTATATTGGCCACGTATCGTTGTCTACGTTCACAAGAACCAAAACCGGAACAACATTAGACTACTCAGTTGCGCCCTAACAGTATAACTTTTGAAACAGAACTTTTTCTCATTCCACCGAACAAAGAGTAAAACCTAATTATATTGTTCTATTATGCCCCGAGAGTTTATATTGGCAACGTATCGTTGTCTACGTTCACAAGAACCCAAACCGGAACAACAGACTACTCGCTGCGCCTAACAATATAACTTTAGAAACAAGATTTCTTTCTCATTCAACCGAATAAAGAGCGAAACCCAATTATATTGTTCTATTATGCCCCGAGAGTATATATTGGCAACGTATCGTTGTCTACGTTCACAAGAACCAAAACCGGAACAACATTAGACTACTCAGTTGCGCACTAACAGTATAACTTTAGAAACAGTACTTTTTATCATTCAACCGAACAAAGAGTGAAACCCAATTATATTATTCTATTATGCCCCGAGAGTGTATATTGGCAACGTATCGTTGTCTACGTTCACAAGAACCAAAACCGGAACAACATTAGACTACTCATTTGCGCCTAACAAGATAACTTTAGAAACAAGATTTTTCTCATTCAACCGAACAAAGAGTGAAACCCAATTATATTGTTCTATTATGCCCCGAGAGTGTATATTGGCCACGTATCGTTGTCTACGTTCACAAGAACCAAATTCGAACAACATTAGACTACTCATTGCGCCCTAACAATATAACTTTAGAAACAGTACTTTTTCTCATTCCACCAAACAAAGAGTAAAACCTAATTATATTGTTTTATTATGCCCCGAGAGTGTATATTGGCAACGTATCGTGATGTACGTTCACAAGAACCAAAACCGGAACAACATTAGACTACTCATTTGCGCCTTAACATTATAACTTTAGAAACAGTTCTTTTTCTCATTCCACCGAACAAAGAGTGAAACCCAATTATATTGTTCTATTATGCCCCGAGAGAGTATATTGGCAACGTATCGTTGTCTACGTTCACAAGAACCAAAACCGGAACAACATTAGACTACTCGCTTGCGCCTAACAAAGATAACTTTAGAAATAGTACTTTTTATCATTCAACCGAACAAAGAGTGAAACCCAATTATATTATTCTATTATGCCCCGAGAGTGTATATTGGCAACGTATCGTTGTCTACGTTCACAAGAACCAAAACCGGAACAACATTAGACTACTCTTGCGCCTAACAAGATAACTTTAGAAACAAGATTTTTATCATTCAACCGAACAAAGAGTAAAACCTAATTATATTGTTCTATTATGCCCCGAGAGTGTATATTGGCAACGTATCGTTGTCTACGTTCACAAGAACCAAAACCGGAACAACATTAGACTACTCATTTGCGCCCTAACATTATAACTTTAGAAACAAAGATTTCTTTTTCTCATTCAACCGAACAAAGAGTGAAACCCAATTATATTGTTCTATTATGCCCCGAGAGTGTATATTGGCCACGTATCGTTGTCTATGTTCACAAGAACCAAATTTAACAACATTAGACTACTCATTGCGCCTAACAAGATAACTTTGGAAACAGGACTTTTTCTCATTCCACCGAACAAAGAGTAAAACCTAATTATATTGTTGTATTATGCCCCGAGAGTGTATATTGGCAACGTATCGTTGTCTACCTTCACAAGAACCCAAACCGGAACAACAGTAGACTACTCAGTTGCGCCCTAACAATATAACTTTAGAAACAGTACTTTTTCTCATTCAACCGAATAAAGAGCGAAACCCAATTATATTGTTCTATTATGCCCCGAGAGTATATATTGGCAACGTATCGTTGTCTACGTTCACAAGAACCAAAACCGGAACAACATTAGACTACTTGCGCCTAACAAAGATAACTTTAGAAATAGTACTTTTTATCATTCAACCGAACAAAGAGTGAAACCCAATTATATTATTCTATTATGCCCCGAGAGTGTATATTGGCAACGTATCGTTGTCTACGTTCACAAGAACCAAAACCAGAAGAACATTAGACGACTCTGCGCCTAACAGTATAACTTTAGAAACAGTACTTTTTATCATTCAACCGAACAAAGAGTGAAACCTAATTATATTATTCTATTGTGCCCGAGAGTGTATATTGGCAACGCATCGTTGTCTACGTTGAAAAGAACGAAAACCGGAACAACATTAGACAACTCATTTGCCCCCTAACAGTATAACTTTAGAAAGAGTACTTTTTCTCATTCAACCGAACAAAGGGTGAAACCCTATTATATTGTTCTATTATGCCCCGAGAGTGTATATTGGCAACGTATCGTGATGTACGTTCACAAGAACCAAAACCGAACAACATTAGACTACTCATTGCGCCTAACAAAGATAACTTAAGAAACAGTATTTTTTCTCATTCCACCGAACAAAGAGTAAAACCTAATTATATTGTTCTATTATGCCCCGAGAGTGTATATTGGCAACGTATCGTTGTCTACGTTCAAAAGAACCAAAACTGGAACAACATTAGACTACTCATTTGCGCCCTAACAGTATAACTTTAGAAACAGTACTTTTTCTCATTCCACCGAACAAAGCGTAAAACCTAATTATATTGTTCTATTATGCCCCGAGAGTGTATATTGGCAACGTATCGTTGTCTACGTTCACAAGAACCAAAACCGGAACAACATTAGACTACTCAGTTGCGCCCTAACAGTATAACTTTAGAAACAGAACTTTTTCTCATTCCAACGAACAAAGAGTAAAACGTAATTATATTGTTCTATTATGCCCCGAGAGTGTATATTGGCAACGTATCGTTGTCTACGTTCACAAGAACCAAACCCGGAACTACATTAGACTACTCAGTTGCGCCCTAACAGTATAACTTTGGAAACAGAACTTATTCTCATTCCACCGAACAAAGAGTAAAACCTAATTATATTGTTCTATTATGCCCCGAGAGTGTATATTGGCCACGTATCGTTGTCTACGTTCACAAGAACCAAAACCGGAACAACATTAGACTACTCAGTTGCGCCCTAACAGTATACTTTGGAAACAGAACTTTTTCTCATTCCACCGAACAAAGAGTAAAACCTAATTATATTGTTCTATTATGCCCCGAGAGTGTATATTGGCAACGTATCGTTGTGTACGTTCACAAGAACCAAAACCGGAACAACATTAGACTACTCAGTTGCGCCCTCACAAAGATAACTTTAGAAATAGTACTTTTTATCATTCAACCGAACAAAGAGTGAAACCCAATTATATTATTCTATTATGCCCCGAGAGTGTATATTGGCAACGTATCGTTGTCTACGTTCACAAGAACCAAAACCGGAACAACATTAGACTACTCATTTGCGCCTAACAAGATAACTTTAGAAACAAGATTTCTTATCATTCAACCGAACAAAGAGTGAAACCTAATTATATTATTCTATTGTGCCCGAGAGTGTATATTGGCAACGCATCGTCGTTGTCTACGTTGAAAAGAACGAAAACCGGAACAACATTAGACAACTCATTTGCCCCCTAACAGTATAACTCTAGAAAGAGTACTTTTTCTCATTCAACCGAACAAAGGGTGAAACCCTATTATATTGTTCTATTATGCCCCGAGAGTGTATATTGGCAACGTATCGTGATGTACGTTCACAAGAACCAAAACCAGAACAACATTAGACTACTCAGTTGCGCCCTAACAGTATAACTTTAGAAACAAGATTTTTCTCATTCCACCGCACAAAGAGTAAAACCTAATTATATTGTTCTATTATGCCCCGAGAGTGTATATTGGCAACGTATCGTTGTCTACGTTCACAAGAACCAAAACCGGAACAACATTAGACTACTCATTTGCGCTCTAACATTATAACTTTAGAAACAGTACTTTTTCTCATTCCACCGAACAAAGACTAAAACCTAATTATATTGTTCTATTATGCCCCGAGAGTGTATATTGGCAACGTATCGTTGTCTACGTTCACAAGAACCAAAACCGGAACAACATTAGACTCCTCATTTGCGCCCTAACAGTATAACTTTAGAAACAGAACTTTTTCTCATTCCAACGAACAAAGAGTAAAACGTAATTATATTGTTCTATTATGCCCCGAGAGTGTATATTGGCAACGTATCGTTGTCTACGTTCACAAGAACCAAACCCGGAACTACATTAGACTACTCTTGCGCCTAACAATATAACTTTAAAAACTGTACTTTTTCTCATTCCACCGAAAAAAGTGAAACCCAATTATATTGTTCTATTATGCCCCGAGAGTGTATATTGGCCACGTATCGTTGTCTACGTTCACAAGAACCAAAACCGGAACAACATTAGACTACTCAGTTGCGCCCTAACAGTATAACTTTGGAAACAGAACTTTTTCTCATTCCACCGAACAAAGAGTAAAACCTAATTATATTGTTCTATTATGCCCCGAGAGTGTATATTGGCAACGTATCGTTGTCTACGCTCACAAGAACCCAACCCGAACAACATTAGACTACTCGCTTGCGCCTAACAATATAACTTTAGAAACAAGATTTTTCTCATTCCACCGAACAAAGAGTAAAACCTAATTATATTGTTCTATTATGCCCCGAGAGTGTATATTGGCAACGTATCGTTGTCTACGTTCACAAGAACCAAAACCGAACAACATTAGACTACTCATTTGCGCCTCTAACAAAGATAACTTTATAAATTGTACTTTTTCTCATTCAACCGAACAAAGAGTGAAACCCAATTATATTGTTCTATTATCCCCCGAGAGTGTATATTGGCCACGTATTGTTGTCTACGTTCACAAGAACCAAATTTAACAACATTAGACTACTCTGGCAGCCCTAACAAGATAACTTTGGAAACAACTTTTTCTCATTCCACCGAACAAAGAGTAAAACCCAATTATATTGTTCTATTATGCCCCGAGAGTGTATATTGCCAACGTATCGTTGTCTACGTTCACAAGAACCCAAACCTAACAAGAGACTACTTCCGCTTGCGCCCTAACAATATAACTTTAGAAACAAGATTTTTTTTCTTATTCAACCGAATAAAGAGCGAAACCCAATTATATTGTTCTATTATGCCCCGAGAGTATATATTGGCAACGTATCGTTGTCTACGTTCACAAGAACCAAAACCGGAACAACATTAGACTACTCAGTTGCGCCCTAACAGTATAACTTTAGAAACAGTACTTTTTCTCATTCAACCGAACAAATAGTGAAACCCAATTATATTATTCTTCTATCCCCCGAGAGTGTATATTGGCAACGTATCGTTGTCTACGTTCACAAGAACCAAAACAGGAACAACATTCGACTAATCATTTGCGCCCTAACAGTATAACTTTACAAACAGTACTTTTTCTCATTCACCCGAACAAAGAGAGAAACCCAATTATATTGTTCTATTATGCCCCGAGAGTGTATATTGGCAACGTATCGTTGTCTACGTTCACAAGAACCAAATTAGTAACAACATTATACTACTCATTGCGCCTAACAAAGATAACTTTGGAAACAGAACTTTTTCTCATTCCACCGAACAAAGAGTAAAACCTAATTATATTGTTCTATTATGCCCCGAGAGTATATATTGGCAACGTATCGTTGTCTACGTTCACAAGAACCAAAACCGGAACAACATTAGACTACTCTCAGTTGCGCCCTAACAGTATAACTTTAGAAATAGTACTTTTTATCATTCAACCGAACAAAGAGTGAAACCCAATTATATTATTCTATTATGCCCCGAGAGTGTATATTGGCAACGTATCGTTGTCTACGTTCACAAGAACCAAAACCGGAACAACATTAGACTACTCATTTGCGCCCTAACAGTATAACTTTAGAAAGAGTACTTTTTCTCATTCAACCGAACAAAGGGTGAAACCCTATTATATTGTTCTATTATGCCCCGAGAGTGTATATTGGCAACGTATCGTGATGTACGTTCACAAGAACCAAAACCGAACAACATTAGACTACTCGCTACCTAACAAGATAACTTTAGAAACAAGATTTTTTTTCTCATTCCACCGAACAAAGAGTAAAACCTAATTATATTGTTCTATTATGCCCCGAGAGTGTATATTGGCAACGTATCGTTGTCTACGTTCACAAGAACCAAAACCGGAACAACATTAGACTACTCATTTGCGCCCTAACATTATAACTTTAGAAACAGTACTTTTTCTCATTCCACCGAACAAAGACTAAAACCTAATTATATTGTTCTATTATGCCCCGAGAGTGTATATTGGCAACGTATCGTTGTCTACGTTCACAAGAACCAAACCGAACAACATTAGACTCCTCATTTGCGCCTAACAAAGATAACTTTGGAAACAGAACTTTTTCTCATTCCAACGAACAAAGAGTAAAACCGAATTATATTGTTCTATTATGCCCCGAGAGTGTATATTGGCAACGTATCGTTGTCTATGTTCACAAGAACGAATCCCGGAACTAAATTAGACTACTCAGTTGCGCCCTAACAGTATAACTTTGGAAACAGAGCTTTTTCTCATTCCACCGAACAAAGAGTAAAACCCAATTATATTGTTCTATTATGCCCCGAGAGTGTATATTGGCCACGTATCGTTGTCTACGTTCACAAGAACCAAAACCGGAACAACATTAGACTACTCGCTTGCGCCTAACAAGATACTTTGGAAACAGAACTTTTTCTCATTCCACCGAACAAAGAGTAAAACCTAATTATATTGTTCTATTATGCCCCGAGAGTGTATATTGGCAACGTATCGTTGTGTACGTTCACAAGAACCAAAACCGGAACAACATTAGACTACTCAGTTGCGCCCTAACAGTATAACTTTAGAAACAGTACTTTTTCTCATTCAACCGAACAAAGAGTGAAACCCAATTATATTATTCTATTATGCCCCGAGAGTGTATATTGGCAACGTATCGTTGTCTACGTTCACAAGAACCAAAACCGAACAACATTAGACTACTCAGTTGCGCCCTAACAGTATAACTTTAGAAACAGTACTTTTTCTCATTCAACCGAACAAAGAGTGAAACCCAATTATATCGTGCTATTATGCCCCGAGAGTGTATATTGGCAACGCATCGTTGTCTACGTTGAAAAGAACGAAACCGAACAACATTAGACAACTCATTTGCCCCCTAACAGTATAACTTTAGAAAGAGTACCTTTTCTCATTCAACCGAACAAAGGGTGAAACCCTATTATATTGTTCTATTATGCCCCGAGAGTGTATATTGGCAACGTATCGTGATGTACGTTCACAAGAACCAAAACCGAACAACATTAGACTACTCATTGCGCCTAACAAGATAACTTTAGAAATGATTTTTTTCTCATTCAACCGAACAAAGAGTGAAACCCAATTATATTGTTCTATTATGCCCCGAGAGTGTATATTGGCCACGTATCGTTGTCTACGTTCACAAGAACCATAACCGGAACAACATTAGACTACTCATTTGCGCCCTAACATTATAACTTTAGAAACAGTACTTTTTCTCATTCCACCGAACAAAGACTAAAACCTAATTATATTGTTCTATTATGCCCCGAGAGTGTATATTGGCAACGTATCGTTGTCTACGTTCACAAGAACCAAAACCGGAACAACATTAGACTACTCATTTGCGCCCTAACAGTATAACTTTAGAAACAGAACTTTTTCTCATTCCAACGAACAAAGAGTAAAACGTAATTATATTGTTCTATTATGCCCCGAGAGTGTATATTGGCAACGTATCGTTGTCTACGTTCACAAGAACCAAACCCGGAACTACATTAGACTACTCGCTTGCGCCTAACAGATAACTTTGGAAACAGTAACTTTTTCTCATTCCACCGAACAAAGAGTAAAACCTAATTATATTGTTCTATTATGCCCCGAGAGTGTATATTGGCAACGTATCGTTGTCTACGTTCACAAGAACCAAAACCGAACAACATTAGACTACTCGCTTGCGCCTAACAAGATAACTTTGGAAACAGAACTTTTTCTCATTCCACCGAACAAAGAGTAAAACCTAATTATATTGTTCTATTATGCCCCGAGAGTGTATATTGGCAACGTATCGTTGTCTACGCTCACAAGAACCAAACCCGGAACAACATTAGACTACTCAGTTGCGCCCTAACTGTATAACTTTAGAAACAGTACTTTTTCTCATTCAATCGAACAAATAGTGAAACCCAATTATATTGTTCTATTATGCCCCGAGAGTGTATATTGGCCACGTATCGTTGTCTACGTTCACAAGAACCAAATCTGGCACAACATTAGACTACTCAGTTGCGCCTAACATTATAACTTTAGAAACAAGATTTTTTCTCATTCCACCGAACAAAGAGTGAAACCCAATTATATTGTTCTATTATCCCCCCCGAGAGTGTATATTGGCAACGTATCGTTGTCTACGTTCACAAGAACCAAATTCGAACAACATTGACTACTCGCTTGCAGCCCTAACAAGATAACTTTGGAAATAACTTTTTCATTCCACCGAACAAAGAGTAAAACCTAATTATATTGTTCTATTATGCCCCGAGAGTGTATATTGCCAACGTATCGTTGTCTACGTTCACAAGAACCAAAACCGGAACAACATTAGACTACTCAGTTGCGCCCTAACAGTATAACTTTAGAAATAGTACTTTTTATCATTCAACCGAACAAATAGTGAAACCCAATTATATTATTCTATTATGCCCCGAGAGTGTATATTGGCAACGTATCGTTGTCTACGTTCACAAGAACCAAAACCGGAACAACATTCGACTACTCAGTTGCGCCCTAACAGTATAACTTTAGAAACAGTACTTTTTCTCATTCAACCGAACAAAGAGTGAAACCCAATTATATTGTTCTATTACGCCCCGAGAGTGTATATTGGCCACGTATCGTTGTCTACGTTAACAAGAACCCAAGAACAACATTAGACTACTCTGTTCCCTAACAAAGATAACTTTGGAAACAGAACTTTTTCTCATTCCACCGAACAAAGAGTAAAACCTAATTATATTGTTCTATTATGCCCCGAGAGTATATATTGGCAACGTATCGTTGTCTACGTTCACAAGAACCAAAACCGGAACAACATTAGACTACTCAGTTGCGCCCTAACAGTATAACTTTAGAAATAGTACTTTTTATCATTCAACCGAACAAATAGTGAAACCCAATTATATTATTCTATTATGCCCCGAGAGTGTATATTGGCAACGTATCGTTGTCTACGTTCACAAGAACCAAATCCAGAACAACATTAGACTAATCAGTTGCGCCCTAACAGTATAACTTTAGTAACAGTACTTTTTCTCATTCAACCGAACAAAGAGTGAAACCCAATTATATTGTTCTATTATGCCCCGAGAGTGTATATTGGCCACGTATCGTTGTCTACGTTCACAAGAACCAAATTCGAACAACATTAGACTACTCATTGCGCCTAACAAAGATAAGTTTGGAAACAGTAACTTTTTCTCATTCCACCGAACAAAGAGTAAAACCTAATTATATTGTTCTATTATGCCCCGAGAGTGTATATTGGCAACGTATCGTTGTCTACGTTCACAAGAACCAAAACCGGAACAACATTAGACTACTCAGTTGCGCCCTAACAGTATAACTTTAGAAACAGTACTTTTTATCATTCAACCGAACAAAGAGTGAAACCCAATTATATTATTCTATTATGCCCCGAGAGTGTATATTGGCAACGTATCGTTGTCTACGTTCACAAGAACCAAAACCGGAACAACATTAGACTACTCAGTTGCGCCCTAACAGTATAACTTTAGAAACAGTACTTTTTATCATTCAACAGAACAAAGAGTGAAACCTAATTATATTATTCTATTATGCCCGAGAGTGTATATTGGCAACGTATCGTGATGTACGTTCACAAGAACCAAAACCGGAACAACATTAGACTACTCCTTGCGCCTAACAAGATAACTTTAGAAACAAGATTTCTTTTCTCATTCCACCGAACAAAGAGTAAAACCTAATTATATTGTTCTATTATGCCCCGAGAGTGTATATTGGCAACGTATCGTTGTCTACGTTCACAAGAACCAAAACCGGAACAACATTAGACTACTCATTTGCGCCCTAACATTATAACTTTAGAAACAGTACTTTTTCTCATTCCACCGAACAAAGACTAAAACCTAATTATATTGTTCTATTATGCCCCGAGAGTGTATATTGGCAACGTATCGTTGTCTACGTTCACAAGAACCAAAACAGGAACAACATTAGACTCCTCATTTGCGCCCTAACAGTATAACTTTAGAAACAGTACTTTTTCTCATTCCAACGAACAAAGAGTAAAACGTAATTATATTGTTCTATTATGCCCCGAGAGTGTATATTGGCAACGTATCGTTGTCTACGTTCACAAGACGAAACCCGGAACTACATTAGACTACTCCTTGCGCCTAACAAAGATAACTTTGGAAACAGAGCTTTTTCTCATTCCACCGAACAAAGAGTAAAACCCAATTATATTGTTCTATTATGCCCCGAGAGTGTATATTGGCCACGTATCGTTGTCTACGTTCACAAGAACCAAAACCGGAACAACATTAGACTACTCAGTTGCGCCCTAACAGTATACTTTGGAAACAGAACTTTTTCTCATTCCACCGAACAAAGAGTAAAACCTAATTATATTGTTCTATTATGCCCCGAGAGTGTATATTGGCAACGTATCGTTGTGTACGTTCACAAGAACCAAAACCGGAACAACATTAGACTACTCAGTTGCGCCCTAACAGTATAACTTTAGAAATAGTACTTTTTATCATTCAACCGAACAAAGAGTGAAACCCAATTATATTATTCTATTATGCCCCGAGAGTGTATATTGGCAACGTATCGTTGTCTACGTTCACAAGAACCAAAACCGGAACAACATTAGACTACTCTTGCGCCCTAACAAAGATAACTTTAGAAACAAGATTTTTTATTATTCAACCAAACAAAGAGTGAAACCCAATTATATTATTCTATTGTGCCCCGAGAGTGTATATTGGCAACGTATCGTTGTCTACGTTCACAAGAACCAAAACCGGAACAACATTAGACTACTCAGTTGCGCCCTAACAGTATAACTTCAGAAACAGTACTTTTTCTCATTCAACCGAACAAAGGGTGAAACCTAATTATATTGTTCTATTATGCCCCGAGAGTGTATATTGGCAACGTATCGTGATGTACGTTCACAAGAACCAAAACCGAACAACATTAGACTACTCATTGCGCCTAACAAGATAACTTTAGAAACAAGATTTTTTTCTCATTCCACCGAACAAAGAGTAAAACGTAATTATATTGTTCTATTATGCCCCGAGAGTGTATATTGGCAACGTATCGTTGTCTACGTTCACAAGAACCAAAACCGGAACAACATTAGACAACTCATTTGCGCCCTAACATTATAACTTTAGAAACAGTACTTTTTCTCATTCCACCGAACAAAGACTAAAACCTAATTATATTGTTCTATTATGCCCCGAGAGTGTATATTGGCAACGTATCGTTGTCTACGTTCACAAGAACCAAAACCGGAACAACATTAGACTCATTTGCTCCCTAACAGTATAACATTAGAAAAAATACTTTTTCTCATTCCACCGAACAAAGAGTAAAACGTAATTATATTGTTCTATTATGCCCCGAGAGTGTATATTGGCAACGTATCGTTGTCTACGTTCACAAGAACCCAAACCGGAACAACATTAGACTACTCAGTTGCGCCCTAACAGTATAACTTTGGAAACAGTACTTTTTCTCATTCCACCGAACAAAGAGTAAAACCCAATTATATTGTTCTATTATGCCCCGAGAGTGTATATTGGCAACGTATCGTTGTCTACGTTCACAAGAACTAAAACCGGAACAACATTAGACTACTCAGTTGCGCCCTAACAGTATAACTTTGGAAACAGAACTTTTTCTCATTCCACCGAACAAAGAGTAAAACCTAATTATATTGTTCTATTATGCCCCGAGAGTGTATATTGGCAACGTATCGTTGTCTACGCTCACAAGAACCAAACCCGGAACAACATTAGACTACTCATGCTTGCGCCTAACAATATAACTTTAGAAACAAAGATTTTTCTCATTCCACCGAACAAAGAGTAAAACCTAATTATATTGTTCTATTATGCCCCGAGAGTGTATATTGGCAACGTATCGTTGTCTACGTTCACAAGAACCAAAACCGAACAACATTAGACTACTCATTTGCCCACTAACATTATAACTTTAGAAACAGTTCTTTTTTCATTCCACCGAACAAAGAGTGAAACCCAATTATATTGTTCTATTATCCCCCGAGAGTGTATATTGGCCACGTATTGTTGTCTACGTTCACAAGAACCAAATTCGGAACAACATTAGACTACTCAGTGGCAGCCCTAACAGAATAACTTTGGAAACAGAACTTTTTTCATTCCACCGAACAAAGAGTAAAACCTAATTATATTGTTCTATTATGCCCCGAGAGTGTATATTGCCAACGTATCGTTGTCTACGTTCACAAGAACCCAAACCGGAACAACATTAGACTACTCAGTTGCGCCTAACAAAGATAACTTTAGAAATAGTACTTTTTATCATTCAACCGAACAAATAGTGAAACCCAATTATATTATTCTATTATGCCCCGAGAGTGTATATTGGCAACGTATCGTTGTCTACGTTCACAAGAACCAAAACCGGAACAACATTCGACTACTCATTTGCCCTAACAGTATAACTTTAGAAACAGTACTTTTTCTCATTCTACCGAACAAGGAGTGAAACACAATTATATTGTTCTATTATGCCCCGAGAGTGTATATTGGCCACGTATCGTTGTCTACGTTAACAAGAACCCAATTCGGAACAACATTAGACTACTCATTGCTCCCTAACAAAGATAACTTTGGAAACAGAACTTTTTCTCATTCCACCGAACAAAGAGTAAAACCTAATTATATTGTTCTATTATGCCCCGAGAGTGTATATTGGCAACGTATCGTTGTCTACGTTCACAAGAACCAAAACCTAACAACATTAGACTACTCATTGCGCCTAACAAAGATAACTTTAGAAATAGTACTTTTTATCATTCAACCGAACAAAGAGTGAAACCCAATTATATTGTTCTATTATGCCCCGAGAGTGTATATTGGCAACGTATCGTTGTCTACGTTCACAAGACGAAACCCGGAACTACATTAGACTACTCAGTTGCGCCCTAACAGTATAACTTTAGAAACAGTACTTTTTCTCATTCAACCGAACAAATAGCGAAACCCAATTATATTGTTCTATTATGCCCCGAGAGTGTATATTGGCAACGTATCGTTGTCTACGTTCACAAGAACCAAAACCGGAACAACATTAGACTACTCATTGCGCCTAACAAGATAACTTTAGAAACAAGATTTCTTTATCATTCAACCGAACAAAGAGTGAAACCTAATTATATTATTCTATTGTGCCCGAGAGTGTATATTGGCAACGCATCGTTGTCTACGTTGAAAAGAACGAAACCGAACAACAATAGACAACTCATTTGCCCCCTAACAAGATAAACTTAGAAAGAGTACTTTTTCTCATTCAACCGAACAAAGGGTGAAACCCTATTATATTGTTCTATTATGCCCCGAGAGTGTATATTGGCAACGTATCGTGATGTACGTTCACAAGAACCAAAACCGAACAACATTAGACTACTCATTGCGCCTAACAAGATAACTTTAGAAACAAGATTTTTCTCATTCCACCGAACAAAGAGTAAAACCTAATTATATTGTTCTATTATGCCCCGAGAGTGTATATTGGCAACGTATCGTTGTCTACGTTCACAAGAACCAAAACCGAACAACATTAGACTACTCATTTGCGCCTAACATTATAACTTTAGAAACAAGATTTTTCTCATTCCACCGAACAAAGACTAAAACCTAATTATATTGTTCTATTATGCCCCGAGAGTGTATATTGGCAACGTATCGTTGTCTACGTTCACAAGAACCAAAACCGAACAACATTAGACTCCTCATTTGCGCCTAACAAGATAACTTTAGAAAGTAACTTTTTCTCATTCCAACGAACAAAGAGTAAAACGTAATTGTATTGTTCTATTATGCCCCGAGAGTGTATATTGGCAACGTATCGTTGTCTACGTTCACAAGAACCAAACCCGAACTACATTAGACTACTCAGTTGCGCCCTAACAGTATAACTTTAGAAACAGTACTTTTTCTCATTCCACCGAAAAAAGAGTAAAACCTAATTATATTGTTCTATTATGCCCCGAGAGTGTATATTGGCAACGTATCGTTGTCTACGTTCACAAGAACCAAAACCGGAACAACATTAGACTACTCAGTTGCGCCCTAACAGTATAACTTTGGAAACAGAACTTTTTCTCATTCCACCGAACAAAGAGTAAAACCTAATTATATTGTTCTATTATGCCCCGAGAGTGTATATTGGCAACGTATCGTTGTCTACGCTCACAAGAACCAAAACCGGAACAACATTAGACTACTCAGTTGCGCCCTAACAATATAACTTTAGAAACAGTACTTTTTCTCATTCCACCGAACAAAGAGTAAAACCTAATTATATTGTTCTATTATGCCCCGAGAGTGTATATTGGCAACGTATCGTTGTCTACGTTCACAAGAACCAAAACCGGAACAACATTAGACTACTCATTTGCGCCCTAACAAAGATAACTTTAGAAATTGTACTTTTTCTCATTCAACCGAACAAAGAGTGAAACCCAATTATATTGTTCTATTATGCCCCGAGAGTGTATATTGGCCACGTATCGTTGTCTACGTTCACAAGAACCAAAACCGGAACAACATTAGACTACTCAGTTGCGCCCTAACAGTATAACTTTGGAAACAGAACTTTTTATCATTCCACCGAACAAAGAGTAAAACCTAATTATATTGTTCTATTATGCCCCGAGAGTGTATATTGCCAACGTATCGTTGTCTACGTTCACAAGAACCAAAACCGGAACAACATTAGACTACTCAGTTGCGCCTAACAAAGATAACTTTAGTAATAGTACTTTTTATCATTCAACCGAACAAATAGTGAAACCCAATTATATTATTCTATTATGCCCCGAGAGTGTATATTGGCAACGTATCGTTGTCTACGTTCACAAGAACCAAAACCGGAACAACATTCGACTACTCATTTGCCCTAACAGTATAACTTTAGAAACAGTACTTTTTCTCATTCAACCGAACAAGGAGTGAAACACAATTATATTGTTCTATTATGCCCCGAGAGTGTATATTGGCCACGTATCGTTGTCTACGTTAACAAGAACCCAATTCGGAACAACATTAGACTACTCAGTTGCGCCCTAACAGTATAACTTTGGAAACAGAACTTTTTCTCATTCCACCGAACAAAGAGTAAAACCTAATTATATTGTTCTATTATGCCCCGAGAGTGTATATTGGCAACGTATCGTTGTCTACGTTCACAAGAACCAAAACCGGAACAACATTAGACTACTCAGTTGCGCCCTAACAGTATAACTTTAGAAATAGTACTTTTTATCATTCAACCGAACAAAGAGTGAAACCCAATTATATTGTTCTATTATGCCCCGAGAGTGTATATTGGCAACGTATCGTTGTCTACGTTCACAAGAACCAAACCCGGAACTACATTAGACTACTCAGTTGCGCCCTAACAGTATAACTTTGGAAACAGAACTTTTTCTCATTCCACCGAACAAAGAGTAAAACCTAATTATATTGTTCTATTATGCCCCGAGAGTGTATATTGGCCACGTATCATTGTCTACGTTCACAAGAACCAAAACCGGAACAACATTAGACTACTCAGTTGCGCCCTAACAGTATAACTTTAGAAACAGAACTTTTTATCATTCAACCGAACAAAGAGTGAAACCTAATTATATTATTCTATTGTGCCCGAGAGTGTATATTGGCAACGCATCGTTGTCTACGTTGAAAAGAACGAAAACCGGAACAACATTAGACAACTCATTTGCCCCCTAACAAAGATAACTTTAGAAAGAGTACTTTTTCTCATTCAACCGAACAAAGGGTGAAACCCTATTATATTGTTCTATTATGCCCCGAGAGTGTATATTGGCAACGTATCGTGATGTACGTTCACAAGAACCAAAACCGGAACAACATTAGACTACTCAGTTGCGCCCTAACAGTATAACTTTAGAAACAGTACTTTTTCTCATTCCACCGAACAAAGAGTAAAACCTAATTATATTGTTCTATTATGCCCCGAGAGTGTATATTGGCAACGTATCGTTGTCTACGTTCACAAGAACCAAAACCGGAACAACATTAGACTACTCAGTTGCGCCCTAACAGTATAACTTTAGAAACAGTACTTTTTCTCATTCCACCGAACAAAGACTAAAACCTAATTATATTGTTCTATTATGCCCCGAGAGTGTATATTGGCAACGTATCGTTGTCTACGTTCACAAGAACCAAAACCGGAACAACATTAGACTCCTCATTTGCGCCCTAACAGTATAACTTTAGAAACAGAACTTTTTCTCATTCCAACGAACAAAGAGTAAAACGTAATTGTATTGTTCTATTATGCCCCGAGAGTGTATATTGGCAACGTATCGTTGTCTACGTTCACAAGAACCAAACCGGAACTACATTAGACTACTCACTTGCGACCTAACAGTATAACTTTGGAAACAGAACTTTTTCTCATTCCACCGAACAAAGAGTAAAACCTAATTATATTGTTCTATTATGCCCCGAGAGTGTATATTGGCAACGTATCGTTGTCTACGTTCACAAGAACCAAAACCGGAACAACATTAGACTACTCTTGCGCCTAACAAAGATAACTTTGGAAACAGTACTTTTTCTCATTCAATCGAACAAAGAGTATAACCTAATTATATTGTTCTATTATGCCCCGAGAGTGTATATTGGCAACGTATCGTTGTCTACGCTCACAAGAACCAAAACCGGAACAACATTAGACTACTCAGTTGCGCCCTAACAATATAACTTTAGAAACAGTACTTTTTCTCATTCCACCGAACAAAGAGTAAAACCTAATTATATTGTTCTATTATGCCCCGAGAGTGTATATTGGCAACGTATCGTTGTCTACGTTCACAAGAACCGAAACCGGAACAACATTAGACTACTCATTTGCGCCCTAACAGTATAACTTTAGAAATTGTACTTTTTCTCATTCAACCGAACAAAGAGTGAAACCCAATTATATTGTTCTATTATCCCCCGAGAGTGTATATTGGCCACGTATTGTTGTCTACGTTCACAAGAACCAAATTCGGAACAACATTAGACTACTCAGTGGCAGCCCTAACAGTATAACTTTGGAAACAGAACTTTTTTCATTCCACCGAACAAAGAGTAAAACCTAATTATATTGTTCTATTATGCCCCGAGAGTGTATATTGCCAACGTATCGTTGTCTACGTTCACAAGAACCAAAACCGAAACAACATTAGACTACTCAGTTGCGCCCTAACAGTATAACTTTAGAAATAGTACTTTTTATCATTCAACCGAACAAATAGTGAAACCCAATTATATTATTCTATTATGCCCCGAGAGTGTATATTGGCAACGTATCGTTGTCTACGTTCACAAGAACCAAAACAGGAACAACATTCGACTACTCATTTGCGCCCTAACAGTATAACTTTAGAAACAGTACTTTTTCTCATTCAACCGAACAAGGAGTGAAACACAATTATATTGTTCTATTATGCCCCGAGAGTGTATATTGGCCACGTATCGTTGTCTACGTTAACAAGAACCCAATTGAACAACATTAGACTACTCGCTTGCTCCCTAACAATATAAGTTTTGAAACCGTACTTTTTCTCATTCCACCGAACAAAGAGTAAAACCTAATTATATTGTTCTATTATGCCCCGAGAGTGTATATTGGCAACGTATCGTTGTCTACGTTCACAAGAACCAAAACCGGAACAACATTAGACTACTCAGTTGCGCCCTAACAGTATAACTTTAGAAACAGTACTTTTTATCATTCAACCGAACAAAGAGTGAAACCCAATTATATTGTTCTATTATGCCCCGAGAGTGTATATTGGCAACGTATCGTTGTCTACGTTCACAAGAACCAAACCCGAACTACATTAGACTACTCTGCGCCTAACAAAGATAACTTTAGAAACAGTACTTTTTCTCATTCCACCGAACAAAGAGTAAAACCTAATTATATTGTTCTATTATGCCCCGAGAGTGTATATTGGCCACGTATCGTTGTCTACGTTCACAAGAACCAAAACCGGAACAACATTAGACTACTCAGTTGCGCCCTAACAGTATAACTTTGGAAACAGAACTTTTTCTCATTCCACCGAACAAAGAGTAAAACCTAATTATATTGTTCTATTATGCCCCGAGAGTGTATATTGGCAACGTATCGTTGTCTACGCTCACAAGAACCAAACCGGGACAACATTAGACTACTCAGTTGCGCCCTAACAGTATAACTTTAGAAACAGTACTTTTTCTCATTCCACCGAACAAAGAGTAAAACCTAATTATATTGTTCTATTTTGCCCCGAGAGTGTATATTGGCAACGTATCGTTGTCTACGTTCACAAGAACCAAAACCGGAACAACATTAGACTACTCAGTTGCGCCCTAACAGTATAACTTTAGAAATTGTACTTTTTCTCATTCAACCGAACAAAGAGTGAAACCCAATTATATTGTTCTATTATCCCCCGAGAGTGTATATTGGCCACGTATTGTTGTCTACGTTCACAAGAACCAAATTCGGAACAACATTAGACTACTCAGCCCTAACAAAGATAACTTTGGAAACAGTAACTTTTTCATTCCACCGAACAAAGAGTGAAACGTCATTATATTGTTCTGTTATGCCCCGAGAGTGTATATTGCCAACGTACCGTTGTCTATGTTCACAAGAACCCAAACCGAACAACAAGACTACTCCGCTTGCGCCCTAACAATATAACTTTAGAAACAAGATTTTTCTCATTCAACCGAATAAAGAGTAAAACCCAATTATATTGTTCTATTATGCCCCGAGAGTATATATTGGCAACGTATCGTTGTCTACGTTCACAAGAACCAAAACCGGAACAACATTAGACTACTCGCTTGCGCCTAACAAAGATAACTTTAGAAATAGTACTTTTTCTCATTCAACCGAACAAATAGTGAAACCCAATTATATTATTCTATTATGCCCCGAGAGTGTATATTGGCAACGTATCGTTGTCTACGTTCACAAGAACCAAAACCGGAACAACATTCGACTACTCATTTGCGCCCTAACAGTATAACTTTAGAAACAGTACTTTTTCTCATTCAACCGAACAAAGAGTGAAACCCAATTATATTGTTCTATTATGCCCCGAGAGTGTATATTGGCCACGTATCGTTGTCTACGTTAACAAGAACCAAATTCGGAACAACATTAGACTACTCGCTTGCGCCTAACAAGATAAGTTTGGAAACGAACTTTTTCTCATTCCACCGAACAAAGAGTAAAACCTAATTATATTGTTCTATTATGCCCCGAGAGTGTATATTGGCAACGTATCGTTGTCTACGTTCACAAGAACCAAAACCGAACAACATTAGACTACTCATTGCGCCCTAACAAGATAACTTTAGAAATAGTACTTTTTCTCATTCAACCGAACAAAGAGTGAAACCCAATTATATTATTCTATTATGCCCCGAGAGTGTATATTGGCAACGTATCACTGTCTACGTTCACAAGAACCAAAACCGGAACAACATTAGACTACTCAGTTGCGCCATAACAAAGATAACTTTAGAAACAAGATTTTTTCTCATTCAACCGAACAAAGAGTGAAACCCAATTATATTGTTCTATTATGCCCCGAGAGTGTATATTGGCCACGTATCGTTGTCTTCGTTCACAAGAACCAAATTGAACAACATTAGACTACTCATTGCGCCTAACAAAGATAACTTGGAAAACAGTACTTTTTCTCATTCCACCGAACAAAGAGTAAAACCTAATTATATTGTTGTATTATGCCCCGAGAGTGTATATTGGCAACGTATCGTTGTCTACGTTCACAAGAACCAAAACCGAACAACAGAGACTACTCAGTTGCGCCCTAACAATACAACTTTAGAAACAGTACTTTTTCTCATTCAACCGAATAAAGAGCGAAACCCAATTATATTGTTCTATTATGCCCCGAGAGTATATATTGGCAACGAATCGTTGTCTACGTTCACAAGAACCAAAACCGGAACAACATTAGACTAGTCGCTTGCGCCTAACAAAGATAACTTTAGAAATTGTACTTTTTATCATTCAACCGAACAAAGAGTGAAACCCAATTATATTATTCTATTATGCCCCGAGAGTGTATATTGGCAACGTATCGTTGTCTACGTTCACAAGAACCAAAACCGGAACAACATTAGACTAGTCAGTTGCGCCTAACAGTATAACTTTAGAAATAGTACTTTTTATCATTCAACCGAACAAAGAGTGAAACCCAATTATATTATTCTATTATGCCCCGAGAGTGTATATTGGCAACGTATCGTTGTCTACGTTCACAAGAACCAAAACCGGAACAACATTCGACTACTCATTTGCGCCCTAACAGTATAACTTTAGAAACAGTACTTTTTCTCATTCAACCGAACAAGGAGTGAAACACAATTATATTGTTCTATTATGCCCCGAGAGTGTATATTGGCCACGTATCGCTGTCTACGTTAACAAGAACCCAATTCGGAACAACATTAGACTACTCAGTTGCTCCCTAACAGTATAACTTTGGAAACAGAACTTTTTCTCATTCCACCGAACAAAGAGTAAAACCTAATTATATTGTTCTATTATGCCCCGAGAGTGTATATTGGCAACGTATCGTTGTCTACGTTCACAAGAACCAAAACCGGAACAACATTAGACTACTCGCTTGCGCCTAACAAAGATAACTTTAGAAATAGTACTTTTTATCATTCGACCGAACAAAGTGTGAAACCCAATTATATTGTTCTATTATGCCCCGAGAGTGTATATTGGAAGCGTATCGTTGTCTACGTTCACAAGAACCAAAACCGGAACAACATTCGACTACTCATTTGCGCCCTAACAGTATAACTTTAGAAACAGTACTTTTTCTCATTCAACCGAACAAGGAGTGAAACACAATTATATTGTTCTATTATGCCCCGAGAGTGTATATTGGCCACGTATCGTTGTCTACGTTAACAAGAACCCAATTCGAACAACATTAGACTACTCATTGCTCCCTAACAAAGATAACTTTGGAAACAGTAACTTTTTCTCATTCCACCGAACAAAGAGTAAAACCTAATTATATTGTTCTATTATGCCCCGAGAGTGTATATTGGCAACGTATCGTTGTCTACGTTCACAAGAACCAAAACCGAACAACATTAGACTACTCATTGCGCCCTAACAAAGATAACTTTAGAAATAGTACTTTTTATCATTCAACCGAACAAAGAGTGAAACCCAATTATATTGTTCTATTATGCCCCGAGAGTGTATATTGGCAACAGTATCGTTGTCTACGTTCACAAGAACCAAAACCGGAACAACATTAGACTACTCTTGCGCCTAACAAGATAACTTTAGAAACAAGATTTTTTATCATTCAACCGAACAAAGAGTGAAACCTAATTATATTATTCTATTATGCCCGAGAGTGTATATTGGCAACGCATGGTTGTCTACGTTGAAAAGAACGAAACCTAACAACATTAGACAACTCATTTGCCACATAACAAAGATAACTTTAGAAAGAGTACTTTTTCTCATTCAACCGAACAAAGGGTGAAACCCTATTATATTGTTCTATTATGCCCCGAGAGTGTATATTGGCAACGTATCGTGATGTACGTTCACAAGAACCAAAACCGGAACAACATTAGACTACTCAGTTGCGCCCTAACAGTATAACTTTAGAAACAGTACTTTTTCTCATTCCACCGAACAAAGAGTAAAACCTAATTATATTGTTCTATTATGCCCCGAGAGTGTATATTGGCAACGTATCGTTGTCTACATTCACAAGAAACAAATCCGGAACAACATTAGACTACTCATTTGCGCCCTAACATTATAACTTTAGAAACAAGATTTTTCTCATTCCACCGAACAAAGAGTAAAACCTAATTATATTGTTCTATTATGCCCAGAGAGTATATATTGGCAACTTTTCATTTTCTACGTTCCCAAGAACCAAAACCGGAACAACATTAGACTACTCAGTTGCGCCCTAACAGTATAACTTTAGAAACAGTACTTTTTCTCATTCCACCGAACAAAGAGTAAAACGTAATTATATTGTTCTATTATGCCCCGAGAGTGTATATTGGCAACGTATCACTGTCTACGTTCACAAGAACCAAACCCGGAACTACATTAGACTACTCAGTTGCGCCCTAACAGTATAACTTTGGAAACAGAACTTTTTCTCATTCCACCGAAGAAAGAGTAAAACCTAATTATATTGTTCTATTATGCCCCGAGAGTGTATATTGGCAACGTATCGTTGTCTACGTTCACAAGAACCAAAACCGGAACAACATTAGACTCCTCATTTGCGCCCTAACAGTATAACTTTAGAAACAGAACTTTTTCTCATTCCAACGAGCAAAGAGTAAAACGTAATTGTATTGTTCTATTATGCCCCGAGAGTGTATATTGGCAACGTATCGTTGTCTACGTTCACAAGAACCAAACCCGGAACTACATTAGACTACTCAGTTGCGCCCTAACAGTATAACTTTGGAAACAGAACTTTTTCTCATTCCACCGAACAAAGAGTAAAACCTAATTATATTGTTCTATTATGCCCCGAGAGTGTATATTGGCCACGTATTGTTGTCTACGTTCACAAGAACCAAAACCGGAACAACATTAGACTACTCAGTTGCGCCCTAACAGAATATCTTTAGAAATAGTACTTTTTATCATTCAACCGAACAAAGAGTGAAACCCAATTATATTATTCTATTATGCCCCGAGAGTGTATATTGGCAACGTATCGTTGTCTACGTTCACAAGAACCAAAACCGAACAACATTCGACTAGTCACTTGCGCCTAACAAAGATAACTTTAGAAATAGTACTTTTTATCATTCAACCGAACAAAGAGTGAAACCCAATTATATTATTCTATTATGCCCCGAGAGTGTATATTGGCAACGTATCGTTGTCTACGTTCACAAGAACCAAAACCGGAACAACATTCGACTACTCATTTGCGCCCTAACAAAGATAACTTTAGAAACAAGATTTTTTATCATTCAACCGAACAAAGAGTGAAACCTAATTATATTATTCTATTGTGCCCGAGAGTGTATATTGGCAACGCATCGTTGTCTACGTTGAAAAGAACGAAAACCGGAACAACATTAGACAACTCATTTGCCCCCTAACAGTATAACTTTAGAAAGAGTACCTTTTCTCATTCAACCGAACAAAGGGTGAAACCCTATTATATTGTTCTATTATGCCCCGAGAGTGTATATTGGCCACGTATTGTTGTCTACGTTCACAAGAACCAAATTCGGAACAACATTAGACTACTCAGTGGCAGCCCTAACAGTATAACTTTGGAAACAGAACTTTTTTCATTCCACCGAACAAAGAGTAAAACCTAATTATATTGTTCTATTATGCCCCGAGAGTGTATATTGCCAACGTATCGTTGTCTACGTTCACAAGAACCAAAACCGAAACAACATTAGACTACTCAGTTGCGCCCTAACAGTATAACTTTAGAAACAGTACTTTTTCTCATTCAACCGAACAAAGAGTGAAACCCAATTATATTATTCTATTATGCCCCGAGAGTGTATATTGGCAACGTATCGTTGTCTCCGTTCACAAGAACCAAAACCGGAACAACATTAGACTACTCAGTTGCGCCCTAACAGTATAACTTTAGAAACAGTACTTTTTCTCATTCAACCGAACAAGGAGTGAAACACAATTATATTGTTCTATTATGCCCCGAGAGTGTATATTGGCCACGTATCGTTGTCTACGTTAACAAGAACCCAATTCGGAACAACATTAGACTACTCAGTTGCTCCCTAACAGTATAACTTTGGAAACAGAACTTTTTCTCATTCCACCGAACAAAGAGTAAAACCTAATTATATTGTTCTATTATGCCCCGAGAGTGTATATTGGCAACGTATCGTTGTCTACGTTCACAGGAACCAAAACCGGAACAACATTAGACTACTCAGTTGCGCCCTAACAGTATAACTTTAGAAACAGTACTTTTTCTCATTCAACCGAACAAAGAGTGAAACCTAATTATATTTTTCTATTATGCCCCGAGAGTGTATATTGGCAACGTATCGTTGTCTACGTTCACAAGAACCAAAACCGGAACAACATTAGACTACTCAGTTGCGCCCTAACAGTATAACTTTTGAAAAAGAACTTTTTCTCATTCCACCGAACAAAGAGTAAAACCTAATTATATTGTTCTATTATGCCCCGAGAGTGTATATTGGCCACGTATCGTTGTCTACGTTCACAAGAACCAAAACCGGAACAACATTAGACTACTCGCTTGCGCCTAACAAAGATAACTTTGGAAACGAACTTTTTCTCATTCCACCGAACAAAGAGTAAAACCTAATTATATTGTTCTATTATGCCCCGAGAGTGTATATTGGCAACGTATCGTTGTCTACGCTCACAAGAACCAAACCCGAACAACATTAGACTACTCATTGCGCCTAACAATATAACTTTAGAAACAAGATTTTTCTCATTCCACCGAACAAAGAGTAAAACCTAATTATATTGTTCTATTTTGCCCCGAGAGTGTATATTGGCAACGTATCGTTGTCTACGTTCACAAGAACCAAACCGGAACAACATTAGACTACTCATTTGCGCCCTAACAGTATAACTTTAGAAACAGTACTTTTTCTCATTCAACCGAACAAAGAGTGAAACCCAATTATATTGTTCTATTATGCCCCGAGAGTGTATATTGGCCACGTATTGTTGTCTACGTTCACAAGAACCAAATTCGAACAACATTAGACTACTCAAGGCAGCCCTAACAAAGATAACTTTGGAAACATAACTTTTTTCATTCCACCGAACAAAGAGTAAAACCTAATTATATTGTTCTATTATGCCCCGAGAGTGTATATTGCCAACGTATCGTTGTCTACGTTCACAAGAACCAAAACCGGAACAACATTAGACTACTCATTTGCGCCCTAACAATATAACTTTAGAAACAGTACTTTTTCTCATTCAACCGAATAAAGAGCGAAACCCAATTATATTGTTCTATTATGCCCCGAGAGTATATATTGGCAACGTATCGTTGTCTACGTTCACAAGCACCAAAACCGGAACAACATTAGACTACTCAGTTGCGCCCTAACAGTATAACTTTAGAAACAGTACTTTTTATCATTCAACCGAACAAAGAGTGAAACCCAATTATATTATTCTATTATGCCCCGAGAGTGTATATTGGCAACGTATCGTTGTCTACGTTCACAAGAACCAAAACCGGAACAACATTCGACTACTCAGTTGCGCCCTAACAATATAACTTTTGAAACAGTACTTTTTCTCATTCAACCGAACAAAGAGTGAAACCCAATTATATTGTTCTATTATGCCCCGAGAGTGTATTTTGGCCACGTATCGTTGTCTACGTTAACAAGAACCAAATTCGGAACAACATTAGACTACTCAGTTGCGCCCTAACAGTATAAGTTTGGAAACAGAACTTTTTCTCATTCCACCGAACAAAGAGTAAAACCTAATTATATTGTTCTATTATGCCCCGAGAGTGTATATTGGCAACGTATCGTTGTCTACGTTCACAAGAACCAAAACCGGAACAACATTAGACTACTCAGTTGCGCCCTAACAGGATAACTTTAGAAATAGTACTTTTTATCATTCAACCGAACAAAGAGTGAAACCCAATTATATTATTCTATTATGCCCCGAGAGTGAATATTGGCAACGTATCGTTGTCTACGTTCACAAGAACCAAAACCGGAACAACATTGGACTACTCATTTGCGCCCTAACAGGATAACTTTAGAAACAGTACTTTTTCTCATTCAACCGAACAAAGAGTGAAACCTAATTATATAGTTCTATTATGCCCCGAGAGTGTATATTGGCAACGTATCGTTGTCTTCGTTCACAAGAACCAAATTCGAACAACATTAGACTACTCATTGCGCCTAACAAAGATAACTTTGGAAACGTAACTTTTTCTCATTCCACCGAACAAAGAGTAAAACCTAATTATATTGTTGTATTATGCCCCGAGAGTGTATATTGGCAACGTATCGTTGTCTACGTTCACAAGAACCCAAACCGGAAAAACATGAGACTACTCGGTTGCGCCTAACAATACAACTTTAGAAACAAGATTTTTCTCATTCAACCGAACAAAGAGCGAAACCCAATTATATTGTTCTATTATGCCCCGAGAGTGTATATTGGCAACGAATCGTTGTCTACGTTCACAAGAACCAAAACCGGAACAACATTAGACTACTCAGTTGCGCCCTAACAGTATAACTTTAGAAACAGTACTTTTTATCATTCAACCGAACAAAGAGTGAAACCCAATTATATTATTCTATTATGCCCCGAGAGTGTATATTGGCAACGTATCGTTGTCTACGTTCACAAGAACCAAAACCAGAACAACATTCGACTAGTCATTGCGCCTAACAGGATAACTTTAGAAACAGTACTTTTTCTCATTCAACCGAACAAAGAGTAAAACCTAATTATATTGTTCTATTATGCCCCGAGAGTGTATATTGGCAACGTATCGTTGTCTACGTTCACAAGAACCAAAACCGGAACAACATTCGACTACTCATTTGCGCCCTAACAGTATAACTTTAGAAACAGTACTTTTTCTCATTCAACCGAACAAGGAGTGAAACACAATTATATTGTTCTATTATGCCCCGAGAGTGTATATTGGCCACGTATCGTTGTCTACGTTAACAAGAACCCAATTCGGAACAACATTAGACTACTCGCTGTTCTCCTAACAAGATAACTTTGGAAACAGAACTTTTTCTCATTCCACCGAACAAAGAGTAAAACCTAATTATATTGTTCTATTATGCCCCGAGAGTGTATATTGGCAACGTATCGTTGTCTACGTTCACAAGAACCAAAACCGGAACAACATTAGACTACTCAGTTGCGCCCTAACAGTATAACTTTAGAAATAGTACTTTTTATCATTCAACCGAACAAAGAGTGAAACCCAATTATATTGTTCTATTATGCCCCGAGAGTGTATATTGGCAGCGTATCGTTGTCTACGTTCACAAGAACCAAAACCGGAACAACATTCGACTACTCATTTGCGCCCTAACAGTATAACTTTAGAAACAGTACTTTTTCTCATTCAACCGAACAAGGAGTGAAACACAATTATATTGTTCTATTATGCCCCGAGAGTGTATATTGGCCACGTATCGTTGTCTACGTTAACAAGAACCCAATTCGGAACAACATTAGACTACTCAGTTGCTCCCTAACAAAGATAACTTTGGAAACGTAACTTTTTCTCATTCCACCGAACAAAGAGTAAAACCTAATTATATTGTTCTATTATGCCCCGAGAGTGTATATTGGCAACGTATCGTTGTCTACGTTCACAAGAACCAAAACCGAACAACATTAGACTACTTTGCGCCTAACAAGATAACTTTAGAAATAGTACTTTTTATCATTCAACCGAACAAAGAGTGAAACCCAATTATATTGTTCTATTATGCCCCGAGAGTGTATATTGGAAGCGTATCGTTGTCTACGTTCACAAGAACCAAAACCGGAACAACATTCGACTACTTTGCGCCTAACAAGATAACTTTAGAAACAAGATTTTTATCATTCAACCGAACAAAGAGTGAAACCTAATTATATTATTCTATTATGCCCGAGAGTGTATATTGGCAACGCATGGTTGTCTACGTTGAAAAGAACGAAAACCGGAACAACATTAGACAACTCATTTGCCACATAACAGTATAACTTTAGAAAGAGTACTTTTTCTCATTCAACCGAACAAAGGGTGAAACCCTATTATATTGTTCTATTATGCCCCGAGAGTGTATATTGGCAACGTATCGTGATGTACGTTCACAAGAACCAAAACCGGAACAACATTAGACTACTCAGTTGCGCCCTAACAGTATAACTTTAGAAACAGTACTTTTTCTCATTCCACCGAACAAAGAGTAAAACCTAATTATATTGTTCTATTATGCCCCGAGAGTGTATATTGGCAACGTATCGTTGTCTACATTCACAAGAAACAAATCCGGAACAACATTAGACTACTCATTTGCGCCCTAACATTATAACTTTAGAAACAGTACTTTTTCTCATTCCACCGAACAAAGAGTAAAACCTAATTATATTGTTCTATTATGCCCCGAGAGTGTATATTGCCAACGTATCGTTGTCTACGTTCACAAGAACCAAAACCGGAACAACATTAGACTCCTCATTTGCGCCCTAACAGTATAACTTTAGAAACAGTACTTTTTCTCATTCCAACGAACAAAGAGTAAAACGTAATTATATTGTTCTATTATGCCCCGAGAGTGTATATTGGCAACGTATCGTTGTCTACGTTCACAAGAACCAAACCCGGAACTACATTAGACTACTCAGTTGCGCCCTAACAGTATAACTTTGGAAACAGAACTTTTTCTCATTCCACCGAAGAAAGCCTAAAACCTAATTATATTGTTCTATTATGCCCCGAGAGTGTATATTGGCAACGTATCGTTGTCTACGTTCACAAGAACCAAAACCGGAACAACATTAGACTCCTCATTTGCGCCCTAACAGTATAACTTTAGAAACAGAACTTTTTCTCATTCCAACGAGCAAAGAGTAAAACGTAATTGTATTGTTCTATTATGCCCCGAGAGTGTATATTGGCAACGTATCGTTGTCTACGTTCACAAGAACCAAACCCGGAACTACATTAGACTACTCAGTTGCGCCCTAACAATATAACTTTGGAAACAGAACTTTTTCTCATTCCACCGAACAAAGAGTAAAACCTAATTATATTGTTCTATTATGCCCCGAGAGTGTATATTGGCCACGTATCGTTGTCTACGTTCACAAGAACCAAAACCGGAACAACATTAGACTACTCGCTTGCGCCTAACAAAGATAACTTTGGAAACAGAACTTTTTCTCATTCCACCGAACAAAGAGTAAAACCTAATTATATTGTTCTATTATGCCCCGAGAGTGTATATTGGCAACGTATCGTTGTCTACGCTCACAAGAACCAAACCCGAACAACATTAGACTACTCATTGCGCCTAACAATATAACTTTAGAAACAAGATTTTTCTCATTCCACCGAACAAAGAGTAAAACCTAATTATATTGTTCTATTATGCCCCGAGAGTGTATATTGGCAACGTATCGTTGTCTACGTTCACAAGAACCAAAACCGGAACAACATTAGACTACTCATTTGCGCCCTAACAGTATAACTTTAGAAATTGTACTTTTTCTCATTCAACCGAACAAAGAGTGAAACCCAATTATATTGTTCTATTATCCCCCGAGAGTGTATATTGGCCACGTATTGTTGTCTACGTTCACAAGAACCAAATTCGGAACAACATTAGACTACTCAGTATACTACGATAACTTTGGAAACAAGTAACTTTTTTCATTCCACCGAACAAAGAGTAAAACCTAATTATATTGTTCTATTATGCCCCGAGAGTGTATATTGCCAACGTATCGTTGTCTACGTTCACAAGAACCAAAACCGGAACAACATTAGACTACTCAGTTGCGCCCTAACAGTATAACTTTAGAAATAGTACTTTTTATCATTCAACCGAACAAAGAGTGAAACCCAATTATATTATTCTATTATGCCCCGAGAGTGTATATTGGCAACGTATCGTTGTCTACGTTCACAAGAACCAAAACCTGAACAACATTAGACTACTCTTGCGCCCTAACAAGATAACTTTTGAAATGTAACTTTTTCTCATTCCACCGAACAAAGAGTAAAACCTAATTATATTGTTCTATTATGCCCCGAGAGTGTATATTGGCAACGTATCGTTGTCTACGTTCACAAGAACCAAAACCGGAACAACATTAGACTACTCGCTTGCGCCTAACAAAGATAACTTTGGAAACAGAACTTTTTCTCATTCCACCGAACAAAGAGTAAAACCTAATTATATTGTTCTATTATGCCCCGAGAGTGTATATTGGCAACGTATCGTTGTCTACGCTCACAAGAACCAAAACCGGAACAACATTAGACTCTTCAGTTGCGCCCTAACAGTATAACTTTAGAAACAGTACTTTTTCTCATTCAACCGAACAAAGAGTAAAACCTAATTATATTGTTCTATTATGCCCCGAGAGTGTATATTGGCAACGTATCGTTGTCTACGTTCACAAGAACCAAAACCGGAACAACATTAGACTACTCATTTGCGCCCTAACAGTATAACTTTAGAAATTGTACTTTTTCTCATTCAACCGAACAAAGAGTGAAACCCAATTATATTGTTCTATTATCCCCCGAGAGTGTATATTGGCCACGTATTGTTGTCTACGTTCACAAGAACCAAATTGAACAACATTAGCCCTAACAAGATAACTTTGGAAACAGAACTTTTTCATTCCACCGAACAAAGAGTAAAACCTAATTATATTGTTCTATTATGAGAGTGTATATTGCCAACGTATCGTTGTCTACGTTCACAAGAACCCAAACCGAACAAGAGACTACTCATTGCGCCTAACAATATAACTTTAGAAACAAGATTTTTCTCATTCAACCGAATAAAGAGCGAAACCCAATTATATTGTTCTATTATGCCCCGAGAGTATATATTGGCAAAGTATCGTTGTCTACGTTCACAAGAACCAAAACCGGAACAACATTAGACTACTCAGTTGCGCCCTAACAGTATAACTTTAGAAACAGTACTTTTTCTCATTCAACCGAACAAAGAGTAAAACCTAATTATATTATTCTATTATGCCCCGAGAGTGTATATTGGCAACGTATCGTTGTCTACGTTCACAAGAACCAAAACCGGAACAACATTAGACTACTCATTTGCGCCCTAACAGTATAACTTTAGAAACAGTACTTTTTCTCATTCAACCGAACAAAGAGTGAAACCCAATTATATTGTTCTATTATGCCCCGAGAGTGTATTTTGGCCACGTATCGTTGTCTACGTTCACAAGAACCAAAACCGGAACAACATTAGACTACGCAGTTGCGCCCTAACAGTATAACTTTAGAAACAGTACTTTTTCTCATTCCACCGAACAAAGAGTAAAACCAAATTATATTGTTCTATTATGCCCCGAGAGTGTATATTGGCAACGTATCGTTGTCTACGTTCACAAGAACCAAAACCGGAACAACATTAGACTACTCAGTTGCGCCCTAACAGTATAATTTTAGAATCAGTACTTTTTATCATTCAACCGAACAAAGAGTGAAACCCAATTATATTGTTCTATTATGCCCCGAGAGTGTATATTGGCAACGTATCGTTGTCTACGTTCACAAGAACCAAAACTGGAACAACATTAGACTACTCAGTTGCGCCCTAACAGTATAACTTTAGAAACAGTACTTTTTCTCATTCCACCGAACAAAGAGTAAAACCTAATTATATTGTTCTATTATGCCCCGAGAGTGTATATTGGCCACGTATCGTTGTCTACGTTCACAAGAACCAAATTCGAACAACATTAGACTACTGCGCCTAACAAGATAACTTTGGAAACAGAACTTTTCTCATTCCACCGAACAAAGAGTAAAACCTAATTATATTGTTTTATTATGCCCCGAGAGTGTATATTGGCAACGTATCGTTGTCTACGTTCACAAGAACCCAAACCGGAACAACATTACGCGCCCTAACATTATAACTTTAGAAACAGTACTTTTTCTCATTCCACCGAACAAGGAGTGAAACACAATTATATTGTTCTATTATGCCCCGAGAGTGTATATTGGCAACGTATCGTTGTCTACGTTCACAAGAACCAAAACCGGAACAACATTAGACTACTCAGTTGCTCCCTAACAACATAACTTTGGAAACAGAACTTTTTCTCATTCCACCGAACAAAGAGTAAAACCCAATTATATTGTTCTATTATGCCCCGAGAGTGTATATTGGCAACGTATCGTTGTCTACGTTCACAAGAACCAAAACCGGAACAACATTAGACTACTCATTGCGCCTAACAAAGATAACTTTAGAAATAGTACTTTTTATCATTCAACCGAACAAAGAGTGAAACCCAATTATATTATTCTATTATGCCCCGAGAGTGTATATTGGCAACGTATCGTTGTCTACGTTCACAAGAACCAAAACTGGAACAACATTAGACAACTCAGTTGCGCCCTAACAGTATAACTTTAGAAACAGTACTTTTTCTCATTCAACCGAACAAAGAGTGAAACCCAATTATATTGTTCTATTATGCCCCGAGAGTGTATATTGGCCACGTATCGTTGTCTACGTTCACAAGAACCAAATTCGGAACAACATTAGACTACTCAGTTGCGCCCTAACAGTATAACTTTGGAAACAGAACTTTTTCTCATTCCACCGAACAAAGAGTAAAACCTAATTATATTGTTTTATTATGCCCCGAGAGTGTATATTGGCAACGTATCGTTGTCTACGTTCACAAGAACCCAAACCGGAACAACATTACGCGCCCTAACATTATAACTTTAGAAACAGTACTTTTTCTCATTCCACCGAACAAAGAGTAAAACCTAATTATATTGTTCTATTATGCCCCGAGAGTGTATATTGGCAACGTATCGTTGTCTACGTTAACAAGAACCCAATTCGGAACAACATTAGACTACTCAGTTGCTCCCTAACAGTATAACTTTGGAAACAGAACTTTTTCTCATTCCACCGAACAAAGAGTAAAACCTAATTATATTGTTCTATTATGCCCCGAGAGTGTATATTGGCAACGTATCGTTGTCTACGTTCACAAGAACCAAAACCGGAACAACATTAGACTACTCAAGTGCGCCCTAACAGTATAACTTTAGAAATAGTACTTTTTATCATTCAACCGAACAAAGAGTGAAACCCAATTATATTGTTCTATTATGCCCCGAGAGTGTATATTGGAAGCGTATCGTTGTCTACGTTCACAAGAACCAAAACCGGAACAACATTCGACTACTCATTTGCGCCCTAACAGTATAACTTTAGAAACAGTACTTTTTATCATTCAACCGAACAAAGAGTGAAACCTAATTATATTATTCTATTATGCCCGAGAGTGTATATTGGCAACGCATGGTTGTCTACGTTGAAAAGAACGAAAACCGGAACAACATTAGACAACTCATTTGCCACATAACAGTATAACTTTAGAAAGAGTACTTTTTCTCATTCAACCGAACAAAGGGTGAAACCCTATTATATTGTTCTATTATGCCCCGAGAGTGTATATTGGCAACGTATCGTGATGTACGTTCACAAGAACCAAAACCGGAACAACATTAGACTACTCAGTTGCGCCCTAACACTATAACTTTAGAAACAGTACTTTTTCTCATTCCACCGAACAAAGAGTAAAACCTAATTATATTGTTCTATTATGCCCCGAGAGTGTATATTGGCAACGTATCGTTGTCTACATTCACAAGAACCAAAACCGGAACAACATTAGACTACTCATTTGCGCCCTAACAGTATAACTTTAGAAACAGTACTTTTTCTCATTCAACCGAACAAAGAGTAAAACCTAATTATATTGTTCTATTATGCCCCGAGAGTGTATATTGGCAACGTATCGTTGTCTACGTTCACAAGAACCAAAACCGGAACAACATTAGACTCCTCATTTGCGCCCTAACAGTATAACTTTAGAAACAGAACTTTTTCTCATTCCAACGAACAAAGAGTAAAACGTAATTATATTGTTCTATTATGCCCCGAGAGTGTATATTGGCAACGTATCACTGTCTACGTTCACAAGAACCAAACCCGGAACTACATTAGACTACTCAGTTGCGCCCTAACAGTATAACTTTGGAAACAGAACTTTTTCTCATTCCACCGAAGAAAGAGTAAAACCTAATTATATTGTTCTATTATGCCCCGAGAGTGTATATTGGCCACGTATCGTTGTCTACGTTCACAAGAACCAAAACCGGAACAACATTAGACTACTCAGTTGTGCCCAAACAATATAACTTTTGAAACAGTACTTTTTCTCATTCCACCGAACAAAGAGTAAAACCTAGTTATATTGTTCTATTATGCCCCGAGAGTGTATATTGGCAACGTATCGTTGTCTACGCTCACAAGAACCAAACCCGGAACAACATTAGACTACTCAGTTGCGCCCTAACAATATAACTTTAGAAACAGTACTTTTTCTCATTCCACCGAACAAAGAGTAAAACCTAATTATATTGTTCTATTATGCCCCGAGAGTGTATATTGGCCACGTATTGTTGTCTACGTTCACAAGAACCAAATTCGGAACAACATTAGACTACTCAGTTGCGCCCTAACAAAGATAACTTTAGAAATAGTACTTTTTATCATTCAACCGAACAAAGAGTGAAACCCAATTATATTATTCTATTATGCCCCGAGAGTGTATATTGGCAACGTATCGTTGTCTACGTTCACAAGAACCAAAACCGGAACAACATTCGACTACTCATTTGCGCCCTAACAGTATAACTTTAGAAACAGTACTTTTTCTCATTCAACCGAACAAAGAGTGAAACCCAATTATATTGTTCTATTATGCCCCGAGAGTGTATATTGGCCACGTATCGTTGTCTACGTTAACAAGAACCAAATCCGGAACAACATTAGACTACTCAGTTGCGCCCTAACAGTATAACTTTAGAAACAGAACTTTTTCTCATTCCACTGAACAAAGAGTAAAACCTAATTATATTGTTCTATTATGCCCCGAGAGTGTATATTGGCAACGTATCGTTGTCTACGTTCACAAGAACCAAAACCGGAACAACAAAAACTACTCGGTTGCGCCCTAACAATATAACTTTAGAAACAGTACTTTTTCTCATTCAACCGAATAAATAGCGAAACCCAATTATATTGTTCTATTACGCCCCGAGAGTATATATTGGCAACGTATCGTTGTCTACGTTCACAAGAACCAAAACCGGAACAACATTAGACTTCTCAGTTGCGCCCTAACAGTATAACTTTAGAAATAGTACTTTTTATCATTCAACCGAACAAAGAGTGAAACCCAATTATATTATTCTATTATGCCCCGAGAGTGTATATTGGCAACGTATCGTTGTCTACGTTCACAAGAACCAAAACCGGAACAACATTAGACTACTCAGTTGCGCCCTAACAGTATAACTTTAGAAACAGTACTTTTTCTCATTCAACCGAACAAAGAGTGAAACCTAATTATATTTTTCTATTATGCCCGAGAGTGTATATTGGCAACGTATCGTTGTCTACGTTCAAAAGAACGAAAACCGGAACAACATTGGACTACTCATTTGCGCCCTAACAGTATAACTTTAGAAACAGTACTTTTTCTCATTCAACCGAACAAAGAGTGAAACCCTATTATATTGTTCTATTATGCCCCGAGAGAGTATATTGGCAACGTATCGTTGTCTACGTTCACAAGAACCAAAACCGGAACAACATTAGACTACTCAGTTGCCCCCTAACAGTATAACTTTGGAAACATAACTTTTTCTCATTCCACCGAACAAAGAGTAAAACCTAATTATATTTTTCTATTATGCCCCGAGAGTGTATATTGGCAACGAATCGTTGTCTACGTTCACAAGAACCAAGACCGGAACAACATTAGACTACTAAGTTGCCCCCTAACAGTATAACTCTAGAAATAGTACTTTTTCTCATTCAAACAAACAAAGAGTGGAACCCAATTATTTTGTTCTATTATGCCCCGAGAGCGTATATTGACAACGTATCGTTGTCTACGTTCACAAGAACCAAAACCGGAACAACATTAGACTACTCGCTTGCTCCTAACAAAGATAACTTTGGAAACAGTAACTTTTTCTCATTCCACCGAACAAAGAGTGAAACCCAATTATATTGTTCTATTATGCCCCGAGAGTGTATATTCGGCACGTATCGTTGTCTACGTTCACAAGAACCAAAAGGAACAACATTAGACTACTAAGTTGCGCCTCTAACAAAGATAACTTTAGAAACAAGATTTTTCACATTCAACCGAACAAAGGGTGAAACCCAATTATATTGTTCTATTATGCCCCGAGAGTGTGTATTGGCAATGTATCGTTGTCTACATTCACAAGAACCAAAACCGGAACAACATTAGACTACTCATTTGCGCCTTAACAGTATAACTTTAGAAACAGTACTTTTTCTCATTCTACCGAACAAAGAGTGAAACCCAATTATATTGTTCTATTATGCCCCGAGAGTGTATAGTGGCCACGTATCGTTGTCTACGTTCACAAGAACCAAAACCGGAACAACATTAGACTACTCAGTTGCGCCCTAACAACATAACTTTAGAAAGATTTTTTTCTCATTCCACCGAACAAAGAGTAAAACCTAATTATATTTTTCTATTATGCTCCGAGAGTGTATATTGGCAACGTATCGTTGTCTACGTTCACAAGAACCAAAACCGGAACAACATTAGACTACTCAGTTGCGCCCTAACAGTATAACTTTGGAAACATAACTTTTTCTCATTCCACCGAACAAAGAGTAAAACCTAATTATATTGTTCTATTATGCCCCGAGAGTGTATATTGGCAACGTATCGTTGTCTACGTTCACAAGAACCAAAACCCGAACAACATTAGACTACTCAGTTGCGCCCTAACAGTATAACTTTAGAAACAGTACTTTTTCTCATTCCACCGAACAAAGAGTAAAACCTAATTATATTGTTCTATTATGCCCCGAGAGTGTATATTGGCAACGTATCGTGATGTACGTTCACAAGAACCAAAACCGGAACAACATTAGACTACTGGCTTGCGCCTAACAAGATAACTTTAGAAACAGTACTTTTTCTCATTCCACCGAACAAGGATTAAAACGTAATTATATTGTTCTATTATGCCCCGAGAGTGTATATTGGCAACGTATCGTTGTCTACGTTCACAAGAACCAAATCCGGAACAACATTAGACTACTCATTTGCGCCCTAACAGTATAACTTTAGAAACAGTACTTTTTCTCATTCCACCGAACAAAGAGTAAAACCTAATTATATTGTTCTATTATGCCCCGAGAGTGTATATTGGCAACGTATCGTTGTCTACGTTCACAAGAACCAAAACCGGAACAACATTAGACTACTCATTTGCGCCCTAACAGTATAACTTTAGAAACAGTACTTTTTCTCATTCAACCGAACAAAGAGAGAAACCCAATTATATTGTTCTATTATGCCCCGAGAGTGTATATTGGCCACGTATCGTTGTCTACGTTCACAAGAACCAAATTCTGAACAACATTAGACTACTCAGTTGCGCCCTAATAGTATAACTTTGGAAACAGAACTTTTTCTCATTCCACCGAACAAAGAGTAAAACCTAATTATATAGTTCTATTATGCCCCGAGAGTGTATATTGTCAACGTATCGTTGTCTACGTTCACAAGAACCAAAACCGGAACAACATTAGACTACTCAGTTGCGCCCTAACAATATAACTTTAAAAACAGTACTTTTTCTCATTCAACCGAATAAAGAGCGAAACCCAATTATATTGTTCTATTATGACCCGAGAGTGTATATTGGAAACGTATCGTTGTCTACGTTCACAAGAACCAAAACCGGAACAACATTAGACTACTCAGTTGCGCCCTAACAAAGATAACTTTAGAAACAAGATTTCTTTTTCTCATTCTACCGAACAAAGAGTGAAACCCAATTATATTGTTCTATTATGCCCCGAGAGTGTATATTGGCCACGTATCGTTGTCTACGTTCACAAAGAACCAAAATCGGAACAACATTAGACTACTCATTGCGCCCGACAAGATAACTTTGGAAACAGTACTTTTTCTCATTCCACCGAACAAAGAGTAAAACCCAATTATATTGTTCTATTATGCCCCGAGAGTGTATATTGGCAACGTATCGTTGTCTACGTTCACAAGAACCAAAACCGGAACAACATTAGACTACGCAGTTGCGCCCTAACAATATAACTTTAGAAACAGTACTTTTTCTCATTCCACCGAACAAAGAGTAAAGCCTAATTATATTGTTCTATTATGCCCCGAGAGTGTATATTGGCAATGTGTCGTGATGTACGTTCACAAGAACCAAAACCGGAACAACATTAGACTACTCAGTTGCGCCCTAACAGTATAACTTTAGAAACAGTACTTTTTCTCATTCCACCGAACAAAGAGTAAAACCTAATTATATTGTTCTATTATGCCCCGAGAGTGTATATTGGCAACGTATCGTTGTCTACGTTCACAAGAACCAAAACCGGAACAACATTACGCCCTAACATTATAACTTTAGAAACAGTACTTTTTCTCATTCCACCGAACAAAGAGTAAAACCTAATTATATTGTTCTATTATGCCCCGAGAGTGTATATTGGCAACGTATCGTTGTCTACGTTCACAAGAACCAAAACCGAAACAACATTAGACTACTCATTTGCGCCCTAACAGTATAACTTTAGAAACAGTACTTTTTCTCATTCAACCGAACAAAGAGAGAAACCCAATTATATTGTTCTATTATGCCCCGAGAGTGTATATTGGCCACGTATCGTTGTCTACGTTCACAAGAACCAAATTCGGAACAACATTAGACTACTCAGTTGCGCCCTAACAGTATAACTTTAGAAAGAGTACTTTTTCTCATTCAACCGAACAAAGGGTGAAACCCTATTATATTGTTCTACTATGCCCCGAGAGTGTGTATTGGCGTATCGTTGTCTACGTTCACAAGAACCAAATTCGAACAACATTATACTACTTTGCGCTAACAAGATAACTTTAGAAACAGTACTTTTTCTCATTCCACCGAACAAAGAGTAAAACCTAATTATATTGTTCTATTATGCCCCGAGAGTGTATATTGGCAACGTATCGTTGTCTACATTCACAAGAACCAAAACCGGAACAACAGTAAACTACTCAGTTGCGCCCTAGCAATATAACTTTAGAAACAGTACTTTTTCTCATTCAACCGAATAAAGAGCGAAACCCAATTATATTGTTCTATTACGCCCCGAGAGTATATATTGGTAACGTATCGTTGTCTACGTTCACAAGAACCAAAACCGGAACAACATTAGACTACTCAGTTGCGCCCTAACGGTATAACTTTAGGAACAGTACTTTTTCTCATTCAACCGAACAAAGAGTGAAACCCAATTATATTGTTCTATTATGCCCCGAGAGTGTAAATTGGCAACGTATCGTTGTCTACGTTCACAAGAACCAAAACCGGAACAACATTAGACTACTCAGTTGCGCCCTAACAAAGATAATTTTAGAAACAAGATTTTTTATCATTCAACCGAACAAAGAGTGAAACCTAATTATATTATTCTATTATGCCCGAGAGTGTATATTGGCAACGTATCGTTGTCTACGTTCAAAAGAACGAAACCTAACAACATTAGACTACTCATTTGCGCCCTAACAAAGATAACTTTAGAAACAGTACTTTTTCTCATTCAACCGAACAAAGAGTGAAACCCAATTATATTGTTCTATTATGCCCCGAGAGAGTATATTGGCAACGTATCGTTGTCTACGTTCACAAGAACCAAGACCGGAACAACATTAGACTACTCAGTTGCGCCCTAACAGTATAACTTTAGAAATAGTACTTTTTCTCATTCAAACAAACAAAGAGTGGAACCCAATTATTTTGTTCTATTATGCCCCGAGAGCGTATATTGGCAACGTATCGTTGTCTACGTTCACAAGAACCAAAACCGGAACAACATTAGACTACTCAGTTGCGCCCTAACAGTATAACTTTGGAAATGAACTTTTTCTCATTCCACCGAACAAAGAGTGAAACCCAATTATATTGTTCTATTATGCCCCGAGAGTGTATATTGGCCACGTATCGTTGTCTACGTTCACAAGAACCAAAATCGGAACAACATTAGACTACTCAGTTGCGCCCTGACAGTATAACTTTGGAAACAGAACTTTTTCTCATTCCACTGAACAAAGAGTAAAACCTAATTATATTGTTCTATTATGCCCCGAGAGTGTATATTGGCAACGTATCGTTGTCTACGTTCACAAGAACCAAACCCGAACAACATTAGACTACTCATTGCGCCTAACAATATAACTTTAGAAACAAGATTTTTCTCATTCCACCGAACAAAGAGTAAAGCCTAATTATATTGTTCTATTATGCCCGAGAGTGTATATTGGCAATGTATCGTGATGTACGTTCACAAGAACCAAAACCGAACAACATTAGACTACTCATTGCGCCTAACAAAGATAACTTTAGAAATGATTTTTCTCATTCCACCGAACAAAGAGTAAAACCTAATTATATTGTTCTATTATGCCCCGAGAGTGTATATTGGCAACGTATCGTTGTCTACGTTCACAAGAACCAAAACCGAACAACATTACGCGCCTAACAGTATAACTTTAGAAATAGTACTTTTTCTCATTCCACCGAACAAAGAGTAAAACCTAATTATATTGTTCTATTATGCCCCGAGAGTGTATATTGGCAACGTATCGTTGTCTACATTCACAAGAACCAAAACCGGAACAACAGTAAACTACTCAGTTGCGCCCTAACAGTATAACTTTAGAAACAGTACTTTTTCTCATTCAACCGAATAAAGAGCGAAACCCAATTATATTGTTCTATTACGCCCGAGAGTATATATTGGCAACGTATCGTTGTCTACGTTCACAAGAACCAAAACCGGAACAACATTAGACTACTCGCGCCTAACAAAGATAACTTTAGAAATAGTACTTTTTCTCATTCCACCGAACAAAGAGTAAAACCTAATTATATTATTCTATTATGCCCCGAGAGTGTATATTGGCAACGTATCGTTGTCTACGTTCACAAGAACCAAAACCGGAACAACATTAGACTACTCAGTTGCGCCCTAACAGTATAATTTTAGAAACAGTACTTTTTATCATTCAACCGAACAAAGAGTGAAACCTAATTATATTATTCTATTAGGCCCGAGAGTGTATATTGGCAACGTATCGTTGTCTACGTTCAAAAGAACGAAAACCGGAACAACATTAGACTACTCATTTGCGCCCTAACAGTATAACTTTAGAAACAGTACTTTTTCTCATTCAACCGAACAAAGAGTGAAACCCAATTATATTGTTCTATTATGCCCCGAGAGTGTATATTGGCAACGTATCGTTGTCTACGTTCACAAGAACCAAGACCGGAACAACATTAGACTACTCAGTTGCCCCCTAACAGTATAACTTTAGAAATAGTACTTTTTCTCATTCAAACAAGCAAAGAGTGGAACCCAATTATTTTGTTCTATTATGCCCCGAGAGCGTATATTGGCAACGTATCGTTGTCTACGTTCACAAGAACCAAAACCGGAACAACATTAGACTACTCAGTTGCGCCCTAACAGTATAACTTTGGAAACAGAACTTTTTCTCATTCCACCGAACAAAGAGTGAAACCCAATTATATTGTTCTATTATGCCCCGAGAGTGTATATTGGCCACGTATCGTTGTCTACGTTCACAAGAACCAAAATCGAACAACATTAGACTACTCGCCTGCGCCCGACAAGTATAACTTTGGAAATTTAACTTTTTCTCATTTCACAGAACAAAGAGTGAAACCTAATTATATTGTTCTATTATGCCCCGAGAGTGTATAGTGGCAACGTATCGTTGTCTACGTTCACAAGAACCAAAACCGGAACAACATTAGACTACTCAGTTGCGCCCTAACAATATAACTTTAGAAACAGTACTTTTTCTCATTCCACCGAACAAAGAGTAAAGCCTAATTATATTGTTCTATTATGCCCCGAGAGTGTATATTGGCAATGTATCGTGATGTACGTTCACAAGAACCAAAACCGGAACAACATTAGACTACTCAGTTGCGCCCTAACAGTATAACTTTAGAAACAGTACTTTTTCTCATTCCACCGAACAAAGAGTAAAACCTAATTATATTGTTCTATTATGCCCCGAGAGTGTATATTGGCAACGTATCGTTGTCTACGTTCACAAGAACCAAAACCGGAACAACATTACGCGCCCTAACATTATAACTTTAGAAACAGTACTTTTTCTCATTCCACCGAACAAAGAGTAAAACCTAATTATATTGTTCTATTATGCCCCGAGAGTGTATATTGGCAACGTATCGTTGTCTACATTCACAAGAACCAAAACCGGAACAACAGTAAACTACTCAGTTGCGCCCTAACAATATAACTTTAGAAACAGTACTTTTTCTCATTCAACCGAATAAAGAGCGAAACCCAATTATATTGTTCTATTACGCCCCGAGAGTATATATTGGTAACGTATCGTTGTCTACGTTCACAAGAACCAAAACCGGAACAACATTAGACTACTCAGTTGCGCCCTAACAGTATAACTTTAGAAATAGTACTTTTTATCATTCAACCGAACAAAGAGTGAAACCCAATTATATTGTTCTATTATGCCCCGAGAGTGTAAATTGGCAACGTATCGTTGTCTACGTTCACAAGAACAAAAACCGACCACATTAGACTACTCAGTTGCGCCCTAACAGTATAACTTTAGAAACAGTACTTTTTATCATTCAACCGAACAAAGAGTGAAACCTAATTATATTATTCTATTATGCCCGAGAGTGTATATTGGCAACGTATCGTTGTCTACGTTCAAAAGAACGAAAACCGGAACAACATTAGACTACTCATTTGCGCCCTAACAGTATAACTTTAGAAACAGTACTTTTTCTCATTCAACCGAACAAAGAGTGAAACCCAATTATATTGTTCTATTATGCCCCGAGAGAATATATTGGCAACGTATCGTTGTCTACGTTCACAAGAACCAAGACCGGAACAACATTAGACTACTCAGTTGCCCCCTAACAGTATAACTCTAGAAATAGTACTTTTTCTCATTCAAACAAACAAAGAGTGGAACCCAATTATTTTGTTCTATTATGCCCCGAGAGCGTATATTGACAACGTATCGTTGTCTACGTTCACAAGAACCAAAACCGGAACAACATTAGACTACTCAGTTGCTCCCTAACAGTATAACTTTGGAAACAGAACTTTTTCTCATTCCACCGAACAAAGAGTGAAACCCAATTATATTGTTCTATTATGCCCCGAGAGTGTATATTGGCCACGTATCGTTGTCTACGTTCACAAGAACCAAAACAGGAACAACATTAGACTACTAAGTTGCGCCCTAACAGTATAACTTTAGAAACAGTACTTTTTCTCATTCAACCGAACAAAGGGTGAAACCCAATTATATTGTTCTATTATGCCCCGAGAGTGTGTATTGGCAACGTATCGTTGTCTACATTCACAAGAACCAAAACCGGAACAACATTAGACTACTCAGTTGCGCCTTAAAAGTATAACATTAGAAAAGATTTTTCTCATTCTACCGAACAAAGAGTGAAACCCAATTATATTGTTCTATTATGCCCCGAGAGTGTATAGTGGCCACGTATCGTTGTCTACGTTCACAAGAACCAAAACCGGAACAACATTAGACTACTCAGTTGCGCCCTAACAACATAACTTTAGAAACAGTACTTTTTCTCATTCCACCGAACAAAGAGTAAAACCTAATTATACTGTTCTATTATGCTCCGAGAGTGTATATTGGCAACGTATCGTTGTCTACGTTCACAAGAACCAAAACCGGAACAACATTAGACTACTCATTTGCGCCCTAACAGTATAACTTTGGAAACATAACTTTTTCTCATTCCACCGAACAAAGAGTAAAACCTAATTATATTGTTCTATTATGCCCCGAGAGTGTATATTGGCAACGTATCGTTGTCTACGTTCACAAGAACCAAACCCGAACAACATTAGACTACTCGCTTGCGCCCTAACAATATAACTTTAGAAACAAGATTTTTCTCATTCCACCGAACAAAGAGTAAAACCTAATTATATTGTTCTATTATGCCCCGAGAGTGTATATTGGCAACGTATCGTGATGTACGTTCACAAGAACCAAAACCGGAACAACATTAGACTACTCAGTTGCGCCCTAACAGTATAACTTTAGAAACAGTACTTTTTCTCATTCCACCGAACAAGGATTAAAACGTAATTATATTGTTCTATTATGCCCCGAGAGTGTATATTGGCAACGTATCGTTGTCTACGTTCACAAGAACCAAATCCGGAACAACATTAGACTACTCATTTGCGCCCTAACAGTATAACTTTAGAAACAGTACTTTTTCTCATTCCACCGAACAAAGAGTAAAACCTAATTATATTGTTCTATTATGCCCCGAGAGTGTATATTGGCAACGTATCGTTGTCTACGTTCACAAGAACCAAAACCGGAACAACATTAGACTACTCATTTGCGCCCTAACAGTATAACTTTAGAAACAGTACTTTTTCTCATTCAACCGAACAAAGAGAGAAACCCAATTATATTGTTCTATTATGCCCCGAGAGTGTATATTGGCAACGTATCGTTGTCTACGTTCACAAGAACCAAAACCGGAACAACATTAGACTACTCAGTTGCGCCCTAACAGTATAACTTTAGAAACAGTACTTTTTCTCATGCCACCGAACAAAGAGTAAAACCTAATTATATTGTTCTATTATGCCCCGAGAGTGTATATTGGCAACGTATCGTTGTCTACGTTCACAAGAACCAAAACCGGAACAACAGTAGACTACTCAGTTGCGCCCTAACAATATAACTTTAGAAACAGTACTTTTTCTCATTCAACCGAACAAAGAGTAAAACCTAATTATATTGTTCTATTATGCCCCGAGAGTGTATATTGGCAATGTGTCGTGATGTACGTTCACAAGAACCAAAACCGGAACAACATTAGACTACTCAGTTGCGCCCTAACAGTATAACTTTAGAAACAGTACTTTTTCGCATTCCACCGAACAAAGAGTAAAACCTAATTATATTGTTCTATTATGCCCCGAGAGTGTATATTGGCAACGTATCGTTGTCTACGTTCACAAGAACCAAAACCGGAACAACATTACGCGCCCTAACATTATAACTTTAGAAACAGTACTTTTTCTCATTCCACCGAACAAAGAGTAAAACCTAATTATATTGTTCTATTATGCCCCGAGAGTGTATATTGGCAACGTATCGTTGTCTACGTTCACAAGAACCAAAACCGAAACAACATTAGACTACTCAGTTGCGCCCTAACAGTATAACTTTAGAAACAGTACTTTTTCTCATTCAACCGAACAAAGAGAGAAACCCAATTATATTGTTCTATTATGCCCCGAGAGTGTATATTGGCCACGTATCGTTGTCTACGTTCACAAGAACCAAATTCGGAACAACATTAGACTACTCAGTTGCGCCTAACAAAGATAACTTTAGAAAGAGTACTTTTTCTCATTCAACCGAACAAAGGGTGAAACCCTATTATATTGTTCTACTATGCCCCGAGAGTGTATATTGGCCACGTATCGTTGTCTACGTTCACAAGAACCAAATTCGGAACAACATTATACTACTCAGTTGCGCCCTAACAGTATAACTTTAGAAACAGAACTTTTTCTCATTCCACCGAACAAAGAGTAAAACCTAATTATATTGTTCTATTATGCCCCGAGAGTGTATATTGGCAACGTATCGTTGTCTACGTTCACAAGAACCAAAACCGGAACAACAAGAACTACTCATTGCGCCTAGCAATATAACTTTAGAAACAAAGATTTTTCTCATTCAACCGAATAAAGAGCGAAACCCAATTATATTGTTCTATTACGCCCGAGAGTATATATTGGCAACGTATCGTTGTCTACGTTCACAAGAACCAAAACCGAACAACATTAGACTACTCTTGCGCCTAGCAAGATAACTTTAGAAATAGTACTTTTTATCATTCAACCGAACAAAGAGTGAAACCTAATAATATTGTTCTATTATGCCCCGAAAATGTAAATTGGCAACGTATCGTTGTCTACGTTCACAAGAACCAAAACCGGAACAACATTAGACTACTCAGTTGCGCCCTAACAAGATATAATTTTAGAAACAAGATTTTTTATCATTCAACCGAACAAAGAGTGAAACCTAATTATATTATTCTATTATGCCCGAGAGTGTATATTGGCAACGTATCGTTGTCTACGTTCAAAAGAACGAAAACCGGAACAACATTAGACTACTCATTTGCGCCCTAACAGTATAACTTTAGAAACAGTACTTTTTCTCATTCAACCGAACAAAGAGTGAAACCCAATTATATTGTTCTATTATGCCCCGAGAGAGTATATTGGCAACGTATCGTTGTCTACGTTCACAAGAACCAAGACCGGAACAACATTAGACTACTCAGTTGCCCCCTAACAGTATAACTTTAGAAATAGTACTTTTTCTCATTCAAACAAACAAAGAGTGGAACCCAATTATTTTGTTCTATTATGCCCCGAGAGCGTATATTGGCAACGTATCGTTGTCTACGTTCACAAGAACCAAAACCGGAACAACATTAGACTACTCAGTTGCGCCCTAACAGTATAACTTTAGAAACAGAACTTTTTCTCATTCCACCGAACAAAGAGTGAAACCCAATTATATTGTTCTATTATGCCCCGAGAGTGTATATTGGCCACGTATCGTTGTCTACGTTCACAAGAACCAAAATCGAACAACAGTTAGATTACAACCTACTTGCCCCTAATGATAACTTTGAGAAAACAGAACTTTTTCTCATTCCACCGAACAAAGAGTAAAACCTAATTATATTGTTCTATTATGCCCCGAGAGTGTATATTGGCAACGTATCGTTGTCTACGTTCACAAGAACCAAACCCGGAACAACATTAGACTACTCAGTTGCGCCCTAACAATATAACTTTAGAAACAGTACTTTTTCTCATTCCACCGAACAAAGAGTAAAGCCTAATTATATTGTTCTATTATGCCCCGAGAGTGTATATTGGCAATGTATCGTGATGTACGTTCACAAGAACCAAAACCGGAACAACATTAGACTACTCGCTTGCGCCTAACAAAGATAACTTTAGAAACAAGATTTTTCTCATTCCACCGAACAAAGAGTAAAACCTAATTATATTGTTCTATTATGCCCCGAGAGTGTATATTGGCAACGTATCGTTGTCTACGTTCACAAGAACCAAAACCGGAACAACATTACGCGCCCTAACATTATAACTTTAGAAACAGTACTTTTTCTCATTCCACCGAACAAAGAGTAAAACCTAATTATATTGTTCTATTATGCCCCGAGAGTGTATATTGGCAACGTATCGTTGTCTACGTTCACAAGAACCAAAACCGGAACAACAGTAAACTACTCAGTTGCGCCCTAACAATATAACTTTAGAAACAGTACTTTTTCTCATTCAACCGAATAAAGAGCGAAACCCAATTATATTGTTCTATTACGCCCAGAGTATATATTGGCAACGTATCGTTGTCTACGTTCACAAGAACCAAAACCGAACAACATTAGACTACTCATTGCGCCTAACAAGATAACTTTAGAAATAGTACTTTTTCTCATTCAACCGAACAAAGAGTGAAACCCAATTATATTGTTCTATTATGCCCCGAGAGTGTAAATTGGCAACGTATCGTTGTCTACGTTCACAAGAACCAAAACCGGAACAACATTAGACTACTCAGTTGCGCCCTAACAAAGATAATTTTAGAAACAAGATTTTTTATCATTCAACCGAACAAAGAGTGAAACCAAATTATATTGTTCTATTATGCCCCGAGAGTGTATATTGGCAACGTATCGTTGTCTACGTTCACAAGAACCAAAACCGGAACAACATTAGACTACTCATTTGCGCCCTAACAGTATAACTTTAGAAACAGTACTTTTTCTCATTCAACCGAACAAAGAGTGAAACCCAATTATATTGTTCTATTATGCCCCGAGAGAATATATTGGCAACGTATCGTTGTCTACGTTCACAAGAACCAAGACCGGAACAACATTAGACTACTCATTGCCCCCTAACAAGATAACTTTAGAAATAGTACTTTTTCTCATTCAAACAAGCAAAGAGTGGAACCCAATTATTTTGTTCTATTATGCCCCGAGAGCGTATATTGGCAACGTATCGTTGTCTACGTTCACAAGAACCAAAACCGGAACAACATTAGACTACTCAGTTGCGCCCTAACAGTATAACTTTGGAAACAGTACTTTTTCTCATTCCACCGAACAAAGAGTGAAACCCAATTATATTGTTCTATTATGCCCCGAGAGTGTATATTGGCCACGTATCGTTGTCTACGTTCACAAGAACCAAAATCGGAACAACATTAGACTACTCAGTTGCGCCCTGACAGTATAACTTTGGAAACATTACTTTTTATCATTCCACCGAACAAAGAGTAAAACCTAATTATATTGTTCTATTATGCCCCGAGAGTGTATATTGGCAACGTATCGTTGTCTACGTTCACAAGAACCAAAACCGAACAACATTAGACTACTCACTTGCGCCTAACAATATAACTTTAGAAACAGTACTTTTTCTCATTCCACCGAACAAAGAGTAAAGCCTAATTATATTGTTCTATTATGCCCCGAGAGTGTATATTGGCAATGTATCGTGATGTACGTTCACAAGAACCAAAACCGGAACAACATTAGACTACTCAGTTGCGCCCTAACAGTATAACTTTAGAAACAGTACTTTTTCTCATTCCACCGAACAAAGAGTAAAACCTAATTATATTGTTCTATTATGCCCCGAGAGTGTATATTGGCAACGTATCGTTGTCTACGTTCACAAGAACCAAAACCGGAACAACATTACGCGCCCTAACATTATAACTTTAGAAACAGTACTTTTTCTCATTCCACCGAACAAAGAGTAAAACCTAATTATATTGTTCTATTATGCCCCGAGAGTGTATATTGGCAACGTATCGTTGTCTACATTCACAAGAACCAAAACCGGAACAACAAGAACTACTCGCGCCCTAACAATATAACTTTAGAAACAAGATTTCTTTTTCTCATTCAACCGAATAAAGAGCGAAACCCAATTATATTGTTCTATTACGCCCGAGAGTATATATTGGCAACGAATCATTGTTTACGTTCAAAAGAACAAAAACCGAACAACATTAGACTACTCAGTTGCGCCCTAACAGTATAACTTTAGAAACAGTACTTTTTCTCATTCAACCGAACAAAGAGTGAAACCCAATTATATTGTTCTATTATGCCCCGAGAGTGTAAATTGGCAACGTATCGTTGTCTACGTTCACAAGAACCAAAACCGGAACAACATTAGACTGCTCTTGCGCCTAACAAAGATAATTTTAGAAACAAGATTTTTTATCATTCAACCGAACAAAGAGTGAAACCTAATTATATTATTCTATTATGCCCGAGAGTGTATATTGGCAACGTATCGTTGTCTACGTTCAAAAGAACGAAAACCGGAACAACATTAGACTACTCATTTGCGCCCTAACAGTATAACTTTAGAAACAGTACTTTTTCTCATTCAACCGAACAAAGAGTGAAACCCAATTATATTGTTCTATTATGCCCCGAGAGAATATATTGGCAACGTATCGTTGTCTACGTTCACAAGAACCAAGACCGGAACAACATTAGACTACTCAGTTGCGCCCTAACAGTATAACTTTAGAAATAGTACTTTTTCTCATTCAAACGAACAAAGAGTGAAACCCAATTATTTTGTTCTATTATGCCCCGAGAGCGTATATTGACAACGTATCGTTGTCTACGTTCACAAGAACCAAAACCGGAACAACATTAGACTACTCGCCTGTTCTCAACAAAGATAACTTTGGAAACAGAACTTTTTCTCATTCCACCGAACAAAGAGTGAAACCCAATTATATTGTTCTATTATGCCCCGAGAGTGTATATTCGGCACGTATCGTTGTCTACGTTCACAAGAACCAAAACAGGAACAACATTAGACTACTAAGTTGCGCCCTAACAAAGATAACTTTAGAAACAAGATTTTTCACATTCAACCGAACAAAGGGTGAAACCCAATTATATTGTTCTATTATGCCCCGAGAGAGTGTATTGGCAATGTATCGTTGTCTACATTCACAAGAACCAAAACCGAACAACATTAGACTACTCATTTGCGCCTTAAAGATAACTTTAGAAACAAGATTTTTCTCATTCTACCGAACAAAGAGTGAAACCCAATTATATTGTTCTATTATGCCCCGAGAGTGTATAGTGGCCACGTATCGTTGTCTACGTTCACAAGAACCAAAACCGAACAACATTAGACTACTCAGTTGCGCCCTAACCGTATAACTTTAGAAACAGTACTTTTTCTCATGCCACCGAACAAAGAGTAAAACCTAATTATATTGTTCTATTATGCCCCGAGAGTGTATATTGGCAACGTATCGTTGTCTACGTTCACAAGAACCAAAACCGGAACAACATTAGACTACTCATTTGCGCCCTAACAGTATAACTTTGGAAACATAACTTTTTCTCATTCCACCGAACAAAGAGTAAAACCTAATTATATTGTTCTATTATGCCCCGAGAGTGTATATTGGCAACGTATCGTTGTCTACGTTCACAAGAACCAAACCGAACAACATTAGACTACTCATTGCGCCTAACAATATAACTTTAGAAACGGTACTTTTTCTCATTCCACCGTACAAAGAGTAAAACCTAATTATATTGTTCTATTATGCCCCGAGAGTGTATATTGGCAACGTATCGTGATGTACGTTCACAAGAACCAAAACCGGAACAACATTAGACTACTCTGTTGCGCCCTAACAGTATAACTTTAGAAACAGTACTTTTTCTCATTCCACCGAACAAGGATTAAAACGTAATTATATTGTTCTATTATGCCCCGAGAGTGTATATTGGCAACGTATCGTTGTCTACGTTCACAAGAACCAAATCCGGAACAAAATTAGACTACTCATTTGCGCCCTAACATTATAACTTTAGAAACAGTACTTTTTCTCATTCCACCGAACAAAGAGTAAAACCTAATTATATTGTTCTATTATGCCCCGAGAGTGTATATTGGCAACGTATCGTTGTCTACGTTCACAAGAACCAAAACCGGAACAACATTAGACTACTCATTTGCGCCCTAACAGTATAACTTTAGAAACAGTACTTTTTCTCATTCAACCGAACAAAGAGAGAAACCCAATTATATTGTTCTATTATGCCCCGAGAGTGTATATTGGCCACGTATCGTTGTCTACGTTCACAAGAACCAAATTCTGAACAACATTAGACTACTCAGTTGCGCCCTAATAGTATAACTTTGGAAACAGAACTTTTTCTCATTCCACCGAACAAAGAGTAAAACCTAATTATATTGTTCTATTATGCCCCGAGAGTGTATATTGGCAACGTATCGTTGTCTACGTTCACAAGAACCAAAACCGGAACAACGTAAGACTACTCAGTTGCGCCCAAACAGTATAACTTTAGAAACAGTACTTTTTCTCATTCAACCGAATAAAGAGTGAAACCCAATTATATTGTTCTATTATGCCCCGAGAGTGTATATTGGCAACGTATCGTTGTCTACGTTCACAAGAACCAAAACCGGAACAACATTAGACTACTCAGTTGCGCCCTAACAGTATAACTTTTGTAACAGTACTTTTTCTCATTCTACCGAACAAAGAGTGAAACCCAATTATATTGTTCTATTATGCCCCGAGAGTGTATATTGGCAACGTATCGTTGTCTACGTTCACAAGAACCAAAATCGGAACAACATTAGACTACTCAGTTGCGCCCTAACAGTATACTTTAGAATCAGTACTTTTTCTCATTCAACCGAACAAAGAGTGAAACCCAATTATATTGTTCTATTATGCCCCGAGAGTGTATATTGGCAACGTATCGTTGTCTACGTTCACAAGAACCAAAACCGGAACAACATTAGACTACTCAGTTGCGCCCTAACAATATAACTTTAGAAACAGTACTTTTTCTCATTCCACCGAACAAAGAGTAAAGCCTAATTATATTGTTCTATTATGCCCCGAGAGTGTATATTGGCAATGTGTCGTGATGTACGTTCACAAGAACCAAAACCGGAACAACATTAGACTACTCAATGCGCCCTAACAAGATAACTTTAGAAACAAGATTTTTCTCATTCCACCGAACAAAGAGTAAAACCTAATTATATTGTTCTATTATGCCCCGAGAGTGTATATTGGCAACGTATCGTTGTCTACGTTCACAAGAACCCAAACCGGAACAAGATTACGCGCCCTAACATTATAACTTTAGAAACAGTACTTTTTCTCATTCCACCGAACAAAGAGTGAAACCCAATTATATTGTTCTATTATGCCCCGAGAGTGTATATTGGCAACGTATCGTTGTCTACGTTCACAAGAACCAAAACCGAAACAACATTAGACTACTCAGTTGCGCCCTAACAGTATAACTTTAGAAACAGTACTTTTTCTCATTCAACCGAACAAAGAGTGAAAACCCAATTATATTGTTCTATTATGCCCCGAGAGTGTATATTGGCCACGTATCGTTGTCTACGTTCACAAGAACCAAATTCGGAACAACATTAGACTACTCGGTTGCGCCCTAACAGTATAACTTTAGAAAGAGTACTTTTTCTCATTCAACCGAACAAAGGGTGAAACCCTATTATATTGTTCTACTATGCCCCGAGAGTGTATATTGGCCACGTATCGTTGTCTACGTTCACAAGAACCAAATTCGGAACAACATTATACTACTCAGTTGCGCCCTAACAGTATAACTTTAGAAACAGTACTTTTTCTCATTCCACCGAACAAAGAGTAAAACCTAATTATATTGTTCTATTATGCCCCGAGAGTGTATATTGGCAACGTATCGTTGTCTACATTCACAAGAACCAAAGCCGGAACAACAAGAACTACTCGCGCCTAGCAATATAACTTTAGAAACAAGATTTTTCTCATTCCACCGAATAAAGAGCGAAACCCAATTATATTGTTCTATTACGCCCCGAGAGTATATATTGGTAACGTATCGTTGTCTACGTTCACAAGAACCAAAACCGGAACAACATTAGACTACTCTTGCGCCTAGCGATAGCTTTAGAAATAGTACTTTTTCTCATTCAACCGAACAAAGAGTGAAACCCAATTATATTATTCTATTATGCCCCGAGAGTGTAAATTGGCAACGTATCGTTGTCTACGTTCACAAGAACCAAAACCGGAACAACATTAGACTACTCAGTTGCGCCCTAACAGTATAACTTTAGAAAGAGTACTTTTTCTCATTCAACCGAACAAAGAGTGAAACCTAATTATATTGTTCTATTATGCCCCGAGAGTGTATATTGGCAACGTATCGTTGTCTACGTTCAAAAGAACCAAACTTGGAACAACATTAGACTACTCAGTTGCGCCCTAACAATATAACTTTAGAAACAGTACTTTTTCTCATTCCACCGAACAAAGAGTAAAACCTAATTATATTGTTCTATTATGCCCCGAGAGTGTATATTGGCAACGTATCGTTGTCTACGTTCACAAGAACCAAGACCGAACAACATTAGACTACTCATTGCCCCCTAACAAAGATAACTTTAGAAATAGTACTTTTTCTCATTCAAACAAACAAAGAGTGGAACCCAATTATTTTGTTCTATTATGCCCCGAGAGCGTATATTGGCAACGTATCGTTGTCTACGTTCACAAGAACCAAAACCGAACAACATTAGACTACTCGCTTGCGCCTAACAAAGATAACTTTGAAAACAGAACTTTTTCTCATTCCACCGAACAAAGAGTGAAACCCAATTATATTGTTCTATTATGCCCCGAGAGTGTATATTGGCCACGTATCGTTGTCTACGTTCACAAGAACCAAAACCGGAACAACATTAGACTACTCAGTTGCGCCCTGACAGTATAACTTTAGAAACAGTACTTTTTCTCATTCCACCGAACAAAGAGTGAAACCCAATTATATTGTTCTATTATGCCCCGAGAGTGTATATTGGCAACGTATCGTTGTCTACGTTCACAAGAACCAAACCCGGAACAACATTAGACTACTCATTGCGCCTAACAATATAACTTTAGAAAGATTTTTCTCATTCCACCGAACAAAGAGTAAAGCCTAATGATATTGTTGTATTAGGCCCCGAGAGTGTATATTGGCAACGTATCGTTATGGACGTTCACAAGAACCAAAACCGGAACAACATTAGACTACTCATTGCGCCTAACAAAGATAACTTTAGAAACAAGATTTTTCTCATTCCACCGAACAAAGAGTAAAACCTAATTATATTGTTCTATTATGCCCCGAGAGTGTATATTGGCAACGTATCGTTGTCTACGTTCACAAGAACCAAAACCGGAACAACATTACGCGCCCTAACATTATAACTTTAGAAATAGTACTTTTTCTCATTCCACCGAACAAAGAGTAAAACCTAATTATATTGTTCTATTATGCCCCGAGAGTGTATATTGGCAACGTATCGTTGTCTACGTTCACAAGAACCAAAACCGGAACAACAGTAAACTACTCAGTTACGCCCTAACAATATAACTTTAGAAACAGTACTTTTTCTCATTCAACCGAATAAAGAGCGAAACCCAATTATATTGTTCTATTACGCCCCGAGAGTATATATTGGTAACGTATCGTTGTCTACGTTCACAAGAACCAAAACCGGAACAACATTAGACTACTCAGTTGCGCCCTAACAGTATAACTTTAGAAACAGTACTTTTTCTCATTCAACCGAACAAAGAGTGAAACCCAATTATATTGTTCTATTATGCCCCGAGAGTGTAAATTGGCAACGTATCGTTGTCTACGTTCACAAGAACCAAAACCGGAACAACATTAGACAACTTTGCGCCTAACGATAATTTTAGAAACAAGATTTTTTATCATTCAACCGAACAAAGAGTGAAACCTAATTATATTATTCTATTATGCCCGAGAGTGTATATTGGCAACGTATCGTTGTCTACGTTCAAAAGAACGAAACCGGAACAACATTAGACTACTCATTTGCGCCCTAACAGTATAACTTTAGAAACAGTACTTTTTCTCATTCAACCGAACAAAGAGTGAAACCCAATTATATTGTTCTATTATGCCCCGAGAGAATATATTGGCAACGTATCGTTGTCTACGTTCACAAGAACCAAAACCGAAACAACATTAGACTACTCAGTTGCCCCTAACAAAGATAACTTTAGAAATAGTACTTTTTCTCATTCAAACAAGCAAAGAGTGGAACCCAATTATTTTGTTCTATTATGCCCCGAGAGCGTATATTGGCAACGTATCGTTGTCTACGTTCACAAGAACCAAAACCGGAACAACATTAGACTACTCAGTTGCGCCCTAACAGTATAACTTTGGAAACAGAACTTTTTCTCATTCCACCGAACAAAGAGTGAAACCCAATTATATTGTTCTATTATGCCCCGAGAGTGTATATTGGCCACGTATCGTTGTCTACGTTCACAAGAACCAAAATCGAACAACATTAGCCCGACGATAACTTTGGAAACAGTACTTTTTCTCATTCCACCGAACAAAGAGTAAAACCCAATTATATTGTTCTATTATGCCCCGAGAGTGTATATTGGCAACGTATCGTTGTCTACGTTCACAAGAACCAAAACCGGAACAACATTAGACTACTCAGTTGCGCCCTAACAATATAACTTTAGAAACAGTACTTTTTCTCATTCCACCGAACAAAGAGTAAAGCCTAATTATATTGTTCTATTATGCCCCGAGAGTGTATATTGGCAATGTATCGTGATGTACGTTCACAAGAACCAAAACCGGAACAACATTAGACTACTCCCTAACAAGATAACTTTAGAAACAAGATTTTTCTCATTCCACCGAACAAAGAGTAAAACCTAATTATATTGTTCTATTATGCCCCGAGAGTGTATATTGGCAACGTATCGTTGTCTACGTTCACAAGAACCAAAACCGAACAACATTACGCCCCTAACAGTATAACTTTAGAAATAGTACTTTTTCTCATTCCACCGAACAAAGAGTGAAACCTAATTATATTGTTCTATTATGCCCCGAGAGTGTATATTGGCAACGTATCGTTGTCTACGTTCACAAGAACCAAAACCTAACAACAAGAAACTACTCCTGCGCCTAACAATATAACTTTAGAAACAAGATTTTTCTCATTCAACCGAATAAAGAGCGAAACCCAATTATATTGTTCTATTACGCCCGAGAGTATATATTGGCAACGTATCGTTGTCTACGTTCACAAGAACCAAAACCGGAACAACATTAGACTACTCAGTTGCGCCCTAACAGTATAACTTTAGAAATAGTACTTTTTATCATTCAACCGAACAAAGAGTGAAACCCAATTATATTATTCTATTATGCCCCGAGAGTGTAAATTGGCAACGTATCGTTGTCTACGTTCACAAGAACCAAAACCGGAACAACATTAGACTACTCAGTTGCGCCCTAACAGTATAATTTTAGAAACAAGATTTTTTATCATTCAACCGAACAAAGAGTGAAACCTAATTATATTATTCTATTATGCCCGAGAGTGTATATTGGCAACGTATCGTTGTCTACGTTCAAAAGAACGAAAACCGGAACAACATTAGACTACTCATTTGCGCCTAACAAAGATAACTTTAGAAACAGTACTTTTTCTCATTCAACCGAACAAAGAGTGAAAGCCAATTATATTGTTCTATTATGCCCCGAGAGAATATATTGGCAACGTATCGTTGTCTACGTTCACAAGAACCAAAACCGGAACAACATTAGACTACTCAGTTGCCCCCTAACAGTATAACTTTAGAAATAGTACTTTTTCTCATTCAAACAAGCAAAGAGTGGAACCCAATTATTTTGTTCTATTATGCCCCGAGAGCGTATATTGGCAACGTTGTCTACGTTCACAAGAACCAAAACCGGAACAACATTAGACTACTCAGTTGCGCCCTAACAGTATAACTTTGGAAACAGAACTTTTTCTCATTCCACCGAACAAAGAGTGAAACCCAATTATATTGTTCTATTATGCCCCGAGAGTGTATATTGGCCACGTATCGTTGTCTACGTTCACAAGAACCAAAATCGGAACAACATTAGACTACTCAGTTGCGCCCTGACAGTATAACTTTGGAAACAGAACTTTTTCTCATTCCACTGAACAAAGAGTAAAACCTAATTATATTGTTCTATTATGCCCCGAGAGTGTATATTGGCAACGTATCGTTGTCTACGTTCACAAGAACCAAACCCGAACAACATTAGACTACTTTGCGCCCTAACAATATAACTTTAGAAACAGTACTTTTTCTCATTCCACCGAACAAAGAGTGAAACCCAATTATATTGTTCTATTATGCCCCGAGAGTGTATATTGGCAATGTATCGTTGTCTACGTTCACAAGAACCAAAACCGGAACAACATTAGACTACTCAGTTGCGCCCTAACAGTATAACTTTAGAAACAGTACTTTTTCTCATTCAACCGAACAAAGAGTGAAACCTAATTATATTGTTCTATTATGCCCCGAGAGTGTATATTGGCAACGTATCTTTCTCTACCTACACAAGAACCAAAACCAGAACACCATTACGCGCCCTAACATTATAACTTTAGAAACAGTACTTTTTCTCATTCCACCGAACAAAGAGTAAAACCTAATTATATTGTTCTATTATGCCCCGAGAGTGTATATTGGCAACGTATCGTTGTCTACGTTCACAAGAACCAAAACCGGAACAACATTAGTGTAAGGACTCGAAACTGCAAAACGAGAAAATTGGACTATGATTCAAATTGATCAAAGTCAAGTTAGGAATGCCTTAGAGTGATTAAAGGCATTAAGTAAGCTAAAAGTGCATTGGAAATGACCCGTGAAATCGGAGCGAAATGAAGATTTAAAATTTTCTGTGTGAAACGGGGCAGATAAATTAGCGGAAAATGCACAGTGTCGGAAAATTATGAAAACTGGAGGGTATGTCAGGATTATTATTATGAGGCTGGATTTAAAGTTTCATGCCATTCTGACACCCGAAAATGCCCAAAATTGGGCTGTGCATTAGAGGGGTATTTTGGTAATTATGGATACAAGAGAGCTATTTGTATTTGACTTCTCTCTTGACCCTCATTACTTGCACCCTAAGCAAAGGAAAAGGCTCCTCTCTCTCTCTCTTTTGGCTGATAGAAAGAGAAGGAGAAAAAGAAGAGAAAAAGAAGAGAAGGAAGAAGAAGTTGGAGAAAGAGCTTGGAGGAGTGAGATTTCCCTCACTAGCCTTCTTCTTCATCGAGAGAAGAGTTTCTCAAGGTAGGCTTCAGATTTTCTAAAGCCTTATATTTCTAGGGTTTTGTTAGTTAGCCTTAGAATGGGATTTTAGAGAACTCTAGAATGCTAGCTAGTTGCTAGAAGCATAATCTAGAGACCGTTACGACTGTTTTTGCCGAAGTTGTGAGCTAGGGCTCCGAAATGCGATTTTGCTAACGGTTAGGGTTTGATCTAGTTTAACCCTATGTTTATGATGGTTTTAGGCTCACGAGCACTCCCGCGAAAACAGTTAGCGATTCCGACGAGTGAGTGCCGAGAAATCGAGCCGGGAGCCTAATCGGCCTCAAATTGCCGTAGAGTGCGGCGAAGCCTTCCAGAATTCGGCGAAGTGTGCCGGTGGAGCCTACACGATATTAGAAGGTGGGGGGTGTCCATCCCGAAGCAGCTGGGCTGCTCCCTATGTCTGTATGTGCATATGTATATAGTATCGATCTAATGTAAATTGTCGAAAACAAGTTAGGGTAAGATACTCCTTATTTGCATGTGATTCTAGCTAGTGTAGCGTGATATGCTTGACACTAGGGTAGAATACATGAATAAAGGTGAATGATGACATTGAAGCCCTAAGTAGAAAACTTATATGAGTGGGTAAATCTGAAAGACATTCCTTTATTTGCATGTGATTCTAGCTAGTGTAGCGTGATATGCTTGACACTAGGGTAGAATACATGAATAAAGGTGAATGATGACATTGAAACTCTAGTGTAAAGAACTTGTATGAGTTTGACAAAACTAAGAACAAACGACAACATAGATCGAGTGGCATCTAGTTGAATGATAACCTAGATCGAGTGGCATCTAGTTGAATGATAACCTAGATCGAGTGGCATCTAGTAAATAAGAACATTGACAAATGACATGTTGAACTAGAGTCTAGGTGAACTCTATGCATGATGAACTAGAGGTGATAGTTCTGAGAGTTGTTAACCTTAGTTGATAGGGTATCCTCAGTTGGCGAGGATTGGATGATACTCACACAGTCTGTTTGTGCTTGTGGTGGTCGCTCCACACAAGCAGTGCACTCCGGAGTTGTCTCACGAGCGGGGTAGCTCACCGGGTGAGATACGAGCGGGGTAGCTCCTCACCTATGCACTGGGATGCACTCCGGAGTTGTCACACGAGCGGGGTAGCTCACCGGGTGGGATACGAGCGGGGTAGCTCCTCAACCATTGGACTGGGAAGTGAGTCGGGCGAAGGGCGGGGTAGCTCTTCACCTCTTCGATTTGAGCGGGGTAGCTCTTCACCTATGGGATTTGAGCGGGGTAGCTCTTTACCTATTAGATTTGAGCGGGGTAGCTCATCACTGGGAAATATGAGATATCAGTAGAGGCGAAAGGCGGGGTAGCCCTTCACCTCTTCACCTACTAGATTTGTAGTGTGAGTACCATGAGATGTGAGATCAAAGGCGGGGTAGCCTAGTGGATTGGGTAACGAAAGAATATGTTTCCTGTTAAACATAGTAGTGTGATAGTTTCCTTTATGCTAATTAGCATGTTTACTTATGTTGTTTAACATAGTAGAGATATTGATAACATGCTTTACTACTTTCCATATAAATATCTATCTGTGCATACCTATGCCCGTATGGACCTAGTGGGGAGATCGGTGGAGTCGGGGGCCGAACCCGCTGGGAACTAAGGAAGTTAGTTCTCACCCCACCACTATTTCAGGGCCTAGCGCGAGCACCCCGGGCGAGGAGCGTGGCAAGGGCATAGCGCCCTAGTCCGAGGTAGCGGCCACCTATGGCATTAGAGGCACCCGAGTTGTCGAGTATAGATCTTGTATAGGTGTGAGATTTTGTGAGATGTTGTATATATTCATTTTGCAAGTTTAAAGGAAGACTTGTTGTAAATGATGTTTGGAACATGAATGTAATAGCTAAGTATTTCTCTCTTTTGTACTTGTATGAATTTACTCGTATCGCTTGCTCTTGTTTGGTTGGCACTCTTAGTGCTTTGTTTAGTCATGAATAAAAATGAAATTCTCGTTCTTGTACATGACTCGTTTGTTGAGCCTTGGGCGGGCAGGGGAGGTGCTGTCCGTCCGGCGTCTGTTTGACGTACCCGTGCCGACCAAATTGGCGGTCGCGGGGCGTGACAATTAGACTACTCATTTGCGCCCTAACAGTATAACTTTAGAAACAGTACTTTTTCTCATTCAACCGAACAAAGAGTAAAACCTAATTATATTGTTCTATTATGCCCCGAGAGTGTATATTGGCCACGTATCGTTGTCTACGTTCACAAGAACCAAATTCGGAACAACATTAGACTACTCAGTTGCGCCCTAACAGTATAACTTTAGAAAGAGTACTTTTTCTCATTCAACCGAACAAAGGGTGAAACCCTATTATATTGTTCTACTATGCCCCGAGAGTGTATATTGGCCACGTATCGTTGTCTACGTTCACAAGAACCAAATTCGGAACAACATTATACTACTCAGTTGCGCCCTAACAATATAACTTTGGAAACAGTACTTTTTCTCATTCCACCGAACAAAGAGTAAAACCTAATTATATTGTTCTATTATGCCCCGAGAGTGTATATTGGCAACGTATCGTTGTCTATGTTCACAAGAACCAAAACAACAACAAAGAAACTACTCGCTTACGCCCTAACAATATAACTTTAGAAACAAGATTTTTCTCATTCAACCGAATAAAGAGCGAAACCCAATTATATTGTTCTATTACGCCCGAGAGTATATATGGCAACGTATCGTTGTCTACGTTCACAAGAACCAAAACCGAACAACATTAGACTACTCATTGCGCCCTAACAAAGATAACTTTAGAAATAGTACTTTTTATCATTCAACCGAACAAAGAGTGAAACCCAATTATATTATTCTATTATGCCCCGAGAGTGTAAATTGGCAACGTATCGTTGACTACGTTCACAAGAACCAAAACCGGAACAACATTAGACTACTCATTGCGCCTAACAAGATAATTTTAGAAACAAGATTTTTATCATTCAACCGAACAAAGAGTGAAACCTAATTATATTATTCTATTATGCCCGAGAGTGTATATTGGCAACGTATCGTTGTCGACGTTCAAAAGAACGAAAACCGGAACAACATTAGACTACTCATTTGCGCCTAACAAAGATAACTTTAGAAACAGTACTTTTTCTCATTCAACCGAACAAAGAGTGAAACCCAATTATATTGTTCTATTATGCCCCGAGAGAGTATATTGGCAACGTATCGTTGTCTACGTTCACAAGAACCAAAACCGGAACAACATTAGACTACTCAGTTGCGCCCTAACAGTATAACTTTAGAAATAGTACTTTTTCTCATTCAAACAAACAAAGAGTGGAACCCAATTATTTTGTTCTATTATGCCCCGAGAGCGTATATTGGCAACGTATCGTTGTCTACATTCACAAGAACCAAAACCGGAACAACATTAGACTACTCAGTTGCGCCCTAACAGTATAACTTTGGAAACAGTACTTTTTCTCATTCCACCGAACAAAGAGTGAAACCCAATTATATTGTTCTATTATGCCCCGAGAGTGTATATTGGCCACGCATCGTTGTCTACGTTCACAAGAACCAAAACAGGAACAACATTAGACTACTAAGTTGCGCCCTAACAAAGATAACTTTAGAAACAGTACTTTTTCTCATTCAACCGAACAAAGGGTGAAACCCAATTATATTGTTCTATTATGCCCCGAGAGTGTGTATTGGCAACGTATCGTTGTCTACATTCACAAGAACCAAAACCGGAACAACATTAGACTACTCATTTGCGCCCTAACAGTATAACTTTAGAAACAAGATTTTTCTCATTCTACCGAACAAAGAGTAAAACCCAATTATATTGTTCTATTATGCCCCGAGAGTGTATATTGGCAACGTATCGTTGTCTACGTTCACAAGAACCAAAACCGGAACAACATTAGACTACTCGCCCAAACAATATAACTTTGGAAACAGAACTTTTTCTCATTCCACCGAACAAAGAGTAAAACCTAATTATATTGTTCTATTATGCTCCGAGAGTGTATATTGGCAACGTATCGTTGTCTACGTTCACAAGAACTAAACCCGGAACAACATTAGACTACTCAGTTGCGCCCTAACAATATAACTTTAGAAACAAGAGATTTTTCTCATTCCACCGAACAAAGAGTAAAACCTAATTATATTGTTCTATTATGCCCCGAGAGTGTATATTGGCAACGTATCGTGATGTACGTTCACAAGAACCAAAACCGGAACAACATTAGACTACTCATTTGCGCCCTAACAGTATAACTTTAGAAACAGTACTTTTTCTCATTCCACCGAACAAAGAGTAAAACCTAATTATATTGTTCTATTATGCCCCGAGAGTGTATATTGGCAACGTATCGTTGTCTACGTTCACAAGAACCAAAACCGGAACAACATTAGACTACTCAGTTGCGCCCTAACAGTATAACTTTGGAAACAGAACTTTTTCTCATTCCACCGAACAAAGAGTAAAACCTAATTATATTGTTCTATTATGCCCCAAGAGTGTATATTGGCAACGTATCGTTGTCTACGTTCACAAGAACCAAAACCGGAACAACATTAGACTACTCAGTTGCGCCCTAACAGTATAACTTTGGAAACAGTACTTTTTCTCATTCCACCGTACAAAGAGTAAAACCTAATTATATTGTTCTATTATGCCCCGAGAGTGTATATTGGCAACGTATCGTGATGTACGTTCACAAGAACCAAAACCGGAACAACATTAGACTACTCGCTTGCGCCTAACAAGATAACTTTAGAAACAAGATTTTTCTCATTCCACCGAACAAAGAGTAAAACCTAATTATATTGTTCTATTATGCCCCGAGAGTGTATATTGGCAACGTATCGTTGTCTACGTTCACAAGAACCAAAACCGAACAACATTAGACTACCGATTTGCGCCTAACATTATAAATTTAGAAACAAGATTTTTCTCATTCCACCGAACAAAGAGTAAAACCTAATTATATTGTTCTATTATGCCCCGAGAGTGTATATTGGCAACGTATCGTTGTCTACGTTCACAAGAACCAAAACCGGAACAACATTAGACTACTCATTTGCGCTCTAACAGTATAACTTTAGAAACAGTACTTTTTCTCATTCAACCGAACAAAGAGAGAAACCCAATTATATTGTTCTATTATGCCCCGAGAGTGTATATTGGCAACGTATCGTTGTCTACGTTCACAAGAACCAAAACCGGAACAACATTAGACTACTCAGTTGCGCCGTAACAGTATAACTTTAGAAAGAGTACTTTTTCTCATTCAACCGAACAAAGGGTGAAACCCTATTATATTGTTCTACTATGCACCGAGAGTGTATATTGGCCACGTATCGATGTCTACGTTCACAAGAACCAAATTCGGAACAACATTATACTACTCAGTTGCGCCCTAACAGTATAACTTTGGAAACAGAACTTTTTCTCATTCCACCGAACAAAGAGTAAAACCTAATTATATTGTTCTATTATGCCCCGAGAGTGTATATTGGCAACGTATCGTTGTCTACGTTCACAAGAACCAAAACCGAACAACAAGAAACTACTCACTTGCGCCTAACAATATAACTTTAGAAAAAGATTTTTCTCATTCCACCGAACAAAGAGCGAAACCCAATTATATTGTTCTATTATGCCCGTAGAGTGTATATTGGCAACGTATCGTTGTCTACGTTCACAAGAACCAAAACCGAACAACATTAGACTACTCAGTTGCACCCTAACAGTATAACTTTAGAAATAGTACTTTTTATCATTCAACCGAACAAAGAGTGAAACCCAATTATATTATTCTATTATGCCCCGAGAGTGTATATTGGCAACGTATCGTTGTCTACGTTCACAAGAACCAAAACCGGAACAACATTAGACTACTCAGTTGCGCCCTAACAGTATAATTTTAGAAATAGTACTTTTTATCATTCAACCGAACAAAGTGTGAAACCTAATTATATTATTCTATTATGCCCGAGAGTGTATATTCGCAACGTATCGTTGTCTACGTTCAAAAGAACCAAAACCGGAACAACATTAGACTACTCAGTTGCGCCCTCACAGTACAAATTTAGACACAGTACTTTTTCTCATTCAACCGAACAAAGAGTGAAACCCAATTATATTGTTCTATTATGCCCCGAGAGAGTATATTGGCAACGTATCGTTGTCTACGTTCACAAGAACCAAAACCGGAACAACATTAGACTACTCAGTTGCGCCCTAACAGTATAACTTTGGAAACAGAACTTTTTCTCATTCCACCGAACAAAGAGTAAAACCTAATTATATTGTTCTATTATGCCCCGAGAGTGTATATTGGCAACGTATCGTTGTCTACGTTCACAAGAACCAAACCCGGAACAACATTAGACTACTCAGTTGCGCCCTAACAATATAACTTTAGAAACAGTACTTTTTCTCATTCCACCGTACAAAGAGTAAAACCTAATTATATTGTTCTATTATGCCCCGAGAGTGTATATTGGCAACGTATCGTGATGTACGTTCACAAGAACCAAAACCGGAACAACATTAGACTACTCAGTTGCGCCCTAACAGTATAACTTTAGAAACAGTACTTTTTCTCATTCAACCGAACAAAGAGAGAAACCCAATTATATTGTTCTATTATGCCCCGAGAGTGTATATTGGCCACGTATCGTTGTCTACGTTCACAAGAACCAAAACCGGAACAACATTACACTACTCACATGCGCCCTCACAGTATAACTTTGGAAACAGTACTTTTTCTCATTCCACCGAACAAAGAGTAAAACCTAATTATATAGTTCTATTATGCCCCGAGAGTGTATATTGGCAACGTATCGTTGTCTACGTTCACAAGAACCAAAACCGGTACAACATTAGACTACTCAGTTGCGCCCTAACAGTATAACTTTAGAAACAGTACTTTTTCTCATTCAACCGAACAAAGAGCGAAACCCAATTATATTGTTCTATTACGCCCCGAGAGTATATATTGGCAACGTATCGTTGTCTACGTTCACAAGAACCAAAACCGGAACAACATTAGACTACTCAGTTGCGCCCTAACAGTATAACTTTAGAAATTGTACTTTTTATCATTCAACCGAACAAAGAGTGAAACCCAATTATATTATTCTATTATGCCCCGAGAGTGTATATTGGCAACGTATCGTTGTCTACGTTCACAAGAACCAAAACCGGAACAACATTAGACAACTCAGTTGCTCCCTAACGATAATTTTAGAAACAAGATTTTTTATCATTCAACCGAACAAAGAGTGAAACCTAATTATATTATTCTATTATGCCCGAGAGTGTATATTGGCAACGTATCGTTGTCTACGTTCAAAAGAATGAAAACCGGAACAACATTAGACAACTCATTTGCCCCCTAACAGTATAACTTTAGAAAGAGTACTTTTTCTCATTCAACCGAACAAAGAGTAAAACCCAATTATATTGTTCTATTATGCCCCGAGATTGTATATTGGCAACGTATCGTGATGTACGTTCACAAGAACCAAAACCGGAACAACATTAGACTACTCAGTTGCGCCCTAACAGTATAACTTTAGAAACAGTACTTTTTCTCATTCCACCGAACAAAGAGTAAAACCTAATTATATTGTTCTATTATGCCCCGAGAGTGTATATTGGCCACGTATCGTTGTCTACGTTCACAAGAACCAAAACCGGAACAACATTAGACTACTCAGTTGCGCCCTAACAGTATAACTTTGGAAACAGAACTTTTTCTCATTCCACCGAACAAAGAGTGAAACCCAATTATATTGTTCTATTATGCCCGAGAGTGTATATTGGCAACCTATCGTTGTTCTACGTTCAAAAGAATGAAAACCGGAACAACATTAGACAACTCATTTGCCCCTAACAAGATAACTTTAGAAAGAGTACTTTTTCTCATTCAGAACAAAGGGTGAAACCCTATTATATTGTTCTACTATGCCCCGAGAGTGTATATTGGCCACGTATCGTTGTCTACGTTCACGTAAAACCAAATTCGAACAACATTATACTACTCATTGCGCCTAACAAAGATAACTTTGGAAACAGACCTTTTTTCATTCCACCGAACAAAGAGTAAAACCTAATTATATTGTTCTATTATGCCCCGAGAGTGTATATTGCCAACGTATCGTTGTCTACGTTCACAAGAACCAAAACCGAACAACAAAGAACTACTTGCGCCCTAACAATATAACTTTAAAAACAGTACTTTTTCTCATTCAACCGAATAAAGAGCGAAACCCAATTATATTGTTTTATTATGCCCCGAGAGTGTATATTGGCAACGTATAGTTGTCTACGTTCACAAGAACCAAAACCGGAACAACATTAGACTACTCAGTTGCGCCTAACAAAGATAACTTTAGAAACAAGATTTTTTTCTCATTCAACCGAACAAAGAGTGAAACCCAATTATATTGTTCTATTATGCCCCGAGAGTGTATATTGGCCACGTATCGTTGTCTACGTTCACAAGAACCAAATTCGGAACAACATTAGAATACTCTTGCGCCTAACAAAGATAACTTTAGAAAGAGTACTTTTTCTCATTCAACCGAACAAAGGGTGAAACCCTATTATATTGTTCTACTATGCCCCGAGAGTGTATATTGGCCACGTATCGTTGTCTACGTTCACAAGAACCAAATTCGGAACAACATTAGACTACTACTACTGCGCCCTAACAGTATAACTTTGGAAACAGTACTTTTTCTCATTCCACCGAACAAAGAGTAAAACCTAATTATATTGTTCTATTATGCCCCGAGAGTGTATATTGGCAACGTATCGTTGTCTACGTTCACAAGAACCAAAACCGGAAGAACAGTAAACTACTCAGTTGCGCCCTAACAATATAACTTTAGAAACAGTACTTTTTCTCATTCAACCGAATAAAGAGCGAAAACCAATTATATTGTTCTATTACGCCCCGAGAGTATATATTGGCAACGTATCGTTGTCTACGTTCACAAGAACCAAAACCGGAACAACATTAGACTACTCAGTTGCGCCCTAACAGTATAACTTTAGAAATAGTACTTTTTATCATTCAACCGAACAAAGAGTGAAACCCAATTATATTATTCTATTATGCCCCGAGAGTGTATATTGGCAACGTATCGTTGTCTACGTTCACAAGAACCAAAACCGGAACAACATTAGACTACTCCTTGCGCCTAACAAGATAATTTTAGAAACAATACTTTTTATCATTCAACCGAACAAAGAGTGAAACCTAATTATATTATTCTATTATGCCCGAGAGTGTATATTGGCAACGTATCGTTGTCTACGTTCAAAAGAACGAAAACCGGAACAACATTAGACTACTCATTTGCGCCCTAACAGTATAACTTTAGAAACGGGATTTTTCTCATTCAACCGAACAAAGAGTGAAACCCAATTGTATTGTTCTATTATGCCCCGAGAGTGTATATTGGCAACGTATCGTTTTCTACGTTCACAAGAACCAAGACCGGAACAACATTAGACTACTCAGTTGCCCCCTAACAGTATAACTTTAGAAATAGTACTTTTTCTCATTCAAACAAACAAAGAGTGGAACCCAATTATTTTGTTCTATTATGCCCCGAGAGCGTATATTGGCAACGTATCGTTGTCTACGTTCACAAGAACCAAAACCGGAACAACATTAGACTACTCAGTTGCGCCCTAACAGTATAACTTTGGAAAGAGAACTTTTTCTCATTCCACCGAACAAAGAGTGAAACCCAATTATATTGTTCTATTATGCCCCGAGAGTGTATATTGGCCACGTATCGTTGTCTACGTTCACAAGAACCAAAACCGGAACAACATTAGACTACTCATTTGCGCCATAACAGTATAACTTTGGAAACAGAACTTTTTCTCATTCCACCGAACAAAGAGTGAAACCCAATTATATTGTTCTATTATGCCCGAGAGTGTATATTGGCAACGTATCGTTGTCTACGTTCAAAAGAATGAAAATCGGAACAACATTAGACAACTCATTTGCCCCCTAACAGTATAACTTTAGAAAGAGTACTTTTTCTCATTCAACCGAACAAAGGGTGAAATCCTATTATATTGTTCTATTATGCCCCGAGAGTGTATATTGGCAACGTATCGTGATGTACGTTCACAAGAACCAAAACCGGAACAACATTAGACTACTCCTTGCGCCTAACAAGATAACTTTAGAAACAAGATTTTTCTCATTCCACCGAACAAAGAGTAAAACCTAATTATATTGTTCTATTATGCCCCGAGAGTGTATATTGGCAACGTATCGTTGTCTACGTTCACAAGAACCAAAACCGGAACAACATTAGACTACTCATTTGCGCCCTAACAGTATAACTTTAGAAACAGTACTTTTTCTCATTCAACCGAACAAAGAGTGAAACCCAATTATATTGTTCTATTATGCCCCGAGAGTGTATATTGGCCACGTATCGTTGTCTACGTTCACAAGAACCAAATTCGGAACAACATTAGACTACTCAGTTGCGCCCTAACAGTATAACTTTAGAAAGAGTACTTTTTCTCATTCAACAGAACAAAGGGTGAAACCCTATTATATTGTTCTACTATGCCCCGAGAGTGTATATTGGCCACGTATCGTTGTCTACGTTCACAGAAACCAAATTCGGAACAACATTATACTACTCAGTTGCGCCCTAACAGTATAACTTTGGAAACAGAACATTTTCTCATTCCACCGAACAAAGAGTAAAACCTAATTATATTGTTCTATTATGCCCCGAGAGTGTATATTGGCAACGTATCGTTGTCTACGTTCACAAGAACCAAAACCGAACAACAAGAAACTACCTTGCGCCTAACAATATAACTTTAGAAACAGATTTTTCTCATTCAACCGAATAAAGAGCGAAACCCAATTATATTGTTCTATTGAGAGTGTATATTGGCACACTTATCGTTGTCTACGTTCACACGAACCAAAACCAAAACAACATTAGACTACTCAGTTGCGACCTAACAGTATAACTTTAGAAATAGTACTTTTTATCATTCAACCGAACAAAGAGTGAAACCCAATTATATTATTCTATTATGCCCCGAGAGTGTATATTGGCAACGTATCGTTGTCTACGTTCACAAGAACCAAAACCGGAACAACAGTAAACTACTCAGTTGCGCCCTAACAGTATAACTTTAGAAACAGTACTTTTTCTCATTCCACCGAACAAAGAGTAAAACCTAATTATATTATTCTATTATGCCCGAGAGTGTATATTGGCAACGTATCGTTGTCTACGTTCAAAAGAACGAAACCGAACAACATTAGACTACTCATTTGCGCCCTAACAAAGATAACTTTAGAAACAGTACTTTTTCTCATTCAACCGAACAAAGAGTGAAACCCAATTATATTGTTCTATTATGCCCCGAGAGAGTATATTGGCAACGTATCGTTGTCTACGTTCACAAGAACCAAGACCGGAACAACATTAGACTACTCAGTTGCCCCCTAACAGTATAACTTTAGAAATAGTACTTTTTCTCATTCAAACAAACAAAGAGTGGAACCCAATTATTTTGTTCTATTATGCCCCGAGAGCGTATATTGGCAACGTATCGTTGTCTACGTTCACAAGAACCAAAACCGGAACAACATTAGACTACTCAGTTGCGCCCTAACAGTATAACTTTGGAAACAGAACTTTTTCTCATTCCACCGAACAAAGGGTGAAACCCAATTATATTGTTCTATTATGCCCCGATAGTGTGTATTGGCAACGTATCGTTGTCTACGTTCACAAGAACCAAAACCGGAACAACATTAGACTACTCAGTTGCGCCCTAACAGTATAACTTTAGAAACAGTACTTTTTCTCATTCTACCGAACAAAGAGTGAAACCCAATTATATTGTTCTATTATGCCCCGAGAGTGTATAGTGGCCACGTATCGTTGTCTACGTTCACAAGAACCAAAACCGGAACAACATTAGACTACTCAGTTGCGCCCTAACAGTATAACTTTAGAAACAGTACTTTTTCTCATTCAACCGAACAAAGAGAGAAACCCAATTATATTGTTCTATTATGCCCCGAGAGTGTATATTGGCCACGTATCGTTGTCTACGTTCACAAGAACCAAATTCGGAACAACATTAGACTACTCAGTTGCGCCCTAACAGTATAACTTTGGAAACAGAACTTTTTCTCATTCCACCGAACAAAGAGTAAAACCTAATTATATTGTTCTATTATGCCCCGAGAGTGTATATTGGCAACGTATCGTTGTCTACGTTCACAAGAACCAAAACCGGTACAACAACAGTAAACTTCTCAGTTGCGCCCTAACAATATAACTTTAGAAACAGTACTTTTTCTCATTCAACCGAATAAAGAGCGAAACCCAATTATATTGTTCTATTACGCCCCGAGAGTATATATTTGCAACGTATCGTTGTCTACGTTCACAAGAACCAAAACCGGAACAACATTAGACTACTCAGTTGCGCCCTAACAGTATAACTTTAGAAATTGTACTTTTTATCATTCAACCGAACAAAGAGTGAAACCCAATTATATTATTCTATTATGCCCCGAGAGTGTATATTGGCAACGTATCGTTGTCTACGTTCACAAGAACCAAAACCGGAACAACATTAGACAACTCGTTGCTCCTAACAAGATAATTTTAGAAACAAGATTTCTTTTTATCATTCAACCGAACAAAGAGTGAAACCTAATTATATTATTCTATTATGCCCGAGAGTGTATATTGGCAACGTATCGTTGTCTACGTTCAAAAGAACGAAAACCGGAACAACATTAGACAACTCATTTGCCCCCTAACAGTATAACTTTAGAAAGAGTACTTTTTCTCATTCAACCGAACAAAGGGTGAAACCCTATTATATTGTTCTATTATGCCCCGAGATTGTATATTGGCAACGTATCGTGATGTACGTTCACAAGAACCAAAACCGGAACAACATTAGACTACTCAGTTGCGCCCTAACAGTATAACTTTAGAAACAGAACTTTTTCTCATTCCACCGAACAAAGAGTAAAACCTAATTATATTGTTCTATTATGCCCCGAGAGTGTATATTGGCCACGTATCGTTGTCTACGTTCACAAGAACCAAAACCGGAACAACATTAGACTACTCAGTTGCGCCCTAACAGTATAACTTTGGAAACAGAACTTTTTCTCATTCCACCGAACAAAGAGTGAAACCCAATTATATTGTTCTATTATGCCCGAGAGTGTATATTGGCAACGTATCGTTGTCTACGTTCAAAAGAATGAAAACCGGAACAACATTAGACAACTCATTTGCCCCCTAACAGTATAACTTTAGAAAGAGTACTTTTTCTCATTCAACAGAACAAAGGGTGAAACCCTATTATATTGTTCTACTATGCCCCGAGAGTGTATATTGGCCACGTATCGTTGTCTACGTTCACAGAAACCAAATTCGGAACAACATTATACTACTCAGTTGCGCCCTAACAGTATAACTTTGGAAACAGAACATTTTCTCATTCCACCGAACAAAGAGTAAAACCTAATTATATTGTTCTATTATGCCCCGAGAGTGTATATTGGCAACGTATCGTTGTCTACGTTCACAAGAACCAAAACCTAACAACAAGAAACTACTCATTGCGCCTAACAATATAACTTTAGAAATGATTTTTCTCACTCAACCGACCAAAGAGCGAAACCCAATTATATTGTTCTATTATGCCCCGAGAGTGTATATTGGCAACGTATCGTTGTCTACGTTCACAAGAACCAAAACCGGAACAACATTAGACTACTCATTTGCGCCCTAACAGTATAACTTTAGAAACAGTACTTTTTCTCATTCAACCGAACAAAGAGTGAAACCCAATTATATTGTTCTATTATGCCCCGAGAGTGTATATTGGCCACGTATCGTTGTCTACGTTCACAAGAACCAAATTCGGAACAACATTAGACTACTCAGTTGCGCCCTAACAGTATAACTTTAGAAAGAGTACTTTTTCTCATTCAACCGAACAAAGGGTGAAACCCTATTATATTGTTCTACTATGCCCCGAGAGTGTATATTGGCCACGTATCGTTGTCTACGTTCACAAGAACCAAATTCGGATCAACATTATACTACTCAGTTGCGCCCTAACAGTATAACTTTGGAAACAGAACTTTTTCTCATTCCACCGAACAAAGAGTAAAACCTAATTATATTGTTCTATTATGCCCCGAGAGTGTATATTGGCAACGTATCGTTGTCTACGTTCACAAGAACCAAAACCGGAACAACAAGAACTACTCGCCCTAACAATATAACTTTAGAAACAAGATTTTTCTCATTCAACCGAATAAAGAGCGAAACCAATTATATTGTTCTATTACGCCCGAGAGTATATATTGGCAACGTATCGTTGTCTACGTTCACAAGAACCAAAACCGAACAACATTAGACTACTCAGTTGCGCCCTAACAGTATAACTTTAGAAACAGTACTTTTTATCATTCAACCGAACAAAGAGTGAAACCCAATTATATTATTCTATTATGCCCCGAGAGTGTATATTGGCAACGTATCGTTGTCTACGTTCACAAGAACCAAAACCGAACAACATTAGACTACTCAGACTACTGCGCCCTAACAAAGATAATTTTAGAAACAAAGATTTCTTTATCATTCAACCGAACCAAGAGTGAAACCTAATTATATTGTTCTATTATGCCCCGAGAGTGTATATTGGCAACGTATCGTTGTCTACGTTCACAAGAACCAAAACCGGAACAACATAAGACTACTCAGTTGCGCCCTAACAGTATAACTTTAGAAACATTACTTTTTCTCATTCGACCGAACAAAGAGTGAAACCCAATTATATTGTTCTATTATGCCCCGAGAGAGTATATTGGCAACGTATCGTTGTCTACGTTCACAAGAACCAAAACCGGAACAACATTAGACTACTCAGTTGCGCCCTAACAGTATAACTTTAGAAATAGTACTTTTTCTCATTCAAACAAACAAAGAGTGGAACCCAATTATTTTGTTCTATTATGCCCCGAGAGCGTATATTGGCAACGTATCGTTGTCTACGTTCACAAGAACCAAAACCGAACAACATTAGACTACTCAGTTGCGCCCTAACAAAGATAACTTTGGAAAGAGAACTTTTCTCATTCCACCGAACAAAGAGTGAAACCCAATTATATTGTTCTATTATGCCCCGAGAGTGTATATTGGCAACGTATCGTTGTCTACGTTCACAAGAACCAAAACCGGAACAACATTAGACTTGCGCCTAACAAGATAACTTTGGAAACGAAACTTTTTCTCATTCCACCGAACAAAGAGTGAAACCCAATTATATTGTTCTATTATGCCCGAGAGTGTATATTGGCAACGTATCGTTGTCTACGTTCAAAAGAATGAAAATCGGAACAACATTAGACAACTCATTTGCCCCCTAACAGTATAACTTTAGAAAGAGTACTTTTTCTCATTCAACCGAACAAAGGGTGAAACCCTATTATATTGTTCTATTATGCCCCGAGAGTGTATATTGGCAACGTATCGTGATGTACGTTCACAAGAACCAAAACCGGAACAACATTAGACTACTCAGTTGCGCCTAACAAAGATAACTTTAGAAACAAGATTTTTCTCATTCCACCGAACAAAGAGTAAAACCTAATTATATTGTTCTATTATGCCCCGAGAGTGTATATTGGCAACGTATCGTTGTCTACGTTCACAAGAACCAAAACCGGAACAACATTAGACTACTCATTTGCGCCCTAACAAAGATAACTTTAGAAACAAGATTTTTCTCATTCAACCGAACAAAGAGTGAAACCCAATTATATTGTTCTATTATGCCCCGAGAGTGTATATTGGCCACGTATCGTTGTCTACGTTCACAAGAACCAAATTCGGAACAACATTAGACTACTCAGTTGCGCCCTAACAATATAATATAACTTTAGAAACAGTACTTTTTCTCATTCAACCGAACAAAGAGTAAAACCTAATTATATTGTTCTATTATGCCCCGAGAGTGTATATTGGCTACGTATCGTTGTCTACGTTCACAAGAACCAAAACCGGAACAACATTAGACTACTCAGTTGCGCCCTAACAGTATAAGTTTGGAAACAGAACATTTTCTCATTCCACCGAACAAAGAGTAAAACCTAATTATATTGTTCTATAATGCCACGAGAGTGTATATTGGCAACGTATCGTTGTCTACGTTCACAAGAAACAAACTTGGAACAACATTAGACTACTCAGTTGCGCCCTAACAATATAACTTTAGAAACAGTACTTTTTCTCATTCAACCGAATAAAGAGCGAAACCCAATTATATTGTTCTATTACGCCCCGAGAGTATATATTGGTAACGTATTGTTGTCTACGTTCACAAGAACCAAAACCGGAACAACATTAGACTACTCAGTTGCGCCCTAACAGTATAACTTTAGAAATAGTACTTTTTATCATTCAACCGAACAAAGAGTGAAACCCAATTATATTATTCTATTATGCTCCGAGAGTGTATATTGGCAACGTATCGTTGTCTACGTTCACAAGAACCAAAACCGGAACAACATTAGACTACTCAGTTGCGCCCTAACAAAGATAATTTTAGAAACAAGATTTTTTTATCATTCAACCGAACAAAGAGTGAAACCTAATTATATTATTCTATTATGCCCGAGAGTGTATATTGGCAACGTATCGTTGTCTACGTTCAAAAGAACGAAAACCGGAACAACATTAGACTACTCATTTGCGCCCTAACAGTATAACTTTAGAAACAGTACTTTTTCTCATTCAACCGAACAAAGAGTGAAACCCAATTATATTGTTCTATTATGCCCCGAGAGAGTATATTGGCAACGTATCGTTTTCTACGTTCACAAGAACCAAAACCGGAACAACATTAGACTACTCAGTTGCGCCCTAACACTATAAATTTAAAAAAAGTACTTTTTCTCATTCAAACAAACAAAGAGTGGAACCCAATTATTTTGTTCTATTATGCCCCGAGAGCGTATATTGGCAACGTATCGTTGTCTACGTTCACAAGAACCAAAACCGGAACAACATTAGACTACTCAGTTGCGCCCTAACAGTATAACTTTGGAAACAGAACTTTTTCTCATTCCACCGAACAAAGGGTGAAACCCAATTATATTGTTCTATTATGCCCCGAGAGTGTATATTGGCAACGTATCGTTCTCTACGTTCACAAGAACCAAAACCGGAACAACATTAGACTACTCATTTGCGCCTAACAAGATAACTTTAGAAACAAGATTTCTTCTCATTCTACCGAACAAAGAGTGAAACCCAATTATATTGTTCTATTATGCCCCGAGAGTGTATAGTGGCCACGTATCGTTGTCTACGTTCACAAGAACCAAAACCGGAACAACATTAGACTACTCATTTGCGCCCTAACAGTATAACTTTAGAAACAGTACTTTTTCTCATTCAACCGAACAAAGAGTGAAACCCAATTATATTGTTCTATTATGCCCCGAGAGTGTATATTGGCAACGTATCGTTGTCGACGTTCACAAGAACCATAACCGGAACAACATTAGACTACTCAGTTGCGCCCTAACAGTATAACTTTGGAAACAGAGCTTTTTCTCATTCCAACGAACAAAGGGTAAAACCTAATCATATTGTTCTATTATGCCCCGAGAGTGTATATTGGCAACGTATCGTCCTCTACGTTCACAAGAACCAAAACCGGAACAACATTAGACTACTCATTTGCGCCCTAACATTATAAATTTAGAAACAGTACTTTTTCTCATTCCACCGAACAAAGAGTAAAACCTAATTATATTGTTCTATTATGCCCCGAGAGTGTATATTGGCAACGTATCGTTGTCTACGTTCACAAGAACCAAAACCGAACAACATTAGACTACTCATTTGCGCCCTAACAAGATAACTTTAGAAACAAGATTTTTCTCATTCAACCGAACAAAGAGTGAAACCCAATTATATTGTTCTATTATGCCCCGAGAGTGTATATTGGCAACGTATCGTTGTCTACGTTCACAAGAACCATAACCGAACAACGTTAGACTACTCAGTTGCGCCCTAACAGTATAACTTTGGAAACAGAACTTTTTCTCATTCCAACGAACAAAGGGTAAAACCTAATCATATTGTTCTATTATGCCCCGAGAGTGTATATTGGCAACGTATCGTTGTCTATGTTCACAAGAACCAAACCCGGAACTACATTAGACTACTCAGTTGCGCCCTAACAATATAACTTTAGAAACAGTACTTTTTCTCATTCCACCAAACAAAGAGTAAATCCTAATTATATTGTTTTATTATGCCCCGAGAGTGTATATTGGCAACGATAGTTGTCTACGTTCACAAGAACCAAAACCGAACAACATTAGACTACTCATTGCGCCTAACAAAGATAACTTTAGAAATAGTACTTTTTCTCATTCAAACAAACAAAGAGTGGAACCCAATTATATTGTTCTATTATGCCCCGAGAGTGTATATTGGCAACGTGACGTTGTCTACGTTCACAAGAACCAAACCTAACAACATTAGACTACTCTGCGCCTAACAAAGATAACTTTGGAAACAGAACTTTTTCTCATTCCACCGAAAAAAGAGTAAAACCTAATTATATTGTTCTATTATGCCCCGAGAGTGTATATTGGCAACGTATCGTTGTCTACGTTCACAAGAACCAAAACCGGAACAACATTAGACTACTCAGTTGCGCCCTAACAGTATAACTTTAGAAACAGTACTTTTTCTCATTCAAACAAACAAAGAGTAGAACCTAATTATATTGTTCTATTATGCCCCGAGAGTGTATATTGGCAACGTATTGTTGTCTACGTTCACAAGAACCAAAACCGGAACAACATTAGACTACTCTTGCGCCCTAACAAAGATAACTTTTGAAACAAGATTTTTCTCATTCAACCGAACAAAGAGTGAAACCCAATTATATTGTTCTATTATGCCCCGAGAGAGTATATTGGTAACGTATCGTTGTCTACGTTCACAAGAACCAAAACCGGAACAACATTAGACTACTCTTGCGCCTAACAAGATAACTTTGGAAACAACTTTTTCACATTCCACCGAACAAAGAGTAAAACCTAATTATATTTTTCTATTATGCCCCGAGAGTGTATATTGGCAACGTATCGTTGTCTACGTTCACTAGAACCAAAACCGGAACAACATTAGACTACTCAGTTGTCCCCTAACAGTATAACTTTAGAAATAGTACTTTTTCTCATTCAAACAAACAAAGAGTGGAACCCAATTATTTTGTTCTATTATGCCCCGAGAGTGTATATTGGCAACGTATCGTTGTCTACGTTCACAAGAACCAAAACCGGAACAACATTAGACTACTCGCTTGCGCCTAACAAAGATAACTTTGGAAACAGAACTTTTTCTCATTCCACCGAACAAAGAGTGAAACCCAATTATATTGTTCTATTATGCCCCGAGAGTGTATATTGGCCCCGTATCGTTGTCTACGTTCACAAGAACCAAAACAGGAACAACATTAGACTACTAAGTTGCGCCTAACAAAGATAACTTTAGAAACAAGATTTTTCTCATTCAACCGAACAAAGGGTGAAACCCAATTATATTGTTCTATTATGCCCCGAGAGTGTGTATTGGCAACGTATCGTTGTCTACATTCACAAGAACCAAAATCGGAACAACATTAGACTACTCATTTGCGCCCTAACAGTATAACTTTAGAAACAGTAATTTTTCTCATTCTACCGAACAAAGAGTGAAACCCAATTATATTGTTCTATTATGCCCCGAGAGTGTATATTGGCAACGTATCGTGATGTACGTTCACAAGAACCAAAACCGGAACAACATTAGACTACTCAGTTGCGCCCTAACAGTATAACTTTGGAAACAGAACTTTTCTCATTCCACCGAACAAAGAGTAAAACCTAATTATATTGTTCTATTATGCCCCGAGAGTGTATATTGGCAAGGTATCGTTGTCTACGTTCACAAGAACCAAACCCGAACAACATTAGACTACTCATTGCGCCTAACAATATAACTTTAGAAACAGTACTTTTTCTCATTCCACCGAACAAAGAGTAAAACCTAATTATATTGTTCTATTATGCCCCGAGAGTGTATATTGGCAACGTATCGTGATGTACGTTCACAAGAACCAAAACCGGAACAACATTAGACTACTCAGTTGCGCCTAACAATATAACTTTAGAAACAATACTTTTTCTAATTCCACCGAACAAAGAGTAAAACCTAATTATATTGTTCTATTATGCCCCGAGAGTGTATATTGGCAACGTATCGTTGTCTACGTTCACAAGAACCAAAACCGAACAACATTAGACTACTCATTTGCGCCTAACATTATAACTTTAGAAACAGTACTTTTTCTCATTCCACCGAACAAAGAGAAACCCAATTATATTGTTCTATTATGCCCCGAGAGTGTATATTGGCCACGTATCGTTGTCTATGTTCACAAGAACCAAATTCGAACAACATTAGACTACTCAGTTGCGCTCTAACAGTATAACTTTAGAAAGAGTACTTTTTCTCATTCAACCGAACAAAGGGTGAAACCCTATTATATTGTTCTACTATGCCCCGAGAGTGTATATTGGCCACGTATCGTTGTCTACGTTCACAAGAACCAAATTCGGAACAACATTAGACTACTCGCTTGCGCCTAACAAAGATAACTTTGGAAACAGTAACTTTTTCTCATTCCACCGAACAAAGAGTAAAACCTAATTATATTGTTCTATTACGCCCGAGAGTGTATATTGGCAACGTATCGTTGTCTATGTTCACAAGAACCAAAACCGGAACAACAAGAAACTTCTCGCTTGCGCCTAACAATATAACTTTAGAAACAGATTTTTTCTCATTCAACCGAATAAAGAGCGAAACCCAATTATATTGTTCTATTACGCCCGAGAGTATATATTGGCAACGTATCGTTGTCTACGTTCACAAGAACCAAAACCGAACAACATTAGACTACTCATTGCGCCTAACAAAGATAACTTTAGAAATAGTACTTTTTATCATTCAACCGAACAAAGAGTGAAACCCAATTATATTCTTCTATTATGCCCGAGAGTGTATATTGGCAACGTATCGTTGTCTACGTTCAAAAGAACGAAAACCGGAACAACATTAGACTACTCATTTGCGCCCTAACAAAGATAACTTTAGAAACAAGATTTTTTTCTCATTCGACCGAACAAAGAGTGAAACCCAATTATATTGTTCTATTATGCCCCGAGAGAGTATATTGGCAACGTATCGTTGTCTACGTTCACAAGAACCAAAACCGGAACAACATTAGACTACTCAGTTGCGCCCTAACAGTATAACTTTGGAAACAGAACTTTTTCTCATTCCACCGAACAAAGAGTAAAACCTAATTATATTTTTCTATTATGCCCCGAGAGTGTATATTGGCAACGTATCGTTGTCTACGTTCACTAGAACCAAAACCGGAACAACATTAGACTACTCAGTTGCCCCCTAACAGTATAACTTTAGAAATAGTACTTTTTCTCATTCAAACAAACAAAGAGTGGAACCCAATTATTTTGTTCTATTATGCCCCGAGAGTGTATATTGGCAACGTATCGTTGTCTACGTTCACAAGAACCAAAACCGGAACAACATTAGACTACTCAGTTGCGCCTAACAAGATAACTTTGGAAATGTAACTTTTTCTCATTCCACCGAACAAAGAGTGAAACTCAATTATATTGTTCTATTATGCCCCGAGAGTGTATATTGGCCACGTATCGTTGTCTACGTTCACAAGAACCAAAACAGGAACAACATTAGACTACTAAGTTGCGCCCTAACAGTATAACTTTAGAAACAGTACTTTTTCTCATTCAACCGAACAAAGAGTGAAACCCAATTATATTGTTCTATTATGCCCCGAGAGAGTATATTGGCAACGTATCGTTGTCTACGTTCACAAGAACCAAAACCGGAACAACATTAGACTACTCAGTTGCGCCCTAACAGTATAACTTTGGAAACAGAACTTTTTCTCATTCCACCGAACAAAGAGTAAAACCTAATTATATTTTTCTATTATGCCCCGAGAGTGTATATTGGCAACGTATCGTTGTCTACGTTCACAAGAACCATGACCGGAACAACATTAGACTACTCAGTTGCCCCCTAACAGTATAACTTTAGAAATAGTACTTTTTCTCATTCAAACAAACAAAGAGTGGAACCCAATTATTTTGTTCTATTATGCCCCGAGAGTGTATATTGGCAACGTATCGTTGTCTACGTTCACAAGAACCAAAACCGGAACAACATTAGACTACTCAGTTGCGCCCTAACAAAGATAACTTTGGAAAGAACTTTTTCTCATTCCACCGAACAAAGAGTAAAACCTAATTATATTGTTCTATTATGCCCCGAGAGTGTATATTGGCCCCGTATCGTTGTCTACGTTCACAAGAACCAAAACAGAACAACATTAGACTACTAAGTTGCGCCTAACAAGATAACTTTAGAAACAAGATTTTTCTCATTCCACCGAACAAAGAGTATACCCTAATTATATTGTTCTATTATGCCCCGAGAGTGTATATTGGCAACGTATCGTTGTCTACGTTCACAAGAACCAAACCCGGAACAACATTAGACTACTCATTTGCGCCCTAACAATATAACTTTAGAAACAAGAATTTTTCTCATTCTACCGAACAAAGAGTGAAACCCAATTATATTGTTCTATTATGCCCCGAGAGTGTATATTGGCAACGTATCGTGATGTACGTTCACAAGAACCAAAACCGGAACAACATTAGACTACTCAGTTGCGCCCTAACAGTATAACTTTGGAAACAGAACTTTTCTCATTCCACCGAACAAAGAGTAAACCTAATTATATTGTTCTATTATGCCCCGAGAGTGTATATTGGCAACGTATCGTTGTCTACGTTCACAAGAACCAAACCCGAACAACATTAGACTACTCATTGCGCCTAACAATATAACTTTAGAAACAAGATTTTTCTCATTCCACCGAACAAAGCGTAAAACCTAATTATATTGTTCTATTATGCCCCGAGAGTGTATATTGGCAACGTATCGTGATGTACGTTCACAAGAACCAAAACCGGAACAACATTAGACTACTCATTGCGCCTAACAAAGATAACTTTAGAAACAAGATTTTTCTAATTCCACCGAACAAAGAGTAAAACCTAATTATATTGTTCTATTATGCCCCGAGAGTGTATATTGGCAACGTATCGTTGTCTACGTTCACAAGAACCAAAACCGGAACAACATTAGACTACTCATTTGCGCCCTAACAGTATAACTTTAGAAACAGTACTTTTTCTCATTCCACCGAACAAAGAGAAACCCAATTATATTGTTCTATTATGCCCCGAGAGTGTATATTGGCCACGTATCTTTGTCTATGTTCACAAGAACCAAATTCGGAACAACATTAGACTACTCAGTTGCGCTCTAACAGTATAACTTTAGAAAGAGTACTTTTTCTCATTCAACCGAACAAAGGGTGAAACCCTATTATATTGTTCTACTATGCCCCGAGAGTGTATATTGGCCCCGTATCGTTGTCTACGTTCACAAGAACCAAAACAGGAACAACATTAGACTACTAAGTTGCGCCCTAACAGTATAACTTTAGAAACAGTACTTTTTCTCATTCAACCGAACAAAGGGTGAAACCCAATTATATTGTTCTATTATGCCCCGAGAGTGTGTATTGGCAACGTATCGTTGTCTACGTTCACAAGAACCAAAATCGGAACAACATTAGACTACTCATTTGCGCCCTAACAGTATAACTTTAGAAACAGTAATTTTTCTCATTCTACCGAACAAAGAGTGAAACCCAATTATATTGTTCTATTATGCCCTGAGAGTGTATATTGGCAACGTATCGTGATGTACGTTCACAAGAACCAAAACCGGAACAACATTAGACTACTCAGTTGCGCCCTAACAGTATAACTTTGGAAACAGAACTTTTTCTCATTCCACCGAACAAAGAGGAAAACCTAATTATATTGTTCTATTATGCCCCGAGAGTGTCTATTGGCAACGTATCGTTGTCCACGTTCACAAGAACCAAAACCGGAACAACATTAGACTACTCATTGCGCCTAACAATATAACTTTAGAAACAGTACTTTTTCTCATTCCACCGAACAAAGCGTAAAACCTAATTATATTGTTCTATTATGCCCCGAGAGTGTATATTGGCAACGTATCGTGATGTACATTCACAAGAACCAAAACCGGAACAACATTAGACTACTCATTGCGCCTAACAAAGATAACTTTAGAAACAAGATTTTTCTAATTCCACCGAAAAAAGAGTAAAACCTAATTATATTGTTCTATTATGCCCCGAGAGTGTATATTGGCAACGTATCGTTGTCTACGTTCACAAGAACCAAAACCGGAACAACATTAGACTACTCATTTGCGCCCTAACATTATAACTTTAGAAACAGTACTTTTTCTCACTCCACCGAACAAAGAGAAACCCAATTATATTGTTCTATTATGCCCCGAGAGTGTATATTGGCCACGTATCGTTGTCTATGTTCACAAGAACCAAATTCGAACAACATTAGACTACTCAGTTGCGCTCTAACAGTATAACTTTAGAAAGAGTACTTTTTCTCATTCAACCGAACAAAGGGTGAAACCCTATTATATTGTTCTACTATGCCCCGAGAGTGTATATTGGCCACGTATCGTTGTCTACGTTCACAAGAACCAAATTCGGAACAACATTATACTACTCGCTTGCGCCTAACAAGATAACTTTGGAAATGTAACTTTTTCTCATTCCACCGAACAAAGAGTAAAACCTAATTATATTGTTCTATTATGCCCCGAGAGTGTATATTGGCAACGTATCGTTGTCTACGTTCACAAGAACCAAAACCGAACAACAAGAAACTTCTCATTGCGCCTAACAATATAACTTTAGAAACAAGATTTTTCTCATTCAACCGAATAAAGAGCGAAACCCAATTATATTGTTCTATTACGCCCGAGAGTATATATTGGCAACGTATCGTTGTCTACGTTCACAAGAACCAAAACCGAACAACATTAGACTACTACCTTGCGCCTAACAAGATATAACTTTAGAAATAGTACTTTTTATCATTCAACCGAACAAAGAGTGAAACCCAATTATATTCTTCTATTATGCCCGAGAGTGTATATTGGCAACGTATCGTTGTCTACGTTCAAAAGAACGAAAACCGGAACAACATTAGACTACTCATTTGCGCCTAACAATAAAACTTTAGAAAAAGTAATTTTTCCCAATCAACCGAACAAAGAGTGAAACCCAATTATATTGTTCTATTATGCCCCGAGAGAGTATATTGGCAACGTATCGTTGTCTACGTTCACAAGAACCAAAACCGGAACAACATTAGACTACTCAGTTGCGCCCTAACAGTATAACTTTGGAAACAGAACTTTTTCTCATTCCACCGAACAAAGAGTAAAACCTAATTATATTTTTCTATTATGCCCCGAGAGTGTATATTGGCAACGTATCGTTGTCTACGTTCACTAGAACCAAAACCGGAACAACATTAGACTATTCAGTTCGCCCTAACAGTATAACTTTAGAAATAGTACTTTTTCTCATTCAAACAAACAAAGAGTGGAACCCAATTATTTTGTTCTATTATGCCCCGAGAGTGTATATTGGCAACGTATCGTTGTCTACGTTCACAAGAACCAAAACAGGAACAACATTAGACTACTAAGTTGCGCCTAACAAAGATAACTTTAGAAACAAGATTTTTCTGATTCCACCGAACAAAGGGTGAAACCCAATTATATTGTTCTATTATGCCCCGAGAGTGTATATTGGCAACGTATCGTTGTCTACGTTCACAAGAACCAAAACCGGAACAACATTAGACTACTCATTTGCGCCCTAACAGTATAACTTTAGAAACAGTAATTTTTCTCATTCTACCGAACAAAGAGTGAAACCCAATTATATTGTTCTATTATGCCCCGAGAGTGTATATTGGCCACGTATCGTTGTCTACGTTCACAAGAACCAAAACCGGAACAACATTAGACTACTCAGTTGCGCCTAACAAAGATAACTTTGGAAACAGTACTTTTTCTCATTCCACCGAACAAAGAGTAAAACCTAATTATATTGTTCTATTATGCCCCGAGAGTGTATATTGGCAACGTATCGTTGTCTACGTTCACAAGAACCAAACCCGGAACAACATTAGACTACTCAGTTGCGTCCTAACAATATAACTTTAGAAACAGTACTTTTTCTCATTCCACCGAACAAAGCGTAAAACCTAATTATATTGTTCTATTATGCCCCGAGAGTGTATATTGGCAACGTATCGTGATGTACGTTCACAAGAACCAAAACCGAACAACATTAGACTACTCGCTTGCGCCTAACAAAGATAACTTTAGAAACAAGATTTTTCTAATTCCACCGAACAAAGAGTAAAACCTAATTATATTGTTCTATTATGCCCCGAGAGTGTATATTGGCAACGTATCGTTGTCTACGTTCACAAGAACCAAAACCGGAACAACATTAGACTACTCATTTGCGCCCTAACATTATAACTTTAGAAACAGTACTTTTTCTCATTCCACCGAACAAAGAGAAACCCAATTATATTGTTCTATTATGCCCCGAGAGTGTATATTGGACACGTATCGTTGTCTATGTTCACAAGAACCAAATTCGGAACAACATTAGACTACTCAGTTGCGCCCTAACAGTATAACTTTAGAAAGAGTACTTTTTCTCATTCAACCGAACAAAGGGTGAAACCCTATTATATTGTTCTACTATGCCCCGAGAGTGTATATTGGCCACGTATCGTTGTCTACGTTCACAAGAACCAAATTCGGAACAACATTAGACTACTCAGTTGCGCCCTAACAGTATAACTTTGGAAACAGTACTTTTTCTCATTCCACCGAACAAAGAGTAAAACCTAATTATATTGTTCTATTATGCCCCGAGAGTGTATATTGGCAACGTATCGTTGTCTACGTTCACAAGAACCAAAACCGGAACAACAGTAAACTTCTCAGTTGCGCCCTAACAATATAAACTTTAGAAACAAGATTTTTCTCATTCAACCGAATAAAGAGCGAAACCCAATTATATTGTTCTATTACGCCCGAGAGTATATATTGGCAACGTATCGTTGTCTACGTTCACAAGAACCAAAACCGAACAACATTAGACTACTCATTGCGCCTAACAAAGATAACTTTAGAAATAGTACTTTTTATCATTCAACCGAACAAAGAGTGAAACCCAATTATATTCTTCTATTATGCCCGAGAGTGTATATTGGCAACGTATCGTTGTCTACGTTCACAAGAACCAAAACCGAACAACATTAGACTACTCGCCTTGCGCCTAACAAGATAATTTTAGAAACAAGATTTTTTCTCATTCAACCGAACAAAGGGTGAAACCAAATTATATTATTCTATTATGCCCGAGAGTGTATATTGGCAACGTATCGTTGTCTACGTTCAAAAGAACGAAAACAGGAACAACATTAGACTACTCATTTGCGCCCTAACAGTATAACTTTAGAAACAGTACTTTTTCTCATTCAACCGAACAAAGAGTGAAACCCAATTGTATTGTTCTATTATGCCCCGAGAGAGTATATTGGCAACGTATCGTTGTCTACGTTCACAAGAACCAAAACCGGAACAACATTAGACTACTCAGTTGCGCCCTAACAGTATAACTTTGGAAACAGAACTTTTTCTCATTCCACCGAACAAAGAGTGAAACCCAATTATATTGTTCTATTATGCCCCGAGAGTGTATATTGGCCACGTATCGTTGTCTACGTTCACAAGAACCAAAACAGGAACAACATTAGACTACTAAGTTGCGCCCTAACAGTATAACTTTAGAAACAGTACTTTTTCTCATTCAACCGAACAAAGGGTGAAACCCAATTATATTGTTCTATTATGCCCCGAGAGTGTGTATTGGGAACGTATCGTTGTCTACATTCACAAGAACCAAAACCGGAACAACATTAGAATACTCATTTGCGCCCTAACAGTATAACTTTAGAAACAGTACTTTTTCTCATTCTACCGAACAAAGAGTGAAACCCAATTATATTGTTCTATTATGCCCCGAGAGTGTATAGTGGCCACGTATCGTTGTCTACGTTCACAAGAACCAAAACCGGAACAACATTAGACTACTCAGTTGCGCCCTAACAGTATAACTTTGGAAACAGAACTTTTTCTCATTCCACCGAACAAAGAGTAAAACCTAATTATATTGTTCTATTATGCCACGAGAGTGTATATTGGCAACGTATCGTTGTCTACGTTCACAAGAACCAAACTTGGAACAACATTAGACTACTCAGTTGCGCCCTAACAATATAACTTTAGAAACAGTACTTTTTCTCATTCCACCGAACAAAGAGTAAAACCTAATTATATTGTTCTATTATGCCCCGAGAGTGTATATTGGCAACTTATCGTTGTCTACGTTCACAAGAACCAAAACCGGAACAACATTAGACTACTCAGTTGCGCCCTAACAGTATAACTTTAGAAACAGTACTTTTTATCATTCAACCGAACAAAGAGTGAAACCCAATTATATTATTCTATTATGCGCCGAGAGTGTATATTGGCAACGTATCGTTGTCTACGTTCACAAGAAGCAAAATCGGAACAACATTAGACTACTCGCTTGCGCCTAACAAAGATAATTTTAGAAACATTACTTTTTATCATTCAACCGAACAAAGATTGAAACCTAATTATATTATTCTATTATGCCCGAGAGTGTATATTGGCAACGTATCGTTGTCTACGTTCAAAAGAACGAAAACCGGAACAACATTAGACTACTCATTTGCGCCCTAATAGTATAACTTTAGAAACAGTACTTTTTCTCATTCAACCGAACAAAGAGTGAAACCCAATTATATTGTTCTATTATGCCCCGAGAGAGTATATTGGCAACGTATCGTTGTCTACGTTCACAAGAACCAAAACCGAACAACATTAGACTACTCGCTGTTCCCTAACAAAGATAACTTTGGAACCGTAACTTTTTCTCATTCCACCGAACAAAGAGTAAAACCTAATTATATTTTTCTATTATGCCCCGAGAGTGTATATTGGCAACGTATCGTTGTCTACGTTCACAAGAACCAAGACCTAACAACATTAGACTACTCGCTTGCCCCCTAACAAAGATAACTTTAGAAATAGTACTTTTTCTCATTCAAACAAACAAAGAGTGGAACCCAATTATTTTGTTCTATTATGCCCCGAGAGCATATATTGGCAACGTATCGTTGTCTACGTTCACAAGAACCAAAACCGGAACAACATTAGACTACACAGTTGCGCCCTAACAGTATAACTTTGGAAACAGAACTTTTTCTCATTCCACCGAACAAAGAGTAAAACCTAATTATATTGTTCTATTATGCCCCGAGAGTGTATATTGGCAACGTATCGTTGTCTACGTTCACAAGAACCAAAACCGGAACAACATTAGACTACTCATTTGCGCCCTAACAGGATAACTTTAGAAATAGTACTTTTTCTCATTCAAACAAACAAAGAGTGGAACCCAATTATTTTGTTCTATTATGCCCCGAGAGCATATATTGGCAACGTATCGTTGTCTACGTTCACAAGAACCAAAACCGGAACAACATTAGACTACACAGTTGCGCCCTAACAGTATAACTTTGGAAACAGTACTTTTTCTCATTCCACCGAACAAAGAGTGAAACCCAATTATATTGTTCTATTATGCCCCGAGAGTGTATATTGGCCACGTATCGTTGTCTACGTTCACATGAACCAAAACAGGAACAACAGTAAACTTCTCAGTTGCGCCCTAACAAAGATAACTTTAGAAACAAGATTTTTCTCATTCAACCGAACAAAGGGTGAAACCTAATTATATTGTTCTATTATGCCCCTAGAGTATATATTGGCAACGTATCGTTGTCTACGTTCACAAGAACCAAAACCGGAACAACATTAGACTACTCAGTTGCGCCCTAACAGTATAACTTTAGAAACAGTACTTTTTCGCATTCTACCGAACAAAGAGTGAAACCCAATTATATTGTTCTATTATGCCCCGAGAGTGTATAGTGGCCACGTATCGTTGTCTACGTTCACAAGAACCAAAACCGGAACAACATTAGACTACTCAGTTGCGCCCTAACAGTATAACTTTGGAAACAGAACTTTTTCTCATTCCACCGAACAAAGAGTAAAACCTAATTATATTGTTCTATTATGCCACGAGAGTGTATATTGGCAACGTATCGTTGTCTACGTTCACAAGAACCAAACTTGGAACAACATTAGACTACTCTGTTGCGCACTAACAGAATAACTTTAGAAACAGTACTTTTTCTCATTCCACCGAACAAAGAGTAAAACCTAATTATATTGTTCTATTATGCCCCGAGAGTGTATATTGGCAACGTATCGTGATGTACGTTCACAAGAACCAAAACCGGAACAACATTAGACTACTCAGTTGCGCCCTAACAGTATAACTTTAGAAACAGTACTTTTTCTCATTCCACCGAACAAAGAGTAAAACCTAATTATATTGGTCTATTATGCCCCGAGAGTGTATATTGGCAACGTATCGTTGTCTACGTTCACAAGAACCAAAACCGGAACAACATTAGACTCCTCATTGCGCCTAACAAGATAACTTTAGAAATAGTACTTTTTATCATTCAACCGAACAAAGAGTGAAACCCAATTATATTATTCTATTATGCGCCGAGAGTGTATATTGGCAACGTATCGTTGTCTACGTTCACAAGAAGCAAAATCGGAACAACATTAGACTACTCAGACTACTGCGCCTAACAAAGATAATTTTAGAAACAAGATTTCTTTATCATTCAACCGAACAAAGAGTGAAACCTAATTATATTATTCTATTATGCCCCGAGAGTGTATATTGGCAACGTATCGTTGTCTACGTTCACAAGAACCAAAACCGGAACAACATTAGACTACTCATTTGCGCCCTAACATTATAACTTTAGAAACAGTACTTTTTCTCATTCAACCGAACAAAGAGTGAAACCCAATTATATTGTTCTATTATGCCCCGAGAGAGTATATTGGCAACGTATCGTTGTCTACGTTCACAAGAACCAAAACCGAACAACATTAGACTACTCTTGCGCCTAACAAAGATAACTTTGGAACCGTAACTTTTTCTCATTCCACCGAACAAAGAGTAAAACCCAATTATATTTTTCTATTATGCCCCGAGAGTGTATATTGGCAACGTATCGTTGTCTACGTTCACAAGAACCAAGACCGGAACAACATTAGACTACTCAGTTGCCCCCTAACAGTATAACTTTAGAAATAGTACTTTTTCTCATTCAAACAAACAAAGAGTGGAACCCAATTATTTTGTTCTATTATGCCCCGAGAGCATATATTGGCAACGTATCGTTGTCTACGTTCACAAGAACCAAAACCGGAACAACATTAGACTACTCAGTTGCGCCCTAACAAGATAACATTGGAAATGTAACTTTTTCTCATTCCACCGAACAAAGAGTAAAACCTAATTATATTTTTCTATTATGCCCCGAGAGTGTATATTGGCCACGTATCGTTGTCTACGTTCACAAGAACCAAGAACCTAACAACATTAGACTACTCAGTTGCCCCCTAACAGTATAACTTTAGAAATAGTACTTTTTCTCATTCAAACAAACAAAGAGTGGAACCCAATTATTTTGTTCTATTATGCCCCGAGAGCATATATTGGCAACGTATCGTTGTCTACGTTCACAAGAACCAAAACCGGAACAACATTAGACTACGTAGTTGCGCCTAACAAGATAACTTTGGAAACAGTTAACTTTTTCTCATTCCACCGAACAAAGAGTGAAACCCAATTATATTGTTCTATTATGCCCCGAGAGTGTATATTGGCCACGTATCGTTGTCTACGTTCACAAGAACCAAAACAGAACAACATTAGACTACTAAGTTGCGCCCTAACAAAGATAACTTTAGAAACAGTACTTTTTCTCATTCAACCGAACAAAGGGTGAAACCCAATTATATTGTTCTATTATGCCCCGAGAGTGTGTATTGGGAACGTATCGTTGTCTACATTCACAAGAACCAAAACCGGAACAACATTAGAATACTCATTTGCGCCCTAACAGTATAACTTTAGAAACAAGATTTTTCTCATTCTACCGAACAAAGAGTGAAACCCAATTATATTGTTCTATTATGCCCCGAGAGTGTATAGTGGCCACGTATCGTTGTCTACGTTCACAAGAACCAAAACCGAACAACATTAGACTACTCATTGCGCCCTAACAAAGATAACTTTGGAAACAGTAACTTTTTCTCATTCCACCGAACAAAGAGTAAAACCTAATTATATTGTTCTATTATGCCACGAGAGTGTATATTGGCAACGTATCGTTGTCTACGTTCACAAGAACCAAACTTGGAACAACATTAGACTACTCAGTTGCGCCCTAACAATATAACTTTAGAAACAGTACTTTTTCTCATTCCACCGAACAAAGAGTAAAACCTAATTATATTGTTCTATTATGCCCCGAGAGTGTATATTGGCAACGTATCGTGATGTACGTTCACAAGAACCAAAACCGGAACAACATTAGACTACTCGCTGCGCCTAACAAAGATAACTTTAGAAACAAGATTTTTCTCATTCCACCGAACAAAGAGTAAAACCTAATTATATTGTTCTATTATGCCCCGAGAGTGTATATTGGCAACTTATCGTTGTCTACGTTCACAAGAACCAAAACCGAACAACATTAGACTACTCGCTTGCGCCTAACAAAGATAACTTTAGAAATAGTACTTTTTATCATTCAACCGAACAAAGAGTGAAACCCAATTATATTATTCTATTATGCGCCGAGAGTGTATATTGGCAACGTATCGTTGTCTACGTTCACAAGAAGCAAAATCGGAACAACATTAGACTACTCGCCTGCGCCTAACAAAGATAATTTTAGAAACAAGATTTTTATCATTCAACCGAACAAAGAGTGAAACCTAATTATATTATTCTATTATGCCCGAGAGTGTATATTGGCAACGTATCGTTGTCTACGTTCAAAAGAACGAAACCGAACAACATTAGACTACTCATTTGCGCCCTAACAAGATAACTTTAGAAACAGTACTTTTTCTCATTCAACCGAACAAAGAGTGAAACCCAATTATATTGTTCTATTATGCCCCGAGAGAGTATATTGGCAACGTATCGTTGTCTACGTTCACAAGAACCAAAACCGGAACAACATTAGACTACTCAGTTGCGCCCTAACAGTATAACTTTGGAAACAGTACTTTTTCTCATTCAACCGAACAAAGAGTAAAACCCAATTATATTTTTCTATTATGCCCCGAGAGTGTAAATTGGCAACGTATCGTTGTCTACGTTCACAAGAACCAAAACCGGAACAACATTAGACTACTCAGTTGCGCCCTAACAAAGATAACTTTAGAAATAGTACTGTTTCTCATTCCACCGAACAAAGAGTAAAACCCAATTATATTGTTCTATTATGCCCCGAGAGCATATATTGGCAACGTATCGTTGTCTACGTTCACAAGAACCAAAACCGGAACAAAATTAGACTACTCATTGCGCCTAACAAGATAACATTGGAAACAGTAACTTTTTCTCATTCCACCGAACAAAGAGTAAAACCTAATTATATTTTTCTATTATGCCCCGAGAGTGTATATTGGCAACGTATCGTTGTCTACGTTCACAAGAACCAAGACCGAACAACATTAGACTACTCATTGCCCCTAACAAGATAACTTTAGAAATAGTACTTTTTCTCATTCAAACAAACAAAGAGTGGAACCCAATTATTTTGTTCTATTATGCCCCGAGAGCATATATTGGCAACGTATCGTTGTCTACGTTCACAAGAACCAAAACCGGAACAACATTAGACTACACAGTTGCGCCCTAACAGTATAACTTTGGAAACAGTACTTTTTCTCATTCCACCGAACAAAGAGTGAAACCCAATTATATTGTTCTATTATGCCCCGAGAGTGTATATTGGCCACGTATCGTTGTCTACGTCACAAGAACCAAAACCGGAACAACATTAGACTACTCAGTTGCGCCCTAACAGTATAACTTTAGAAACAGTACTTTTTCTCATTCAACCGAACAAAGGGTGAAACCCAATTATATTGTTCTATTATGCCCCGAGAGTGTGTATTCGGAACGTATCGTAGTCTACATTCACAAGAAACAATACCGAACAACATTAGAATACTCATTTGCCCTAACAAGATAACTTTAGAAACAAAGATTTTTCTCACTCTACCGAACAAAGAGTGAAACCCAATTATATTGTTCTATTATGCCCCGAGAGTGTATAGTGGCCACGTATCGTTGTCTACGTTCACAAGAACCAAAACCGAACAACATTAGACTACTCTGCGCCTAACAAAGATAACTTTGGAAACAGAACTTTTTCTCATTCCACCGAACAAAGAGTAAAACCTAATTATATTGTTCTATTATGCCACGAGAGTGTATATTGGCAACGTATCGTTGTCTACGTTCACAAGAACCAAACTTGGAACAACATTAGACTACTCAGTTGCGCCCAAACAATATAACTTTAGAAACAGTACTTTTTCTCATTCCACCGAACAAAGAGTAAAACCTAATTATATTGTTCTATTATGCCCCGAGAGTGTATATTGGCAACGTATCGTGATGTACGTTCACAAGAACCAAAACCGGAACAACATTAGACTACTCAGTTGCGCCCTAACAGTATAACTTTAGAAACAGTACTTTTTCTCATTCCACCGAACAAAGAGTAAAACCTAATTATATTGTTCTATTATGCCCCGAGAGTGTATATTGGCAACTTATCGTTATCTACGTTCACAAGAACCAAAACCGGAACAACATTAGACTACTCAGTTGCGCCCTAACAGTATAACTTTAGAAACAGTACTTTTTCTCATTCAACCGAACAAAGAGTGAAACCCAATTATATTGTTCTATTACGCCCCGAGAGTGTATATTGGCAACGTATCGTTGTCTACGTTCACAAGAACCAAATTCGGAACAACATTAGACTACTCATACTGCGCCTAACAAAGATAATTTTAGAAACAAGATTTTTTATCATTCAACCGAACAAAGAGTGAAACCTAATTATATTATTCTATTATGCCCGAGAGTGTATATTGGCAACGTATCGTTGTCTACGTTCAAAAGAACGAAACCGAACAACATTAGACTACTCATTTGCGCCTAACAAAGATAACTTTAGAAACAAGATTTTTCTCATTCAACCGAACAAAGAGTGAAACCCAATTATATTGTTCTATTATGCCCCGAGAGAGTATATTGGCAACGTATCGTTGTCTACGTTCACAAGAACCAAAACCGGAACAACATTAGACTACTCAGTTGCGCCCTAACAGTATAACTTTAGAAACAGTACTTTTTCTCATTCCACCGAACAAAGAGTAAAACCTAATTATATTTTTCTATTATGCCCCGAGAGTGTATATTGGCAACGTATAGTTGTCTACGTTCACAAGAACCAAAACCGGAACAACATTAGACTACTCAGTTGCGCCCTAACAAAGATAACTTTAGAAATAGTACTTTTTCTCATTCAAACAAACAAAGAGTGGAACCCAATTATTTTGTTCTATTATGCCCCGAGAGCATATATTGGCAACGTATCGTTGTCTACGTTCATAAGAACCAAAACCGGAACAACATTAGACTACTCAGTTGCGCCCTAACAGTATAACTTTGGAAACAGAACTTTTTCTCATTCCACCGAACAAAGAGTAAAACCTAATTATATTGTTCTATTATGCCCCGAGAGTGTATATTGGCAACGTATCGTTGTCTACGTTCACAAGAACCAAAACCGGAACAACATTAGACTACTCGCTTGCCCCCTAACAGTATAACTTTAGAAATAGTACTTTTTCTCATTCAAACAAACAAAGAGTGGAACCCAATTATTTTGTTCTATTATGCCCCGAGAGCATATATTGGCAACGTATCGTTGTCTACGTTCACAAGAACCAAAACCGGAACAACATTAGACTACACAGTTGCGCCCTAACAGTATAACTTTGGAAACAGAACTTTTCCTCATTCCACCGAACAAAGAGTGAAACCCAATTATATTGTTCTATTATGCCCCGAGAGTGTATATTGGCCACGTATCGTTGTCTACGTTCACAAGAACCAAAACAGAACAACATTAGACTACTAAGTTGCGCCTAACAAGATAACTTTAGAAACAGTACTTTTTCTCATTCAACCGAACAAAGGGTGAAACCCAATTATATTGTTCTATTATGCCCCGAGAGTGTGTATTGGGAACGTATCGTTGTCTACATTCACAAGAACCAAAACCGGAACAACATTAGAATACTCATTTGCGCCTAACAAGATAACTTTAGAAACAAGATTTTTCTCATTCTACCGAACAAAGAGTGAAACCCAATTATATTGTTCTATTATGCCCCGAGAGTGTATAGTGGCCACGTATCGTTGTCTACGTTCACAAGAACCAAACCGAACAACATTAGACTACTCATTGCGCCTAACAAAGATAACTTTGGAAACAGAACTTTTTCTCATTCCACCGAACAAAGAGTAAAACCTAATTATATTGTTCTATTATGCCACGAGAGTGTATATTGGCAACGTATCGTTGTCTACGTTCACAAGAACCAAACTTGGAACAACATTAGACTACTGCGCCTAACAATATAACTTTAGAAACAGTACTTTTTCTCATTCCACCGAACAAAGAGTAAAACCTAATTATATTGTTCTATTATGCCCCGAGAGTGTATATTGGCAACGTATCGTGATGTACGTTCACAAGAACCAAAACCGGAACAACATTAGACTACTCAGTTGCGCCCTAACAGTATAACTTTAGAAATAGTATTTTTTATCATTCAACCGAACAAAGAGTGAAACCCAATTATATTATTCTATTATGCCCCGAGAGTGTATATTGGCAACGTATCGTTGTCTACGTTCACAAGAAGCAAAATCGGAACAACATTAGACTACTCAGTTGCGCCCTAACAGTATAATTTTAGAAACAAGATTTCTTTATCATTCAACCGAACAAAGAGTGAAACCTAATTATATTATTCTATTATGCCCCGAGAGTGTATATTGGCAACGTATCGTTGTCTACGTTCAAAAGAACCAAAACCGGAACAACATTAGACTACTCATTTGCGTCCTAACAGTATAACTTTAGAAACAGTACTTTTTCTCATTCAACCGAACAAAGAGTGAAACCCAATTATATTGTTCTATTATGCCCCGAGAGAGTATATTGGCAACGTATCGTTGTCTACGTTCACAAGAACCAAAACCTGAACAACATTAGACTACTCAGTTGCGCCCTAACAGTATAACTTTGGAAACAGAACTTTTTCTCATTCCACCGAACAAAGAGTAAAACCTAATTATATTTTTCTATTATGCCCCGAGAGTGTATATTGGCAACGTATCGTTGTCTACGTTCACAAGAACCAAGACCGAACAACATTAGACTACTCGCTTGCCCCCTAACAAAGATAACTTTAGAAATTGTACTTTTTCTCATTCAAACAAACAAAGAGTGGAACCCAATTATTTTGTTCTATTATGCCCCGAGAGCATATATTGGCAACGTATCGTTGTCTACGTTCACAAGAACCAAAACCGGAACAACATTAGACTACACGCTAACAAAGATAACTTTGGAAACAGTACTTTTTCTCATTCCACCGAACAAAGAGTGAAACCCAATTATATTGTTCTATTATGCCCCGAGAGTGTATATTGGCAACGTATCGTTGTCTACGTTCACAAGAACCAAAACAGGAACAACATTAGACTTCTCAGTTGCGCCCTAACAGTATAACTTTAGAAACAGTACTTTTTCTCATTCAACCGAACAAAGGGTGAAACCCAATTATATTGGTCTATTATGCCCCGAGAGTGTGTATTGGGAACGTATCGTTGTCTACATTCACAAGAACCAAAACCGGAACAACATTCGAATACTCATTTGCGCACTAAAAGTATAACTTTAGAAACAAGATTTTTTCTCATTCTACCGAACAAAGAGTGAAACCCAATTATATTGTTCTATTATGCCCCGAGAGTGTATAGTGGCCACGTATCGTTGTCTACGTTCACAAGAACCAAAACCGGAACAACATTAGACTACTCAGTTGCGCCCTAACAGTATAACTTTGGAAACAGAACTTTTTCTCATTCCACCGAACAAAGAGTAAAACCTAATTATATTGTTCTATTATGCCACGAGAGTGTATATTGGCAACGTATCGTTGTCTACGTTCACAAGAACCAAACTTGGAACAACATTAGACTACTCAGTTGCGCCCTAACAATATAACTTTAGAAACAGTACTTTTTCTCATTCCACCTAACAAAGAGTAAAACCTAATTATATTGTTCTATTATGCCCCGAGAGTGTATATTGGCAACGTATCGTGATGTACGTTCACAAGAACCAAAACCGAACAACATTAGACTACTCGCTTGCGCCTAACAAGATAACTTTAGAAACAAGATTTTTTATCATTCAACCGAACAAAGAGTGAAACCCAATTATATTATTCTATTATGCCCCGAGAGTGTATATTGGCAACGTATCGTTGTCTACGTTCACAAGAAGCAAAATCGGAACAACATTAGACTACTCAGTTGCGCCTAACAAAGATAATTTTAGAAACAGTACTTTTAATCATTCAACCGAACAAAGAGTGAAACCTAATTATATTATTCTATTATGCCCGAGAGTGTATATTGGCAACGTATCGTTGTCTACGTTCAAAAGAACGAAAACCGGAACAACATTAGACTACTCATTTGCGCCCTAACAGTATAACTTTAGAAACAGTACTTTTTCTCATTCAACCGAACAAAGAGTGAAACCCAATTATATTGTTCTATTATGCCCCGAGAGAGTATATTGGCAACGTATCGTTGTCTACGTTCACAAGAACCAAAACCGGAACAACATTAGACTACTCGCTTGCGCCTAACAAAGATAACTTTGGAAACAGTAACTTTTTCTCATTCAACCGAACAAAGAGTGAAACCCAATTATATTGTTCTATTATGCCCCGAGAGTGTATATTGGCAACGTATCGTTGTCTACGTTCACAAGAACCAAGACCGGAACAACATTAGACTACTCAGTTGCCCCCTAACAGTATAACTTTAGAAATTGTACTTTTTCTCATTCAAACAAACAAAGAGTGGAACCATATTATTTTGTTCTATTATGCCCCGAGGGCATATATTGGCAACGTATCATTGTCTACGTTCACAAGAACCAAAACCGGAACAACATTAGACTACAGAGTTGCGCCCTAACAGTATAACTTTGGAAACAGAACTTTTTCTCATTCCACCGAACAAAGAGTGAAACCCAATTATATTGTTCTATTATGCCCCGAGAGTGTATATTGGCCACGTATCGTTGTCTACGTTCACAAGAACCAAAACAGAACAACATTAGACTACTAAGTTGCGCCTAACAAGATAACTTTAGAAACAAGATTTTTCTCATTCAACCGAACAAAGGGTGAAACCCAATTATATTGTTCTATTATGCCCCGAGAGTGTGTATTGGCAACGTATCGTTGTCTACATTCACAAGAACCAAAACCGAACAACATTAGAATACTCATTTGCGCCTAACAAGATAACTTTAGAAACAAGATTTTTCTCATTCTACCGAACAAAGAGTGAAACCCAATTATATTGTTCTATTATGCCCCGAGAGTGTATAGTGGCCACGTATCGTTGTCTACGTTCACAAGAACCAAAACCGGAACAACATTAGACTACTCAGTTGCGCCCTAACATTATAACTTTGGAAACAGTACTTTTTCTCATTCCACCGAACAAAGAGTAAAACCTAATTATATTGTTCTATTATGCCACGAGAGTGTATATTGGCAACGTATCGTTGTCTACGTTCACAAGAACCAAACCCGGAACAACATTAGACTACTCAGTTGCGCCCTAACAATATAACTTTAGAAACAGTACTTTTTCTCATTCCACCGAACAAAGAGTAAAACCTAATTATATTGTTCTATTATGCCCCGAGAGTGTATATTGGCAACGTATCGTGATGTACGTTCACAAGAACCAAAACCGGAACAACATTAGACTACTCAGTTGCGCCCTAACAGTATAACTTTAGAAACAGTACTTTTTCTCATTCCACCGAACAAAGAGTAAAACCTAATTATATTGTTCTATTATGCCCTGAGAGTGTATATTGGCAACGTATCGTTGTCTACGTTCACAAGAACCAAAACCGGAACAACATTAGACTACTCATTTGCGCCCTAACATTATAACTTTAGAAACAAGATTTTTCTCATTCCACCGAACAAAGAGTAAAACCCAATTATATTGTTCTATTATGCCCCGAGAGTGTATATTGGCAACGTATCATTGTCTACGTTCAAAAGAACCAAAACCGAACAACATTAGAATACTCATTTGCGCCTAACAAAGTATAACTTTAGAAACAAGATTTCTTTTCTCATTCAACCGAACAAAGCGAGAAACCCAATTATACTGTTCTATTATACCCCGAGAGTGTATATTGGCCACGTATCGTTGTCTACGTTCACAAGAACCAAATTCGGAACAACATTAGACTACTCAGTTGCGCCCTAACAGTATAAATTTAGAAAGAGTACTTTTTCTCATTCAACCGAACAAAGGGTGAAACCCTATTATATTGTTCTACTATGCCGCGAGAGTGTATATTGGCCACGTATCGTTGTCTACGTTCACAAGAACCAAATTCGAACAACATTAGACTACTCTTGCGCCTAACAAAGATAACCTTGGAAACAGAACTTTTTCTCATTCCACCGAACAAAGAGTAAAACCTAATTATATTGTTCTATTATGCCCCGAGAGTGTATATTGGCAACGTATCGTTGTCTACGTTCACAAGAACCAAAACCGGAACAACAGTAGACTACTCAGTTGCGCCTAACAATATAACTTTAGAAAAAAGATTTTTTCTCATTCCACCGAACAAAGAGTAAAACCTAATTATATTGTTCTATTATGCCCCGAGAGTGTATATTGGCCACGTATCGTTGTCTACGTTCACAAGAACCAAAACAGGAACAACATTAGACTACTAAGTTGCGCCCTAACAGTATAACTTTAGAAACAGTAATTTTTCTCATTCAACCGAACAAAGGGTGAAACCCAATTATATTGTTCTATTATGCCCCGAGAGTGTGTATTGGCAACGTATCGTTGTCTACGTTCACAAGAACCAAAACCAGAACAACATTAGATACCTCAGTTCCGCCCTAACAGTATAACTTTAGAAACAGTACTTTTTCTCATTCTACCGAACAAAGAGTGAAACCCAATTATATTGTTCTATTATGCCCCGAGAGTGTATAGTGGCCACGTATCGTTGTCTACGTTCACAAGAACAAAACCGAACAACATTAGACTACTCTTGCGCCTAACAGGATAACTTTGGAAACAGTACTTTTTCTCATTCCACCGAACAAAGAGTAAAACCTAATTATATTGTTCTATTATGCCCCGAGAGTGTATATTGGCAACGTATCGTTGTCTATGTTCACAAGAACCAAACCCGGAACTACATTAGACTACTCAGTTGCGCCCTAACAATATAACTTTAGAAACAGTACTTTTTCTCATTCCACCGAACAAAGAGTAAAACCTAATTATATTGTTCTATTATGCCCCGAGAGTGTATATTGGCAACGTATCGTGATGTACGTTCACAAGAACCAAAACCGGAACAACATTAGACTACTTAGTTGCGCCCTAACAGTATAACTTTAGAAACAGTACTTTTTCTCATTCAACCGAACAAAGAGTGAAACCTAATTATATCGTTCTATTTTGCCCAGAGAGTGTATATTGCCAACGTACAGTTGTCTACGTTCTAAGAACCAAAGCAGGAACAACATAAGACTACTCGATTGCGCCCTAACAGTATAACTTTAGAAACAGTACTTTTTCTCATTCAACCGAACAAAGAGTGAAACCCAATTATATTGTTCTATTATGCCACGAGAGTATATATTGGCAACTTATCATTGTCTACGTTCACAAGAACCAAAACCGGAACAACATTAGACTACTCGATGCGCTAACGGTATAACTTTAGAAACAGTACTTTTCTCATTCAATCGAACAAAGAGTAAAACCTAATTATATAGTTCTATTATGCCCCGAGAGTGTATATTCGCAACGTATCCATGCCAACGTTCACAAGAACCAAAACCGGATCAACATAAGACTACTCAGCTGTGCCCTAACAGTATAACTTTGGAAACAGTACTTTTTCTCATTCAATCGAACAAAGAGTAAAACCTAATTATTTTGTTCTATTATGCCCGAGAGTGTATATTGGCAACGTATCGTTGTCTACGTTCACAAGAACCAAAGCAGGAACAACATTAGTGTCACGCCCGCGACCGCTACCAATTTGGTGCAGTCGGGCACGTCAAACGAGACGCGACAGACGACACCTCCCTGTCCGCCCAAGGCACGACAACAAGTCATGTACATGAATTTCCCGGGAAGAATTCAAAAGCATACATGACGGAGACGAAGCACCACAAGTGCTAGTAAGTAAGAGCAAGATACAAGTATACTATACAAGTAAATAAAGAGAGAAACATCTAGCTATTACATCCATTTTTGACATTCACAATATAATTTACACTTTTCTTCTTTCAACTCTCAAATGAATACACATATTTCATCTCTCGATTAAATATACATAACCTCACTAATGAATACATTTAACCTCACCAATAACTCGAATGTACACGAGGGTACTCTAATGCATCTTTGAGCAGCTAGCTACTAGGGCACCTTGTGCCCCAACCTCGGTTCTCTGGGTCCACTCTCGCTAGCCACTGTAATAATGGTGGGGTGAGAACTCACTTCCTTAGTTCCCAGTGGGCTCGGCCGCCGACCTCACCGATCTCCCCACTAGGTCCATAGGGCATAAACATGTACGAGATAGATATTTATATGGAAAGGTAAACCATCTTTGAGATATTTCTACTATACTCAACAGTATAAACAAGCATGTTCAATATAGTTTAAAGAACTTTCATGCTAAGTCATCTATCCTACTATGCCCAAACCACAAGTAAGCATGCTCAATATAATATAGAGTAAACAACCATGCTACTATGCTCAAAAGAAACATGTTCTTTACTTTATCAAATCTCTTGGCTTACCCTCAAGGTTCGCCCCGACTCACTCAATCTCCGGGTAGAAGTGCGGTCACTCGTCTACACGAGACCGTCTGGAGACGGGTACGTTAGTCCATGGGCAAGTACGTTAGCCCCTCGTGTGACAACTCGGAGTGCACGCTTGTGAGGAGCGACCTCCACAAGCTACGAGCACGGACACGTGAGTATGATCCAATCCTCACTCAGGAGGATACCCTGCCAACTACAAGTGCAATCTCTCAAAGCTATCATTGCTAGCCCAATATGCACGGTGTACCACTAGTGCAATCTCTCAAAGCTATCATTGCTAGCCCAATATGCACGGTGTACCACGGGTGCAATCTCTCAGAGGTATCAATGCTGGCCCATTATGCACGGTGTACCCAGTGCAATCTCTTAAAGCTCAATGCTAGCCCAATATGCACGGTGTACATCTACACACTAGTTAAATGATTCTTGTCAATGTTCTTGTTTACTAGATGCCACTCGATCTAGGTTCTCATTCATCTAGATGTCACTCAATCTAGGTTATCATTTTCCTAGATGTCATTCAACCTAGGTTATCATCCTACTAGATGCCACTCGATCTAGGTTCTCATTCATCTAGATGTCACTCAATCTAGGTTATCATTTTCCTAGATGTCATTCAACCTAGGTTATCATTTCACCTAGATGCCACTCGATCTATATTGTCAATGTCCTTTGTTCTTGTCACTCATACAAGTTCTTTACATTAGGGTTTCTACATGATCATTCACCTTTATTCCTGTATTCTCTCCTAGTGCCCAGCTCAATTTGCTACACTAGCTAGAATACATGCAAATAAAGAGAATATCTCAACCCTATCGTGCACTTGACAATTACACTAGATCGACATTACATACTTGTATACATATATGCACAAATAGACATAGGGAGCGGCCAGTGCTCGGACAACACCCCCACCTTCTAATACCGTGTAGGCTCCACGGCGCACTTGGCCGAATTCTCGAAGGCTTCGCCGCACTCTCGGCAATTTGAGCCCGATTAGGCTCCGCTCAATTTCTCCGCACTCGCTCGTCGGAATCGCTAAGCTGTTTTCGCGGGAGTACTCGTGGGCCTAAAACCATCATAAACATAGGGTTAAACTAGATCAAACCCTAACGTTAGCAAAATCGCATTGTGGAGCCTAGCTCACAACATCGGCAAAAATAGCTGTAACGGTCTCTAGATCATGCTTCTAGCAACCAGCTAGAACTCTAGAGTTCTCTAAAATCCAATTCTAAGGCTAATTAACAAAACCCTAGAATATAATGCTTTAGAAAATCCAAAGCCTACCTCAAGGATTTCTCTACTCGATGGAGAAGAAGGCTAGGGAGGGAAAATCCTACTCCACCCAGCTTTTCTCTTCTACTTCTCCTTCTCTTTCTTCTTCTCCTTCTTTTCTCTCTATCACCCAAGAGAGAGAGAGAAGAGCCCATTTCCTTGCTTTGGCTGCAAGAAATGAGAGAAAGGGAAGAGGCCAAGTCCAAATAGCCTTCTTAACACTCTATTTACCAAAATACCCCTCAATGCACACCCAATTACAGGCATTTTCGAGTGTCAGAATGGCATGAAACTTTAAATCTAGCCTCATAATAATAATCCTGACATATCCCCGAGTTTTCATAATTTTCTGACACTGTGCATTTTCTGCTAAATTTATCTGTCCCGTTTCTCACGGAAAATTCAAGTCTTCTGTTTTCGCTCCGACTTCAGTACAGGTCATTTCCAAAGCACTTTTAGCTTACTTAATGCCTTTAATCACTCTAAGGCATTCCTAACATGACTTTGATCAATTTTAATATAGTCCAGTTTCTCGTTTCGCAGTTTCGAGTCCTTACAATTAGACTACTCAGTTGCGCCCTAACAGTATAACTTTAGAAACAGTACTTTTTCTCATTCAACCGAACAAAGAGTGAAACCTAATTATATAGTTCTATTATGCCCCGAGAGTGTATATTGGCAACGTATCGTTGTCTACGTTCACAAGAACCAAAACCGGAACAACATAAGACTACTCAGTTGCGCCCTAACAGTATAACTTTAGATACAGTACTTTTTCTCATTCAACCGAACAAAGAGTGAAACCTAATAATATTGTTCTATTATGCCCTGAGAGTGTATATTGGCAACGTATCGTTGTCTAAGTTCACAAGAACCAAAACCGGAACAACATTAGACTACTCAGTTGCGCCCTAACAGTATAACTTTAGAAACAGTACTTTTTCACATTCAACCGAACAAAGAGTTAAACCTAATTATATAGTTCTATTATGCCCCGAGAGTGTATATTGGCAACGTATCGTTGTCTACGTTCACAAGAACCAAAACAGGAACAACATAAGACTACTCAGTTGCGCCCAAACAGTATAACTTTGGAAACAGTACTTTTTCTCATTCCACTGAACAAAGAGTAAAACCCAATTATATTGTTCTATTATGCCCCGAGAGTGTATATTGGCAACGTATCGTTGCTACGTTCACAAGAACCAAAACCGGAACAACATTAGACTACTCAGTTGCGCCCTAACAGTATAACTTTAGAAATAGTACTTTTTCTCATTCAACCGAACAAATAGTGAAACCTAATTATATAGTTCTATTATGCCCCGAGGGTTAATATTGGCAACGTATCGTTGTCTACGTTCTAAGAACCAAAACAGGAACAACATAAGACTACTCAGTTGCGCTCTAACAGTATAACTTTAGAAACAGTACTTTTTCTCATTCAACCGAACAAAGAGTGAAACCCAATTATATTGTTCTATTATGCCACGAGAGTGTATATTGGCAACGTATCGTTGTCTACGTTCACAAGAACCAAAACCGGAACAACATTAGACTACTCAGTTGCGCCCTAACAGTATAACTTTAGAAACAGTACTTTTTCTCATTCAACCGAACAAAGAGTGAAACCTAATTATATAGTTCTATTTTGCCCGAGAGTGTTTATTGGCAACGTATCGTTGTCTACGTTCACAAGAACCAAAACCGAACAACATAAGACTACTCGGTTGCGCCTAACGGTATAACTTTGGAAAGCAGTACTTTTTCCCATTCCACCAGAACAAAGAGCAAAACCCAATTATATTGTTCTATTATGCCCCGAGAGTGTATATTGGCAACGTATCGTTGTCTACGTTCGCAAAAACCAAAACCGGAACAACATTAGACTACTCAGTTGCGCCCTAACAGTATAACTTTAGAAAACGATACTTTTTCTCATTCAAGAACAAAGAGTGAAACCTAATTATATAGTTCTATTATGCCCGAGAGTGTATATTGGCAACGTATCGTTGTCTACGTCCACAAGAACAAAAGCAGGAACAACATTACACTACTCGATTTACGCCCTAACGAATAACTTTGGAAAGCAGTACTTTTTCTCATTCCACCGAACAAAGAGTAAAACCCAATTATATTGTTCTATTATGCCCGAGAGTGTATATTGGCAACGTATCGTTGTCTACGTTCACAAGAACCAAAGCAGGAACAACATTAGACTACTTAGTTGCGCCACTAACGGTATAACTTTAGAAACGTACTTTTTCTCATTCAAGAACAAAGAGTGAAACCTAATTATATAGTTCTATTTTGCCCGAGAGTGTATATTGGCAACGTATCGTTGTCTACGTTCACAAGAACCAAAAGCAGGAACAACATAAGACTACTCGGTTGCGCCTAACAGTATAACTTTAGAAACAGTACTTTTTCTCATTCAACCGAACAAAGAGTGAAACCTAATTATATAGTTCTATTATGCCCCGAGAGCGTATCTTGGCAACGTATCGTTGTCTACGTTCACAAGAACCAAAACCGGAACAACATTAGACTACTCAGTTGCGCCCTAACAGTATAACTTTAGAAACAGTACTTTTTCACATTCAACCGAACAAAGAGTGAAACCTAATTATATAGTTCTATTATGCCCCGAGAGTGTATATATTGGCAACGTATCGTTGTCTACGTTCACAAGAACCAAAGCAGGAACAACATAAGACTACTCGGTTGCGCCCAAACGGTATAACTTTGGAAACGGTACTTTTCTCATTCCATAGAACAAAGAGTAAAACCCAATTATATTGTTCTATTATGCCCGAGAGTGTATATTGGCAACGTATCGTTGTCTACGTTCACTAGAACCAAAGCAGGAACAACATTAGACTACTTACTTGCGCCCCAACAGTATAACTTCAGAAACGGTACTTTTTCTCATTCAACCGAACAAAGAGTGAAACCCAATAATATTGTTCTATTATGCCCCGGGAGTGTATATTGGCAACGTATCGTTGTATACGTTCACAAGATCCGAATCCGGAACAACATTAGACTACTCGAGTTGCGCCCAAAACGGTATAACTTTGGAAAGCAGTACTTTTTCTCATTCCATAGAACAAAGAGTAAAACCCAATTATATTGTTCTATTATGCCCGAGAGTGTATATTGGCAACGTATCGTTGTCTACGTTCACAAGAACCAAAGCAGGAACAACATAAGACTACTCGATTGCGCCCTAACAGTATAACTTTGGAAACAGTACTTTTTCTCATTCAATCGAAAAAAGGGTAAAACCTAATAATATTGTTCTATTACGCCCCGAGAGTGTATATTCGCAACGTATCGTTGTCTAAGTTCACAAGAACCAAAGCAGGAACAACATTTGACTACTCGGTTGCGCCACTAACGGTATAACTTTAGAAAGCAGTACTTTTTCTCATTCAACAGAACAAAGAGTGAAGCCCAATGATATTGCTCTATGATGCCCCGAGAGTGTATATTGGCAACGTATCGTTGTCTACGTTCACAAGAACCAAAACCGGAACAACATTAGACTACTCAGTTGCGCCCTAACAGTATAACTTTAGAAACAGTACTTTTTCTCATTCCACTGAACAAAGAGTAAAACCCAATTATATTGTTCTATTATGCTCCGAGAGTGTATATTGGCAACGTATCGTTGTCTACGTTCACAAGAACCAAAACCGGAACAACATAAGACTACTCGGTTGCGCCCTAACGGTATAACTTTAGAAACGTACTTTTTCTCATTCAAGAACAAAGAGTGAAACCTAATTATATAGTTCTATTTTGCCCGAGAGTGTTTATTGGCAACGTATCGTTGTCTCGTTCACAAGAACCAAAACCGAACAACATAAGACTACTCGATTGCGCCCTAACGGTATAACTTTGGAAACGGTACTTTTTCTCATTCCAGAACAAAGAGTAAAACCCAATTATATTGTTCTATTATGCCCAGGAAGTGTAAATTGGCAACGTATCGTTTTCAACGTTCATAAAACCAAAATAGGAACAACATTAGACTACTCAGTTGTGCCCTAACAGTATAACTTTAGAAACAGTACTTTTTCTCATTCAACCGAACAAAGAGTGAAACCTAATTATATAGTTCTATTATGCCCCGAGAGTGTATATTGGCAACGTATCGTTGTCTACGTCCACAAGAACAAAAGCAGGAACAACATTACACTACTCGGTTGCGCCTTAACAGTATAACTTTAGAAACAGTACTTTTTCTCATTCAACCGAACAAAGAGTGAAACCCAATTATATTGTTCTATTATGCCCCGAGAGTGTATATTGGCAACGTATCGTTGTCTACGTTCAGAAGAACCAAAACCGGAACAACATTAGACTACTCAGTTGCGCCCTAACAGTATAACTTTAGAAACAGTACTTTTTCTCATTCAACCGAACAAAGAGCGAAACCTAATTATATAGTTTAATTTTCCCAGAGAGTGTATATTGGCAACGTATCGTTGTCTACGTTCACAAGAACCAAAACCGGAACAACATAAGACTACTCAGTTGCGCCCTAACAGTATAACTTTAGAAACAGTACTTTTTCTCATTCAACCGAACAAAGAGTAAAACCCAATTATATTGTTCTATTATGCCCCGAGAGTGTATATTGGCAACGTATCGTTGTCTACGTTCACAAGAACCAAAACCGGAACAACATTTGACTACTCAGTTGCGCCCTAACAGTATAACATTACAAACAGTTCTTTTTCACACTCAACCAAACAAAGAGTGAAACCTAATTATATAGTTCTATTATGCCCAGAGTGTATATTGGCAACGTATCGTTGTCTACGTTCACAAGAACCAAAGCAGGAACAACATAAGACTACTCGATTGCGCCCAAACGGTATAACTTTGGAAACGATTACTTTTCTCATTCCAGAACAAAGAGTAAAACCCAATTATATTGTTCTATTATGCCCGAGAGTGTATATTGGCAACGTATCGTTGTCTACGTTCACAAGAACCAAAACAGGAACAACATTAGACTACTCAGTTGCGCCCTAACAGTATAACTTTAGAAACGGTACTTTTTCTCATTCAACCGAACAAAGAGTGAAACCTAATTATATAGTTCTATTTTGCCCCGAGAGTGTTTATTGGCAACGTATCGTTGTCTACGTTCACAAGAACCAAAACCGGAACAACATTAGACTACTCAGTTGCGCCCTAACAGTATAACTTTAGAAACAGTACTTTTTCTCATTCAACCGAACAAAGAGTAAAACCCAATTATATTGTTCTATTATGCCCGAGTGTATATTGGCAACGTATCGTTGTCTACGTTCAAGAACCAAAGCAGGAACAACATTAGACTACTCATTTGCGCCACTAACGGTATAACTTTAGAAACGATACTTTTTCTCATTCAACCGAACAAAGAGTGAAACCTAATTATATAGTTCTATTATGCCCCGAGAGTGTATATTGGCAACGTATCGTTGTCTACGTCCACAAGAACAAAAACCAGAACAACATTACACTACTCAGTTGCGCCCTAACAGAATAACTTTGGAAACAGTACTTTTTCTCATTCCACCGAACAAAGAGTAAAACCCAATTATATTGTTCTATTATGCCCCGAGAGTGTATATTGGCAACGTATCGTTGTCTACGTTCACAAGAACAAAAACTGGAACAACATTAGACGACTCAGTTGCGCCCTAACAGTATAACTTTAGAAACAGTACTTTTTCTCATTCAACCGAACAAAGAGTGAAACCTAATTATATAGTTCTATTTTGCCCGAGTGTATATTGGCAACGTATCGTTGTCTACGTTCACAAGAACCAAAACCGGAACAACATTAGACTACTCAGTTGCGCCCTAACAGTATAACTTTAGAAACAGTACTTTTTCTCATTCAACCGAACAAAGAGTGAAAAAATTTTATAGTTCTATTATGCCCCGAGAGTGTATATTGGCAACGTATCGTTGTCTAAGTTCACAAGAACCAAAACCGGAACAACATTAGACTACTCAGTTGCGCCCTAACAGTATAACTTTAGAAACAGTACTTTTTCACATTCAACCGAACAAAGAGTGAAACCTAATTATATAGTTCTATTATGCCCCGAGAGTGTATATTGGCAACGTATCGTTGTCTACGTTCACAAGAACCAAAACCGGAACAAAATAAGACTACTCAGTTGCGCCCAAACAGTATAACTTTGGAAACAGTACTTTTTCTCATTCCACCGAACAAAGAGTAAAACCCAATTATATTGTTCTATTATGCCCCGAGAGTGTATATTGGCAACGTATCGTTGTCTAAGTTCACAAGAACCAAAGCAGGAACAACATTAGACTACTTAGTTGCGCCCTAACAGTATAACTTTAGATACAGTACTTTTTCTCATTCAACCGAACAAAGAGTGAAACCTAATAATATTGTTCTATTATGCCCCGAGAGTATATATTGGCAACGTATCGTTGTCTCGTTCTAAGAACCAAAAGCCGGAACAACATAAGACTACTCGGTTGCGCCCCAAACGGTATAACTTTGGAAACAGTACTTTTCTCATTCAACCGAACAAAGAGTAAAACCCAATTATATTGTTCTATTATGCCCCGAGAGTGTATATTGGCAACGTATCGTTGTCTACGTTCACTAGAACCAAAACCGGAACAACATTAGACTACTTAGTTGCGCCCTAACAGTATAACTTTAGATACAGTACTTTTTCCCATTCAACCGAACAAAGAGTGAAACCTAATAATATAGTTCTATTATGCCCCGAGAGTGTATATTGGCAACGTATCGATGTCTACGTTCACAAGAACCAAAAGCAGGAACAACATAAGACTACTCGGTTGCGCCCAAACGGTATAACTTTGGAAACGGTACTTTTTCTCATTCCACCGAACAAAGAGTAAAACCCAATTATATTGTTCTATTATGCCCCGAGAGTGTATATTGGCAACGTATCGTTGTCTACGTTCACAAGAACCAAAACCGGAACAAAATTAGACTACTCAGTTGCGCCCTAACAGTATAACTTTAGAAACAGTACTTTTTCTCATTCAACCGAACAAAGAGTGAAACCCAATTATATTATTCTATTATGCCCCGATGCTGTATATTGGCAACGTATCGTTGCCTGCGTTCACAAGAACCAAAACCGGAACAACATTTGACTACTCAGTTGCGCCCTAGGAGTATAACTTTAGAAACAGTACTTTTTCTCATTCTGCCGAACAAAGAGTGAAACCCAATTATATTGTTCTATTATGCCCCGAGAGTGTATATTGGCAACGTATCGTTGTTTACGTTCACAAGAACCAAAGCAGGAACAACATAAGACTACTCGGTTGCGCCCCAAACGGTATAACTTTGGAAACGGTACTTTTCTCTTCGAACAAAGAGTAAAACCCAATTATATTGTTCTATTATGCCCGAGAGTGTATATTGGCAACGTATCGTTGTCTACGTTCACAAGAACCAAAACCGGAACAACATTAGACTACTCAGTTGCGCCCTAACAGGTATAACTTTAGAAACGGTACTTTTTCTCATTCAACCGAACAAAGAGTGAAACCTAATTATATAGTTCTATTTTGCCCGAGAGTGTTTATTGGCAACGTATCGTTGTCTACGTTCACAAGAACCAAAACCAGAACAACATAAGACTACTCAGTTGCGCCCTAACAGTATAACTTTGGAAACAGTACTTTTTCTCATTCCACCGAACAAAGAGTAAAACCCAATTATATTATTCTATTATGCCCCGAGAGTGTATATTGGCAACGTATCGTTGTCTACGTTCACAAGAACCAAAACCGGAACAACATTAGACTACTCATTTGCGCCCTAACAGTATAACATTAGAAACAGTACTTTTTCTCATTCAACCGAACAAAGAGTGAAACCTAATTATATAGTTCTATTATGCCCCGAGAGTGTATATTGGCAACGTATCGTTGTCTACGTCCACAAGAACAAAAACCGGAACAACATTACACTACTCAGTTGCGCCCTAACAGAATAACTTTGGAAACAGTACTTTTTCTCATTCCACCGAACAAAGAGTAAAACCCAATTATATTGTTCTATTATGCCCCGGGAGTGTATATTGGCAACGTATCGTTGTCTACGTTCACAAGAACCAAAACCGGAACAACATTAGACTACTTAGTTGCGCCCTAACAGTATAACTTTAGAAACAGTACTTTTTCTCATTCAACCGAACAAAGAGTGAAACCTAATTATATAGTTCTATTATGCCCCGAGAGTGTATATTGGCAACGTATCGTTGTCTACGTTCACAAGAACCAAAACCGGAACAACATAAGACTACTCAGTTGCGCCCTAACAGTATAACTTTAGAAACAGTACTTTTTCTCATTCAACCGAACAAAGAGTGAAACCTAATAATATTGTTCTATTATGCCCTGAGAGTGTATATTGGCAACGTATCGTTGTCTAAGTTCTAAGAACCAAAGCGGAACAACATTTGACTACTCGGTTTGCGCCTAACGGTATAACTTTAGAAACGTGTACTTTTTCACATTCAAGAACAAAGAGTGAAACCTAATTATATAGTTCTATTATGCCCCAGAGTGTATATTGGCAACGTATCGTTGTCTACGTTCACAAGAACCAAAAGCAGGAACAACATAAGACTACTCGGTTGCGCCCAAACGGTATAACTTTGGAAACGGTACTTTTCTCATTCCACCGAACAAAGAGTAAAACCCAATTATATTGTTCTATTATGCCCCGAGAGTGTATATTGGCAACGTATCGTTGTCTACGTTCACAAGAACCAAAGCAGGAACAACATTAGACTACTCGGTTGCGCCTAACGGTATAACTTTAGAAACGATGCTTTTTCTCATTCAAGAACAAAGAGTGAAACCTAATTATATAGTTCTATTTTGCCCGAGAGTGTTTATTGGCAACGTATCGTTGTCTACGTTCACAAGAACCAAAACCGAACAACATAAGACTACTCGATTTGCGCCCTAACGGTATAACTTTGGAAACAGTACTTTTCTCATTCCAGAACAAAGAGTAAAACCCAATTATATTGTTCTATTATGCCCGAGTGTATATTGGCAACGTATCGTTGTCTACGTTCACAAGAACCAAAAGCGGAACAACATTAGACTACTCATTTGCGCCCTAACGGTATAACTTTAGAAACGTACTTTTTCTCATTCAACCGAACAAAGAGTGAAACCTAATTATATAGTTCTATTATGCCCGAGAGTGTATATTGGCAACGTATCGTTGTCTCGTCCACAAGAACAAAAAAGCGGAACAACATTACACTACTCGGTTAACGCCTAACGGAATAACTTTGGAAACGATACTTTTTCTCATTCCACCGAACAAAGAGTAAAACCCAATTATATTGTTCTATTATGCCCAGTGTATATTGGCAACGTATCGTTGTCTACGTTCACAAGAACCAAAGCAGGAACAACATTAGACTACTTAGTTGCGCCCTAACGGTATAACTTTAGAAACGTACTTTTTCTCATTCACCGAACAAAGAGTGAAACCTAATTATATAGTTCTATTTTGCCCGAGAGTGTATATTGGCAACGTATCGTTGTCTACGTTCTAAGAACCAAAGCAGGAACAACATAAGACTACTCGGTTGCGCCCTAACGGTATAACTTTAGATACGGTACTTTTCTCATTCAACCGAACAAAGAGTGAAACCTAATTATATTGTTCTATTATGCCCCGAGAGTGTATATTGGCAACGTATCATTGTCTAAGTTCACAAGAACCAAAACCGGAACAACATTAGACTACTCAGTTGCGCCCTAACAGTATAACTTTAGAAACAGTACTTTTTCTCATTCAACCGAACAAAGAGTGAAACCTAATTATATAGTTCTATTATGCCCCGAGAGTGTATATTGGCAACATATCGTTGTCTACATTCACAAGAACCAAAACCGGAACAAAATAAGACTACTCAGTTGCGCCCAAACAGTATAACTTTGGAAACAGTACTTTTTCTCATTCCACAAAGAGTAAAACCCAATTATATTGTTCTATTATGCCCCGAGAGTGTATATTGGCAACGTATCGTTGTCTACGTTCACAAGAACCAAAACCGGAACAACATTAGACTACTTAGTTGCGCCCTAACAGTATAACTTTAGAAACAGTACTTTTTCTCATTCAACCGAACAAAGAGTGAAACCTAATTATATTGTTCTATTATGCCCGAGAGTATATATTGGCAACGTATCGTTGTCTACGTTCTAAGAACCAAACCAGGAACAACATAAGACTACTCGGTTGCGCCAAACGGTATAACTTTGGAAACGATGCTTTTCTCATTCCAGAACAAAGAGTGAAACCCAATTATATTGTTCTACTATGCCCCGAGAGTGTATATTGGCAACGTATCGTTGTCTACGTTCACAAGAACCAAAACCGGAACAACATTAGACTACTTAGTTGCGCCCTAACAGTATAACTTTAGAAACAGTACTTTTTCTCATTCAACCGAACAAAGAGTGAAACCTAATAATATTGTTCTATTTTGCCCCGAGAGTGTATATTGGCAACGTATCGTTGTCTACGTTCACAAGAACCAAAACCGGAACAACATTAGACTACTCAGTTGCGCCCTAACAGTATAACTTTGGAAACAGTACTTTTCTCATTCCATAGAACAAAGAGTAAAACCCAATTATATTGTTCTATTATGCCCAGAGTGTATATTGGCAACGTATCGTTGTCTACGTTCACAAGAACCAAAAGCGGAACAACATTAGACTACTCAGTTGCGCCCTAACAGTATAACTTTAGAAATAGTACTTTTTCTCATTCAACCGAACAAATAGTGAAACCTAATTATATAGTTCTATTATGCCCCGAGAGTGTATATTGGCAACGTATCGTTGTCTACGTTCACAAGAACCAAAACCGGAACAACATAAGACTACTCAGTTGCGCTCTAACAGTATAACTTTAGAAACAGTACTTTTTCTCATTCAACCGAACAAAGTGTGAAACCTAATTATATTGTTCTATTATGCCCTGAGAGTGTATATTGGCAACGTATCGTTGTCTAAGTTCACAAGAACCAAACCGGAACAACATTAGACTACTCAGTTGCGCCCTAACAGTATAACTTTAGAAACAGTACTTTTTCTCATTCAACCGAACAAAGAGTGAAACCTAATTATATAGTTCTATTATGCCCCGAGAGTGTTTATTGGCAACGTATCGTTGTCTATGTTCACAAGAACCAAAACCGGAACAACATAAGACTACTCGGTTAGCCCTAACGGTATAACTTTGGAAACGAGTACTTTTTCTCATTCCACCGAACAAAGAGTAAAACCCAATTATATTGTTCTATTATGCCCAGAGTGTATATTGGCAACGTATCGTTGTCTACGTTCACGAGAACAAAAGCCGGAACAACATTAGACTACTCATTTGCGCCCTAACAGTATAACTTTAGAAACAGTACTTTTTCTCATTCAACCGAACAAAGAGTGAAACCTAATTATATAGTTCTATTATGCCCCGAGAGTGTATATTGGCAACGTATCGTTGTCTACGTTCACAAGAACCAAAACCGGAACAAGATAAGACTACTCAGTTGCGCCCAAACAGTATAACTTTGGAAACAGTACTTTTTCTCATTCCACCGAACAAAGAGTAAAACCCAATTATATTGTTCTATTATACCCCCAGAGTGTATATTGGCAACGTATCGTTGTCTACGTTCACAAGAACCAAAAGCAGGAACAACATTAGACTACTTAGTTGCGCCCTAACGGTATAACTTTAGAAAGCAGTACTTTTCTCATTCAATAGAACAAAGAGTGAAACCTAATTATATAGTTCTATTATGCCCCGAGAGTGTATATTGGCAACGTATCGTTGTCTACGTTCACAAGAACCAAAGCCGGAACAACATAAGACTACTCAGTTGCGCCCTAACAGTATAACTTTAGATACAGTACTTTTTCTCATTCAACCGAACAAAGAGTGAAACCTAATAATATTGTTCTATTATGCCCTGAGAGTGTATATTGGCAACGTATCATTGTCTAAGTTCACAAGAACCAAAACCGGAACAACATTAGACTACTCAGTTGCGCCCTAACAGTATAACTTTAGAAACAGTACTTTTTCTCATTCAACCGAACAAAGAGTGAAACCTAATTATATAGTTCTATTATGCCCCGAGAGTGTATATTGGCAACGTATCGTTGTCTACGTTCACAAGAACCAAAACCGGAACAACATAAGACTACTCAGTTGCGCCCAAACAGTATAACTTTGGAAACAGTACTTTTTCTCATTCCACCGAACAAAGAGTAAAACCCAATTATATTGTTCTATTATGCCCCGAGAGTGTATATTGGCAACGTATCGTTGTCTACGTTCACAAGAACCAAAACCGGAACAACATTAGACTACTTAGTTGCGCCCTAACAGTATAACTTTAGATACAGTACTTTTTCTCATTCAACCGAACAAAGAGTGAAACCTAATAATATTGTTCTATTATGCCCTGAGAGTGTATATTGGCAACGTATCGTTGTCTACGTTCACAAGAACCAAAACAGGAACAACATAAGACTACTCGGTTGCGCCCAAAACGGTATAACTTTGGAAACGATACTTTTTCTCATTCCACCGAACAAAGAGTAAAACCCAATTATATTGTTCTATTATGCCCGAGAGTGTATATTGGCAACGTATCGTTGTCTACGTTCACAAGAACCAAAAGCAGGAACAACATTAGACTACTTAGTTGCGCCCTAACGGTATAACTTTAGATACGGTACTTTTTCTCATTCAAGAACAAAGAGTGAAACCTAATAATATTGTTCTATTTTGCCCAGAGTGTATATTGGCAACGTATCGTTGTCTACGTTCACAAGAACCAAAGCGGAACAACATAAGACTACTCGGTTGCGCCCAAACGGTATAACTTTGGAAACGGTACTTTTCTCATTCCACCGAACAAAGAGTAAAACCCAATTATATTGTTCTATTATGCCCGAGAGTGTATATTGGCAACGTATCGTTGTCTACGTTCACAAGAACCAAAGCAGGAACAACATTAGACTACTCGATTGCTTACTAACAGTATAACTTTAGAAATAGTACTTTTTCTCATTCAACCGAACAAATAGTGAAACCTAATTATATAGTTCTATTATGCCCCAGAGTGTATATTGGCAACGTATCGTTGTCTACGTTCACAAGAACCAATACGGAACAACATAAGACTACTCGGTTGCGCTCTAACGGTATAACTTTAGAAAGCAGTACTTTTTCTCGTTGAATAGAACAAAGAGTAAAACCTAATTATATTGTTCTATTATGCCCCGAGAGTGTATATTGGCAACGTATCGTTGTCTACGTTCACAAGAACCAAAACCGGAACAACATTAGACTACGCAGTTGCGCCCTAACAGTATAACTTTGGAAACAGTACTTTTTCTCATTCAATCGAACAAAGAGTAAAACCTAATTATATTGTTCTATTACGCCCCGAGAGTGTAAATTTGAAACGTATCGTTGTCTACGTTCGAGAAGAACCAAAAGCGGAACAACATAAGACTACTCGGTTGCGCCCTAACGGTATAACTTTGGAAACGTACTTTTCTCATTCCACCGAACAAAGAGTAAAACCCAATTATATTGTTCTATTATGCCCGAGTGTATATTGGCAACGTATCGTTGTCTACGTTCACAAGAACCAAAGCAGGAACAACATTAGACTACACATTTGCGCCCTAACGTATAACTTTAGAAACCGTACTTTTCTCATTCAACCGAACAAAGAGTGAAACCCAATTATATTGTTCTATTATGCCCCGAGAGTGTATATTGGCAACGTATCGTTGTCTACGTTCACAAGAACCAAAGCCGGAACAACATTAGACTACTCGATTTGCGCCCTAACGGTATAACTTTAGAAAGCAGTACTTTTTCTCATTCAATAGAACAAGAGTGAAACCTAATTATATAGTTCTATTTTGCCCGAGAGTGTTTATTGGCAACGTATCGTTGTCTACGTTCACAAGAACCAAAACCGAACAACATAAGACTACTCGGTTGCGCCTAACGGTATAACTTTGGAAACAGTACTTTTCTCATTCCACCGAACAAAGAGTAAAACCCAATTATATTGTTCTATTATGCCCGGGAGTGTATATTGGCAACGTATCGTTGTCTACGTTCACAAGAACCAAAGCAGGAACAACATTAGACTACTCGGTTGCGCCACTAACGGTATAACTTTAGAAAGCAGTACTTTTTCACATTCAAATAGAACAAAGAGTGAAACCTAATTATATAGTTCTATTATGCCCAGAGTGTATATTGGCAACGTATCGTTGTCTACGTTCTAAGAACCAAAGCGGAACAACATAAGACTACTCGGTTGCGCCCAAACGGTATAACTTTGGAAACGGTACTTTTCTCATTCCACCGAACAAAGAGTAAAACCCAATTATATTGTTCTATTATGCCCGAGAGTGTATATTGGCAACGTATCGTTGTCTACGTTCACAAGAACCAAAGCAGGAACAACATTAGACTACTCGATTGCGCCCTAACGGTATAACTTTAGAAATAGTACTTTTTCTCATTCAGAACAAATAGTGAAACCTAATTATATAGTTCTATTATGCCCGAGAGTGTATATTGGCAACGTATCGTTGTCTACGTTCACAAGAACCAAAACCGGAACAACATAAGACTACTCGATTTGCGCTCTAACGGTATAACTTTAGAAAGCAGTACTTTTTCTCATTCAAGAACAAAGTGTGAAACCTAATTATATTGTTCTATTATGCCACGAGAGTGTATATTGGCAACGTATCGTTGTCTAAGTTCACAAGAACCAAAAGGAACAACATTAGACTACTCGGTTGCGCCCTAACGGTATAACTTTAGAAAACAGTACTTTTTCTCATTCAAGAACAAAGAGTGAAACCTAATTATATAGTTCTATTTTGCCCGAGAGTGTATATTGGCAACGTATCGTTGTCTACGTTCGAAGAACCAAAGCAGGAACAACATAAGACTACTCGGTTGCGCCACTAACGGTATAACTTTGGAAACGATTACTTTTTCTCATTCCACCGAACAAAGAGTAAAACCTAATTATATTGTTCTATTATGCCCCGAGAGTGTATATTGGCAACGTATCGTTGTCTACGTTCACAAGAACCAAAACCGGAACAACATTAGACTACACATTTGCGCCCTAACAGTATAACTTTAGAAACAGTACTTTTTCTCATTCAACCGCACAAAGAGTGAAACCCAATTATATTGTTCTATTATGCCCCGAGAGTGTATATTGGCAACGTATCGTTGTCTACGTTCACAAGAACCAAAACCGGAACAACATTAGACTACTCGGTTGCGCCACTAACGGTATAACTTTAGAAACGTACTTTTTCTCATTCAACCGAACAAAGAGTGAAACCTAATTATATAGTTCTATTATGCCCCGAGAGTGTTTATTGGCAACGTATCGTTGTCTATGTTCACAAGAACCAAAACCGGAACAACATTAGACTACTCAGTTGCGCCCTAACAGTATAACTTTAGAAACAGTACTTTTTCTCATTCAACCGAACAAAGAGTGAAACCTAATTATATAGTTCTATTATGCCCCGAGAGTGTATATTGGCAACGTATCGTTGTCTACGTTCACAAGAACCAAAACCGGAACAACATTAGACTACTCAGTTGCGCCCAAACAGTATAACTTTGGAAACAGTACTTTTTCTCATTCCACCGAACAAACAGTAAAACCCAATTATATTGTTCTATTATGCCCCGAGAGTGTATATTGGCAACGTATCATTGTCTACGTTCACAAGAACCAAAACCGGAACAACATTAGACTACTCAGTTGCGCCCTAACAGTATAACTTTAGAAACAGTACTTTTTCTCATTCAATCGAACAAATAGTGAAACCTAATTATATAGTTCTATTATGCCCCGAGAGTATATATTAGCAACGTATCGTTGTCTACGTTCACAAGAACCAAAACCGGAACAACAAAAGACTACTCAGTTGCGCCCTAACAGTATAACTTTGGAAACAGTACTTTTTCTCATTCCACCGAACAAAGAGTAAAACCCAATTATATTGTTCTATTTTGCCCCGGGAGTGTATATTGGCAACGTATCGTTGTCTACGTTCACAAGAACCAAAACCGGAACAACATTAGACTACTCAGTTGCGCCCTAACAGTATAACTTTAGAAACAGTACTTTTCACATTCAAGAACAAAGAGTAAAACCTAATTATATTGTTCTATTATGCCACGAGAGTGTATATTGGCAACGTATCGTTGTCTACGTTCACAAGAACCAAACCCGGAACCACATTAGACTACTCAGTTGCGCCCTAACAGTATAACTTTAGAAACAGTACTTTTTCTCATTCAACCGAACAAAGAGTAAAACCTAATTATATAGTTCTATTATGCCCCGAGAGTGTATATTGGCAACGTATCGTTGTCTACGTTCACAAGAACCAAAACCGGAACAACATAAGACTACTCGATTTGCGCCCAAATAGTATAACTTTGGAAACGTACTTTTTCTCATTCCACCAAGAACAAAGAGAAAACCCCAATTATATTGTTCTTTTACCCCCCGAGTGTATATTGGCAACGTATCATTGTCTACGTTCACAAGAACCAAAACCGGAACAACATTAGACTACTCAGTTGCGCCCTAACAGTATAACTTTAGAAACAGTACTTTTTCTCATTCAATCGAACAAAGAGTGAAACCTAATTATATAGTTCTATTATGCCCCGAGAGTATATATTAGCAACGTATCGTTGTCTACGTTCACAAGAACCAAAACCGGAACAACATTAGACTACTCAGTTGCGCCCTAACAGTATAACTTTAGAAACAGTACTTTTTCACATTCAACCGAACAAAGAGTGAAACCTAATTATATTGTTCTATTATGCCCTGAGAGTGTATATTGGCAACGTATCGTTGTCTAAGTTCACAAGAACCACAGCCAGGAACAACATAAGACTACTCGGTTGCGCCCAAACGGTATAACTTTAGAAACAGTACTTTTTCTCATTCAACCGAACAAAGAGTGAAACCCAATTATATTGCTCTATTATGCCCCGAGAGTGTATATTGGCAACGTATCGTTGTCTACGTCCACAAGAACCAAAACCGGAACAACATTAGACTACTCAGTTGCGCCCTAACAGTATAACTTTAGAAATAGTACTTTTTCTCATTCAACCGAACAAAGAGTGAAACCTAATTATATAGTTCTATTATGCCCCGAGAGTGTATATTGGCAACGTATCGTTGTCTACGTTCACAAGAACCAAAACCGGAACAACATAAGACTACTCGGTTGCGCCCTAACGGTATAACTTTGGAAAGCAGTACTTTTCTCATTCCAGAACAAAGAGTAAAACCCAATTATATTGTTGTATTACGCCCTGAGAGTGTATATTGGCAACGTATCGTTGTCTACGTTCACAAGAACCAAAACCGGAACAACATTAGACTACTTAGTTGCGCCCTAACAGTATAACTTTAGATACAGTACTTTTTCTCATTCAACCGAACAAAGAGTGAAACCTAATAATATTGTTCTATTATGCCACAGTGTAAATTGGCAACGGAACGTTGTCCAAGTTCAAAAGAACCAAAACCGGAACAACATTAGACTACTCAGTTGCGCCCTAACAGTATAACTTTAGAAACAGTACTTTTTCTCATTCAACCGAACAAAGAGTGAAACCTAATTATATAGTTCTATTATGCCCCGAGAGTGTATATTGGCAACGTATCGTTGTCTACGTTCACACGAACCAAAGCAGGAACAACATAAGACTACTCGGTTGCGCCCCAAACAGTATAACTTTAGAAACAGTACTTTTTCTCATTCCACCGAACAAAGAGTAAAACCCAATTATATTGTTCTATTATGCCCAAGGAGTGTATATTGGCAACGTATCGTTGTCTACGTTCACAAGAACCAAAACCGGAACAACATTAGACTACTCAGTTGCGCCCTAACAGTATAACTTTAGAAATAGTACTTTTTCTCATTCAACCGAACAAATAGTGAAACCTAATTATATAGTTCTATTATGCCCGAGAGTGTATATTGGCAACGTATCGTTGTCTACGTTCACAAGAACCAAAAGCAGGAACAACATAAGACTACTCGGTTGCGCTCTAACGGTATAACTTTAGAAACGTACTTTTTCTCATTCAATAGAACAAAGTGTGAAACCTAATTATATTGTTCTATTATGCCCGAGAGTGTATATTGGCAACGTATCGTTGTCTAAGTTCACAAGAACCAAAACCGGAACAACATTAGACTACTCGGTTGCGCCTAACGGTATAACTTTAGAAAGCAGTACTTTTCTCTTTCAACCGAACAAAGAGTGAAACCTAATTATATTGTTCTATTATGCCCCGAGAGTGTATATTGGCAACGTATCGTTGTCTACGTTCACAAGAACAAAAGCCGGAACAACATAAGACTACTCGATTGCGCCTAACGTATAACTTTGGAAAGCAGTACTTTTCTCATTCCAGAACAAAGAGTAAAACCCAATTATATTGTTCTATTATGCCCCGAGTGTATATTGGCAACATATCGTGGTCTACGTTCACAAGAACCAAAACCGGACCAACATTAGGCTACTCAGTTGCGCCCTAACAGTATAACTTTGGAACCAGTACTTTTTCTCATTCAATCGAACAAAGAGTAAAACCTAATTATATTGTTCTATTATGCCCCGAGAGTGTATATTGGCAACGTATCGTTGTCTACGTTCACAAGAACCAAAACAGGAACAACATTAGACTACTCAGTTGCGCCCTAACAGTATAACTTTAGAAACAGTACTTTTTCTCATTCAACCGAACAAAGAGTGAAACCTAATTATATAGTTCTATTTTGCCCCGAGAGTGTTTATTGGCAACGTATCGTTGTCTACGTTCACAAGAACCAAAACCGGAACAACATTAGACTACTCGGTTAAGCCCTAACGGTATAACTTTGGAAACAGTACTTTTTCTCATTCCACCGAACAAAGAGTAAAACCCAATTATATTGTTCTATTATGCCCCGAGAGTGTATATTGGCAACGTATCGTTGTCTACGCTCACAAGAACCAAAAGCGGAACAACATTAGACTACTCAGTTGCGCCCTAACAGTATAACTTTAGAAACAGTACTTTTTCACATTCAACCGAACAAAGAGTGAAACCTAATTATATAGTTCTATTATGCCCCGAGAGTGTATATTGGCAACGTATCGTTGTCTACGTTCACAAGAACCAAAACAGGAACAACATAAGACTACTCAGTTGCGCCCAAACAGTATAACTTTGGAAACAGTACTTTTTCTCATTCCACCGAACAAAGAGTAAAACCCAATTATATTGTTCTATTATGCCCCGAGAGTGTATATTGGCAACGTATCGTTGTCTACGTTCACAAGAACCAAAACCGAACAACATTAGACTACTCGGTTGCGCCCTAACGGTATAACTTTAGAAATAGTACTTTTTCTCATTCAAGAACAAATAGTGAAACCTAATTATATAGTTCTATTATGCCCGAGTGTATATTGGCAACGTATCGTTGTCTACGTTCACAAGAACCAAAAGCAGGAACAACATAAGACTACTCGATTGCGCCCTAAACAGTATAACTTTAGAAAGAGTACTTTTTCTCATTCAACCGAACAAAGTGTGAAACCTAATTATATTGTTCTATTATGCCCCGAGAGTGTATATTGGCAACGTATCGTTGTCTACGTTCACAAGAACCAAAACCGGAACAACATAAGACTACTCGGTTGCGCCCTAACGGTATAACTTTAGAAACGATTACTTTTTCTCATTCAACCGAACAAAGAGTGAAACCTAATTATATAGTTCTATTTTAGAGTGTATATTGGCAACGTATCGTTGTCTACGTTCGAAGAACCAAAGCGGAACAACATAAGACTACTCGGTTGCGCCCTAACGGTATAACTTTAGAAACAGTACTTTTTCTCATTCAACCGAACAAAGTGTGAAACCCAATTATATTGTTCCATTATGCCCCGAGAGTGTTCATTGGCAGCGTATCGTTGTCTACGTTCACAAGAACCAAAGCCGGAACAACATTAGACTACTCAGTTGAGACCTAACAGTATAACTTTAGAAACAGTACTTTTTCTCATTCAACCGAACAAAGATTGAAACCCAATTATATTGTTCTATTATGCCCCGAGAGTGTATATTGGCAACGTATCGTTGTCTACGTTCACAAGAACCAAAATCGGAACAACATTAGACTACTCAGTTGCGCCCTAACAGTATAACTTTGGAAACAGTACTTTTTCTCATTCCACCGAACAAAGAGTAAAACCTAATTATATTGTTCTATTATGCCCCGAGAGTGTTTATTGGCAACGTATCGTTGTCTATGTTCACAAGAACCAAAACCGGAACAACATTAGACTACTCATTTGCGCCCTAACAGTATAACTTTAGAAACAGTACTTTTTCTCATTCAACCGAACAAAGAGTGAAACCTAATTATATAGTTCTATTATGCCCCGAGAGTGTATATTGGCAACGTATCGTTGTCTACGTTCACAAGAACCAAAACCGGAACAACATTAGACTACTCAGTTGCGCCCAAACAGTATAACTTTGGAAACAGTACTTTTTCTCATTCCACCGAACAAACTGTAAAACCCAATTATATTGTTCTATTATGCCCCGAGAGTGTATATTGGCAACGTATCGTTGTCTACGTTCACAAGAACCAAAACCGGAACAACATTAGACTACTCAGTTGCGCCCTAACTGTATAACTTTAGAAACAGTACTTTTTCTCATTCAACCGAACAAAGAGTGAAACCTAATTATATAGTTCTATTATGCCCCGAGAGTGTATATTAGCAACGTATCGTTGTCTACGTTCACAAGAACCAAAACCGGAACAACATTAGACTACTCAGTTGCGCCCTAACAGTATAACTTTGGAAACAGTACTTTTTCTCATTCCAGAACAAGAGTAAAACCCAATTATATTGTTCTATTTTGCCCGAGTGTATATTGGCAACGTATCGTTGTCTACGTTCACAAGAACCAAAACCGGAACAACATTAGACTACTCATTTGCGCCCTAACAGTATAACTTTAGAAACAGTACTTTTTCACATTCAACCGAACAAAGAGTGAAACCTAATTATATTGTTCTATTATGCCCCGAGAGTGTATATTGGCAACGTATCGTTGTCTAAGTTCACAAGAACCAAAACCAGGAACAACATTAGACTACTCGGTTTGCCCTAACGGTATAACTTTAGAAACAGTACTTTTTCTCATTCAACCGAACAAAGAGTGAAACCTAATTATATAGTTCTATTATGCCCCGAGAGTGTATATTGGCAACGTATCGTTGTCTACGTTCACAAGAACCAAAACCGGAACAACATAAGACTACTCAGTTGCGCCCAAACAGTATAACTTTGGAAACAGTACTTTTTCTCATTCCACAGAACAAAGAGTAAAACCCAATTATATTGTTCTATTATGCCCCGAGAGTGTATATTGGCAACGTATCATTGTCTACGTTCACAAGAACCAAAACCGGAACAACATTAGACTACTCAGTTGCGCCCTAACAGTATAACTTTAGAAACAGTACTTTTTCTCATTCAATCGAACAAAGAGTGAAACCTAATTATATAGTTCTATTATGCCCCGAGAGTATATATTAGCAACGTATCGTTGTCTACGTTCACAAGAACCAAAACCGGAACAACATAAGACTACTCAGTTGCGCCCTAACAGTATAACTTTGGAAACAGTACTTTTTCTCATTCCACCGAACAAAGAGTAAAACCCAATTATATTGTTCTATTATTGTAAGGATGTGAATTCTCGAAATCCGAGAGTTGCACCACGTTTAGAATCGACTGATTGTCGAATGGATGGACTTCAGAAAGTTCGAAGTTGATCCGAAGGCAAAAAGTGCATCGGAGTTGCTCCCGGTGAAGTTCGGAAGCTTTCGGGCGTTTTTGTGCGCGTAGGCGCGAAAACGGAACCCGAAAAGCTATGTTGGGTCGTGAGCTAAATCCGGCATTAGCGTGGATGAAAAGATGATGAAAACGTGTTCGAAAACATGTTTGCAAAGTCTCGGTTGGATTTGAAAAGAATCGGATGCCAAACGAGCGAAACGGAGAAGAAACGACGAAAAGCTGAAAATTTGGCTAAGTCCTTGGAGTAGGCTGATGGTCCCTGGGGGGACCGGTCTCTGAAAAGGGAGACCGGTCCCGGAAGGCTGTCCCGCGAGAGCAGGCTCTCGGGACCGGTCTCGTAAGGGGAGACCGGTCCCAGTGCGAGTGGAGCAAGGCTCTCGGGACCGGTCTGGGTTAGGGAGACCAGGTCCACGAGCCGAAAAATGCCCGATTGGTGCGGTTGCATAGTTGAGGGTCCTTTTAGCATCTTGTTACAATAGAGCTTATAGAGGGTACCACTCTCTCTCCCCCTGTTATTTCCTCACCTCCCTCACCCGATCACTCTCCTCTCTCTCTCTCTAGCAGCAAGAAGAAGGAGAAGAGGATAGAAGAAAGAGAAGGAGAAAAAGGTTGAGATTTTGGTGGAGAAGCATACTTAGAGGAAGATCCTTGGAGTCTTCTTCTTCCTCTCCACCATTGGAGCTCACCATAGAGGTAAGCCCTAGAGAGCTTTCATGGTAGCTTCTTCTAGAGTGTTTTGTACCTCTTAGAAATAATTTTCTTGGAACCCTAGCTTCTCTAAGAAGTGATCTACACGGTCGATTTGAGCTCTAGCGCAAGATTTTGCTCGGGGCAATTTCTAGGGCTCAAATTGGGGGTTTTCTAAATATGTGGTTTTGATCTCTTTTAACCTCATTTCTAACATATTGTTAGGTCCACGAACGCGTGCGAAGCGACGGTTCGTCGATTCGACGAACGGTTTAAGCGATCGAGCCAAACGAAGGCTTTCGGCTTCGATATTGGGCCGGGGAGTCAAAGTAGTGGTTAGAAGCGTCGAGAGCGGCATTCTAACCTCGTGGAACATCCCAAAAGGTGGGGGTGCTTTACCGAAGCCGTTGGGCTCCCTTTTATGTCTAAGTAAATATTGGTCATATTGCACATATATGTACATATGTATATAGTTTTCATGCATGATAGGGTTGGTATGATTAAATGACTATTCTAGTGTGCCTCCTTATCGTGCGTGACTATGGTGTTGCATTAGGACATAGGAGTATGCTTGCATACCTTCCTTATCGTGCGGCACCATAGGCTTGCATTTGGACATAGGAAGCAAAGGAATGAGTATAATGACATCGAACCCTAGAGACAAGAACTATGATTTAGTTATGCATGATTGCCACCTAGAGATATATGAATCAAGTATAGAACTTGATGAATGACAATGACAACATGACTTTATGATATTGTGCAATAACTTAGTGTAAAGAACACTAGAGCTATATGAACCAAGCATAGAACTTGATGAATGACAATGACATATGACATAGTGTAGCGACACTAGTGACATGAACCAAGTAAACAACTTGAGGACATTGACATGGAAACATAGTGTATAGAACACTTATGCATGATTCCCCTGTGTTGGATGCCCTTGTATGGATGCCCTCCAAAGTGGAGGAGATGATCATACTCACACAGTCTGCTCAGCGCTCGTGGTTGGTCGCTCCACACGAGTAGTGCGAGTCTCCGGAGGTCTTGGCACGTGATTCGATAGGGATAGCCTATGTGGAGTCCCGAGGGATAGCCTATGTGGGGTCCCGCAGACAACGCATGAGGTTGAATGTGTTGAGGCGTGGGCGTGCCTACGGGCTAGCCATGGATTGGGTAACAAACTCCAAAGAGTTATGAGATTGGGTACAAAAGTACATATTGAGCATGATAGAATTGCAATTTACTTGATAGAGTTCTATTAGCATGTTGGTGGTTACATGGCTAGAGCATTACTCTTACCTTATTGTTACAGGCAAAGTAGTTATTGCATTTCTTCTATTATGCTTTACTTACCGTATTCTGACTTTAAGATAAATATCTATCTGCTATTGCACTGCTTAGACCTAGTGGGGAGATCGGTGGGGTCGGTGGCCGAGCCCACTGGGAACTAAGGAAGTTAGTTCTCACCCCACTCTATTACAGGTGCAAGTTCGCGGGCGGCTGGTGAGGATCGCGGTAAGGGCATCGCGCCCTAGTTGATAGAGGCCGCCATTTGCATTAGAACCTTCCCGATATCATTTTGGTATAGTCTTATGAACAAGAAAAGAATGTATATTTTGGATATGTAATGACTTATGTGTTTTGGGGAAAAGAACATGTATATTCATTTTGGTGAAAGAATGTAAAGAGATGTAAACAAATGTTGAATGATTGTAATAGATAGATTCTTCTCTCTTTATATTACTTGTATAAAATACTTGTACCTTGCTCTTGTTGTCGTTCGCACCTTTAGGTGCATCTTCTTGTCATGTATGATATAGAATTAAATCTCACTGGGTGATTCTTTGTACATGACTTGTTGTTGAGCCTTGGGCGGACGGGGAGAGTCTTTGTCCGTTCGGCGCACGATCGCGTCCCGAACCGAACCGAATTGGTAGCGGTCTCGGGCGTGAGTATTCTTTTGGTATCAGAGCCACTAAGAGCAAGTAAGAGAGAGTCTAGGATGGACCTAGGAAACCCTAGGACGGTAAACCCTAAGGCTAATAGGTGCGTGAGCGAAACGTGGACCTATGCCATGTGGCGGAAGTTAATACGATTGGGTCGAAGTATTGGTTGAGATACCTCTAGTGGTGAATAGAGATGGATTCAAGGGTATTAGTTCTTGGCTTAAAGTGCTTGTGTTGGGCGGCCGACAACATGACACCGAGAGTCTAGAATGAGTACACTTGTGTGCTTCCGCCTAATTTTTAAATGTTGAGTCTCGTAGATTGTTAATTACGAGTAAGTCGATGGGTTAAGATAACTAACCGGTTTATTGCGGTTCAGGTAGTAATGGCTTAGAGACGCTACACGCGTAGGTCGGGTCCGGCATCGTCGTCGGGAGACCGGATCTACTGGACCTCCTTTGGCGCCGAGTCGACGGGCCCTAGCGAGGTGCGGGAGTTACGGACGCATGATGGCGCGTTGACGGGTCGTTTTGATCGGCTCCGGGAGCTAATGGAGCAACGAGATAGCGGCGACGGCGGCGGCGGCCGGGAATCGTACTCCACCCGCGCCCTCAGTACACGTACCTGAGGCGGCTGAAGGCGAGGGTGTGGCAGCAGTTCCGGTGGCGGCGTGTCCTCCGCCGGCAAGTGCACTTCCGGCGGCGTCGGGTTCGGCAACCCCGATGCTTCGGCGAGGAGACGGAACAAGCGGCGTGACGGCCACGATTCGATTCATGATGTTCCACCCACCCAGCATTGAGGGCGGACATGTCGACCTGGACCTAGCGGACTCATGGATTGACTCAATGGAAATGATGTTCGAGGACTTTAACACCTCGGAGCAAAACAAGGTCTACTTCGCCACGCATTGTCTTGAGAAGACGGCGAAGGTGTGGTGGAAGCGATTGAAGCGAGATCGACCTTCTGATCTCCCACCTATCACCTGGGAGGAGTTCAAGAGGGAGATGTATGCAAATTACTTGCCGGACACAGTGAAGCGAAAGTTGCGAGAGAAGTTCGAGAACCTTGAGGCGGGGAGACCGCTGCGCAGCGGAGTTCGAGCGAGAATTCTCCCGTATTATAGGCGTGTTCGGAAGTGGTTCGAGACGCCAGGACGGGCGGGCCAGTTCTTGCGAGGACTCGGCCGAGCATATATCGGGCGGTGCAGATTCTTAAGCTCACTACGTATGCGGAGGTATTTGATCGTGCATTATGGGCGGAGCACGGCGACGCTCATGTGCGCGAGGAACGTGAGCTTATGGCAGCGTCCAAAGATAAAGGAAAGAAGCGATCGGGCGGTCCTTCGGGGGGTCAGTCAAATTTCAAGAAGCCCCCGAAGAACCCACGAACGCAGTCGTGGAGTCGTGGACCGCAGCAGTGTACTATATGTGGCGGCGGGAATCATCGGGCACATCGGTCTGCAAGCGAGCTGAGCAAGTGCTACAATTGTGGGCAAGAAGGGCACATCGGCGGGCGTCCGGCGAGGCCCGTCTGCCCGTCGGTCGCATCGATTCCATCGACACGGTGTATTATGGAGGAGCTCCACTGCTGCCATGTCGGTGGCGCGTGATGGCTCCGCGTCGGCCGAGTTACCACGACCGGCCGCCGAGCGGACGGGTGATTCGCCGCTCGGCCCAAGTGGAGGAACTGCGAGCGAACATCGTGAAGTTGTGGCAGGTATGGTTTTAGTTAATGGAGTACGCTCCAGAGCTTTGTTTGACACGGGTGCCACTAATTCAATCATAAGTAAATCATTTGCACGAGCTCATGATATAGATATAAAGGCTTGTGAAAAGGTGTGGCGAATGGATAGCCCGGTCGGGTAATTCATATTTATAAAGAATGCCTGCATGTCCGGTGCGAGATAGGTGATGGATAATGCCAATCCGAACCTTAGTGCTAAAAGGGTTGAAGGATTTTGACGTGATATTGGGCATGGGTGGCTTTCGAAATACTATGCGTCGATTGAGTAAAGAGAAAGTGATAACGTTTCGTGAGCGGACAAGAGGAACTTGTTTACAAGGCGTGTAAGAGTTCTTGCTTCGCCGCGACGTGTCGGCGACGAGAGCGAGAAGCTTGTTAGTAGCGGTTGCGCCGCCTATATGGCGGCGTTGTAGAAGTTGAGCGAGTGACCCGACACTCGAGGAACTATCGGATGGTTCGAGAGTTCCCCGACGTATTTCTGCCGAATTACGGGAATACCGCCAGAACGGGAGATCGAGTTGGCAATCGACTTGGCGCCCGGAACCGCGCCGATTTCGAAGGCTCCATATCGGATGGCGCCGGCGGAATTAAAAGAGTTGAGGGCTCAATTGTTGGATCTCCTTGATAAGGAATTTATCCGGCCGAGTGTATCGCCGTGGGGAGCCCCCGTGTTGTTTGTGCGAAAGAAGGATGGGACATTCCGACTCTGCGTGGACTATCGCGAATTGAACAAGGTCACGATCAAGAACAAGTATCCGCTGCCTCGAATCGATGACTTGTTTGATCAATTGCAGGGGTCGAGTGTCTATTCCAAGATTGACCTCCAATCGGGCTATCATCGATTGAGGATTAAGCGGAGGATGTTCGAGAAAACCGCATTCGCACGCGGTATGGACACTATGAATTCACGGTGATGCCGTTTGGGCTCACGAATGCCCGGCGGCGTTCATGGACTTAATGAACCGTGTCTTCGAGAAAGTATTTAGATCGGTTGTGGTAGTCTTCATAGATGACATCGGTCTATTCCCGCGATGACGGGGAACATGCGGAGCATTTACGCTTAGTACTTCAAATCCTTCGGGAGGAGAAGTTATATGCCAAAGCGAAGAAGTGCGACTTTTGGGTGAGGAAGTTGCATTTACGGGGCATGTTATTTCCGAGGCGGAATTTACGGTGACCCGAGGAAAATAGAGGCAATCAAGGATTGGCCGCGCCCTACGAATGTCACGGAAGTCCGAAGCTTTGTGGGCTTAGCGGGCTATTATAGGCGGTTCGTGGAAGGTTTCTCGAAAATTGTAATTCCACTTACCCGTCTAACGAAGAAAGGCACCAAGTTCGTTTGGAGCGACGAGTGCGGCCAGGAGTTTCCAAGAGTTGAAGGATAGATTGACTTCGACTCCGGTGCTCGCGTGGCCGGTGCAAGGCGAAGACTTCGTGGTTTATAGCGACGCGTCTTATTCAGGCTTGGGGTGTGTTCTGATGCAGGGCGGGAAGGTAATCGCATATGCGGCTCGTCGATTGAAGACCTACGAGAAGAACTACCCTATCCATGACTTAGAGCTAGCCGCTGTGGTATTTGCTCTTAAGTTGTGGAGGCACTACTTGTATGGCGCGCGTTGCGAAATATACACGGACCACAAAAGTACGAAGTATTTGTTTACGCGAAAGAGAGCGAATATGCGCCAACGGCGTGGTTGGAGTTATTAAAGGATTATGATGTCTCGATCCTTTACCACCAGGAAACGAATGTAGTCGCCGATGCTCTCGTGAGAAAATCGGTAGAGAACCTTGCATTGAAGGTTACGGCTCAAGATCCTCTATGCCGGGAGCTGAGACGGCTAGATCTTGGGGTAGTAGCTCCAGAAGTACCGGCGATTTTAGCGGCTCTTATTGTTACACCGACCTTGTTGGAGCGGATCAAGAGTCTTCAATCCGCGGACCCTAATCTCCAAAAGGTGCGGCGCGACATTGAGAGCGGACACGGTGGCGACTTCACCATAGATGCCGTGGGTGCACTCCGATTCCGTAGCCGGTGGTGTGTACCCGAGAATGAAGAGGTCCGAAAGCTGATTTTGGAGGAAGCTCATCGGGCTCCTTATAGTATTCACCCGGGCGGCACCAAAATGTACAGAGACCTAAAGATGCAGTACTGGTGGCCGGGGATGAAGGCTGACATTGGACGCTATGTGGCGCAATGTTTAGTATGTCAGCAAGTGAAAGCAGAGCGCCAATACCCAGCGGGGAAGCTTCAGAGCCTACCTATCCCAGTTTGGAAATGGGAAGATATCGCGATGGATTTCGTGGTCGGATTGCCTCGTTCGACGGGCGGCCACGACGCGATTTGGGTGATTGTGGACCGTATGTCAAAGTCGGCGCACTTTTTACCGATCCACACGACATGGTCAGGTGAGAAACTGGCGCAGGTATATCTTGATGAGGTGGTCAGATTGCATGGGGTGCCGAAGTCGATTGTGTCAGACCGAGATCCCCGATTCACCTCACATTTCTGGAAGAGCCTACAGGAAGCACTTGGCACACGACTCGAGTTCAGTACCGCGTTTCACCCTCAGACAGATGGACAGTCAGAGAGGACTATTCAGATTCTGGAGGATATGTTGCGGGCGTGTGTCATTGACTATAAAGGAAGTTGGGCCAAATATTTGCCAATGGCCGAGTTCGCCTACAATAATAGTTACCAAGCTAGTGTGGAGATGGCACCGTTTGAAGTCCTTTACGGGCGGAAATGCCGATCTCCTGTACATTGGGGTGATGTAGGTGAGCGGGCCATGGTTGGTCCCGAAGTGTTGCGGGAGGCGGAAGAAAAAGTTCGCCTCGCTCGCCAACGGATGCTTACGGCGCAATCGAGACAGCGAAGTTATGCGAATAAGCGTCGAAGAGACTTGGAATTCGCGGTAGGAGATCGCGTGTTCTTGAAGGTTTCGCCTATGAGAGGCGTGAGGCGGTTTGGAGTTCGAGGAAAGTTGAGTCCTCGATATATTGGGCCGTTTGAAGTGTTGGAACGTATTGGAGCGGTAGCATATCGGATTGCATTGCCGCCGCACCTAGCGGACGTTCACAACGTGTTTCACATTTCCAACCTTCGGAAATATGTTCACAATCCCGAACATGCCATGATGTTTGAACCGCCGGAGCTTCAAGAGGACTTGAGCTATGAAGCGTTTCCGGTGGCAATTATTGCTCGGGAGGTGCGCAAGTTACGGAATCGCGAAATTCCTTATGTTCGAGTTCGGTGGAGCAATCACGACGATCGTGAAGCCACTTGGGAGCTCGAGAGCGAGATGAAGATGCATCATCCTCATTTATTCGAGGAGTGAGGTATGGATTTAAGTTTAAGTTTAAGTTTAAGTTTGATTTAAGGGTTCGTTTCGAGGACGCAACTCTTTTTAAGGCGGGGAGGATGTATGGATGTGAATTCTCGAAATCCGAGAGTTGCACCACGTTTAGAATCGGCGATTGTCGAATGGATGGACTTGAGAAAGTTCGAAGTTGATCCGAAGGCAAAAAGTGCATCGGAGTTGCTCCGGTGAAGTTCGGAAGCTTTCGGGCGTTTTTGTGCGCGTAGGCGCGAAAACGGAACCCGAAAAGCTATGTTGGGTCGTGAGCTAAATCCGGCATTAGCGTGGATGAAAAGATGATGAAAACGTGTTCGAAAACATGTTTGCAAAGTCTCGGTTGGATTTGAAAAGAATCGGATGCCAAACGAGCGAAAACGGAGAATAAACGACGAATAGCTGAAAATTTGGCTAAGTCCTTGGAGTAGGCTGATGGTCCCTAGGGGGACCGGTCTCTGAAAAGGAGACCGGTCTCGGAAGGCTGTCCCGCGAGCGAGCTCTGCAGGACCGGTCTCGTAAGGGGAGACCGGTCCCAGTGCCAGAGTGGAGCAAGGCTCTCTGGGACCGGTCTGGGTTAGGGAGACCGGTCCGAGCCGAAAAATGCCCGATTGGTGCGGTTGCATAGTTGAAGGTCCTATTAGAATCTTGTTACTATAGAGCTTATAGAGGGTACCACTCTCACTCTCCCTGTTATTTCCTCATCTCCTTCACCCGATCACTCTCTCTCTCTCTCTCTAGCAGCAAGAAGAAGGAGCAGAGGCTAGAAGAAAGAGAAGGAGAAAAAGGTTGAGATTTTGGTGGAGAAGCATACTTAGAGGCAGATCCTTGGAGTCTTCTTCTTCCTCTCCACCATTGGAGCTCACCATAGAGGTAAGCCCTAGAGAGCTTTCATGGTAGCTTCTTCTAGAGTGTTTTGTACCTCTTAGAAATAATTTTCTTGGAACCCTAGCTTCTCTAAGAAGTGATCTACACGGTCGATTTGAGCTCTAGCGCAAGATTTTGCTCGGGGCAATTTCTAGGGCTCAAATGGGGGTTTTCTAAATATGAGGTTTTGATCTCTTTTAACCTCATTTCTAACATATTGTTAGGTCCACGAACGCGTGCGAGCGACGGTTCGTCGATTCGGCGAACGGTTTAAGCGATCGAGCCAAACGAAGGCTTTCGGCTTCGATATTGGGCCGGGAGTCAAAGTAGTGGTTAGAAGCGTCGAGAGCGGCATTCTAACCTCGTGGAACATCCCAAAAGGTGGGGGTGCTTTACCGAAGCCGTTGGGCTCCCTTTTATGTCTAAGTAAATATTGGTCATATTGCACATATATGTACATATGTATATAGTTTTCATGCATGATAGGGTTGGTATGATTAAATGACTATTCTAGTGTGCCTCCTTATCGTGCGTGACTATGGTGTTGCATTAGGACATAGGAGTATGCTTGCATACCTTCCTTATCGTGCGGCACCATAGGCTTGCATTTGGACATAGGAAGCAAAGGAATGAGTATAATGACATCGAACCCTAGAGACAAGAACTATGATTTAGTTATGCATGATTGCCACCTAGAGATATATGAATCAAGTATAGAACTTGATGAATGACAATGACAACATGACTTTATGATATTGTGCAATAACTTAGTGTAAAGAACACTAGAGCTATATGAACCAAGCATAGAACTTGATGAATGACAATGACATATGACATAGTGTAGCGACACTAGTGACATGAACCAAGTAAACAACTTGACGACATTGACATGGAAACATAGTGTATAGAACACTTATGCATGATTCCCCTGTGTTGTATGCCCTTGTATGGAAGCCCTCCCAAGTGGAGGTGATGATCATACTCACACGATCTGCTCGGCGCTCGTGGTTGGTCGCTCCACACGAGTAGTGCGAGTCTCAGGAGGTCTTGGCACGTGATTCGATAGGGATAGCCTATGTGGGGTCCCGAGGGATAGCCTATGTGGGGTCCGCAGACAACCCATGAGGTTGAATGTGTTGAGTCGTGGGCGTGCCTACGGGCTAGCCATGGATTGGGTAACAAACTCCAAAGAGTTATGAGATTGGGTACAAAAGTACATATTGAGCATGATAGAATTGCAATTTACTTGATAGAGTTCTATTAGCATGTTGGTGGTTACATGGCTAGAGCATTACTCTTACCTTATTGTTAAAGGCAAAGTCGTTATTGCATTCCTGCTATTATGCTTTACTTACAGTATTCTGACTTTAAGATAAATATCTATCTGCTATTGCTGCTTAGACCTAGTGGGGAGATCGGTGGGGTCGGTGGCGAGCCCAGGAACTAAGGAAGTTAGTTCTCACCCCACTCTATTACAGGTGCAAGTTCGCGGGCGGCTGGTGAGGATCGCGGTAAGGGCATCGCGCCCTAGTTGATAGAGGCCGCCATTTGCATTAGAACCTTCCCAATATCATTTTGGTATAGTCTTATGAACAAGAAAAGAATGTATATTTTGGATATGTAATGACTTATGTGTTTTGGGGAAAAGAACATGTATATTCATTTTGGTGAAAGAATGTAAAGAGATGTAAACAAATGTTGAATGATTGTAATAGATAGATTCTTCTCTCTTTATATTACTTGTATAAAATACTTGTACCTTGCTCTTGTTGTCGTTCGCACCTTTAGGTGCATCTTCTTGTCATGTATGATATAGAATTAAATCTCACAGGTGATTCTTTGTACATGACTTGTTGTTGAGCCTTGGGCGGACGGGGAAGTCTTTGTCAGATTCGGCGCCTGATCGGCGTCCCCGAACCGAACCGAATTGGTAGCGGTCTCGGGGCGTGACAATTATGCCCCGGGAGTGTATATTGGCAACGTATCGTTGTCTACGTTCACAAGAACCAAAACCGGAACAACATTAGACTACTCAGTTGCGCCCTAACAGTATAACTTTAGAAACAGTACTTTTTCTCATTCAACCGAACAAAGAGTGAAAACTAATTATATTGTTCTATTATGCCCCGAGAGTGTATATTGGCAACGTATCGTTGTCTACGTTCACAAGAACCAAAACCGGAACAACATTAGACTACTCGATTAGCTAAACGGTATAACTTTAGAAGCAGTACTTTTCTCATTCCAATAGAACAAAAGTGAAACCCGATTATATTGTTCTATTATGCCCCGAGAGTGTATATTGGCAACGTATCGTTGTCTACGTTCACAGAACCAAGCGGAACAACATTAGACTACTCGGTTGCGCCTAACGGTATAACTTTAGAAAGCGTACTTTTTCTCATTCAACCAAGACAAGAGTGAAACCCAATTATATTGTTCTATTATGCCCACGAGAGTGTATATTGGCAACGTGTCGTTGTCTGCGTTCACAAGAACCAAAGCAGGAACAACATTAGACTACTCGGTTAAGCACTAACGGTATAACTTTAGAACAGTGCTTTTTCTCATTCAACAAGAGAAAGAGTGAAACCTAATTATATTGTTCTATTATGCCCCAGGAGTGTATATTGCAGCGTATCGTTGTCTCGTTCACAAGAACCAAAAGCGGAACAACATTAGACTACTCGATTCTATAACGTATAACTTTAGAAATAGTACTTTTCTCATTCAATAGAACAAATAGTGAAACCTAATTATATAGTTCTATTATGCCCAGGAGTGTATATTGGCAACGTATCGTTGTCTACGTTCAAGAACCAAAAGCCGGAACAACATTAGACTACTCGGTTGCGCCTAACGGTATAACTTTAGAAACGGTACTTTTTCTCATTCAGCGAACAAAGTGTGAAACCTAATTATATTGTTCTATTATGCCCGAGAGTGTATATTGGCAACGTATCGTTGTCTAAGTTCAAGAACCAAAGGAACAACATTAGACTACTCGTTGCTAACGGTATAACTTTAGAAACGATGCTTTTTCTCATTCAATAGAACAAAGAGTGAAACCTAATTATATTGTTCTATTTTGCCCGAGAGTGTATATTGGCAACGTATCGTTGTCTACGTTCAAGAACCAAAGCGGAACAACATTAGACTACTCGATTGCGCCTAACGGTATAACTTTGGAAACAGTACTTTTCTCATTCAGAACAAAGAGTAAAACCCAATTATATTGTTCTATTATGCCCCAGAGTGTATATTGGCAACGTATCGTTGTCTACGTTCACAAGAACCAAAGCGGAACAACATTAGACTACATTTGCCCTAACGGTATAACTTTAGAAATAGTACTTTTTCTCATTCAACCGAACAAAGAGTGAAACCCAATTATATTGTTCTATTATGCCCCGAGAGTGTATATTGGCAACGTATCGTTGTCTACGTTCACAAGAACCAAAGCGGAACAACATTAGACTACTCGGTTGCCCTAACGGTATAACTTTAGAGTACTTTTCTCATTCAAACAAAGAGTGAAACCTAATTATATGTTCTATTATGCCCGAGAGTGTATATTGGCAACGTATCGTTGTCTATGTTCACAAGAACCAAAGCAGGAACAACATTAGACTACTCGTTCTAACGGTATAACTTTAGAAACGTACTTTTCTCATTCAAGAACAAAGAGTGAAACCTAATTATATTGTTCTATTATGCCCCAGTGTATATTGGCAACGTATCGTTGTCTACGTTCACAAGAACCAAAACCGGAACAACATTAGACTACTCAGTTGCGCCCTAACAGTATAACTTTAGAAACAGTACTTTTTCTCATTCCATAGAACAAAGTGAAACCCAATTATATTGTTCTATTATGCCCCGAGAGTGTATATTGGCAACGTATCGTTGTCTCGTTCAGAACCAAAGCAGGAACAACATTAGACTACTCAATTGCGCCCTAACAGTATAACTTTGGAAACAGTACTTTTTCTCATTCCACAGAACAAAGAGTAAAACCCAATTATATTGTTCTATTATGCCCCGAGAGTGTATATTGGCAACGTATCGTTGTCTACGTTCACAAGAACCAAAACCGGAACAACATTAGACTACTCGGTTGCCCTAACGGTATAACTTTAGAAAGCAGTACTTTTTCTCATTCAATGAACAAAGAGTGAAACCTAATTATATAGTTCTATTATGCCCAGAGTGTATATTGGCAATCGTTGTCTACGTTCACAAGAACCAAACCGGAACAACATTAGACTACTCGGTTCGCCCTAACGGTATAACTTTGGAAACGTACTTTTTCTCATTCATGAACAAAGAGTAAAACCCAATTATATTGTTCTATTATGCCCGAGTGTATATTGGCAACGTATCGTTGTCTACGTTCACAAGAACCAAAGCGGAACAACATTAGACTACTCATTTGCCCTAACGGTATAACTTTAGAAACGTACTTTTTCACATTCAAGCAGAACAAAGAGTGAAACCTAATTATATTGTTCTATTATGCCCGAGAGTGTATATTGGCAACGTATCGTTGTCTAAGTTCACAAGAACCAAAGCGGAACAACATTAGACTACTCGGTTGCGCCAAACGGTATAACTTTAGAAACGGTACTTTTTCTCATTCAAACAAAGAGTGAAACCTAATTATATTGTTCTATTTTGCCCAGAGTGTATATTGGCAACGTATCGTCTACGTTCTAAGAACCAAAGCAGGAACAACATTAGACTACTCGGTTGCGCCCAAACGGTATAACTTTGGAAAACAGTACTTTTCTCATTCCAGAACAAAGAGTAAAACCCAATTATATTGTTCTATTATGCCCAGTGTATATTGGCAACGTATCGTTGTCTACGTTCACAAGAACCAAAACGAACAACATTAGACTACTCGGTTGCGCGGTATAACTTTAGAAACAGTACTTTTTCTCATTCAACCGAACAAAGAGTGAAACCCAATTATATTGTTCTATTAAGCCCCGAGAGTGTATATTAGCAACGTATCGTTGTCTACGTTCACAAGAACCAAAACCGGAACAACATTAGACTACTCGGTTCTAACGGTATAACTTTAAAGTACTTTTTCTCATTCCGAACAAAGAGTAAAACCCAATTATATTGTTCTATTATGCCCGAGTGTATATTGGCAACGTATCGTTGTCTACGTTCACAAGAACCAAAGCAGGAACAACATTAGACTACTCGATTACTATAACTTTAACAAGCAGTACTTTTTCACATTCGAACAAAGGTGAAACCTAATTATATTGTTCTATTATGCCCAGAGTGTATATTGGCAACGTATCGTTGTCTAAGTTCACAAGAACCAAAGCAGAACAACATTAGACTACTCGGTTAACTGGTATAACTTTAGAAACAGTACTTTTTCTCATTCAACCGAACAAAGAGTGAAACCCAATTATATTGTTCTATTATGCCCAGGAGTGTATATTGGCAACGTATCGTTGTCTAAGTTCACAAGAACCAAAGGAACAACATTAGACTACTCGATTGCGCCTAACGGTATAACTTTAGAAAGCAGTACTTTTCTCATTCAATAGAACAAAAGTGAAACCTAATTATATTGTTCTATTATGCCCGAGTGTATATTGGCAACGTATCGTTGTCTACGTTCACAAGAACCAAAAGGAACAACATTAGACTACTCGGTTGCGCTAACGGTATAACTTTAGAAAGCAGTACTTTTCTCATTCAACCAGACAAGAGTGAAACCTAATTATATAGTTCTATTATGCCCGAGTGTATATTGGCAACGTATCGTTGTCTACGTTCACAAGAACCAAAGCAGGAACAACATTAGACTACTCGGTTGCGCCTAACGGTATAACTTTAAAGCAGTACTTTCTCATTCAGCAAGAACAAAGAGTGAAACCTAATTATATTGTTCTATTATGCCACGAGTGTATATTGGCAACGTATCGTTGTCTACGTTCACAAGAACCAAACCGGAACAACATTAGACTACTCGTTGCGCCTAACGTATAACTTTAGAAACGGTACTTTTCTCATTCAATAGAACAAAGAGTGAAACCTAATTATATTGTTCTATTATGCCCGAGAGTGTATATTGGCAACGTATCGTTGTCTACGTTCTAAGAACCAAAGCAGGAACAACATTAGACTACTCGGTTGCGCCTAACGGTATAACTTTGGAAACGACTTTTTCTCATTCCGAACAAAGTGAAACCCAATTATATTGTTCTATTATGCCCGAGTGTATATTGGCAACGTGTTGTCTACGTTCACAAGAACCAAAGCGGAACAACATTAGACTACTCGATTGCCTTGTATAACTTTGGAAAACGTGCTTTTCTCATTCATAGAACAAAGAGTAAAACCCAATTATATTGTTCTATTATGCCCGAGTGTATATTGGCAACGTATCGTTGTCTACGTTCACAAGAACCAAAGCAGGAACAACATTAGACTACTCGTTGCGCCCTAACGGTATAACTTTAGAAAGCAGTACTTTTTCACATTCAATAGAACAAAGAGTGAAACCTAATTATATTGTTCTATTATGCCCGAGAGTGTATATTGCAACGTATCGTTGTCTACGTTCACAAGAACCAAAGCAGGAACAACATTAGACTACTCGTTACTAACGGTATAACTTTAGCAGTACTTTTTCACATTCAACCAGAACAAAAGTGAAACCTAATTATATAGTTCTATTATGCCCGAGTGTATATTGGCAACGTATCGTTGTCGTTCACAAGAACCAGCAACAACATTAGACTACTCGGTTAAGCCTAACGGTATAACTTTGAAAGCAGTACTTTTCTCATTCACCGAACAAAGAGTGAAACCTAATTATATTGTTCTAGTATGCCCAGAGAGTGTATATTGGCAGCGTATCGTTGTCTAATTTCACAAGAACCAAAAGCGGAACAACATTAGACTACTCGATTTAATATAACGGTATAACTTTAGAAAGCAGTACTTTTTCTCATTCAACCGAACAAAGAGTGAAACCTAATTATATTGTTCTATTATGCCCAGAGTGTATATTGGCGTATCGTTGTCTACGTTCACAAGAACCAAAGGAACAACATTAGACTACTCGATTCTCTAACGGTATAACTTTAGAAACGAGTTTTTTCTCATTCAAACAAAGAGTGAAACCTAATTATATTGTTCTATTATGCCCCGAGAGTGTATATTGGCAACGTATCGTTGTCTACGTTCACAAGAACCAAAATCGGAACAACATTAGACTACTCGGTTCTAACGGTATAACTTTAGAAACGTACTTTTTCTCATTCAAACAAGAGTGAAAACCAATTATATTGTTCTATTATGCCCCGAGAGTGTATATTGGCAACGTATCGTTGTCTACGTTCACAAGAACCAAAACCGGAACAACATTAGACTACTCAGTTGCGCCCAAAACGGTATAACTTTGGAAAGCAGTACTTTTCTCATTCCAGAACAAAGTAAACCAATTATATTGTTCTATTATGCCCGAGAGTGTATATTGGCAACGTATCGTTGTCTCGTTCACAAGAACCAAAGCAGGAACAACATTAGACTACTCGATTAAACGGTATAACTTTAGCAGTACTTTTTCTCATTCAAGAACAAAGAGTAAAACCCAATTATATTGTTCTATTATGCCCGAGAGTGTATATTGGCAACGTATCGTTGTCTACGTTCACAAGAACCAAAGCGGAACAACATTAGACTACTCGATTTGCGCCTAACGGTATAACTTTAGAAAACTACTTTTCTCATTCAATCGAACAAAGAGTGAAACCTAATTATATTGTTCTATTATGCCCGAGAGTGTATATTGGCAACGTATCGTTGTCTACGTTCAAGAACCAAGCAGGAACAACATAAGACTACTCGTTGCGCCACAACGGTATAACTTTGGAAAGCAGTACTTTTTCTCATTCCAGAACAAAGAGTGAAACCAATTATATTGTTCTATTATGCCCCGAGAGTGTATATTGGCAACGTATCGTTGTCTACGTTCTAAGAACCAAAGCGGAACAACATTAGACTACTCGTTGCTACGGTATAACTTTAGAAACGGTACTTTTTTCATTCGAACAAGAGTGAAACCTAATTATATGTTCTATTATGCCCGAGTGTATATTGGCAACGTATCGTTGTCTACGTTCGAACCAAAGCAGGAACAACATTAGACTACTCGATTGCTTTACTAACGGTATAACTTTAGAAAGCAGTACTTTTTCTCATTCAATAGAACAAAGAGTGAAACCTAATTATATTGTTCTATTATGCCCGAGAGTGTATATTGGCAACGTATATGTCTACGTTCACAAGAACCAAAGCAGGAACAACATTAGACTACTCGGTTGCGCCGGTATAACTTTAGAAACGGTACTTTTCTCATTCATAGAACAAAGAGTGAAACCTAATTATATTGTTCTATTATGCCCGAGTGTATATTGGCAACGTATCGTCTACGTTCACAAGAACCAAGCAACAACATTAGACTACTCGGTTGCACACGGTATAACTTTAGAAAGCAGTACTTTTTCTCATTCAATAGAACAAAGAGTGAAACCTAATTATATAGTTCTATTATGCCCAGAGTGTATATTGGCAACGTATCGTTGTCTCGTTCACAAGAACCAAAGCAGGAACAACATTAGACTACTCGATTTGCGCCTAACGGTATAACTTTAGAAACGTACTTTTTCATTCAATAGAACAAAGAGTGAAACCTAATTATATTGTTCTATTATGCCGAGAGTGTATATTGGCAACGTATCGTTGTCTACGTTCACAAGAACCAAAGCGGAACAACATTAGACTACTCGGTTATTCGCCACTAACGGTATAACTTTAGAAAGCAGTACTTTTTCTCATTCAATAGAACAAAGAGTGAAACCTAATTATATAGTTCTATTATGCCCCAGTGTATATTGGCAATCGTTGTCTACGTTCTGAACCAAAGCAGGAACAACATTAGACTACTCGTTGCCCTAACGGTATAACTTTGGAAACGACTTTTTCTCATTCCAGAACAAAGAGTAAAACCTAATTATATTGTTCTATTATGCCCAGAGTGTATATTGGCAACGTATCGTTGTCTACGTTCACAAGAACCAAAAGGAACAACATTAGACTACTCGGTTGCGCCATAACGGTATAACTTTGAAACGGTACTTTTTCTCATTCCGAACAAAGTAGACCCAATTATATTGTTCTATTATGCCCCGAGTGTATATTGGCATATCGTTGTCTACGTTCACAAGAACCAAAGCGGAACAACATTAGACTACTCGATTTGCGCCTAACGGTATAACTTTAGAAACGTACTTTTTCTCATTCAACGAACAAGAGTGAAACCTAATTATATTGTTCTATTATGCCCCAGAGTGTATATTGGCGTATCGTTGTCTACGTTCACAAGAACCAAAAGCGGAACAACATTAGACTACTCGGTTGCGCTAACGGTATAACTTTAGAAACAGTACTTTTTCTCATTCAAAGAACAAAGAGTGAAACCTAATTATATTGTTCTATTATGCCCGAGTGTATATTGGCAACGTATCGTTGTCTAAGTTCACAAGAACCAAACGAACAACATTAGACTACTCGTTGCACTAACGGTATAACTTTAGAAACGTACTTTTTCTCATTCAGAACAAAGAGTGAAACCTAATTATATTGTTCTATTATGCCCCAGAGTGTATATTGGCAACGTATCGTTGTACGTTCACAAGAACCAAAGGAACAACATTACACTACTCGATTCTTAACGGTATAACTTTGAAAGCAGTACTTTTTCTCATTCAATAGAACAAAGAGTAAAACCTAATTATATTGTTCTATTATGCCCAGTGTATATTGTAATGTTGTTCGTTTTGGTTCTTGTGAACGTTAGAACCAAAACGTTGCCAACATTACACTCTCGCATAATAGAATATAATTAGGTACTTTTGTTCATTCAATGAGAAAAAGTACTTTCTAAGTTATATGTTGCGCAATAGTGTCTAATGTTGGTTTGGTTCTTGTGAACAAAGGAACAACATTAGACTACTCGGGGCATAATAGAACTTTAATTAGGTTTACTCTTTGTTCGGTTGAATGAGAAAAGAAACTTGTTTCTAATTATATTGTTAACACAGTCTAATGTTGTTCGTTCACGAACAACGATACGTTGCCAATATACACTCTCGGGGCATAATAGAACAATATAATTAGGTTTACTCTTTGTTCGGTTGAATGTGAAAAATCTTTATTTCTAAAGTTATCTTTGTTAGGCGCAAATGAGTAGTCTAATGTTGTTCGGTTTGGTTCTTGTGAACGTAGACAACGATACGTTGCCAATATACACTCTGCATAATAGAACAATATAATTGGGTTTTACTCTTTGTTCAATGAGAAAAATCTGTTTCAAGTTATATTGTTCAAATGAGTAGTCTAATGTTGTTCGGTTTTGGTTCTACGTAGAACCAAAGCGTTGCCACATTACACTCTCGGGGCATAATAGAACAATATAATTAGGTTTACTTTTTTGTTCGAATGAGAAAAAAACCTTTTTTAAAGTTATCTTGTTTGCGCAATGAATCTAATGTTGTTCGGTTTGGTTCTTGTGAACGTAGACAACGATACGTTGATATACACTCTCGGGGTATAACTTATAATTAGGTTTACTCTTTGTTCGGTTGAATGAGAAAAATATAGTTATCTTGTTCTTGTTCTGTTTTTCTTGTGAACGTAGACAACGATACGTTGCCAATATACTCTCGGCATAATAGAATATATAATTAGGTTTATCTTTGTTCGGTTGAATAGAAAAAATCTTGTTTCTAAAGTTATCTTTGTGCCGAGTAGTCTATGTTGTTCGTTTTGGTTGTAATACGTTAATATACTCTGGGAAATAATAGAAATATAATTGGTTTACTCTTTGTTGTTGAATGAGAAAAAATCTGTTTAAAGTTATCTTGTTAGAAATAGTCTAATGTTGTTCCGGTTTTGGTTCTTGTGAACGTAGACAACGATACGTTGCCAATATACACTCTCGGGGCATAATAGAACTATATAACTTTTTCTGTTCATTGAATGAGAAAAATCTTTATTTCTAAAGTTATATTGAATGAGTGTAATGTTGTATTTGGTTTTTCTTGTGGAACGATACGTTGCCAATATACTCTCGGATAGCATAATATCGGTTTACTCTTTGTTCATTTGGATGAAAAATCTTGTTTCTAAAGTTATCTTATTCAGTGTTTTAATTGTAGCTATAATCAACATACATCGACAAGTTTAATACTGTTGTTTGAATATAATCTTGTTTCAAAGTTATCTTTATTAGAACAAATAGTAGTCTAATGTTATTGTTCTATGCGAGAGTGATACGTCGTTGCAATATCTCACGAGAACCAATAGAACAATATAATTAGGTTTTACTCTTTGTTCGGTGAGAAAAACTTGTTTCAAGTTATCTTTTCTATTAGTAGTCTAATGTTGTTCGGTTTTGGTTCTTGTGAACGTAGCGATACGTTGAATATACACTCTGGGGCATAATAGAACATATAATTAGGTTTCTCTTGAATGAGAAAAAATCTTGACAAAGTTATCTTGTTAGTATTTCGAAAGTCTAATGTTATTCGTTTTGCAACAAGAGCGTAAAACGATTGCATTATACACTCTCGAGCATAATAGAACAATATAATTAGGTTTTCTTTGTTCGGTTGAATGAGAAAAAATCCCAAGTTATATGTTAAAACTAGTCTAATGTTGTTCGTTTTATTGTGGCGTAGACGATACGTTATATACTCTCGGAAATAATAGAACAATATAATTAGGTTTCTCTTTGAAAAATCTTTCTAATTTATCTTTGTTTATACAGTAGTCTAATGTTGTTAGGTTTTGGTTGAACGTAGACAACGATACGTTGCCAATATACTCTCGGGGCAACAATATAATTAGGTTTACTCTTTGTTCGGTTGAAGAAAAATCTTGTTTCTAAAGTTATGTATAGCGAGTGTCTAATGTTGTTCGTTTTGGTTCTTGTGACAAACGAGACGTTACGTATACTCTCGATAATAGAACATATAATTAGGTTTCACTCTTTGTTCGGTTGAATGAGAAAAATCTTGTTTCTAAAGTTATCTTGTTAGCAGAGTAGTCTAATGTTCGGTTTTCTTGTGAACGTAGACTCGTTGCCAATATACTCTCGAGATAACGTATAATTAGGTTTCACTCTTTGTTTGAATGAGAAAAATCTTGTTTCTAAATTCTTGCCAAAGAGTAGTCTAATGTTGTTCGGTTTTTTTCTTGTGAACGTCCGATACGTTGCTATCTCGTCTCATAATAGAACAATAATTAGGTTTACTCTTTGTTCGGTAATGAAATCTTGTTTAAGTTATATACGTTTTGGTTCCATCGTTGCCTACTCGAGCATAATAGAATATAATTAGGTTTCTCTTTGTTCGGTGAATCTTGTTTCTAAAGTTATCTTGAGAAGCAAGTTATTCGGTTTTTTCTTGTGAACGTATACAACGATACGTTGCAATATACACTCTCGGGGCATAATAGAACAATATAATTGGGTTTCACTCTTTGTTCGGTTGAATGAGAAAAAGTGTTCTAAAGTTATATAGTCTAATGTTGTTCGTTTCTTGTGAACGTAGACAATGTAAATTGTTTAATACTGAAATAAATAATAGGTTTACTCTTTATGAATGAAAAAATCTTTTTTCGTTATGGAAACTAAGTAGTCTAATGTTGTTATTTGGCGTGAACGTCAACGATCGTTGCAATACAAAGGAACAAATAGAACAATATAATTAGGTTTTCTTTGTTCGGTGAATGAGAAAAATCGTTTCAAAGTTATCGTTATGCAAGAGTAGTCTAACTTGTCGTGAACAACGCGTTGCCCCTCTCGGCATAACAAGAACAATTAGGTTTACTCTTTGTTCGTTGAATGAGAAAAATCTGTTTCTAAAGTTATCTTGTTATGAGTAGTCTAATGTTGTTGTTTTTTCTTGTGAACGTAGACAACGATCGATTGCCAAACTCCGGATAATAGAACAATATAATTAGGTTTCTCTTTGTTCGGTTGAATGAGAAAATCTTTTTTCTAAAGTTATCTTGTTCAATGAGTAGTCTAATGTTGTTCTTTTTTCTTGTGGCAGACGTACGTTGCCAATATACTCTCGGGCATAATAGAACATATAATTAGGTTTTTCTCTTTGTTCGGTGAATGAAAAAGAAATCTTGTTTCTAAAGTTATTTTACGAGTAGTGTAATGTTGTTCGGTTTTTCTTGTGAACGTAGGCAACGATACGTTGCCAACTTCATTGGCATATAATTAGGTTTACTCTTTGTTCGGTGAATGAGAAAAATCTTGTTTCTAGTTATCGTTAGAGTAAATGAGTAGTCTAATGTTGTTTTCTTGTGAACGTGACACGATACGTTGCCAATACACTCTGGCATAATAGAACATATAATTAGTTTACTCTTTGTCTTTCGTTATCTTGACAAGCAGTGAGTTTTGTTATTTTGGTTCTTGTGACAACGATACGTTATATACACCATAATAGAACTATAATTAGGTTTTCACTCTTTGTTCGGTTGAATGAGAAAAAATCTTTGTAAAGAACAAAGGTGAACAAATATAGTCTATTATGAGAGATTAGCGATACGTGTCTACACTCTCGGGCATAATAGAACAATATAATTAGGTTTTTACTCGTTGTTGAATGAAAAATCTTTCTAAAGTTATCTTGTTAGGCAAACAGTCTAATGTTGTTAGGTTTTGGTTCTTGTGAACGTAGACAACGATCGTTGCTATCGGGCATAATAGAACATATAATTAGGTTTTCTTTGTTTGAATGAGAAAATCTTGTTTCTAAAGTTATCTTGTTAGAGTAAAATGTTGTTCTGGTTCTGAACGTAAACGATACGTTGCCAATATGTCTCGGCATAATAGAACTATAATTGGGTTTTCGTTTGTTCTGAATGAGAAAAGCAGACAAAGTAGACAAGAGGCGGTTTTTAATTTGTGTACGTAGACAACGATCGTTTTATCTCTCGGCAAAATAGAACTATATTAGGTTTACTCTTTTGTTCGGTTGAAAGAAAAATCTTTTCTAAAGTTATCAAAGAGAAAAGTCTAATGTTGTTCGGTTTTTTCTTATGAACTTAGACAACGTACGTTTTATACATCTCGGGGCATAATAGAACAATATAATTGGGTTTACTCTTTGTTATTGAATGAGAAAAATCGTTTCTAAGTTATCGAAACAAAAGTAATTATGTTGTTAGGTTTTTCTTGTGAACGTACAACGATCGTTGCCAATTACTCGGGCAAAATACAATATAATTAGGTTTTACTCTTTGTTGAGAATGAAAATCTTGTTTCTAGTTATCTTGTTAGCATAAATGTTATTGTTTTTGGTTCTACGTGAACGTTGCAATATACACTCTCGGGGCATAATAGAACATATAATTAGGTTTATCTTTGTTCTATGAAAGAAATCTCTAAAGTTATATGCCAGAGAGTAGTCTAATGTTGTTCGTTTTTATTGTAAACGTGACAATGTGTTCTAACTATATTAGGTTTTTTTTAGTTGGAGAAAAATCTTGAAAGTTATCTTTTAAGTAGAAATGAGTGTTTCATCTTTGAACAAGATACTCGTTGAACAACGGGGATAGAACAATATAATTAGTTTTTTACTTTTGTTATTGAATGAAAATCTTATTTCCAGTTATATTGAAGCGTAGTCTAATGTTATTCGTTTTGTGAACGAACGGATACTCGTTATACTCTCGGGGCATAATAGAATTAGGTTTCTCTTTCGTTGAATGAAAAATTATATTGTTCTAGTTATGCATAGAAGTATGTTCGGTTAGAACAGACAACTTATATTGTAGTCTATAACTTTAGAATGAGAAAACTTTGTCATACTTGAAAACTTAGACTAATGTTCGAGCATTAACACGTTCCTACCAATAATAGAACAAATATAATTAGGTTTCCTCTTTGTTATTGAATGAAACGTTTCTAAAGTTATCGAGAAAATAGTAGTCTAATGTTGTTCGGTTTTGGATGAAACGTAGACAACGATACGTTGCTACTCGGGGCATAATAAATTTAGATGAGAAAATCTTTTTCAAAAATCTGAAACAAGTATTTATGTTGTTGGTTTTTACTTGTGAACGTAGATCGATACGTTTAGAACTCTCGGGGAAATAGAACTATTAATTAGGTTTACTCTTTGTTATGAATGAGAAAAATCTTTTTCTAAAGTTATCTTTGAGGGCAAAATATAGTCTAATGTTGTTCGTTTTTCTTGTGAACGTTAGACAACGATACGTTGCCAATATACACTCTCGGGCATAATAGAACAATAATTAGGTTTACTTTGTTCGTTGAATGAGAAAAATCTTGTTTCTAAGTTATATTGAGCGCAACGAGTAGTCTTATGTTGTTCTTTGGTTCTTGTGAACGTGAACAACGATACGTTGCATATACACTCTCGGGGCATAATAGAACTTATAATTAGGTTTACTTTTGTTCGGTTGAATGAGAAAAAGTACTATTTCTAAAGTTATATGCGCAACGAGTAGTCTAATGTTGTTCGGTTTGGTTCTTGTGAACGTGAACAACGTCGTTCATATACACTCTCGGGGCATAATAGAACAATATAATTGGGTTTTACTCTTTGTTCGAATGAGAAAAATCTTTATTTGTTATCTTGTTTCAGCGAGTAGTCTTATGTTGTTCGGTTTTGGTTCTTGTGAACGTAGACAACGATACGTTGCCTATACACTCTCGGGGCATAATAGAACTATATAATTAGGTTTCACTCTTTGTTCGGTTGAATGTGAAAAATCTTTTTTCATTTCTAAAGTTATCTTGTTAGGAAAAGCGAGTAGTCTAATGTTGTTCGGTTTGGTTCTTGTGAACGTAGACAACGATACGTTGCCAATATACACTCTCGGGGCATAATAGAACAATATAATTGGGTTTTACTCTTTGTTCGGTGAATGAGAAAAAATCTGTTTCAAAGTTATCTTTAAAGGCGCAGGTAGTCTATGTTGTTCTGGTTTTGGTTCTTGTGAACGTAGACAACGATACGTTGCCAATATACACTCTCGGGGCATAATAGAACTATATAATTGGGTTTCACTCTTTGTTCGGTTGAATGAGAAAAAGTACAGTTTCTAAAGTTATACTGTTAGGGTACAACTGAGTAGTCTAATGTTGTTCCGGTTTTGGTTCTTGTGAACGTAGACAACGATACGTTGCCAATATACACTCTCGGGGCATAATAGAACAATATAATTGGGTTTACTCTTTGTTCGGTTGAATGTGAAAAATCTTGTTTCTAAAGTTATCTTGTTAAACCAGGTAGTCTAATGTTGTTCTTTTGTTCTTGTACAAACGATACGTTGCCAATATACCTCTCATTAGAACTATATAATTAGTTTTCACTCTTTGTTCTTGAATGTGAAAAGAAATCTTTTTCTAAAGTTATCTAACAAATGAGTAGTCTAATGTTGTTCTTTTGGTTATGAACGTGAACAACGTCGCTCGTATACCTCCCAGCATGTCACGCCGAGACCGCTACCAATTCGGTTCGGTTCGGGAGACCCGATCGAGCGCCGAAGCAGACACACCTCCCCTGTCCGCCCAAGGCTCAACAACAAGTCATGTACAAAGAATCACCCAGGAGATTTAATTCTATATCATACATGACAAGAAGATGCACCTAAAGGTGCGAACGACAACAAGAGCAAGGTACAAGTATTTTATACAAGTAATATAAAGAGAAGAATCTATCTATTACAATCATTCAACATTTGTTTACATCTCTTTACATTCTTTCACCAAAATGAATATACATGTTCTTTTCCCCAAAACACATAAGTCATTACATATCCAAAATATACATTCTTTTCTTGTTCATAAGACTATACCAAAATGATATCGGGAAGGTTCTAATGCAAATGGCGGCCTCTATCAACTAGGGCGCGATGCCCTTACCGCGATCCTCACCAGCCGCCCGCGAACTTGCACCTGTAATAGAGTGGGGTGAGAACTAACTTCCTTAGTTCCCGGTGGGCTCGGCCACCGACCCACCGATCTCCCCACTAGGTCTAAGCGAGGCAATAGCGAGATAGATATTTATCTTAAAGCTGTAATTACGGTAAGTAAAGCATAATAGAAGAAATGCAATAACTACTTTGCCTGTAACAATAAGGTAAGAGTAATGCTCTAGCCATGTAACCACCAACATGCTAATAGAACTCTATCAAGTAAATTGCAATTCTATCATGCTCAATATGTACTTTTGTACCCAATCTCATAACTCTTTGGAGTTTGTTACCCAATCCATGGCTAGCCCGTCGGCACGCCCACGACTCAACACATTCAACCTCATGGGTTGTGCGGGACCCACATAGGCTATCCCTCGGGACCCCACATAGGCTATCCCTATCGAATCACGTGCCAAGACCTCCAGGAGACTCGCACTACTCGTGTGGAGCGACCAACCACAGCGAGCGGCGTGTGAGTATGATCATATCCTCCACTTTGTAGGGCATCCATACAATGTCATCCAACACATGGGAATCATGCATAAGTGTTCTATACACTATGTTTCCATGTCAATGTCGTCAAGTTGTTTACTTGGTTCATGTCACTAGTGTCGCTACACTATGTCATATGTCATTGTCATTCATCAAGTTCTATGCTTGGTTCATATAGCTCTAGTGTTCTTTACACTAAGTTATTGCACAATATCATAAAGTCATGTTGTCATTGTCATTCATCAAGTTCTATACTTGATTCATATATCTCTAGGTGGCAATCATGCATAACTAAATCATAGTTCTTGTCTCTAGGGTTCGATGTCATTATACTCATTCCTTTGCTTCCTATGTCCAAATGCAAGCCTATGGTGCCGCACGATAAGGAAGGTATGCAAGCATACTCCTATGTCCTAATGCAACACCATAGTCACGCACGATAAGGAGGCACACTAGAATAGTCATTTAATCATACCAACCCTATCATGCATGAAAACTATATACATATGTACATATATGTGCAATATGACCAATATTTACTTAGACATAAAAGGGAGCCCAACGGCTTCGGTAAAGCACCCCCCACCTTTTGGGATGTTCCACGAGGTTAGAATGCCGCTCTCGACGCTTCTAACCACTACTTTGGCTCCCCGGCCCAATATGGAAGCTGAAAGCCTTCGTTTGGCTCGGATCGCTTAATCCGTTCGCCGAATCGACGAGCAGTCGCCTGCACGCGTTCGTGGACCTAACAATATGTTAGAAATGAGGTTAAAAGAGATCAAAACCTCATATTTAGAAAACCCCCAATTTGAGCCCTAGAAATTGCCCCGAGCAAAATCTTGCGCTAGAGCTCAAATCGACCGTGTAGATCACTTATTAGAGAAGCTAGGGTTCCAAGAAAATTATTTCTAAGAGGTACAAAACACTCTAGAAGAAGCTACCATGAAAGCTCTCTAGGGCTTACCTCTATGGTGAGCTCCAATGGTGGAGAGGAAGAAGAAGACTCCAAGGATCTTCCTCTAAGTATGCTTCTCCACCAAAATCTCAACCTTTTCTCCTTCTCTTTCTTCTATCCTCTTCTCCTTCTTCTTCTTGCTAGAGAGAGAGAGAGAGTGATCGGGTGAGGAGGTGAGGAAATAACGGGGAGAGAGAGAGTGGTACCCTCTATAAGCTCTATTGTAACAAGATGCTAAAAGGACCCTCAACTATGCAAAGCGCACCAGCCCAGGCATTTTCGGGCTCGGGGGCCGGTCTCCCTAACCCGGGACCGGTCCCGGAGAGCCTTGCTCCACTCTGCGCGTGGGGACCGTCTCCCCTTACGAGACCGGTCCCGGAGCTGCTCTCGCGGGACGACCTTAGGACCGGTCTCCCTTTTCGAGACCGGTCCCCCGAGACCATCGGCCACTCCAAGGACTTAGCCAAATTTTCGGCTTTTCGTCGTTTATTCTCCGTTTCGCTCGTTTGGCATCCGATTCTTTTCAAATCCAACGAGACTTTGCAAACATGTTTTCGAACACGTTTTCATCATCTTTTCATCCACGCTAATGCCGGATTTAGCTCACGACCCAACATAGCTTTTCGGGTTCCGTTTTCGCGCCTACGCGCACAAAAACGCCCGAAAGCTTCCGAACTTCACCGGGAGCAACTCCGATGCACTTTTTGCCTTCGGATCAACTTCGAACTTTCTGAAGTCCATCCATTCGACAATCAATCGATTCTAAACGTGGTGCAACTCTCGGATTTCGAGAATTCACATCCTTACATCCTCCCGCCTTAAAAAGAGTTTCGTCCTCGAAACGAACCCTTAAATCAAACTTAAACTTAAACTTAAACTTAAATCCATACCTCACTCCTCGAATAAATGAGGATGATGCATCTTCATCTCGCTCTCGAGCTCCCAAGTGGCTTCACGATCGTCGTGATTGCTCCACCGAACTCGAACATAAGGAATTTCGCGATTCCGTAACTTGCGCCCCGCCCGAGCAATAATTGCCACCGGAAACTCTTCATAGCTCAAGTCCTCTTGAAGCCCCGGCGGTTCAAACATCATGGCATGTTCGGGATTGTGAACATATTTCCGAAGGTTGGAAATGTGAAACACGTTGTGAACGTCCGCTAGGTGCGGCGGCAATGCAATCCGATATGCTACCGCTCCAATACGTTCCAACACTTCAAACGGCCCAATATATCGAGGACTCAACTTTCCTCGAACTCCAAACCGCCTCACGCCTCTCATAGGCGAAACCTTCAAGAACACGCGATCTCCTACCGCGAATTCCAAGTCTCTTCGACGCTTATTCGCATAACCCATTTGTCTCGATTGCGCGTAAGCATCCGTTGGCGAGCGAGGCGAACTTTTCTTCCGCCTCCCGCAACACTTCGGGACCAACCATGGCCCGCTCACCTACATCACCCCAATGTACAGGAGATCGGCATTTCCGCCGTAAAGGACTTCAAACGGTGCCATCTCCACACTAGCTTGGTAACTATTATTGTAGGCGAACTCGGCCATTGGCAAATATTTGGCCCAACTTCCTTTATAGTCAATGACACACGCCCGCAACATATCCTCCAGAATCTGAATAGTCCTCTCTGACTGTCCATCTGTCTGAGGGTGAAACGCGGTACTGAACTCGAGTCGTGTGCCAAGTGCTTCCTGTAGGCTCTTCCAGAAATGTGAGGTGAATCGGGGATCTCGATCTGACACAATCGACTTCGGCACCCCATGCAATCTGACCACCTCATCAAGATATACCTGCGCCAGTTTCTCACCTGACCATGTCGTGTGGATCGGTAAAAAGTGCGCCGACTTTGACATACGGTCCACAATCACCCAAATCGCGTCGTGGCCGCCCGTCGAACGAGTCAATCCGACCACGAAATCCATCGCGATATCTTCCCATTTCCAAACTGGGATAGGTAGGCTCTGAAGCTTCCCCGCTGGGTATTGGCGCTCTGCTTTCACTTGCTGACATACTAAACATTGCGCCACATAGCGTCCAATGTCAGCCTTCATCCCCGACCACCGATCTTTGCATCTTTAGGTCTGTACATTTTGGTGCCGCCGGGTGAATACTATAAGAGCCCGATGAGCTTCCTCCAAAATCGGCTTTCGGACCTCTTCATTCTCGGGTACACACCACCGGTTACGGAATCGGAGTGCACCCACGGCATCTATGGTGAAGTCGCCACCGTGTCCGCTCTCAATGTCGCGCCGCACCTTTTGGAGATTAGGGTCCGCGGATTGAAGACTCTTGATCCGCTCCAACAAGGTCGGTGTAACAATAAGAGCCGCTAAAATAGCCGGTACTTCTGGAGCTACTACCTCAAGATCTAGCCGTCTCATCTCCCGGCATAGAGGATCTTGAGCCGTAACCTTCAATGCAAGGTTCTCTACCGATTTTCTGCTGAGAGCATCGGCGACTACATTCGCTTTCCCGGGGTGGTAAAGGATCGAGACATCATAATCCTTTAATAACTCCAACCACCGCCGTTGGCGCATATTCAGCTCTTTCTGCGTAAACAAATACTTCAGCCTTTTGTGGTCCGTGTATATTTCGCAACGCGCGCCATACAAGTAGTGCCTCCACAACTTAAGAGCAAATACCACAGCGGCTAGCTCTAAGTCATGGATAGGGTAGTTCTTCTCGTAGGTCTTCAATTGACGGGACCCATATGCGATTACCTTCCCATGCATCGAGAACACACCCCAAGCTTTGAATAAGACGCGTCGCTATAAACCACGAAGTCTTCGCCTTGTGCAAACAGCGCGAGCACCGGAGTCGAAGTCAATCTATCCTTCAACTCTTGGAATCTCCGGTCGCACTCGTCGCTCCAAACGAACTTGGTGCCTTTCTTCGTTAGACGGGTAAGTGGAATTACAATTTTCGAGAAACCTTCCACGAACCGCCTATAATAGCCCGCTAAGCCCACAAAGCTTCGGACTTCCGTGACATGCGTAGGGCGCGGCCAATCCTTGATTGCCTCTATTTTCCTCGGGTCAACAGAAATTCCGCCCTCGGAAATAACATGCCCCAGAAATGCAACTTCCCTCAGCCAAAAGTCGCACTTCTTCAGTTTGGCATATAACTTCTCCTCCCGAAGGATTTGAAGTACTAAGCGTAAATGCTCCGCATGTTCCCCGTCACTGCGGGAATAGACCAGTATGTCATCTATGAAGACTACCACAAACTGATCTAAATACTTTCTGAAGACACGGTTCATTAAGTCCATGAACGCTGCCGGGGCATTCGTGAGCCCAAACGGCATCACCGTGAATTCATAGTGTCCATACCGCGTGCGGAATGCGGTTTGCTGAACATCCTCCGGCTTAATCCTCAACTGATGATAGCCCGATTGGAGGTCAATCTTGGAATAGACACTCGACCCCTGCAATTGATCAAACAAGTCATCGATTCGAGCGGCGGATACTTGTTCTTGATCGTGACCTTGTTCAATTCGCGATAGTCCACGCAGTCGGAATGTCCCATCCTTCTTTCGCACAAACAACACGGGGCTCCCCGGCGATACACTCGGCGGATAAATTCCTTATCAAGGAGATCCAACAATTGAGCCCTCAACTCTTTTAATTCGCCGGCGCCATCCGATATGGAGCCTTCGAAATCGGCGCGGTTCGGGAACCAAGTCGATTACAAACTCGATCTCCCGTTAACGGCGGTATTCCGTGGTCGGCGGGGAAATACGTCGGGGAACTCTCGAACTACTGATAGTTCCTCGAGTGTCGGGGTCACTCGCTCAACTTCTACAACGGTCGCCATATAGGCGGCGCAACCGCTACTAACAAGCTTCCTCGCTCTCGTCGCCGACACTGTCGCGGCGAAGCAAGAACTCTTACACGCCTTGTAAACAAGTTCCTCTTGTCCTGGCTCACGAAACGTTATCACTTTCTCTTTACGGTCAATCGACGCATAGTATTTCGAAAGCAGTCCATGCCCAATATCACGTCAAAATCCTTCAACCCTTTTAGCACTAAGGTTCGGATTGGCATTATCCGATCACCTATACGCCTTTGGACATGCGGGGCATTCTTTATAAATATGAATTACGGCCAGGGGCTATCCATTCGCCACACCTTTTCACAAGCCTTTATATCTATATCATGAGCTCGTGCAAATGATTTACTTATGATTGAATTAGTGGCACCGTGTCAAACAAAGCTACGGAGCGTACTCCATTAACTAAAACCATACACCTTACAACTTCACGATGTTCGGCTTCGGCGAGTTCCTCCACTTGGGCCGGAGCGGCGAATACCGTCCGCTCGGCGGCGAGTCGTGGTAACTCGGGGCGACGGAGCCATCACGCGCCCAGCCGACATGGCAGCAGGTGGAGCTCCTCCATAATACACCGGTGTCGATGGAATCGATGCGACTGACGGGGCAGACGGGGCCTTTGCTGGACAGTTCCGGCTGATGTGCCCTTCTTGCCCACAATTGTAGCACTTGCCCGGCGTTGCGCTGCGATGTGCCGATGATTCCCGCCGCCACATATAGTACCTTGCTGCGGTCCACGACTCCACGGCTAACGTTCGTGGGTTCTTCGAGGGCTTCTTGAAATTTGGTGACCCCAGAAGGACCGCCGATCGCTTCTTTCCTTTATCTTTGGACGCTGCCATAAGCTCACGTTCCTCGCGCACATGAGCGTCGCCGTGCTCCGCCCATAATGCACGATCAAATACCTCCGCATACGTAGTGAGCTTAAGAATCTGCACCACCCGATATATGCTCGGTGCGAGTCCTCGCAAGAACCGATCCGCCTGTCCGGTCGTCTCGAACCACTTAGGAACACGATCTATAATATGGGAGAATTCTGCTCGAACTCCGCTACGGCGGTCTCCCTCAAGGTTCGAACTTCTCCTGCAACTTTCGCTTCTTGTGTCGGGAAGTAATTTGCATACATCTCCCTCTTGAACTCCTCCCAGGTGATAGGTGGGAGATCAGAAGGTCGATCTCGCTTCAATCGCTTCCACCACACCTTCGCCGTCTTCTCAAGACAATGCGTGGCGAAGTAGACCTTGTTTTGCTCCGAGGTGTTAAAGTCCTCGAACATCATTTCCATTGAGTCAATCCATGACTCCACTATCTCCGGCTCCACTTGTCCGCCCTCAAAGATTGGTGGGTGGAACTTCATGAATCGAATAAGGGCCGTCAACAGTCGCCCTTGTTCCGTCTCCTCGGCCGAAGTATCGGGGTTGCCGAACCGACGCGCCGCGGAAGTGCACTTGCCTGCGGAGGACATGCCGCCACCGGAACTGCTGCCACACCCTCGCCTTCAGCCGCCTCAGGTACGTGTACTGAGGGCGCGGGTGGAGTACGATTCTCGGCCGCTGCTGCAGCCGTCGCCGCTATCTGTTGCTCCATTAGCTCCTGGAGCCGATCAAAACGACCCGTCAACGCAGTCATCTGCGTCCGTAACTCCTGCACCTCGCTAGGGCCCGTGGGCGCCAAAGGAGGTCCAGGTAGATCCGGGTCTCCCGACGACGATGCCGGACCCGACCTACGCGTGTAGCGTCTCGGAGGCATTAGTTCCTGAAACGCAATAACCGGGTTAGTTATCTTAACCCATCGACTTACTCGTAATTAACAATCTACGAGACTCAACATTTAAAAATTAGGCGGAAGCACACAAGTGTACTCATTCTAGACTCTCGGTGTCATGTTGTCGGCCGCCCAACACAAGCACTTTAAGCCAAGAACTAATACCCTTGAATCCATCTCTATTCACAACTAGAGGTATCTCAACCAATACTTCGACCCAATCGTATTAACTTCCGCCACATGGCATAGGTCCACGTTTCGCTCACGCACCTATTAGCCTTAGGGTTTACCGTCCTAGGGTTTCCTAGGTCCATCCTAGACTCTCTCTTTACTTGCTCTTAGTGGCTCTGATACCAAAAGAATACCTGTCACGCCCAGAGACCGCTACCAATTCGGTTCGGTTCGGGGACGCCCGATCGACGCCGAACGACGGCACCTCCACTGTCAGCCCAAGGCTCAACAACAAGTCATGTACAAAGAATCACCCGGGAGATTTAATTCTATATCATACATGACAAGAAGATGCACCTAAAGGTGCGAACGACAACAAGAGCAAGGTACAAGTATTTTATACAAGTAATATAAAGAGAGAAGAATCTATCTATTACAATCATTCAACATTTGTTTACATCTCTTTACATTCTTTCACCAAAATGAATATACATGTTCTTTTCCCCAAAACACATAAGTCATTACATATCCAAAATATACATTCTTTTCTTGTTCATAAGACTATACAAAAATGATATCGGGAAGGTTCTAATGCAAATGGCGGCCTCTATCAACTAGGGCGCAATGCCACTACGCGATCCTCACCCGCCGCGAACTTGCACTGTAATGGAGTGGGGTGAGAACTAACTTCCTTAGTTCCCGGTGGGCTCGACCACCGCCCCACCGATCTCCCCACTAGGTCTAAGCGAGGCAATAGCGAGATAGATATTTATCTTAAAGCTGTAAATACGGTAAGTAAAGCATAATAGAAGAAATGCAATAACTACTTTGCCTGTAACAATAAGGTAAGAGTAATGCTCTAGCCATGTAACCACCAACATGCTAATAGAACTCTATCAAGTAAATTGCAATTCTATCATGCTCAATATGTACTTTTGTACCCAATCTCATAACTCTTTGGAGTTTGTTACCCAATCCATGGCTAGCCCGTAGCCACGCCCACGACTCAACACATTCAACCTCATGGGTTGTCTGCGGGACCCCACATAGGCTATCCCTCGGGACCCCACATAGGCTATCCCTATCGAATCACGTGCCAAGACCTCCGGAGCCTCGCACTACTCGTGTGGAGCGACCAACCACGACGAAGCGGTGTGTGAGTATGATCATCTCCTCCACTTTGGAGGGCATCCATACAAGGGCATCCAACACAGGGGAATCATGCATAAGTGTTCTATACACTATGTTTCCATGTCAATGTCGTCAAGTTGTTTACTTGGTTCATGTCACTAGTGTCGCTACACTATGTCATATGTCATTGTCATTCATCAAGTTCTATGCTTGGTTCATATAGCTCTAGTGTTCTTTACACTAAGTTATTGCACAATATCATAAAGTCATGTTGTCATTGTCATTCATCAAGTTCTATACTTGATTCATATATCTCTAGGTGGCAATCATGCATAACTAAATCATAGTTCTTGTCTCTAGGGTTCGATGTCATTATACTCATTCCTTTGCTTCCTATGTCCAAATGCAAGCCTATGGTGCCGCACGATAAGGAAGGTATGCAAGCATACTCCTATGTCCTAATGCAACACCATAGTCACGCACGATAAGGAGGCACACTAGAATAGTCATTTAATCATACCAACCCTATCATGCATGAAAACTATATACATATGTACATATATGTGCAATATGACCAATATTTACTTAGACATAAAAGGGAGCCCAACGGCTTCGGTACAGCACCCCCACCTTTTGGGATGTTCCACGAGGTTAGAATGCCGCTCTCGGCGCTTCTAACCACTACTTTGACTCCCGGCCCAATATCGAAGTGAAAGCCTTCGTTTGGCTCGGATCGCTTAAGCAGATTCGCCGAATCGACGAACCGTCGCCTCGCACGCGTTCGTGGACCTAACAATATGTTAGAAATGAGGTTAAAAGAGATCAAAACCTCATATGTAGAACACCCCCAATTTGAACCCTAGAAATAGACCCGAGCAAAATCTTGCGCTAGAGCTCAAATCGACCGTGTAGATCACTTCTTAGAGAAGCTAGGGTTCCAAGAAAATTATTTCTAAGAGGTACAAAACACTCTAGAAGAAGCTACCATGAAAGCTCTCTAGGGCTTACCTCTATGGTGAGCTCCAATGGTGGAGAGGAAGAAGAAGACTCCAAGGATCTTCCTCTAAGTATGCTTCTCCACCAAAATCTCAACCTTTTTCTCCTTCTCTTTCTTCTATCCTCTTCTCCTTCTTCTTCTTTGCTAGAGAGAGAGAGGAGAGTGATCGGGTGAGGAGGTGAGGAAATAACGAGGAGAGAGAGAGTGGTACCCTCTATAAGCTCTATTGTAACAAGATGCTAAAAGGACCCTCAACTATGCAAACTGCACCAACTGGGCATTTTTCGGGCTCAGGGACCGGTCTCCCTAACCCAGGACCGGCCCCAGAGAGCCTTGCTCCCCTCTGCGCAGCTGGGGACCGGTCTCCCCCTTACGAGACCGGTCCCAGAGAGCCTGCCCTCGCGGGACGACCTTCGGGACCGGTCTCCTTTTTGAGAGACCGGTCCCCCGAGACCATCGGCCCTACTCCAAGGACTTAGCCAAATTTTCGGCTTTTCGTCGTTTATTCTCCGTTTCGCTCGTTTGGCATCCGATTCTTTTCAAATCCAAGCGAGACTTTGCAAACATGTTTTCGAACACGTTTTCATCATCTTTTCATCACGCTAATGCGGATTTAGCTCACGACCCAACATAGCTTTTCGGGTTCCGTTTCGCGCCTACGCGCACAAAAACGCCAGCTTCGAACTCACAGGAGCAACTCCGATGCACTTTTTGCCTTCGGATCAACTTCGAACTTTCTGAAGTCCATCCATTCGACAATCAGTCGATTCTAAACGTGGTGCAACTCTCGGATTTCGAGAATTCACATCCTTACAATAATAGAACAATATAATTGGGTTTTACTCTTTGTTCGGTGGAATGAGAAAAAGTACTGTTTCCAAAGTTATACTGTTAGGGCGCAACTGAGTAGTCTTATGTTGTTCCGGTTTTGGTTCTTGTGAACGTAGACAACGATACGTTGCTAATATATACTCTCGGGGCATAATAGAACTATATAATTAGGTTTCACTCTTTGTTCGATTGAATGAGAAAAAGTACTGTTTCTAAAGTTATACTGTTAGGGCGCAACTGAGTAGACTAATGTTGTTCCGGTTTTGGTTCTTGTGAACGTAGACAATGATACGTTGCCAATATACACTCTCGGGGCATAATAGAACAATATAATTGGGTTTTACTCTTTGTTCGGTGGAATGAGAAAAATCTTGTTTCCAAAGTTATCTTGTTTGGGCGCAGTAGTCTAATGTTGTTCCGGTTTTGGTTCTTGTGAACGTAGACAACGATACGTTGCCAATATACACTCTCGGGGCAAAATAGAACTATATAATTAGGTTTCACTCTTTGTTCGGTTGAAAGAGAAAAATCTTGTTTCTAAAGTTATCTTGTTAGGCGCAACTGAGTGGTCTAATGTTGTTCCGGTTTTGGTTCTTGTGAACTTAGACGACGATACGTTGCCAATATACACTCTCGGGGCATAATAGAACTATATAATTAGGTTTCACTCTTTGTTCGGTTGAATGTGAAAAATCTTGTTTCTAAAGTTATCTTGTTAGGCGCAAATGAGTAGTCTAATGTTGTTCGGTTTTGGTTCTTGTGAACGTGAACAACGATACGTTGCCAATATACACTCTCGGGGCAAAATAGAACAATATAATTACGTTTTACTCTTTGTTCGGTGGAATGAGAAAAAAATTTGTTTCCAAAGTTATCTTGTTAGGCGCAGCGAGTAGTCTTATGTTGTTCCGGTTTTGGTTCTTGTGAACGTAGACAACGATACGTTGCTAATATATACTCTCGGGGCATAATAGAACTATATAATTAGGTTTCACTCTTTGTTCGGTTGAATGAGAAAAAGTACTGTTTCTAAAGTTATACTGTTAGGGCGCAACTGAGTAGTCTAATGTTGTTCGGTTTTGGTTCTTGTGAACGTAGACAATGATACGTTGCCAATATACACTCTCGGGGCATAATAGAACAATATAATTGGGTTTCTTGTTTGTTCGGTGGAATGAGAAAAATCTTGTTTCCAAAGTTATCTTGTTTGGCGCAGTAGTCTAATGTTGTTCCGGTTTTGGTTCTTGTGAACGTAGACAACGATACGTTGCCAATATACACTCTCGGGGCATAATAGAACTATATAATTAGGTTTCACTCTTTGTTCGGTTGAATGAGAAAAATCTTGTTTCTAAAGTTATCTTTGTTAGGCGCAACTGAGTAGTCTTATGTTGTTCCGGTTTTGGTTCTTCTGAATGTAGACAACGATACGTTGCCAATATACACTCTCGGGGCATAATAGAACTATATAATTAGGTTTCACTCTTTGTTCGGTTGAATGAGAAAAATCTTGTTTCTAAAGTTATCTTGTTAGGCGCAAGCTGTGTAGTCTAATGTTGTTCGGTTTTGGTTCTTGTGAACGTAGACAACGATACGTTGCCAATATACACTCTCGGGGCATAATAGAACAATATAATTGGGTTTCACTCTTTGTTCGGTTGAATGAGAAAAAGTACGGTTTCTAAAGTTATACTGTTAGGGCGCAAATGTGTAGTCTAATGTTGTTCCGGTTTTGGTTCTTGTGAACGTAGACAACGATACGTTGCCAATATACACTCTTGGGGCATAATAGAACAATATAATTGGGTTTTACTCTTTGTTCGGTGGAATGAGAAAAATCTTGTTTCCAAAGTTATCTTGTTAGGCGCAGCGAGTAGTCTTATGTTGTTCGGTTTTGGTTCTTGTGAACGTAGACAACGATACGTTGCCAATATACACTCTCGGGGCAAAATAGAACTATATAATTAGGTTTCACTCTTTGTTCGGTTGAATGAGAAAAATCTTTGTTTCTAAAGTTATCTTTGTTAGGGCGCGAGTAGTCTAATGTTGTTCGGTTTTGGTTCTTGTGAACTTAGACAACGATACGTTGCCAATATACACTCTCGGGGCATAATAGAACAATATAATTAGGTTTCACTCTTTGTTCGGTTGAATGAGAAAAATCTTGTTTCTAAAGTTATCTTTGTTAGAGCGCAACTGAGTAGTCTTATGTTGTTCCGGTTTTGGTTCTTGTGAACGTAGACAACGATACGTTGCCAATATACACTCTCGGGGCATAATAGAACTATAAAATTAGGTTTCACTATTTGTTCGGTTGAATGAGAAAAAGTACTATTTCTAAAGTTATCTTGTTAGGCGCATTGAGTAGTCTAATGTTGTTCGGTTTTGGTTCTTGTGAACGTAGACAACGATACGTTGCCAATATACACTCTCGGGGCATAATAGAACAATATAATTGGGTTTTACTCTTTGTTCGGTGGAATGAGAAAAATCTTGTTTCCAAAGTTATCTTTGTTTGGGCGCAGAGTAGTCTTATGTTGTTCGGTTTTGGTTCTTGTGAACGTAGACAACGATACGTTGCCAATATACACTCTCGGGGCATAATAGAACTATATAATTAGGTTTCACTCTTTGTTCGGTTGAATGAGAAAAAGTACTGTTTCTAAAGTTATACTGTTAGGGCGCAGTAGTCTAATGTTGTTCCGGTTTTGGTTCTTGTGAACGTAGACAACGATACGTTGCCAATATACACTCTCGGGGCATAATAGAACAATATAATTGGGTTTTACTCTTTGTTCGATGGAATGAGAAAAATCTTGTTTCCAAAGTTATCTTGTTAGGCGCAAGCGAGTAGTCTTATGTTGTTCCGGTTTTGGTTCTTGTGAACGTAGACAACGATACGTTGCCAATATACACTCTCGGGGCAAAATAGAACTATATAATTAGGTTTCACTCTTTGTTCGGTTGAATGAGAAAAATCTTGTTTCTAAAGTTATCTTTGTTAGGCGCAATGAGTAGTCTAATGTTGTTCGGTTTTGGTTCTTGTGAACGTAGACAACGATACGTTGCCAATATACACTCTCGGGGCATAATAGAACAATATAATTGGGTTTCACTCTTTGTTCGGTGGAATGAGAAAAAGTACTGTTTCCTAAGTTATTCTGTTAGGGCGCAAATGTGTAGTCTAATGTTGTTCCGGTTTTGGTTCTTGTGAACGTAGACAACGATACGTTGCCAATATACACTCTCGGGGCATAATAGAACAATATAATTAGCTTTTACTGTTTGTTCGGTGGAATGAGAAAAAGTACTGTTTCCAAAGTTATCTTGTTAGGCGAGTAGTCTTATGTTGTTCGGTTTTGGTTCTTGAACGTAGACAACGATACGTTGCCAATATACACTCTCGGGGCAAAATAGAACTATATAATTAGGTTTCACTCTTTGTTCGGTTGAATGAGAAAAGAAATCTTGTTTCTAAAGTTATCTTTGTTAGGCGCAAGCGAGTAGTCTAATGTTGTTCGGTTTTGGTTCTTGTGAACTTAGACAACGATACGTTGCCAATATACACTCTCGGGGCATAATAGAACAATATAATTAGGTTTCACACTTTGTTCGGTTGAATGAGAAAAATCTTGTTTCTAAAGTTATCTTGTTAGAGCGCAAGCGAGTAGTTTAATGTTGTTCCGGTTTTGGTTCTTGTGAACGTAGACAACGATACGTTGCCAATATACACTCTCGGGGCATAATAGAACTATATAATTAGGTTTCACTATTTGTTCGGTTGAATGAGAAAAAGTACTGTTTCTAAAGTTATACTGTTAGCGCGCAACTGAGTAGTCTAATGTTGTTCCGGTTTTGGTTCTTGTGAACGTAGACAACGATACGTTGCCAATATACACTCTCGGGGCATAATAGAACAATATAATTGGGTTTTACTCTTTGTTCGGTGGAATGAGAAAAATCTTGTTTCCAAAGTTATCTTGTTTGGGCGCAAGTAGTCTTATGTTGTTCGGTTTTGGTTCTTGTGAACGTAGACAACGATACGTTGCCAATATACACTCTCGGGGCATAATAGAACTATATAATTAGGTTTCACTCTTTGTTCGGTTGAATGTGAAAAATCTTGTTTCTAAAGTTATCTTTGTTAGGCGCAAGGTAGTCTAATGTTGTTCGGTTTTGGTTCTTGTGAACTTAGACAACGATACGTTGCCAATATACACTCTCGGGGCATAATAGAACAATATAATTAGGTTTCACTCTTTGTTCGGTTGAATGAGAAAAATCTTGTATCTAAAGTTATCTTTGTTAGGCGCAACTAAGTAGTCTAATGTTGTTCGGTTTTGGTTCTTGTGAACGTAGACAACGATACGTTGCCAATATACACTCTCGGGGCATAATAGAACAATATAATTGGGTTTTACTCTTTGTTCGGTGGAATGAGAAAAATCTTGTTTCCAAAGTTATCTTGTTAGGCGCAAGGTAGTCTTATGTTGTTCCGGTTTTGGTTCTTGTGAACGTAGACAACGATACGTTGCCAATATACACTCTCGGGGCATAATAGAACTATATAATTAGGTTTCACTATTTGTTCGGTTGAATGAGAAAAAGTACTGTTTCTAAAGTTATACTGTTAGGGCGCAACTGAGTAGTCTAATTTTGTTCCGGTTTTGGTTCTTGTGAACGTAGACAACGATACGTTGCCAATATACACTCTCCGGGCATAATAGAACAATATAATTGGGTTTCACTCTTTGTTCGGTTGAATGAGAAAAATCTTGTTTCCAAAGTTATCTTGTTTGGGCGCAATGAGTAGTCTTATGTTGTTCGGTTTTGGTTCTTGTGAACGTAGACAACGATACGTTGCCAATATACACTCTCGGGGCATAATAGAACTATATAATTAGGTTTCACTCTTTGTTCGGTTGAATGAGAAAAAGTACTGTTTCTAAAGTTATACTGTTAGGGCGCAACTGAGTAGTCTTATGTTGTTCCGGTTTTGGTTCTTGTGAACGTAGACAACGATACGTTGCTAATATATACTCTCGGGGCATAATAGAACTATATAATTAGGTTTCACTCTTTGTTCGATTGAATGAGAAAAAGTACTGTTTCTAAAGTTATACTGTTAGGGCGCAACTGAGTAGTCTAATGTTGTTCGGTTTTGGTTCTTGTGAACGTAGACAATGATACGTTGCCAATATACACTCTCGGGGCATAATAGAACAATATAATTGGGTTTTACTCTTTGTTCGGTGGAATGAGAAAAATCTTGTTTCCAAAGTTATACTGTTAGGGCGCAACTGAGTAGTCTTATGTTGTTCCGGTTTTGGTTCTTGTGAACGTAGACAACGATACGTTGCCAATATACACTCTCGGGGCAAAATAGAACTATATAATTAGGTTTTACTCTTTGTTCGGTTGAATGAGAAAAAGTACTGTTTCTAAAGTTATACTGTTAGGGCGCAACTGAGTAGTCTAATGTTGTTCCGGTTTTGATTCTTGTGAACTTAGACAACGATATGGTGCCAATATACACTCTCGGGGCATAATAGAACAATATAATTGGGTTTCACTCTTTGTTCGGTTGAATGAGAAAAATCTTGTTTCTAAAGTTATACTGTTAGGGCGCAACTGAGTAGTCTAATGTTGTTCCGGTTTTGGTTCTTGTGAACGTAGACAACGATACGTTGCCAATATACACTCTCGGGGCAAAATAGAACAATATAATTGGGTTTTACTCTTTGTTCGGTGGAATGAGAAAAAGTACTGTTTCCAAAGTTATACTGTTAGGGCGCAACTGAGTAGTCTTTTGTTGTTCCGGTTTTGGTTCTTGTGAACGTAGACAACGATACGTTGCTAATATATACTCTCGGGGCATAATAGAACTATATAATTAGGTTTCACTCTTTGTTCGGTTGAATGAGAAAAAGTACTGTTTCTAAAGTTATCTTGTTAGGCGCAAGAGTAGTCTAATGTTGTTCGGTTTTGGTTCTTGTGAACGTAGACAATGATACGTTGCCAATATACACTCTCGGGGCATAATAGAACAATATAATTGGGTTTCTCTCTTTGTTCGGTTGAATGAGAAAAAGTACTGTTTCTAAAGTTATACTGTTAGGGCGCAACTGAGTAGTCTAATGTTTTTCGGTTTTGGTTCTTGTGAACGTAGACAACGATACGTTGCCAATATACACTCTCGGGGCATAATAGAACTATATAATTAGGTTTCACTCTTTGTTCGGTTGAATGAGAAAAAATCTTGTTTCTAAAGTTATCTTTGTTAGGGCGCAACTGAGTAGTCTAATGTTGTTCCGGTTTTGGTTCTTGTGAACATAGACAACGATACGTTGCCAATAAACACTCTCGGGGCATAATAGAACTATATAATTAGGTTTCACTCTTTGTTCGGTTGAATGAGAAAAATCTTGTTTCTAAAGTTATCTTTGTTAGGGCGCAAGCGAGTAGTCTAATGTTGTTCGGTTTTGGTTCTTGTGAACGTAGACAACGATACGTTGCCAATATACACTCTCGGGGCATAATAGAACAATATAATTGGGTTTCACTCTTTGTTCGGTTGAATGAGAAAAAGTACGGTTTCTAAAGTTATACTGTTAGGGCGCAAATGTGTAGTCTAATGTTGTTCCGGTTTTGGTTCTTGTGAACGTAGACAATGATACGTTGCCAATATACACTCTCGGGGCATAATAGAACAATATAATTGGGTTTTACTCTTTGTTCGGTGGAATGAGAAAAATCTTGTTTCCAAAGTTATCTTGTTAGGCGCAAGAGTAGTCTTATGTTGTTCGGTTTTGGTTCTTGTGAACGTAGACAACGATACGTTGCCAATATACACTCTCGGGGCAAAATAGAACTATATAATTAGGTTTCACTCTTTGTTCGGTTGAATGAGAAAAATCTTGTTTCTAAAGTTATCTTGTTAGGGCGCAATGAGTAGTCTAATGTTGTTCGGTTTTGGTTCTTGTGAACTTAGACAACGATACGTTGCCAATATACACTCTCGGGGCATAATAGAACAATATAATTAGGTTTCACTCTTTGTTCGGTTGAATGAGAAAAATCTTTCTAAAGTTATCTTTGTTAGAGCGCAATGAGTAGTCTTATGTTGTTCGGTTTTGGTTCTTGTGAACGTAGACAACGATACGTTGCCAATATACACTCTCGGGGCATAATAGAACTATATAATTAGGTTTCACTCTTTGTTCGGTTGAATGAGAAAAATACTATTTCTAAAGTTATCTTTGTTAGGCGCAAGTGAGTAGTCGAATGTTGTTCCGATTATAGTTCTTGTGAACGTAGACAACGATACGTTGCCAATATACACTCTCGGGGCAAAATAGAACAATATAATTGGGTTTACTCTTTGTTCGGTTGAATGAGAAAAATCTTGTTTCCAAAGTTATCTTGTTTGGGCGCAATGAGTAGTCTTATGTTGTTCGGTTTTGGTTTCTGGGAACGTAGACGACGATACGTTGGCAATTTACACTCTTCGGGGATAATAAAAATATATAATTGGGTTTCACTCTTTGTTCGGTTGAATGAGAAAAAGTACTGTTTCTAAAGTTATACTGTTAGGGCGCAACTGAGTAGTCTAATGTTGTTCCGGTTTTGGTTCTTCTGAACATAGATAACAATGCGTTGCCAATATACACTCTCGGGGCAAAATAGAACAATATAATTGGGTTTACTCTTTGTTCGGTTGAATGAGAAAAATCTTGTTTCCAAAGTTATCTTTGTTAGGCGCAAGAGTAGTCTAATGTTGTTCCGGTTTTGGTTCTTGTGAACGTAGACAACGATACGTTGCCAATAAACACTCTCGGGGCAAAATAGAACTATATAATTAGGTTTCACTCTTTGTTCGGTTGAATGAGAAAAAGTACTGTTTCTAAAGTTATACTGTTAGGGCGCAACTGAGTAGTCTAATGTTGTTCGGTTTTGGTTCTTGTGAACGTAGACAACAATACGTTGCCAATATACACTCTCGGGGCATAATAGAACAATATAATTGGGTTTCACTCTTTGTTCGGTTGAATGAGAAAAAGTACTGTTTCTAAAGTTATCTTTGTTAGGGCGCAAATGTGTAGTCTAATGTTGTTCGGTTTTGGTTCTTGTGAACGTAGACAACGATACGTTGCCAATATACACTCTCGGGGCATAATAGAACAATATAATTGGGTTTTACTCTTTGTTCGGTGGAATGAGAAAAATCTTGTTTCCAAAGTTATCTTGTTAGGGCGCAACTGAGTAGTCTAATGTTGTTCCGGTTTTGGTTCTTGTGAACGTAGACAACGATACGTTGCCAATATACACTCTCGGGGCAAAATAGAACTATATAATTAGGTTTCACTCTTTGTTCGGTTGAATGAGAAAAAGTACTGTTTCTAAAGTTATCTTTGTTAGGCGCAACTGAGTAGTCTAATGTTGTTCCGGTTTTGGTTCTTGTGAACCTAGACAACGATACGTTGCCAATATACACTCTCGGGGCATAATAGAACAATATAATTAGGTTTCACACTTTGTTCGGTTGAATGAGAAAAAGTACTGTTTCTAAAGTTATACTGTTAGGGCGCAACTGAGTAGTCTAATGTTGTTCCGGTTTTGGTACTTGTGAACGTAGACAACGATACGTTGCCAATATACACTCTCGGGGCATAATAGAACTATATAATTAGGTTTCACTCTTTGTTCGGTTGAATGAGAAAAAGTACTATTTCTAAAGTTATCTTTGTTAGGCGCAAGTAGTCTAATGTTGTTCCGGTTTTGGTTCTTGTGAACGTAGACAACGATACGTTGCCAATATACACTCTCGGGGCATAATAGAACAATATAATTGGGTTCTACTCTTTGTTCGGTGGAATGAGAAAAAGTACTGTTTCTAAAGTTATACTGTTTGGGCGCAACTGAGTAGTCTTATGTTGTTCCGGTTTTGGTTCTTGTGAACGTAGACAACGATACGTTGCCAATATACACTCTCGGGGCATAATAGAACAATATAATTAGGTTTCACTCTTTGTTCGGTTGAATGAGAAAAATCAGTATCTAAAGTTATCTTTGTTAGGGCGCAACTAAGTAGTCTAATGTTGTTCGGTTTTGGTTCTTGTGAACGTAGACAACGATACGTTGCCAATATACACTCTCGGGGCATAATAGAACAATATAATTGGGTTTTACTCTTTGTTCGGTGGAATGAGAAAAATCTTGTTTCCAAAGTTATCTTTGTTTGGCGCAAGCGAGTAGTCTTATGTTGTTCGGTTTTGGTTCTTGTGAACGTAGACAACGATACGTTGCCAATATACACTCTCGGGGCATAATAGAACAATATTATTAGGTTTCACTCTTTGTTCGGTTGAATGAGAAAAAATCTTGTATCTAAAGTTATCTTGTTAGGCGCAACTAAGTAGTCTAATGTTGTTCGGTTTTGGTTCTTGTGAACGTAGACAACGATACGTTGCCAATATACACTCTCGGGGCATAATAGAACAATATAATTGGGTTTTACTCTTTGTTCGGTGGAATGAGAAAAATCTTGTTTCCAAAGTTATCTTGTTTGGGCGCATGAGTAGTCTTATGTTGTTCGGTTTTGGTTCTTGTGAACGTAGACAACGATACGTTGCCAATATACACTCTCGGGGCATAATAGAACTATATAATTAGGTTTCACTCTTTGTTCGGTTCAATGAGAAAAAGTACTGTTTCTAAAGTTATACTGTTAGGGCGCAACTGAGTAGTCTAATGTTGTTCCGGTTTTGGTTCTTGTGAACTTAGACAATGATACGTTGCCAATATACACTCTCAGGGCATAATAGAACAATATTAATTAGGTTTCACTCTTTGTTCGGTTGAATGAGAAAAATCTTGTATCTAAAGTTATCTTGTTAGGGCGCAGCGAGTAGTCTTATGTTGTTCGGTTTTGGTTCTTGTGAACGTAGACAACGATACGTTGCCAATATACACTCTCGGGGCATAATAGAACTATATAATTAGGTTTCACTCTTTGTTCGGTTGAATGAGAAAAAGTACTGTTTCTAAAGTTATACTGTTAGGGCGCAACTAAGTAGTCTAATGTTGTTCCGGTTTTGGTTCTTGTGAACGTAGACAACGATACGTTGCCAATATACACTCTCGGGGCATAATAGAACAATATAATTGGGTTTTACTCTTTGTTCGGTGGGATGAGAAAAATCTTGTTTCCAAAGTTATTAGTTAGGCGCAAGTGAGTAGTCTAATGTTGTTCCGGTTTTGGTTCTTGTGGACGTAGACAACGATACGTTGACAATATACACTCTGGGGGCATAATAGAATAATATAATTGGATTTCGCTCTTTGTTCGGTTGAATGAGAAAAATCTTTCTAAAGTTATCTTGTTAGGCGCAAATGAGTAGTCTAATGTTGTTCGGTTTTGGTTCTTGTGAACGTAGACAACGATACGTTGCCAATATACACTCTCGGGGCATAATAGAACAATATAATTGGGTTTTACTCTTTGTTCGGTGGAATGAGAAAAATCTTGTTTCCAAAGTTATCTTGTTAGGGCGCAAGAGTAGTCTTATGTTGTTCGGTTTTGGTTCTTGTGAACGTAGACAACGATACGTTGCCAATATACACTCTCGGGGCAAAATAGAACTATATAATTAGGTTTCACTCTTTGTTCGGTTGAATGAGAAAAATCTTTGTTTCTAAAGTTATCTTTGTTAGGCGCAAGCGAGTAGTCTAATGTTGTTCCGGTTTTGGTTCTTGTGAACGTAGACAACGATACGTTGCCAATATACACTCTCGGGGCATAATAGAACAATATAATTAGGTTTCACTTTGTTCGGTTGAATGAGAAAAATCTTGTTTCTAAAGTTATCTTTGTTAGACGCAGCGAGTAGTCTAATGTTGTTCCGGCTTTGGTTCTTGTGAACGTAGACAACGATACGTTGCCAATATACACTCTCGGGGCATAATAGAACTATATAATTAGGTATCACTATTTGTTCGGTTGAATGAGAAAAAGTACTATTTCTAAAGTTATACTGTTAGGGCGCAACTGAGTAGTCTAATGTTGTTCGGTTTTGGTTCTTGTGGACGTAGACAAAGATACGTTGCCAATCTACACTCTCGGGGCATAATAGAACAATATAATTGGGTTTTACTCTTTGTTCGGTGGAATGAGAAAAATCTTTGTTTCCAAAGTTATCTTTGTTTGGCGCAAGCGAGTAGTCTTATGTTGTTCCGGTTTTGGTTCTTGGGAACGTAGACAACGATACGTTGCCAATATACACTCTCGGGGCAAAATAGAACAATATAATTAGGTTTCACTCTTTGTTCGGTTGAATGAGAAAAATCTTGTATCTAAAGTTATCTTGTTAGGGCGCAACTAAGTAGTCTAATGTTGTTCGGTTTTGGTTCTTGTGAACGTAGACAACGATACGTTGCCAATATACACTCTCGGGGCATAATAGAACAATATAATTGGGTTTTACTCTTTGTTCGGTGGAATGAGAAAAATCTTGTTTCCAAAGTTATCTTGTTTGGGCGCAAGAGTAGTCTTATGTTGTTCGGTTTTGGTTCTTGTGAACGTAGACAACGATACGTTGCCAATATACTCTCGGGGCATAATAGAACAATATTATTAGGTTTCACTCTTTGTTCGGTTGAATGAGAAAAATCTTGTATCTAAAGTTATCTTTGTTAGGGCGCAACTAAGTAGTCTAATGTTGTTCGGTTTTGGTTCTTGTGAACGTAGACAACGATACGTTGCCAATATACACTCTCGGGGCATAATAGAACAATATAATTGGGTTTTACTCTTTGTTCGGTGGAATGAGAAAAATCTTGTTTCCAAAGTTATCTTTGTTTGGCGCAATGAGTAGTCTTATGTTGTTCGGTTTTGGTTCTTGTGAACGTAGACAACGATACGTTGCCAATATACACTCTCGGGGCATAATAGAACTATATAATTAGGTTTCACTCTTTGTTCGGTTGAATGTGAAAAATCTTGTTTCTAAAGTTATCTTGTTAGGCGCAAGCGAGTAGTCTAATGTTGTTAGGTTTTGGTTCTTGTGAACTTAGACAACTACGTTGCCAATATACACTCTCGGGGGCATAATAGAACAATATTATTAGGTTTCACTCTTTGTTCGGTTGAATGAGAAAAAAATCGTATCTAAAGTTATCTTTGTTAGGCGCAGTAGTCTTATGTTGTTCCGGTTTTGGTTCTTGTGAACGTAGACAACGATACGTTGCCAATATACACTCTCGGGGCATAATAGAACTATATAATTAGGTTTCACTCTTTGTTCGGTTGAATGAGAAAAATCTTGTTTCTAAAGTTATCTTTGTTAGGCGCAACTAAGTAGTCTAATGTTGTTCGGTTTTGGTTCTTGTGAACGTAGACAACGATACGTTGCCAATATACACTCTCGGGGCATAATAGAACAATATAATTGGGTTTACTCTTTGTTCGGTGGAATGAGAAAAATCTTGTTTCCAAAGTTATTCTGTTGCGCAAAGTAGTGTAATGTTGTTCGGTTTTGTTCTTGTGAACGTAGACAACGATACGTTGCCAATATACACTCTCGGGGCATAATAGAACTATATAATTAGGTTTCACTCTTTGTTCGGTTGAATGAGAAAAATCTTGTTTCTAAAGTTATCTTTGTTAGGCGCAAATGAGTAGTCTAATGTTGTTCGGTTTTGGTTCTTGTGAACGTAGACAACGATACGTTGCCAATATACACTCTCGGGGCATAATAGAACAATATAATTGGGTTTTACTCTTTGTTCGGTGGAATGAGAAAAATCTTTGTTTCCAAAGTTATCTTGTTAGGCGCAAGTGAGTAGTCTTATGTTGTTCGGTTTTGGTTCTTGTGAACGTAGACAACGATACGTTGCCAATATACACTCTCGGGGCATAATAGAACTATATAATTAGGTTTCACTCTTTGTTCGGTTGAATGAGAAAAAATCTTGTTTCTAAAGTTATCTTGTTAGGCGCAGCGAGTAGTCTAATGTTGTTCGGTTTTGGTTCTTGTGAACGTAGACAACGATACGTTGCCAATATACACTCTCGGGGCATAATAGAACAATATAATTGGGTTTTACTCTTTGTTCGGTGGAATGAGAAAAATCTTGTTTCCAAAGTTATCTTGTTTGGGCGCAAGCGAGTAGTCTTATGTTGTTCGGTTTTGGTTCTTGTGAACGTAGACAACGATACGTTGCCAATATACACTCTCGGGGCATAATAGAACTATATAATTAGGTTTCACTCTTTGTTCGGTTGAATGTGAAAAATCTTGTTTCTAAAGTTATCTTGTTAGGGCGCAGTAGTCAAATGTTGTTCGGTTTTGGTTCTTGTGAACTTAGACAACGATACGTTGCCAATATACACTCTCGGGGCATAATAGAACAATATAATTAGGTTTCACTCTTTGTTCGGTTGAATGAGAAAAATCTTGTATCTAAAGTTATCTTTGTTAGGGCGCAAGAGTAGTCTTATGTTGTTCCGGTTTTGGTTCTTGTGAACGTAGACAACGATACGTTGCCAATATACACTCTCGGGGCATAATAGAACTATATAATTAGGTTTCACTCTTTGTTCGGTTGAATGAGAAAAATCTTGTTTCTAAAGTTATCTTTGTTAGGCGCAACTAAGTAGTCTAATGTTGTTCGGTTTTGGTTCTTGTGAACGTAGACAACGATACGTTGCCAATATACACTCTCGGGGCATAATAGAACAATATAATTGGGTTTTACTCTTTGTTCGGTGGAATGAGAAAAATCTTGTTTCCAAAGTTATTACATTGTTAGCGCAAGCGAGTAGTGTAATGTTGTTCGGTTTTGTGCTTGTGAACGTAGACAACGATACGTTGCCAATATACACTCTCGGGGCATAATAGAACTATATAATTAGGTTTCACTCTTTGTTCGGTTGAATGAGAAAAAGTACTGTTTCTAAAGTTATACTGTTAGGGCGCAACTGAGTAGTCTAATGTTGTTCCGGTTTTGGTTCTTGTGAACGTAGACAATGATACGTTGCCAATATACACTCTCGGGGCATAATAGAACAATATAATTGGGTTTACTCTTTGTTCGGTGGAATGAGAAAAATCTTGTTTCCAAAGTTATCTTGTTAGGCGCAAGCGAGTAGTCTTATGTTGTTCGGTTTTGGTTCTTGTGAACGTAGACAACGATACGTTGCCAATAAACACTCTCGGGGCAAAATAGAACTATATAATTAGGTTTCACTCTTTGTTCGGTTGAATGAGAAAAATCTTGTTTCTAAAGTTATCTTTGTTAGGCGCAGGGAGTAGTCTAATGTTGTTCGGTTTTGGTTCTTGTGAACGTAGACAACGATACGTTGCCAATATACACTCTCGGGGCATAATAGAACAATATAATTGGGTTTTACTCTTTGTTCGGTGGAATGAGAAAAAATCTTGTTTCCAAAGTTATCTTTGTTTGGGCGCAAGCGAGTAGTCTTATGTTGTTACGGTTTGGGTTCTTGTGAACGTAGACAACGATACGTTGCCAATATACACTCTCGGGGCATAATAGAACTATATAATTAGGTTTCACTCTTGGTTCGGTTGAATGTGAAAAATCTTGTTTCTAAAGTTATCTTGTTAGGGCGAGTAGTCTAATGTTGTTCCGGTTTTGGTTCTTGTGAACGTAGACAACGATACGTTGCCAATATACACTCTCGGGGCATAATAGAACAATATTATTGGGTTTCACTCTTTGTTCGGTTGAATGAGATAAAATACAGTATCTAAAGTTATCTTGTTAGGGCGCAAGAGTAGTCTTATGTTGTTCGGTTTTGGTTCTTGTGAACGTAGACAACGATACGTTGCCAATATACACTCTCGGGGCAAAAAAGAACAATATAATTGGGTTTACTCTTTGTTCGGTGGAATGAGAAAAAGTACTGTTTCCAAAGTTATACTGTTAGGGCGCAACTGAGTAGTCTTATGTTGTTCCGGTTTTGGTTCTTGTGAACGTAGACAACGATACGTTGCCAATATACACTCTCGGGGCATAATAGAACTATATAATTAGGTTTCACTCTTTGTTCGGTGGAATGTGAAAAATCTTGTATCTAAAGTTATCTTGTTAGGGCGCAACTAAGTAGTCTAATGTTGTTCCGGTTTTGGTTCTTGTGAACGTAGACAATGATACGTTGCCAATATACACTCTCGGGGCATAATAGAACAATATAATTAGGTTTTACTCTTTGTTCGGTGGAATGAGAAAAAGTACTGTTTCCAAAGTTATACTGTTTGGGCGCAACTGAGTAGTCTTATGTTGTTCCGGTTTTGGTTCTTGTGAACGTAGACAACGATACGTTGCCAATATATACTCTCGGGGCATAATAGAACAATATTATTAGGTTTCACTCTTTGTTCGGTTGAATGAGAAAAAGTACTGTATCTAAAGTTATCTTTGTTAGGCGCAACTAAGTAGTCTAATGTTGTTCGGTTTTGGTTCTTGTGAACGTAGACAACGATACGTTGCCAATATACACTCTCGGGGCATAATAGAACAATATAATTGGGTTTTACTCTTTGTTCGGTGGAATGAGAAAAATCTTGTTTCCAAAGTTATCTTGTTTGGGCGCAGTGAGTAGTCTTATTTTGTTCGGTTTTGGTTCTTGTGAACGTAGACAACGATACGTTGCCAATATACACTCTCGGGGCATAATAGAACTATATAATTAGGTTTCACTCTTTGTTCGGTTGAATGTGAAAAAATCTTGTTTCTAAAGTTATCTTTGTTAGGCGCAAGCTGAGTAGTCTAATGTTGTTCGGTTTTGGTTCTTGTGAACTTAGACAACGATACGTTGCCAATATACACTCTCGGGGCATAATAGAACAATATTATTAGGTTTCACTCTTTGTTCGGTTGAATGAGAAAAAAAATCTTTGTATCTAAAGTTATCTTTGTTAGGCGCAGCGAGTAGTCTTATGTTGTTCGGTTTTGGTTCTTGTGAACGTAGACAACGATACGTTGCCAATATACACTCTCGGGGCAAAATAGAACTATATAATTAGGTTTCACTCTTTGTTCGGTTGAATGAGAAAAAGTACTGTTTCTAAAGTTATACTGTTAGGGCGCAACTGAGTAGTCTAATGTTGTTCCGGTTTTGGTTCTTGTGAACGTATACAATGATACGTTGCCAATATACACTCTCGGGGCATAATAGAACAATATAATTGGGTTTACTCTTTGTTCGGTGGAATGAGAAAAAGTACTCTGTCCAAAGTTATACTGTTAGGTCGCAACTGAGTAGTGTAATGTTGTTCCGGTTTTTGTTCTTGTGGACGTAGACAACGATACGTTGCCAATATACACTCTCGGGGCATAATAGAACTATATAATTAGGTTTCACTCTTTGTTCGGTTGAATGAGAAAAATCATTTCTAAAGTTATCTTTGTTAGGCGCAAATGAGTAGTCTAATGTTGTTCGGTTTTGGTTCTTGTGAACGTAGACAACGATACGTTGCCAATATACACTCTCGGGGCAAAATAGAACAATATAATTGGGTTTACTCTTTGTTCGGTGGAATGAGAAAAAGTACTGTTTCCAAAGTTATCTTGTTAGGGCGCAACTGAGTAGTCTTATGTTGTTCCGGTTTTGGTTCTTGTGAACGTAGACAACGATACGTTGCCAATAAACACTCTCGGGGCAAAATAGAACTATATAATTAGGTTTCACTCTTTGTTCGGTTGAATGAGAAAAATCTTGTTTCTAAAGTTATCTTTGTTAGGCGCAGGAGTAGTCTAATGTTGTTCGGTTTTGGTTCTTGTGAACGTAGACAACGATACGTTGCCAATATACACTCTCGGGGCATAATGGAAAAAAATAATTGGGTTTTTTCTTTGTTCGGTGGAATGAGAAAAAATCTTGTTTCCAAAGTTATCTTGTTTGGGCGCAAGAGTAGTCTTATGTTGTTCCGGTTTTGGTTCTTGTGAACGTAGACAACGTTACGTTGCCAATATACACTCTCGGGGCATAATAGAACTATATAATTAGGTTTCACTCTTTGTTCGGTTGAATGTGAAAAAATCTTGTTTCTAAAGTTATCTTGTTAGGCGCAAGCGAGTAGTCAAATGTTGTTCGGTTTTGGTTCTTGTGAACTTAGACAACGATACGTTGCCAATATACACTCTCGGGGCATAATAGAACAATATTATTAGGTTTCACTCTTTGTTCGGTTGAATGAGAAAAATCTTGTATCTAAAGTTATCTTTGTTAGGCGCAAGTTGAGTAGTCTTATGTTGTTCGGTTTTGGTTCTTGTGAACGTAGACAACGATACGTTGCCAATATACACTCTCGGGGCATAATAGAACTATATAATTAGGTTTCACTCTTTGTTCGGTTGAATGAGAAAAATCTTGTTTCTAAAGTTATCTTTGTTAGGCGCAACTAAGTAGTCTAATGTTGTTCGGTTTTGGTTCTTGTGAACGTAGACAACGATACGTTGCCAATATACACTCTCGGGGCATAATAGAACAATATAATTGGGTTTTACTCTTTGTTCGGTGGAATGAGAAAAATCTTGTTTCCAAAGTTATTACATTAGGCGCAGGAGTAGTGTAATGTTGTTCCGGTTTTGGTTCTTGTGAACGTAGACAACGATACGTTGCCAATATACACTCTCGGGGCATAATAGAACTATATAATTAGGTTTCACTCTTTGTTCGGTTGAATGAGAAAAATCTTGTTTCTAAAGTTATCTTGTTAGGCGCAAATGAGTAGTCTAATGTTGTTCGGTTTTGGTTCTTGTGAACGTAGACAACGATACGTTGCCAATATACACTCTCGGGGCATAATAGAACAATATAATTGGGTTTTACTCTTTGTTCGGTGGAATGAGAAAAATCTTGTTTCCAAAGTTATCTTTGTTAGGGCGCAACTGAGTAGTCTAATGTTGTTCCGGTTTTGGTTCTTGTGAACGTAGACAACGATACGTTGCCAATAAACACTCTCGGGGCATAATAGAACAATATAATTGGGTTTCACTCTTTGTTCGGTTGAATGAGAAAAAGTACTGTTTCTAAAGTTATACTGTTAGGGCGCAACTGAGTAGTCTAATATTGTTCCGGTTATGGTTCTTGTGAACGTAGACAACGATACGTTGCCAATATACACTCTCGGGGCAAAATAGAACAATATAATTGGGTTTACTCTTTGTTCGGTTGAATGAGAAAAATCTTGTTTCCAAAGTTATCTTGTTTGGGCGCAAGAGTAGTCTTATGTTGTTCGGTTTTGGTTCTTGTGAACGTAGACAACGATACGTTGCCAATATACACTCTCGGGGCATAATAGAACTATATAATTAGGTTTCACTCTTTGTTCGGTTGAATGTGAAAAAAATCTTGTTTCTAAAGTTATCTTGTTAGGCGCAATGAGTAGTCAAATGTTGTTCGGTTTTGGTTCTTGTGAACTTAGACAACGATACGTTGCCAATATACACTCTCGGGGCATAATAGAACAATATTATTAGGTTTCACTCTTTGTTCGGTTGAATGAGAAAAATCTTGTATCTAAAGTTATCTTGTTAGGGCGCAGCGAGTAGTCTAATGTTGTTCCGGTTTTGGTTCTTGTGAACGTAGACAACGATACGTTGCCAATATACACTCTCGGGGCATAATAGAACAATATAATTGGGTTTTACTCTTTGTTCGGTGGAATGAGAAGAAATCTTTGTTTCCAAAGTTATCTTGTTTGGGCGCAGTAGTCTAATGTTGTTCCGGTTTTGGTTCTTGTGAACGTAGACAACGATACGTTGCCAATATACACTCTCGGGGCATAATAGAACTATATAATTAGGTTTCACTCTTTGTTCGGTTGAATGGGAAAAAGTACTGTTTCTAAAGTTCTACTGTTAGGGCGCAACTGAGTAGTCTAATGTTGTTCCGGTTTTGGTTCTAGTGAACGTAGACAACGATACGTTGCCAATATACACTCTCGGGGCATAATAGAACAATATAATTAGGTTTTACTCTTTGTTCGGTGGAATGAGAAAAATCTTGTTTCCAAAGTTATCTTGTTTGGGCGCAACTGAGTAGTCTAATGTTGTTCCGGTTTTGGTTCTTGTGAACGTAGACAACGATACGTTGCCAATATATACACTCTCGGGGCATAATAGAACTATATAATTAGGTTTCACTCTTTGTTCGGTTGAATGAGAAAAAGTACTGTTTCTAAAGTTATACTGTTAGGGCGCAACTGAGTAGTCTAATGTTGTTCCGGTTTTGGTTCTTGTGAACTTAGACAACGATACGTTGCCAATAACCACTCTCAGGGCATAATAGAACAATATTATTAGGTTTCACTCTTTGTTCGGTTGAATGAGAAAAATCTTGTATCTAAAGTTATCTTGTTAGGCGCAAGCGAGTAGTCTATGTTGTTCGGTTTTTGTTCTTGTAAACGTAGACAACGATACGTTGCCAATATACACTCTCGGGGCAAAATAGAACTATATAATTAGGTTTCACTCTTTGTTCGGTTGAATGAGAAAAATGACTGTTTGTAAAGTTATCTTTGTTAGGGGCGCAACTAAGTAGTCTAATGTTGTTCCGGTTTTGGTTCTTGTGAACGTAGACAACGATACGTTGCCAATATACACTCTCGGGGCATAATAGAACAATATAATTGGGTTTTACTCTTTGTTCGGTGGAATGAGAAAAATCTTGTTTCCAAAGTTATTGTTAGGCGCAAGCGAGTAGTGTAATGTTGTTCGGTTTTGTTCTTGTGGACGTAGACAACGATACGTTGCCAATATACACTCTCGGGGCATAATAGAACTATATAATTAGGTTTCACTCTTTGTTCGGTTGAATGAGAAAAAGTACTGTTTCTAAAGTTATACTGTTAGGGCGCAAATGAGTAGTCTAATGTTGTTCCGGTTTTGGTTTTTGTGAACGTAGACAACGATACGTTGCCAATATACACTCTCGGGGCATAATAGAACAATATAATTGGGTTTTACTCTTTGTTCGGTGGAATGAGAAAAAGTACTGTTTCCAAAGTTATCTTTGTTAGGCGCAGCGAGTAGTCTTATGTTGTTGGTTTTGGTTCTTGTGAACGTAGACAACGATACGTTGCCAATAAACACTCTCGGGGCAAAATAGAACTATATAATTAGGTTTCACTCTTTGTTCGGTTGAATGAGAGAAAAATCTTTGTTTCTAAAGTTATCTTTGTTAGGCGCAAGCGAGTAGTCTAATGTTGTTCCGGTTTTGGTTCTTGTGAACTTAGACAACGATACGTTGCCAATATACACTCTCAGGGCATAATAGAACAATATAATTAGGTTTCAAACTTTGTTCGGTTGAATGAGAAAAATCTTGTTTCTAAAGTTATCTTGTTAGAGCGCAACTGAGTAGTCTTATGTTGTTCCGGTTTTGGTTCTTGTGAACGTAGACAACGATACGTTGCCAATATACACTCTCGGGGCATAATAGAACTATATAATTAGGTTTCACTATTTGTTCGGTTGAATGAGAAAAAGTACTATTTCTAAAGTTATACTGTTAGGGCGCAACTGAGTAGTCTAATGTTGTTCGGTTTTGGTTCTTGTGAACGTAGACAACGATACGTTGCCAATATACACTCTCCGGGCATAATAGAACAATATAATTGGGTTTTACTCTTTGTTCGGTGGAATGAGAAAAATCTTGTTTCCAAAGTTATCTTTGTTTGCGCAAGTGAGTAGTCTTATGTTGTTCCGGTTTTGGTTCTTGTGAACGTAGACAACGATACGTTGCCAATATACACTCTCGGGGCATAATAGAACTATATAATTAGGTTTCACTCTTTGTTCGGTTGAATGTGAAAAAGTACTGTTTCTAAAGTTATACTGTTAGGGCGCAACTGAGTAGTCTAATGTTGTTCCGGTTTTGGTTCTTGTGAACTTAGACAACGATACGTTGCCAATATACACTCTCGGGGCATAATAGAACAATATAATTAGGTTTCACTCTTTGTTCGGTTGAATGAGAAAAAGTACTGTATCTAAAGTTATACTGTTAGGGCGCAACTGAGTAGTCTTATGTTGTTCCGGTTTTGGTTCTTGTGAACGTAGACAACGATACGTTGCCAATATACACTCTCGGGGCAAAATAGAACTATATAATTAGGTTTCACTCTTTGTTCGGTTGAATGAGAAAAAGTACTGTTTCTAAAGTTATACTGTTAGGGCGCAACTGAGTAGTGTAATTGTAAGGACTCGAAACTGCGAAACGAGAAACTGGACTATATTAAAATTGATCAAAGTCATGTTAGGAATGCCTTAGAGTGATTAAAGGCATTAAGTAAGCTAAAAGTGCTTTGGACATGACACATCTTTGAAATCGGAGCGAAAACGAGAAGACTTGAATTTTACGCGAAACGGGACAGATAAATTTAGCAGAAAATGCACAGTGTCAGAAAATTATGAAAACTCGGGGATATGTCAGGATTATTATTATGAGGCTAGATTTAAAGTTTCATGCCATTCTGACACCCGAAAATGCCCAGAATTGGGCTGTGCATTGGAGGGGTATTTTGGTAAATAGAGTGTTAAGAAGGCTATTTGGACTTGGCCTCTTCCCTTTCTCTCATTTCTTGCAGCCAAAGCAAGGAAATGGGCTCTTCTCTCTCTCTCTCTTGGGTGATAGAGAGAAAAGAAGGAGAAGTAGAAGAGAAAAGCTTGGTGGAGTAGGATTTTCCCTCCCTAGCCTTCTTCTCCATCGAGTAGAGAAATCCTTGAGGTAGGCTTTGGATTTTCTAAAGCATTATATTCTAGGGTTTTGTTAATTAGCCCTACAATTGGATTTTAGAGAACTCTAGAGTTCTATTTGGTTGCTAGAAGCATGATCTAGAGGCAGATTCTGACTATTTTTCGATGTTGTGAGTAGGGCTCCAAAATGCGATTTTGCTAACGGTTAGGGTTTGATCTAGTTTAACCCTATGTTTATGATGGTTTTAGGCCCACGAGTACTCCCGCGAAAACGATTAGCGATTCGACGAGCGAGTGCGGAGAAATTGAGCCGGGAGCCTAATCGGGCTCAAATTGCCGTAGAGTGCGGCGAAGCCTTCGAGAATTCGGCGAAGTGCGCCGGTGGAGCCTACACGGTATTAGAAGGTGGGGGGTGTTGTCCGAAGCAGCTGGGCTGCTCCCTATGTCTATTTGTGCATATATGTATACAAGTATGTAATGTCGATCTAGTGTAATTGTCAAGTGCACGATAGGGTTGAGATATTCTCTTTATTTGCATGTATTCTAGCTAGTGTAGCAAATTGAGCTGGGCACTAGGAGAGAATACAGGAATAAAGGTGAATGATCATGTAGAAACCCTAATGTAAAGAACTTGTATGAGTGACAAGAACAAAGGACATTGACAATATAGATCGAGTGGCATCTAGGTGAAATGATAACCTAGGTTGAATGACATCTAGGAAAATGATAACCTAGATTGAGTGACATCTAGATGAATGAGAACCTAGATCGAGTGGCATCTAGTAGGATGATAACCTAGGTTGAATGACATCTAGGAAAATGATAACCTAGATTGAGTGACATCTAGATGAATGAGAACCTAGATCGAGTGGCATCTAGTAAACAAGAACATTGACAAGAATCTGTCGAACTAGTGTGTAGATGTACACCGTGCATATTGGGCTAGCATTGACGGCTTTAAGCGATTGCACCGGTGGTACCGTGCATATTGGGCTAGCATTGATAGCTTTGAGAGATTGCACCGGTGGTACAGCTTTGTGCATATTGAGCTAGCAATGATAGCTTTGAGAGATTGCACTAGTGGTACACCGTGCATATTGGGCTAGCAATGATAGCTTTGAGAGATTGCACTTGTAGTTGACAGGGTATCCTCCTGAGTGAGGCTTGGATCATACTCACGTGTCTGTTCAGAGCTTGTGGAGGTCGCTCCTCACAAGCGTGCACTCCGGAGTTGTCACACGAGGGGCTAACGTACTTGCCCATGGACTAACGTACCTGTCCAGCAGACGGTCTCAGGTAGACGAGTGACCAGTACCTCTTACCTGGAGATTGAGTGAGTCGGGGCGAACCTTGAGGGTAAGCCAAGAGATTTGATAAAGTAAAGAACATGTTTCTTTTGAGCATAGTAGCATGGTTGTTTACTCTATATTATATTGAGCATGCTTACTTGTGGTTTGGGCATAGTAGGATAGATGACTTAGCATGAAAGTTCTTTAAACTATATTGAACATGCTTGTTTATACAGTTGAGTATAGTAGAAATAGCTGCAGCATGGTTTACAGCTTTCCATATGAATATCTATACGTACATGTTTATGCCCTATGGACCTAGTGGGGAGATCGGTGAGGTCGGCGGCGAGCCAGGAACTAAGGAAGTTAGTTCTCACCCCACCATTATTACGGGGGCTAGCGAGAGTGGACCGGCAGAGAACCGAGGTTGGGGCACAGTGCCCTAGTAGCTAGCGGCTTCCAGTATGCATTAGAGTACCCTCGTGTACATTCGAGTTATTGGTGAGGTTAAATGTATTCATTAGTGAGGTTATGTATATTTAATCGAGAGATGAAATATGTGTATTCATTTGAGAGTTGAAAGAAGAAAAGTGTAAATTATATTGTGAATGTCAAAAATGGATGTAATAGCTAGATGTTTCTCTCTTTATTTACTTGTATAGTATACTTGTATCTTGCTCTTACTTACTAGCACTTGTGGTGCTTCGTCTCCTGTCATGTATGCTTTTGCATTCTTCCTGGGAAATTCATGTACATGACTTGTTGTCGAGCCTTGGGCGGACGGGGAGAGTCTTTGTCAGTTCGGCGTACGTTTGACGATGCCGGACCGGACCAAATTGGTAGCGGTCGCGGGGCGTGACACGGGGCATAATAGAACAATATAATTAGGTTTCACTCTTTGTTCGGTTGAATGAGAAAAAGTACTGTTTCTAAAGTTATACTGTTAGGGCGCAACTGAGTAGTCTTATGTTGTTCCGGTTTTGGTTCTTGTGAACGTAGGCAACGATACGTTGCCAATATACACTCTCGGGGCATAATAGAACTATATAATTAGGTTTCACTCTTTGTTCGGTTGAATGAGAAAAAGTACTGTTTCTAAAGTTATACTGTTATGGCGCAAATGAGTAGTCTAATGTTGTTCCGGTTTTGTTTCTTGTGAACGTAGACAACGATACGTTGCCAATATACACTCTCGGGGCATAATAGAACAATATAATTGGGTTTTACTCTTTGTTCGGTGGAATGAGAAAAAGTACTGTTTCTATAGTTATCTTGTTAGGGCAAGTGAGTAGTCTTATGTTGTTCGGTTTTGGTTCTTGTGAACGTAGACAACGATACGTTGCCAATATACACTCTCGGGGCATAATAGAACTATATAATTAGGTTTCACTCTTTGTTCGGTTGAATGAGAAAAATCTTTGTTTCTAAAGTTATCTTTGTTAGGGCGCAACTAAGTAGTCTAATGTTGTTCGGTTTTGGTTCTTGTGAACGTAGACAACGATACGTTGCCAATATACACTCTCGGGGCATAATAGAACAATATAATTAGGTTTTACTCTTTGTTCGGTGGAATGAGAAAAATCTTGTTTCCAAAGTTATTCTTGTTAGGCGCAGCGAGTAGTGTAATGTTGTTCGGTTTTGGTTCTTGTGGAACGTAGACAACGATACGTTGCCAATATACACTCTCGGGGCATAATAGAACTATATAATTAGGTTTCACTCTTTGTTCGGTTGAATGAGAAAAATCTTGTTTCTAAAGTTATCTTTTGTTAGGGCGCAAATGAGTAGTCTAATGTTGTTCCGGTTTTGGTTCTTGTGAACGTAGACAACGATACGTTGCCAATATACACTCTCGGGGCATAATAGAACAATATAATTGGGTTTTACTCTTTGTTCGGTGGAATGAGAAAAAGTACTGTTTCCAAAGTTATCTTTGTTAGGCGCAACTGAGTAGTCTTATGTTGTTACGGTTTTGGTTCTTGTGAACGTAGACAACGATACGTTGCCAATATACACTCTCGGGGCATAATAGAACTATATAATTAGGTTTCACTCTTTGTTCGGTTGAATGAGAAAAATCTTGTTTCTAAAGTTATCTTGTTAGGGCGCAAGTGAGTAGTCTAATGTTGTTGTTTTTGGTTCTTGTGAACGTAGACAACGATACGTTGCCAATATACACTCTCGGGGCATAATAGAACAATATAATTGGGTTTTACTCTTTGTTCGGTTGAATGAGAAAAATCTTGTTTCCAAAGTTATCTTGTTTGGCGCACAGTAGTCTTATGTTGTTCGGTTTTGGTTCTTGTGAACGTAGACAACGATACGTTGCCAATATACACTCTCGGGGCATAATAGAACAATATAATTGGGTTTCACTCTTTGTTCGGTTGAATGAGAAAAATCTTGTTTCTAAAGTTATCTTGTTAGGCGCAAGCGAGTAGTCTAATGTTGTTCGGTTTTGGTTCTTGTGAACTTAGACAACGATACGTTGCCAATATACACTCTCGGGGCATAATAGAACAATATAATTAGGTTTCACTCTTTGTTCGGTTGAATGAGAAAAATCTTGTTCTAAAGTTATCTTGTTAGGGCGCAATGAGTATTCTAATGTTGTTCCGGTTTTGGTTCTTGTGAACGTAGACAACGATACGTTGCCAATATACACTCTCGGAGCATAATAGAACAATATAATTGGGTTTTACTCTTTGTTCGGTTGAATGAGAAAAATCTTGTTTCCAAAGTTATCTTTGTTTGGCGCAAGCGAGTAGTCTTATGTTGTTCGGTTTTGGTTCTTGTGAACGTAGACAACGATACGTTGCCAATATACACTCTCGGGGCATAATAGAACAATATAATTGGGTTTTACTCTTTGTTCGGTGGAATGAGAAAAATCTTGTTTCCAAAGTTATCTTTGTTAGGGCGCAGTAGTCTTATGTTGTTCCGGTTTTGGTTCTTGTGAACGTAGACAACGATACGTTGCCAATATACACTCTCGGGGCATAATAGAACTATATAATTAGGTTTCACTCTTTGTTCGGTTGAATGAGAAAAAGTATTGTTTCTAAAGTTATCTTTGTTAGGCGCAATGAGTAGTCTAATGTTGTTCGGTTTTGGTTCTTGTGAACGTAGACAACGATACGTTGCCAATATACACTCTCGGGGCATAATAGAACAATATAATTGGGTTTCACTCTTTGTTCGGTTGAATGAGAAAAATCTTGTATCTAAAGTTATCTTTGTTAGGCGCAATGAGTAGTCTTATGTTGTTAGGTTTTGGTTCTTGTGAACGTAGACAACGATACGTTGCCAATATACACTCTCGGGGCAAAATAGAACTATATAATTAGGTTTCACTCTTTGTTCGGTTGAATGAGAAAAAAAATCTTGTTTCTAAAGTTATCTTGTTAGGGCGCAACTAAGTAGTCTAATGTTGTTCCGGTTTTGGTTCTTGTGAACGTAGACAACGATACGTTGCCAATATACACTCTCGGGCATAATAGAACAATATAATTGGGTTTTACTCTTTGTTCGGTGGAATGAGAAAAATCTTGTTTCCAAAGTTATCTTGTTAGGGCGCAACTAAGTAGTCTAATGTTGTTCGGTTTTGGTTCTTGTGAACGTAGACAACGATACGTTGCCAATATACACTCTCGGGGCATAATAGAACAATATAATTAGGTTTTACTCTTTGTTCGGTTGAATGAGAAAAATCTTGTTTCTAAAGTTATCTTGTTTGAGCGCAAGTGAGTAGTCTTATGTTGTTCGGTTTTGGTTCTTGTGAACGTAGACAACGATACGTTGCCAATATACACTCTCGGGGCATAATAGAACAATATAATTAGGTTTCACTCTTTGTTCGGTTGAATGTGAAAAAATCTTGTTTCTAAAGTTATCTTTGTTAGGCGCAAGTGAGTAGTCTAATGTTGTTCGGTTTTGGTTCTTGTGAACGTAGACAACGATACGTTGCCAATATACACTCTCGGGGCATAATAGAACAATATTAGGTTTCACTCTTTGTTCGGTTGAATGAGAAAAAGTACTTGTATCTAAAGTTATCTTGTTAGGGCGCAATGAGTAGTCTTATGTTGTTCGGTTTTGGTTCTTGTGAACGTAGACAACGATACGTTGCCAATATACACTCTCGGGGCATAATAGAACTATATAATTAGGTTTCACTCTTTGTTCGGTTGAATGAGAAAAATCTTGTTTCTAAAGTTATCTTTGTTAGGGCGCAACTAAGTAGTCTAATGTTGTTCGGTTTTGGTTCTTGTGAACGTAGACAACGATACGTTGCCAATATACACTCTCGGGCATAATAGAACAATATAATTGGGTTTTACTCTTTGTTCGGTTGAATGAGAAAAATCTTGTTTCCAAAGTTATCTTGGGCGCAATGAGTAGTAATGTTGTTCGGTTTTGGTTCTTGTGAACGTAGACAACGATACGTTGCCAATATACACTCTCGGGGCATAATAGAACAATATAATTAGGTTTCACTCTTTGTTCGGTTGAATGAGAAAAATCTTGTTTCTAAAGTTATCTTGTTAGGCGCAAATGAGTAGTCTAATGTTGTTCGGTTTTGGTTCTTGTGAACGTAGACAACGATACGTTGCCAATATACACTCTCGGGGCATAATAGAACAATATAATTGGGTTTACTCTTTGTTCGGTTGAATGAGAAAAATCTTGTTTCCTAAAGTTATCTTTGTTAGGGCAAGCGAGTAGTCTTATGTTGTTCGGTTTTGGTTCTTGTGAACGTAGACAACGATACGTTGCCAATATACACTCTCGGGGCATAATAGAACAATATAATTAGGTTTCACTCTTTGTTCGGTTGAATGAGAAAAATCTTGTTTCTAAAGTTATCTTGTTAGGCGCAAGAGTAGTCTAATGTTGTTCGGTTTTGGTTCTTGTGAACGTAGACAACGATACGTTGCCAATATACACTCTCGGGGCATAATAGAACAATATAATTAGGTTTCACTCTTTGTTCGGTTGAATGAGAAAAATCTTGTTTCTAAAGTTATCTTTGTTAGCGCAAGCGAGTAGTCTTATGTTGTTCGGTTTTGGTTCTTGTGAACGTAGACAACGATACGTTGCCAATATACACTCTCGGGGCATAATAGAACTATATAATTAGGTTTCACTCTTTGTTCGGTTGAATGAGAAAAATCTTGTTTCTAAAGTTATCTTTGTTAGGCGCAAGTGAGTAGTCTTATGTTGTTCGGTTTTGGTTCTTGTGAACGTAGACAACGATACGTTGCCAATATACACTCTCGGGGCATAATAGAACAATATAATTAGGTTTCACTCTTTGTTCGGTTGAATGAGAAAAATCTTGTTTCTAAAGTTATCTTGTTAGGGCGCAAGCGAGTAGTCTAATGTTGTTCGGTTTTGGTTCTTGTGAACGTAGACAACGATACGTTGCCAATATACACTCTCGGGGCATAATAGAACAATATAATTAGGTTTCACTCTTTGTTCGGTTGAATGAGAAAAATCTTGTTTCTAAAGTTATCTTTGTTAGGCGCAAGCGAGTAGTCTAATGTTGTTCGGTTTTGGTTCTTGTGAACGTAGACAACGATACGTTGCCAATATACACTCTCGGGGCATAATAGAAATATATAATTAGGTTTCACTCTTTGTTCGGTTGAATGAGAAAAAGTACTGTTTCTAAAGTTATACTGTTAGGGCGCAACTAAGTAGTCTAATGTTGTTCGGTTTTGGTTCTTGTGAACGTAGACAACGATACGTTGCCAATATACACTCTCGGCGCATAATAGAACAATATAATTGGGTTTACTCTTTGTTCGGTGGAATGAGAAAAATCTTGTTTCCAAAGTTATTGTTAGGCGCAAGTAGTGTAGTCTAATGTTGTTCGGTTTTGGTTCTTGTGAACGTAGACAACGATACGTTGCCAATATACACTCTCGGGGCATAATAGAACAATATAATTAGGTTTCACTCTTTGTTCGGTTGAATGAGAAAAATCTTTGTATCTAAAGTTATCTTGTTAGGCGCAAGCGAGTAGTCTAATGTTGTTCCGGTTTTGGTTCTTGTGAACGTAGACAACGATACGTTGCCAATATACACTCTCGGGGCATAATAGAACAATATAATTGGGTTTTACTCTTTGTTCGGTTGAATGAGAAAAATCTTTGTTTCTAAAGTTATCTTTGTTTGGGCTGTTGTTCGGTTTTGGTTCTTGTGAACGTAGACAACGATACGTTGCCAATATACACTCTCGGGGCATAATAGAACTATATAATTAGGTTTCACTCTTTGTTCGGTTGAATGAGAAAAAGTACTGTTTCTAAAGTTATACTGTTAGGGCGCAACTGAGTAGTCTAATGTTGTTCGGTTTTGGGTCTTGGGAACGTAGACAACGATAAGTTTCCAATATACACTCTCGGGGCATAATAGAACAATATAATTGGGTTTTACTCTTTGTTCGGTGGAATGAGAAAAATCTTGTTTCCAAAGTTATCTTGTTTGGGCGCAAGTTGAGTAGTCTAATGTTGTTAGGTTTTGGTTCTTGTGAACGTAGACAACGATACGTTGCCAATATACACTCTCGGGGCATAATAGAACTATATAATTAGGTTTCACTCTTTGTTCGGTTGAATGTGAAAAATCTTGTTTCTAAAGTTATCTTTGTTAGGCGCAAGTGAGTAGTCTAATGTTGTTCGGTTTTGGTTCTTGTGAACTTAGACAACGATACGTTGCCAATATACACTCTCGGGGCATAATAGAACAATATAATTAGGTTTCACTCTTTGTTCGGTTGAATGAGAAAGAAATCGTATCTAAAGTTATACGTTAGCACAAGTGAGTAGTCTAATGTTGTTAGGTTTTGGTTCTTGTGAACGTAGACAACGATACGTTGCCAATATACACTCTCGGGGCATAATAGAACTATATAATTAGGTTTCACTCTTTGTTCGGTTGAATGAGAAAAAAATCTTTGTTTCTAAAGTTATCTTTGTTAGGCGCAACTAAGTAGTCTAATGTTCGGTTTTGGTTCTTGTGAACGTAGACAACGATACGTTGCCAATATACACTCTCGGGGCATAATAGAACAATATAATTGGGTTTTACTCTTTGTTCGGTGGAATGAGAAAAATCTTGTTTCCAAAGTTATTACGTTGTTAGAGCAAGTAGTGTAATGTTGTTCGGTTTTTTCTTGTGAACGTGAACAACGATACGTTGCCAATATACACTCTCGGGGCATAATAGAACAATATTATTAGGTTTCACTCTTTGTTCGGTTGAATGAGAAAAATCTTGTATCTAAAGTTATCTTGTTAGGGCGCAGCGAGTAGTCTAATGTTGTTCCGGTTTTGGTTCTTGTGAACGTAGACAACGATACGTTGCCAATATACACTCTCGGAGCATAATAGAACAATATAATTGGGTTTCACTCTTTGTTCGGTTGAATGAGAAAAATCTTGTTTCCAAAGTTATCTTGTTTGGGCGCATGAGTAGTCTTATGTTGTTCGGTTTTGGTTCTTGTGAACGTAGACAACGATACGTTGCCAATATACACTCTCGGGGCATAATAGAACTATATTATTAGGTTTCACTCTTTGTTCGGTTGAATGAGAAAAAGTTATACTGTTAGGGCGCAACTGAGTAGTCTAATGTTGTTCCGGTTTTGGTTCTTGTGAACGTAGACCACGATACGTTGCCAATATACACTCTCGGGGCATAATAGAACAATGTAATTTGGTTTACTCTTTGTTCGGTGGAATGAGAAAAATCATTTCCAAAGTTATCTTGTTTGGTATAGTGAGTAGTCTTATGTTGTTCCGGTTTTGGTTCTTGTGAACGTAGACAACGATACGTTGCCAATATACACTCTCGGGGCATAATAGAACTATATAATTAGGTTTCACTCTTTGTTCGGTTGAATGAGAAAAATCATTTCTAAAGTTATACTGTTAGGGCGCAACTGAGTAGTCTAATGTTGTTCCGGTTTTGGTTCTTGTGAACTTAGACAACGATACGTTGCCAATATACACTCTCGGGGCATAATAGAACAATATTATTAGGTTTCACTCTTTGTTCGGTGGAATGAGAAAAATCTTGTATCTAAAGTTATACTGTTAGGGCGCAACTGAGTAGTCTTATGTTGTTCCGGTTTTGGTTCTTGTGAACGTAGACAACGATACGTTGCCAATATACACTCTCGGGGCAAAATAGAACTATATAATTAGGTTTCACTCTTTGTTCGGTTGAATGAGAAAAAGTACTGTTTCTAAAGTTATACTTTTAGGGCGCAACTAAGTAGTCTAATGTTGTTCCGGTTTTGGTTCTTGTGAACGTAGACAACGATACGTTGCCAATATACACTCTCGGGGCATAATAGAACAATATAATTGGGTTTTACTCTTTGTTCGGTGGAATGAGAAAAATCTTGTTTCCAAAGTTATTCGTTAGGGCGCAGTCGAGTAGTGTAATGTTGTTCCTGCTTTTTGTTCTTGTGGACGTAGACAACGATACGTTGCCAATATACACTCTCGGGGCATAATAGAACTATATAATTAGGTTTCACTCTTTGTTCGGTTGAATGAGAAAAGAAATCTTGTTTCTAAAGTTATACTGTTAGGGCGCAACTGAGTAGTCTAATGTTGTTCCGGTTTTGGTTCTTGTGAACGTAGACAACGATACGTTGCCAATATACACTCTCGGGGCATAATAGAACATTATAATTGGGTTTTACTCTTTGTTCGGTTGAATGAGAAAAATCTGTTTCCAAAGTTATCTTGTTAGGCGCAATGAGTAGTCTTATGTTGTTCGGTTTTGGTTCTTGTGAACGTAGACAACGATACGTTGCCAATAAACACTCTCGGGGCAAAATAGAACTATATAATTAGGTTTCACTCTTTGTTCGGTTGAATGAGAAAAATCTTGTTTCTAAAGTTATCTTGTTAGGCGCAAGCGAGTAGTCTTATGTTGTTCCTGGTTTTGGTTCTTGTGAACGTAGACAACGATACGTTGCCAATATACACTCTCGGGGCAAAATAGAACTATATAATTAGGTTTCACTCTTTGTTCGGTTGAATGAGAAAAAGTACTGTTTCTAAAGTTATACTGTTAGGGCGCAACTAAGTAGTCTAATGTTGTTCGGTTTTGGTTCTTGTGAACGTAGACAACGATACGTTGCCAATATACACTCTCCGGGCATAATAGAACAATATAATTGGGTTTTACTCTTTGTTCGGTGGAATGAGAAAAAAAAATCTTGTTTCCAAAGTTATTCTTAGGCGCAATGAGTAGTGTAATGTTGTTCACGTTTTTGTTCTTGTGGACGTAGACAACGATACGTTGCCAATATACACTCTCGGGGCATAATAGAACAATATTATTAGGTTTCACTCTTTGTTCGGTTGAATGAGAAAAAGTACTGTATCTAAAGTTATACTGTTAGGGCGCAACTGAGTAGTCTAATGTTGTTCCGGTTTTGGTTCTTGTGAACGTAGACAACGATACGTTGCCAATATACACTCTCGGAGCATAATAGAACAATATAATTGGGTTTTACTCTTTGTTCAGTGGAATGAGAAAAAGTACTGTTTCCAAAGTTATACTGTTTGGGCGCAACTGAGTAGTCTTATGTTGTTCCGGTTTTGGTTCTTGTGAACGTAGACAACGATACGTTGCCAATATACACTCTCGGGGCATAATAGAACTATATTATTAGGTTTCACTCTTTGTTCGGTTGAATGAGAAAAAGTTATCCTTTTAAGGCGCAACTAAGTGGTCTAATGGTGTTCCGGTTTTAGTTCTTGTGAACGTAGACAACGATACGTTGCCAATATACACTCTCGGGGCATAATAGAACAATATAATTGGGTTTTACTCTTTGTTCGGTGGAATGAGAAAAAGTACTGTTTCCAAAGTTATACTGTTAGGGCGCAACTGAGTAGTCTTATGTTGTTCCGGTTTTGGTTCTTGTGAACGTAGACAACGATACGTTGCCAATATACACTCTCGGGGCATAATAGAACTATATAATTGGGTTTCACTCTTTGTTCGGTTGAATGAGAAAAAGTACTGTTTCTAAAGTTATACTGTTAGGGCGCAACTGAGTAGTCTAATGTTGTTCCGGTTTTGGTTCTTGTGAACTTAGACAACGATACGTTGCCAATATACACTCTCAGGGCATAATAGAACAATATTATTAGGTTTCACTCTTTGTTCGGTTGAATGAGAAAAATCTTTGTATCTAAAGTTATCTTGTTAGGGCGCATCGAGTAGTCTTATGTTGTTCCGGTTTTGGTTCTTGTGAACGTAGACAACGATACGTTGCCAATATACACTCTCGGGGCAAAATAGAACTATATAATTAGGTTTCACTCTTTGTTCGGTTGAATGAGAAAAATCTTGTTTCTAAAGTTATACCGTTAGGCGCAACTAAGTAGTCTAATGTTGTTCCGGTTTTGGTTCTTGTGAACGTAGACAACGATACGTTGCCAATATACACTCTCGGGGCATAATAGAACAATATAATTGGGTTTTACTCTTTGTTCGGTGGAATGAGAAAAATCTTGTTTCCAAAGTTATTCTCGTTAGGGCGCAACCGAGTAGTGTAATGTTGATCTGGTTTTGGTTCTTGTGAACTTAGACAACGATACGTTGCCAATATACACTCTCAGGGCATAATAGAACAATATTATTAGGTTTCACTCTTTGTTCGGTTGAATGAGAAAAAGTACTGTATCTAAAGTTATACTGTTAGGGCGCAACTGAGTAGTCTTATGTTGTTCCGGTTTTGGTTCTTGTGAACGTAGACAACGATACGTTGCCAATATACACTCTCGGAGCATAATAGAACAATATAATTGGGTTTTACTCTTTGTTCGGTGGAATGAGAAAAAGTACTGTTTCCAAAGTTATACTGTTTGGGCGCAACTGAGTAGTCTTATGTTGTTCCTGTTTTGGTTCTTGTGAACGTAGACAACGATACGTTGCCAATATACACTCTCGGGGCATAATAGAACTATATTATTAGGTTTCACTCTTTGTTCGGTTGAATGAGAAAAAGTTATACTGTTAGGGCGCAACTAAGTAGTCTAATGTTGTTCCGGTTTTGGTTCTTGTGAACGTAGACAACGATACGTTGCCAATATACACTCTCGGGGCATAATAGAACAATATAATTGGGTTTTACTCTTTGTTCGGTGGAATGAGAAAAAATCTTTCCAAAGTTATCTTTGTTTGGGCGCAACTGAGTAGTCTTATGTTGTTCCGGTTTTGGTTCTTGTGAACGTAGACAACGTTACGTTGCCAATATACACTCTCGGGGCATAATAGAACTATATAATTAGGTTTCACTCTTTGTTCGGTGGAATGAGAAAAGAAATCTTGTTTCTAAAGTTATACCGTTAGGCGCAGTCTAATGTTGTTCGGTTTTGGTTCTTGTGAACTTAGACAACGATACGTTGCCAATATACACTCTCGGGGGCATAATAGAACAATATTATTAGGTTTCACTCTTTGTTCGGTTGAATGAGAAAAAATCACGTATCTAAAGTTATCTTGTTAGGCGCAAAGTAGTCTTATGTTGTTCCGGTTTTGGTTCTTGTGAACGTAGACAACGATACGTTGCCAATATACACTCTCGGGCAAAATAGAACTATATAATTAGGTTTCACTCTTTGTTCGGTTGAATGAGAAAAAATCTTGTTTCTAAAGTTATACTTGTTAGGCGCAACTAAGTAGTCTAATGTTGTTCCGGTTTTGGTTCTTGTGAACGTAGACAACGATACGTTGCCAATATACACTCTCGGGGCATAATAGAACAATATAATTGGGTTTTACTCTTTGTTCGGTGGAATGAGAAAAATCTGTTTCCAAAGTTATTCGTTAGGGCGCAGGCGAGTAGTGTAATGTTGTTCGGTTTTGTTCTTGTGGACGTAGACAACGATACGTTGCCAATATACACTCTCGGGCATAATAGAACTATATAATTAGGTTTCACTCTTTGTTCGGTTGAATGAGAAAAATCTTTCTAAAGTTATCGTTAGTGCGCAAATGAGTAGTCTAATGTTGTTCCGGTTTTGGTTCTTGTGAACGTAGACAACGATACGTTGCCAATATACACTCCCGGGGCATAATAGAACATTATAATTGGGTTTTACTCTTTGTTCGGTGGAATGAGAAAAATCTTGTTTCCAAAGTTATCTTTGTTAGGCGCAACCGAGTAGTCTTATGTTGTTCGGTTTAGTTTATTGTGAACATAGACAACGATACGTTGCCAATAAACACTCTCGGGGCATAATAGAACTATATAATTAGGTTTCACTCTTTGTTCGGTTGAATGAGAAAAAGTACTGTTTCTAAAGTTATACTGTTAGGGCGCAACTGAGTAGTCTAATGTTGTTCCGGTTTTGGTTCTTGTGAACTTAGACAACGATACGTTGCCAATATACACTCTCGGGGCATAATAGAACAATATAATTAGGTTTCACACTTTGTTCGGTTGAATGAGAAAAAGTACTGTTTCTAAAGTTATACTGTTAGGGCGCAACTGAGTAGTCTAATGTTGTTCCGGTTTTGGTTCTTGTGAACGTAGACAACGATACGTTGCCAATATACACTCTCGGGGCATAATAGAACTATAAAATTTTTTTTCTATTTGTTCGGTTGAATGAGAAAAAGTACTGTTTCCAAAGTTATACTGTTTGGGCGCAACTGAGTAGTCTTATGTTGTTCCGGTTTTGGTTCTTGTGAACGTAGACAACGATACGTTGCCAATATACACTCTCGGGGCATAATAGAACTATATAATTAGGTTTCACTCTTTGTTCGGTTGAATGAGAAAAAGTACTGTTTCTAAAGTTATACTGTTAGGGCGCAACTGAGTAGTCTAATGTTGTTCCGGTTTTGGTTCTTGTGAACTTAGACAACGGTACGTTGCCAATATACACTCTCAGGGCATAATAGAACAATATTATTAGGTTTCACTCTTTGTTCGGTTGAATGAGAAAAAGTACTGTATCTAAAGTTATCTTTGTTAGGCGCAATCGAGTAGTCTTATGTTGTTCCGGTTTTGGTTCTTGTGAACGTAGACAACGATACGTTGCCAATATACACTCTCGGGCAAAATAGAACTATATAATTAGGTTTCACTCTTTGTTCGGTTGAATGAGAAAAATCATTTCTAAAGTTATACGTTAGGCGCAACTAAGTAGTCTAATGTTGTTCGGTTTTGGTTCTTGTGAACGTAGACAACGATACGTTGCCAATATACACTCTCGGGGCATAATAGAACAATATAATTGGGTTTTACTCTTTGTTCGGTGGAATGAGAAAAATCTTGTTTCCAAAGTTATTCGTTAGGCGCAGAGTAGTGTAATGTTGTTCCGGTTTTTGTTCTTGTGGACGTAGACAACGATACGTTGCCAATATACACTCTCGGGGCATAATAGAACTATATAATTAGGTTTCACTCTTTGTTCGGTTGAATGAGAAAAAAATCTTGTTTCTAAAGTTATCTTTGTTAGGCGCAACTGAGTAGTCTAATGTTGTTCCGGTTTTGGTTCTTGTGAACGTAGACAACGATACGTTGCCAATATACACTCTCGGGGCATAATAGAACAATATAATTGGGTTTTACTCTTTGTTCGGTGGAATGAGAAAAATCTTGTTTCCAAAGTTATCTTGTTAGGGCGCAATGAGTAGTCTTATGTTGTTCGGTTTTGGTTCTTGTGAACGTAGACAACGATACGTTGCCAATAAACACTCTCGGGGCAAAATAGAACTATATAATTAGGTTTCACTCTTTGTTCGGTTGAATGAGAAAAATCTTGTTTCTAAAGTTATCTTTGTTAGGCGCAACCGAGTAGTCTAATGTTGTTCGGTTTTGGTTCTTGTGAACGTAGACAACGATACGTTGCCAATATACACTCTCGGGGCATAATAGAACAATATAATTGGGTTTTACTCTTTGTTCGGTGGAATGAGAAAAATCTTGTTTCCAAAGTTATCTTTGTTTGGGCGCAAGAGTAGTCTTATGTTGTTCGGTTTTGGTTCTTGTGAACGTAGACAACGATACGTTGCCAATATACACTCTCGGGGCATAATAGAACAATATAATTAGGTTTCACTCTTTGTTCGGTTGAATGAGAAAAAGTACTGTTTCCAAAGTTATATTGTTAGGGCGCAACTGAGTAGTCTAATGTTGTTCCGGTTTTGGTTCTTGTGAACGTAGACAACGATACGTTGCCAATATACACTCTCGGGGCATAATAGAACAATATTATTAGGTTTCACTCTTTGTTCGGTTGAATGAGAAAAAGTACTGTTTCTAAAGTTATACTGTTAGGGCGCAACTGAGTAGTCTTATGTTGTTCCGGTTTTGGTTCTTGTGAACGTAGACAACGATACGTTGCCAATATACACTCTCGGGGCATAATAGAACAATATAATTAGGTTTCACTCTTTGTTCGGTTGAATGAGAAAAAGTACTGTTTCCAAAGTTATCTTGTTTGGGTGCAACTGAGTAGTCTTATGTTGTTCCGGTTTTGGTTCTTGTGAACGTAGACAACGATACGTTGCCAATATACACTCTCGGGGCATAATAGAACTATATTATTAGGTTTCACTCTTTGTTCGGTTGAATGAGAAAAAGTACTGTATCTAAAGTTATACTGTTAGGGCGCAACTAAGTAGTCTAATGTTGTTCCGGTTTTGGTTCTTGTGAACGTAGACAACGATACGTTGCCATTAAACACTCTCGCGGTATAATAGAACAATATAATTGGGTTTTACTCTTTGTTCGGTGGAATGAGAAAAATCTTGTTTCCAAAGTTATCTTGTTTGGGGCGCAACCGAGTAGTCTTATGTTGTTAGGTTTTGGTTCTTGTGAACGTAGACAACGATACGTTGCCAATATACACTCTCGGGGCATAATAGAACAATATAATTAGGTTTCACTCTTTGTTCGGTTGAATGTGAAAAATCTTGTTTCTAAAGTTATCTTTGTTAGGGCGCAAGTATAGTAGTCTAATGTTGTTCGGTTTTGGTTCTTGTGAACTTAGACAACGATACGTTGCCAATATACACTCTCGGGCATAATAGAACAATATTATTAGGTTTCACTCTTTGTTCGGTTGAATGAGAAAAATCTTGTATCTAAAGTTATCTTTGTTAGGGCGCAACTGAGTAGTCTTATGTTGTTCCGGTTTTGGTTCTTGTGAACGTAGACAACGATACGTTGCCAATATACACTCTCGGGGCAAAATAGAACTATATAATTAGGTTTCACTCTTTGTTCGGTTGAATGAGAAAAATCTTGTTTCTAAAGTTATACTGTTAGGGCGCAACTAAGTAGTCTAATGTTGTTCCGGTTTTGGTTCTTGTGAACGTAGACAACGATACGTTGCCAATATACACTCTCGGCGCATAATAGAACAATATAATTGGGTTTTACTCTTTGTTCGGTGGAATGAGAAAAAGTACTGTTCCCAAAGTTATTCTGTTAGGGCGCAACTGAGTAGTGTAATGTTGTTCCGGTTTTTGTTCTTGTGGACGTAGACAACGATACGTTGCCAATATACACTCTCGGGGCATAATAGAACTATATAATTAGGTTTCACTCTTTGTTCGGTTGAATGAGAAAAATCATTTCTAAAGTTATCTTTGTTAGGGCGCAACTGAGTAGTCTAATGTTGTTCCGGTTTTGGTTCTTGTGAACGTAGACAACGATACGTTGCCAATATACACTCTCGGGGCATAATAGAACATTATAATTGGGTTTCACTCTTTGTTCGGTTGAATGAGAAAAAGTACTGTTTCTAAAGTTATACTGTTAGGGCGCAACTGAGTAGTCTAATGTTGTTCCGGTTTTGGTTCTTGTGAACGTAGACAACGATACGTTGCCAATAAACACTCTCGGGGCAAAATAGAACTATATAATTAGGTTTCACTCTTTGTTCGGTTGAATGAGAAAAAGTACTGTTTCTAAAGTTATACTGTTAGGGCGCAACTGAGTAGTCTAATGTTGTTCCGGTTTTGGTTCTTGTGAACATAGACAACGATACGTTGCCAATATACACTCTCAGGGCATAATAGAACAATATAATTAGGTTTCACACTTTGTTCGGTTGAATGAGAAAAAGTACTGTTTCTAAAGTTATACTGTTAGGGCGCAACTGAGTAGTCTTATGTTGTTCCGGTTTTGGTTCTTGTGAACGTAGACAACGATACGTTGCCAATATACACTCTCGGGGCATAATAGAACTATATAATTAGGTTTCACTCTTTGTTCGGTTGAATGAGAAAAATCTTGTTTCCAAAGTTATACTGTTTGGGCGCAACTGAGTAGTCTTATGTTGTTCCGGTTTTGGTTCTTGTGAACGTAGACAACGATACGTTGCCAATATACACTCTCGGGGCATAATAGAACTATATAATTAGGTTTCACTCTTTGTTCGGTTGAATGAGAAAAATCTTGTTTCTAAAGTTATCTTTGTTAGGGCGCAAGAGTAGTCTAATGTTGTTCCGGTTTTGGTTCGTGTGAACTTAGACAACGATACGTTGCAAATATACACTCTCCGGGCATAATAGAACAATATTATTAGGTTTCGCTCTTTGTTCGGTTGAATGAGAAAAAGTACTGTTTCCAAAGTTATACTGTTAGGGCGCAACTGAGTAGTCTTATGTTGTTCCGGTTTTGGTTCTTGTGAACGTAGACAACGATACGTTGCCAATATACACTCTCGGGGCAAAATAGAACTATATAATTAGGTTTCACTCTTTGTTCGGTTGAATGAGAAAAAGTACTGTTTCTAAAGTTATACTGTTAGGGCGCAACTAAGTAGTCTAATGTTGTTCCGGTTTTGGTTCTTGTGAACGTAGACAACGATACGTTGCCAATATACACTCTCGGGGCATAATAGAACAATATAATTGGGTTTCACTCTTTGTTCGGTTGAATGAGAAAAAGTACTGTTTCTAAAGTTATTCTGTTAGGGCGCAACTGAGTAGTCTAATGTTGTTCCGGTTTTGGTTCTTGTGGACGTAGACAACGATACGTTGCCAATATACACTCTCGGGGCATAATAGAACTATATAATTAGGTTTCACTCTTTGTTCGGTTGAATGAGAAAAATCTTGTTTCTAAAGTATATCGTTAGGGCGCAACGGAGTAGTCTAATGTTGTTCGGTTTTGGTTCTTGTGAACGTAGACAACGATACGTTGCCAATATACACTCCCCGGGCATAATAGAACAATATAATTGGGTTTCACTCTTTGTTCGGTGGAATGAGAAAAAGTACTGTTTCCAAAGTTATCTTGTTAGGCGCAGTAGTCTTATGTTGTTGGTTTTGGTTCTTGTGAACGTAGACAACGATACGTTGCCAATAAACACTCTCGGGCAAAATAGAACTATATAATTAGGTTTCACTCTTTGTTCGGTTGAATGAGAAAAATCTGTTTCTAAAGTTATCTTTGTTAGGGCGCAACTGAGTAGTCTAATGTTGTTCCGGTTTTGGTTCTTGTGAACGTAGACAACGATACGTTGCCAATATACACTCTCGGGGCATAATAGAACAATATAATTGGGTTTTACTCTTTGTTCGGTGGAATGAGAAAAATCTTGTTTCCAAAGTTATACCTTGTTTGGGCGCAATCGAGTAGTCTTATGTTGTTCGGTTTTGGTTCTTGTGAACGTAGACAACGATACGTTGCCAATATACACTCTCGGGGCATAATAGAACTATATAATTAGGTTTCACTCTTTGTTCGGTTGAATGTGAAAAATCTTGTTTCTAAAGTTATCTTTGTTAGGCGCAAGTAGAGTAGTCTAATGTTGTTCCGGTTTGGTTCTTGTGAACTTAGACAACGATACGTTGCCAATATACACTCTCGGGGCATAATAGAACAATATTATTAGGTTTCACTCTTTGTTCGGTTGAATGAGAAAAAGTACTGTATCTAAAGTTATACTGTTAGGGCGCAACTGAGTAGTCTTATGTTGTTCCGGTTTTGGTTCTTGTGAACGTAGACAACGATACGTTGCCAATATACACTCTCGGGGCATAATAGAACAATATAATTGGGTTTTACTCTTTGTTCGGTGGAATGAGAAAAAGTACTGTTTCCAAAGTTATACTGTTTGGGCGCAACTGAGTAGTCTTATGTTGTTCCGGTTTTGGTTCTTGTGAACGTAGACAACGATACGTTGCCAATATACACTCTCGGGGCATAATAGAACTATATTATTAGGTTTCACTCTTTGTTCGGGTGAATGGGAAAAATCGTATCTAAAGTTATCTTGTTAGGGCAACTAAGTAGTCTAATGTTGTTCCGGTTTTGGTTCTTGTGAACGTAGACAACGATACGTTGCCAATATACACTCTCGGAGCATAATAGAACAATATAATTAGGTTTTACTCTTTGTTCGGTGGAATGAGAAAAATCTTTGTTTCCAAAGTTATACTGTTTGGGCGCAACTGAGTAGTCTTATGTTGTTCCGGTTTTGGTTCTTGTGAACGTAGACAACGATACGTTGCCAATATACACTCTCGGGGCATAATAGAACTATATAATTAGGTTTCACTCTTTGTTCGGTTGAATGAGAAAAATCTTGTTTCTAAAGTTATCTTTGTTAGGCGCAATGAGTAGTCTAATGTTGTTCCGGTTTTGGTTCTTGTGAACGTAGACAACGATACGTTGCCAATATACACTCTCGGGGCATAATAGAACAATATAATTAGGTTTCACTCTTTGTTCGGTTGAATGAGAAAAAATCGTATCTAAAGTTATACCGTTAGGCGCAACCGAGTAGTCTTATGTTGTTCGGTTTTGGTTCTTGTGAACGTAGACAACGATACGTTGCCAATATACACTCTCGGGGCAAAATAGAACTATATTTTTAGGTTTCACTCTTTGTTCGGTTGAATGAGAACTTGTTTCTAAAGTTATACTGTTAGGGCGCAACTAAGTAGTCTAATGTTGTTCCGGTTTTGGTTCTTGTGAACGTAGACAACGATACGTTGCCAATATACACTCTCGGGGCATAATAGAACAATATAATTGGGTTTTACTCTTTGTTCGGTGGAATGAGAAAAATCTTGTTTCCAAAGTTATTCGTTAGTGGCGCAATCGAGTAGTGTAATGTTGTTCCTGGTTTGTTCTTGTGGACGTAGACAACGATACGTTGCCAATATACACTCTCGGGGCATAATAGAACTATATAATTAGGTTTCACTCTTTGTTCGGTTGAATGAGAAAAAGTACTGTTTCTAAAGTTATACTGTTAGGGCGCAACTGAGTAGTCTAATGTTGTTCCGGTTTTGGTTCTTGTGAACGTAGACAACGATACGTTGCCAATATACACTCCCGCGGCATAATAGAACATTATAATTGGGTTTTACTCTTTGTTCGGTGGAATGAGAAAAATCTGTTTCCAAAGTTATCTTGTTAGGCGCAAGAGTAGTCTTATGTTGTTCGGTTTTGGTTCTTGTGAACGTAGACAACGATACGTTGCCAATAAACACTCTCGGGCAAAATAGAACTATATAATTAGGTTTCACTCTTTGTTCGGTTGAATGAGAAAAAATCTTGTTTCTAAAGTTATCTTTGTTAGGGCGCAAATGAGTAGTCTAATGTTGTTCCGGTTTTGGTTCTTGTGAACGTAGACAACGATACGTTGCCAATATACACTCTCGGGGCATAATAGAACTATATAATTAGGTTTCACTCTTTGTTCGGTTGAATGAGAAAAAGTACTGTTTCTAAAGTTATACTGTTAGGGCGCAATTGAGTAGTCTTATGTTGTTCCGGTTTTGGTTCTTGTGAACGTAGACAACGATACGTTGCCAATATACACTCTCGGGGCATAATAGAACTATATAATTAGGTTTCACTATTTGTTCGGTTGAATGAGAAAAAGTACTGTTTCCAAAGTTATACTGTTTGGGCGCAACTGAGTAGTCTTATGTTGTTCCGGTTTTGGTTCTTGTGAACGTAGACAACGATACGTTGCCAATATACACTCTCGCGGCATAATAGAACTATATAATTAGGTTTCACTCTTTGTTCGGTTGAATGAGAAAAAGTACTGTTTCTAAAGTTATACTGTTAGGGCGCAACTGAGTAGTCTAATGTTGTTCCGGTTTTGGTTCTTGTGAACTAGGACAACGATACGTTGCCAATATACACTCTCAGGGCATAATAGAACAATATAATTAGGTTTCACTCTTTGTTCGGTTGAATGAGAAAAAGTACTGTATCTAAAGTTATACTGTTAGGGCGCAACTGAGTAGTCTTATGTTGTTCCGGTTTTGGTTCTTGTGAACGTAGACAACGATACGTTGCCAATATACACTCTCGGGGCAAAATAGAACTATATAATTAGGTTTCACTCTTTGTTCGGTTGAATGAGAAAAAGTACTGTTTCTAAAGTTATACTGTTAGGGCGCAACTAAGTAGTCTAATGTTGTTCCGGTTTTGGTTCTTGTGAACGTAGACAACGATACGTTGCCAATATACACTCTCGGGGCATAATAGAACAATATAATTGGGTTTTACTCTTTGTTCGGTGGAATGAGAAAAAGTACTGTTTCCAAAGTTATTCTGTTAGGGCGCAACTGAGTAGTGTAATGTTGTTCCGGTTTTTGTTCTTGTGGACGTAGACAACGATACGTTGCCACTATACACTCTCGGTGTAAGGACTCGAAATTGCGAAACGAGAAACTGGACTATGATTCAAATTGATCAAAGTCAAGTTATGAATGCCTTAGAGTGATTAAAGGCATTAAGTAAGCTAAAAGTGCATTGGAAATGACCTGTACTGAAATCGGAGCGAAAACAGAAGACTTGAATTTTCTGTGAGAAACGGGACAGATAAATTAGCAGAAAATGCACAGTGTCGGAAAATTATGAAAACTGTAGGGTATGTCAGGATTATTATTATGAGGCTAGATTTAAAGTTTCATGCCATTCTGACACCCGAAAATGCCCGAAATTGGGCTGTGCATTGGAGGGGTATTTTGGTAATTATGGATACAAGAAGGCTAAATGGACTTGGTCTCTTCCCTTTCTCTCATTTCTTGCAGCCAAAGCAAGAAAAGAGGGCTCCTCTTTCTCTCTCTAAGGAAAAGAAGGAGAAGAAGGAAAAAGAAGGAGAAGTTGAAGAGAAAGAGCTTGGAGGAGTGAGATTTCCCTCTCTAGCTTTCCTCTACAACAAGTAGAGATCTTCTTGAGGTAGGCTTTGGTTTTCTAAAGCTTTATATTCTAGGGTTTTGTTATCTAGCCTTAGAATTGGATTTTAGAGAACTCTAGAATGCTAGCTAGTTGCTAGAAACATAATCTAGAGACCGTTACGGCTGTTTTTGCCGAAGTTGTGAGCTAGGGCTCCAAAATGCGATTTTGCTAACGGTTAGGGTTTGATCTAGTTTAACCCTATGTTTATGATGGTTTTAGGCTCGGGAGCACTCCCGCGAAATCAGTTAGCGATTCCGACGAGCGAGCGCGGAGGAATCGAGCCGGGGGTCTAATTGGGCTCAAATCGTCGTAAAGTGCGGCGAAGCCTTCGAGAATTCGGCGAAGTGCGCCGGTGGAGCCTACACGGTATTAGAAGGTGGGGGGTGTCCATCCCGAAGCAGCTGGGCTGCTCCCTATGTCTGTATGTGCATATGTATATAGTATCGATCTAATGTAAATTGTCGAAAACAAGTTAGGGTAAGATACTCCTTTATTGCATGTAGTTCTAGCTAGTGTAGCTGGATATGCTTGACACTAGGGTAGAATACATGAATAAAGGCGAGTGATGACATTGAAACCCTAAAGTAGAAAACTTATATGAGTTGGCAAAACTGAAAGACATTCCTTTTATTTGCATGTGATTCTAGCTAGTGTAGCGGGATATGCTTGACACTAGGGTAGAATACATGAATAAAGGCGAGTGATGACATTGAAACCCTAAAGTAGAAAACTTATATGAGTTGGCAAAACTGAAAGACATTCCTTTTATTTGCATGTGATTCTAGCTAGTGTAGCGGGATATGCTTGACACTAGGGTAGAATACATGAATATAGGTGAATGATGACATTGAAACTCTAGTGTAAAGAACTTGTATGAGTTTGACAGAACTAAGAACAAACGACAACATAGATCGAGTGGCATCTAGTTGAATGATAACCTAGATCGAGTGGCATCTAGTTGAATGATAACCTAGATCGAGTGGCATCTAGTAAATGAGAACATTGACAAATGACATGTTGAACTAGAGTCTAGGTGAACTCTATGCATGATGAACTAGAGGTGATAGTTCTGAGAGTTGTTAACCTTAGTTGATAGGGTATCCTCAGTTGGCGAGGATTGGATCATACTCACACAGTCTGTTTGAGCTTCTGGTGGTCGCTCCACACAAGCAGTGCACTCCGGAGTTGTCTCACGAGCGGGGTAGCTCACCGGGTGAGATACGAGCGGGGTAGCTCCTCACCTATGCCGGGATGCACTCGGAGTTGTCACACGAGCGGGGTAGCTCATCGGGTGGGATACGAGCGGGGTAGCTCCTCACCCATTGGACTGGGAGGTGAGTCGGGCGAAGGGCGGGGTAGCTCTTCACCTGTGAGATTTGAGCGGGGTAGCTCTTTACATGTGAGATTTGAGCGGGGTAGCTCATCACTTGTGAGATTTGAGATATCAGTCGAGGCGAAAGGCGGGGTAGCCCTTCACCTCTTCACCTACTAGATTTGTAGTGTGAGTACCATGAGATTTGAGATCTTAGGCGGGGTAGCCTAGTGGATTGGGTAAAGAATGATTATGTTTCCTGTTAAACATAGTTAAGTGATAGTTTCCTTATGCTGTACTTAGCATGATAGTTCTTAAACTATAGTAAGCATGCTTGTTTATACTGTTGAGTATTGTAGAAATATCGATAGCATGATTTACAGCTTTCCATATGATCGATAGCATGATTTACTGCTTTTCTATATAAATATCTATCTGTGCATACCTATGCCCGTACGGACCTAGTGGGGAGATCGGTGGAGTCGGTGGCCGAGCCCACTGGGAACTAAGGAAGTTAGTTCTCACCCCACCACTATTACAGGGCCTAGCGCGGGTACAGAGGGCGAGGATCGCGGTAAGGGCATAGCGCCCTAGATCGAGGTAGCAGCCACCTGTTGCATTAGAGGCACCCGAGTTGTCGAGTGTAGATCTTGTATAGGTGTGAGATTTGTGAGATGTTGTAAATATTCATTTTGCAAGTTCAAGGTAAACTTGTTGTAAATGATGTTGAAACATGAATGTAATAGCTAAGTGTTTCTCTCTTTGTATACTTGTATATCATACTTGTATCGCTTGCTCTTGTATGGTTGGCACTCTTAGTGCTTTGGTTAGTCATGAATAAAAATGAAATTCTCGTTCTTGTACATGACTCGTTTGTTGAGCCTTGGGCGGGCAGGGGAGGTGCTGTCCGTCCGGCGTCTGCTTGACGTGCCGTGCCGACCAAATTGGCGGTCGCGGGGCGTGACACTCGGGGCATAATAGAACTATATAATTAGGTTTCACTCTTTGTTCGGTTGAATGAGAAAAAGTACTGTTTCTAAAGTTATACTGTTAGGGCGCAACTGAGTAGTCTAATGTTGTTCCGGTTTTGGTTCTTGTGAACTTAGACAACGATACGTTGCCAATATACACTCTCGGGGCATAATAGAACAATATAAATAGGTTTCACTCTTTGTTCGGTTGAATGAGAAAAAGTACTGTTTCTAAAGTTATACTGTTAGGGCGCAACTGAGTAGTCTAATGTTGTTCCGGTTTTGGTTCTTGTGAAAGTAGACAACGATACGTTGCCAATATACACTCTCGGGGCAAAATAGAACTATATAATTAGGTTTCACTCTTTGTTCGGTTGAATGAGAAAAAGTACTGTTTCTAAAGTTATACTGTTAGGGCGCAACTGAGTAGTCTAATGTTGTTCGGTTTTGGTTCTTGTGAACGTAGACAACGATACGTTGCCAATATACACTCTCGGGGCATAATAGAACAATATAATTGGGTTTCACTCTTTGTTCGGTGGAATGAGAAAAATCTTGTTTCCAAACTTATACTGTTTGGGCGCAACTGAGTAGTCTTATGTTGTTCCGGTTTTGGTTCTTGTGAACGTAGACAACGATACGTTGCCAATATACACTCTCGGGGCATAATAGAACTATATAATTAGGTTTCACTCTTTGTTCGGTTGAATGAGAAAAATCTTGTTTCTAAAGTTATCTTTGTTAGGCGCAACTGAGTAGTCTAATGTTGTTCCGGTTTTGGTTCTTGTGAACTTAGACAACGATACGTTGCCAATATACACTCTAAGGGCATAATAGAACAATATTATTAGGTTTCACTCTTTGTTCGGTTGAATGAGAAAAAGTACTGTTTCTAAAGTTATCTTTGTTAGGCGCAATGAGTAGTCTTATGTTGTTCGGTTTTGGTTCTTGTGAACGTAGACAACGATACGTTGCCAATATACACTCTCGGGCAAAATAGAACTATATAATTAGGTTTCACTCTTTGTTCGGTTGAATGAGAAAAGAAATCTTGTTTCTAAAGTTATCTTGTTAGGCGCAACTAAGTAGTCTAATGTTGTTCCGGTTTTGGTTCTTGTGAACGTAGACAACGATACGTTGCCAATATACACTCTCGGGGCATAATAGAACAATATAATTAGGTTTCACTCTTTGTTCGGTTGAATGAGAAAAAGTACTGTTTCTAAAGTTATTCTGTTAGGGCGCAACTGAGTAGTGTAATGTTGTTCCGGTTTTGGTTCTTGTGAACGTAGACAACGATACGTTGCCAATATACACTCTCGGGGCATAATGGAACTATATAATTAGGTTTCACTCTTTGTTCGGTTGAATAAGAAAAGAAATCTTGTTTCGAAAGTTATACTATTAGTGCGCAACTGAGTAGTCTAATGTTGTTCCGGTTTTGGTTCTTGTGAACGTAGACAACGATACGTTGCCAATATACACTCCCGGGGCATAATAGAACAATATAATTGGGTTTTACTCTTTGTTCGGTGGAATGAGAAAAAGTACTGTTTCCAAAGTTATACTGTTAGGGCGCAACTGAGTAGTCTTATGTTGTTCTGGTTTTGGTTCTTGTGAACGTAGACAACGATACGTTGCCAATATACACTCTCGGGGCAAAATAGAACTATATAATTAGGTTTCACTCTTTGTTCGGTTGAATGAGAAAAAGTACTGTTTCTAAAGTTATACTGTTAGGGCGCAACTGAGTAGTCTAATGTTGTTCCGGTTTTGGTTCTTGTGAACTTAGACAACGATACGTTGCCAATATACACTCTCAGGACATAATAGAACAATATAATTAGGTTTCACTCTTTGTTCGGTTGAATGAGAAAAAGTACTGTTTCTAAAGTTATACCTTGTTAGGCGCAACCGAGTAGTCTTCTGTTGTTCCCGTTTTGGTTCTTGTGAACGTAGACAACGATACGTTGCCAATATACACTCTCGGGGCAAAATATATTATTAGGTTTCACTCTTTGTTCGGTTGAATGAGAAAAAGTACTGTATCTAAAGTTATACTGTTAGGGCGCAACTAAGTAGTCTAATGTTGTTCCGGTTTTGGTTCTTGTGAACGTAGACAACGATACGTTGCCAATATACACTCTCGGGGCATAATAGAACAATATAATTGGGTTTTACTCTTTGTTCGGTGGAATGAGAAAAAGTACTGTTTCCAAAGTTATACTGTTTGGGCGCAACTGAGTAGTCTTATGTTGTTCCGGTTTTGGTTCTTGTGAACGTAGACAACGATACGTTGCCAATATACACTCTCGGGGCATAATAGAACTATATAATTAGGTTTCACTCTTTGTTCGGTTGAATGAGAAAAAAGTATTGTTTCTAAGGTTATTTTGTTAGGGCGCAACTGAGTAGTCTAATGTTGTTCCGGTTTTGGTTCTTGTGAACGTAGACAACGATACGTTGCCAATATACACTCTCAGGGCATAATAGAACAATATAATTAGGTTTCACTCTTTGTTCGGTTGAATGAGAAAAAGTACTGTTTCTAAAGTTATACTGTTAGGGCGCAACTGAGTAGTCTTATGTTGTTCCGGTTTTGGTTCTTGTGAACGTAGACAACGATACGTTGCCAATATACACTCTCGGGGCATAATAGAACTATATAATTAGGTTTCACTCTTTGTTCGGTTGAATGAGAAAAAGTACTGTTTCTAAAGTTATCTTTGTTAGGCGCAATCGAGTAGTCTAATGTTGTTCGGTTTTGGTTCTTGTGAACGTAGACAACGATACGTTGCCAATATACACTCTCGGGGCATAATAGAACAATATAATTGGGTTTTACTCTTTGTTCGGTGGAATGAGAAAAATCTTTGTTTCCAAAGTTATCTTGTTTGGGCGCAACTGAGTAGTCTTATGTTGTTCCGGTTTTGGTTCTTGTGAACGTAGACAACGATACGTTGCCAATATACACTCTCGGGGCATAATAGAACTATATAATTATGTTTCACTCTTTGTTCGGTTGAATGAGAAAAAGTACTGTTTCTAAAGTTATACTGTTAGGGCGCAACTGAGTAGTCTAATGTTGTTCCGGTTTTGGTTCTTGTGAACTTAGACAACGATACGTTGCCAATATACACTCTCGGGGCATAATAGAACAATATAATTAGGTTTCACTCTTTGTTCGGTTGAATGAGAAAAAGCACTGTTTCTAAAGTTATACTGTTAGGGCGCAACTGAGTAGTCTTATGTTGTTCCGGTTTTGGTTCTTGTGAACGTAGACAACGATACGTTGCCAATATACACTCTCGGGGCAAAATAGAACTATATAATTAGGTTTCACTCTTTGTTCGGTTGAATGAGAAAAAAATCTTGTTTCTAAAGTTATCTTGTTAGGCGCAACTAAGTAGTCTAATGTTGTTCCGGTTTTGGTTCTTGTGAACGTAGACAACGATACGTTGCCAATATACACTCTCGGGGCATAATAGAACAATATAATTGGGTTTTACTCTTTGTTCGGTGGAATGAGAAAAATCTTGTTTCCAAAGTTATTCTGTTAGGGCGCAACTGAGTAGTGTAATGTTGTTCCGGTTTTTGTTCTTGTGGACGTAGACAACGATACGTTGCCAATATACACTCTCGGGGCATAATGGAACTATATAATTAGGTTTCACTCTTTGTTCGGCTGAATGAGAAAAGAAATCTTGTTTCTAAAGTTATCATTGTTAGGCGCAAATGAGTAGTCTAATGTTGTTCGGTTTTGGTTCTTGTGAACGTAGACAACGATACGTTGCCAATATACACTCTGGGCATAATAGAACAATATAATTGGGTTTTACTCTTTGTTCGGTGGAATGAGAAAAATCTTGTTTCCAAAGTTATCTTTGTTAGGCGCAATGAGTAGTCTTATGTTGTTCGGTTTTGGTTCTTGTGAACGTAGACAACGATACGTTGCCAATATACACTCTCGGGGCAAAATAGAACTATATAATTAGGTTTCACTCTTTGTTCGGTTGAATGAGAAAAAGTACTGTTTCTAAAGTTATACTGTTAGGGCGCAACTGAGTAGTCTAATGTTGTTAGGTTTTGGTTCTTGTGAACTTAGACAACGATACGATACGAATATACACTCTCGGGGCATAATAGAACAATATAATTGGGTTTCACTCTTTGTTCAGTTGAATGAGAAAAAGTACTGTTTCTAAAGTTATACTGTTAGGGCGCAACTGAGTAGTCTAATGTTGTTCCCGTTTTGGTTCTTGTGAACGTAGACAACGATACGTTGCCAATATACACTCTCGGGGCAAAATATATTATTAGGTTTCACTCTTTGTTCGGTTGAATGAGAAAAAGTACTGTATCTAAAGTTATACTGTTAGGGCGCAACTAAGTAGTCTAATGTTGTTCCGGTTTTGGTTCTTGTGAACGTAGACAACGATACGTTGCCAATATACACTCTCGGGGCATAATAGAACAATATAATTGGGTTTTACTCTTTGTTCGGTGGAATGAGAAAAAGTACTGTTTCCAAACTTATACTGTTTGGGCGCAACTGAGTAGTCTTATGTTGTTCCGGTTTTGGTTCTTGTGAACGTAGACAACGATACGTTGCCAATATACACTCTCGGGGCATAATAGAACTATATAATTAGGTTTCACTCTTTGTTCGGTTGAATGAGAAAAAGTACTGTTTCTAAAGTTATACTGTTAGGGCGCAACTGAGTAGTGAAATGTTGTTCCGGTTTTGGTTCTTGTGAACGTAGACAACGATACGTTGCCAATATACACTCTCGGGGCATAATAGAACTATATAATTAGGTTTCACTCTTTGTTCGGTTGAATGAGAAAAAATCTTGTATCTAAAGTTATCTTTGTTAGGGCGCAACTGAGTAGTCTTATGTTGTTCCGGTTTTGGTTCTTGTGAACGTAGACAACGATACGTTGCCAATATACACTCTCGGGGCAAAATAGAACTATATAATTAGGTTTCACTCTTTGTTCGGTTGAATGAGAAAAAGTACTGTTTCTAAAGTTATCTTTGTTAGGCGCAACTAAGTAGTCTAATGTTGTTCCGGTTTTGGTTCTTGTGAACGTAGACAACGATACGTTGCCAATATACACTCTCGGGGCATAATAGAACAATATAATTGGGTTTCACTCTTTGTTCGGTGGAATGAGAAAAAGTACTGTTTCCAAAGTTATTCTGTTAGGGCACAACTGAGTAGTGTAATGTTGTTCCGGTTTTTGTTCTTGTGGACGTAGACAACGATACGTTGCCAATATACACTCTCGGGGCATAATAGAACTATATAATTAGGTTTCACTCTTTGTTCGGTTGAATGAGAAAAATCTTGTTTCTAAAGTTATACTGTTAGGGCGCAAATGAGTAGTCTAATGTTGTTCCGGTTTTGGTTCTTGTGAACGTAGACAACGATACGTTGCCAATATACACTCCCGGGGCATAATAGAACAATATAATTGGGTTTTACTCTTTGTTCGGTGGAATGAGAAAAAAATCTTGTTTCCAAAGTTATCTTGTTAGGCGCAACCGAGTAGTCTTATGTTGTTCCGGTTTTGGTTCTTGTGAACGTAGACAACGATACGTTGCCAATATACACTCTCGGGGCATAATAGAACAATATAATTAGGTTTCACTCTTTGTTCGGTGAAATGAGAAAAAGTACTGTTTCTAAAGTTATACTGTTAGGGCGCAACTGAGTAGTCTAATGTTGTTCCGGTTTTGGTTCTTGTGATCTTAGACAACGATACGTTGCCAATATACACTCTAGGGGCATAATAGAACAATATAATTGGGTTTTACTCTTTGTTCGGTGGAATGAGAAAAAGTACTGTTTCCAAAGTTATGTAGTTAGGGCGCAATTGAGTAGTCTTATGTTGTTCCGGTTTTGGTTCTTGTGAACGTAGACAACGATACGTTGCCAATATACACTCTCGGGGCATAATAGAACTATATAATTAGGTTTCACTCTTTGTTCGGTTGAATGTGAAAAAGTACTGTTTCTAAAGTTATACTGTTAGGGCGCAACTGAGTAGTCTAATGTTGTTCCGGTTTTGGTTCTTGTGAACTTAGACCACGATCCGTTGCCAATATACACTCTCGGGGCATAATAGAACAATATAATTCTGTTTTACTCTTTGTTCGGTGGAATGAGAAAAAGTACTGTTTCCAAAGTTATACTGTTAGGGCGCAACTGAGTAGTCTTATGTTGTTCCGGTTTTGGTTCTTGTGAACGTAGACAACGATACGTTGCCAATATACACTCTCGGGGCAAAATAGAACTATATAATTAGGTTTCACTCTTTGTTCGGTTGAATGAGAAAAAGTACTGTTTCTAAAGTTATACTGTTAGGGCGCAACTGAGTAGTCTAATGTTGTTCCGGTTTTGGTTCTTGTGAACGTAGACAACGATATGTTGCCAATATACACTCTCGGGGCATAATAGAACAATATAATTGGGTTTTACTCTTTGTTCGGTGGAATGAGAAAAAGTACTGTTTCCAAAGTTATTCTGTTAGGGCGCAACTGAGTAGTGTAATGTTGTTCCGGTTTTTGTTCTTGTGGACGTAGACAACGATACGTTGCCAATATACACTCTCGGGGCATAATGGAACTATATAATTAGGTTTCACTCTTTGTTCGGTTGAATAAGAAAAAGTACTGTTTCTAAAGTTATTCTGTTAGGGCGCAAATGAGTAGTCTAATGTTGTTCCGGTTTTGGTTCTTGTGAACGTAGACAACGATACGTTGCCAATATACACTCTCGGGGCATAATAGAACTATATTATTAGGTTTCACTCTTTGTTCGGTTGAATGAGAAAAAGTACTGTTTCTAAAGTTATACTGTTAGGGCGCAACTGAGTAGTCTAATGTTGTTCCGGTTTTGGTTCTTGTGAACTTAGACAACGATACGTTGCCAATATACACTCTCGGGGCATAATAGAACAATATAATTAGGTTTCACTCTTTGTTCGGTTGAATGAGAAAAAGTACTGTTTCTAAAGTTATACTGTTAGGGCGCAACTGAGTAGTCTTCTGTTGTTCCCGTTTTGGTTCTTGTGAACGTAGACAACGATACGTTGCCAATATACACTCTCGGGGCAAAATATATTATTAGGTTTCACTCTTTGTTCGGTTGAATGAGAAAAAGTACTGTATCTAAAGTTATACTGTTAGGGCGCAACTGAGTAGTCTAATGTTGTTCCGGTTTTGGTTCTTGTGAACGTAGACAACGATACGTTGCCAATATAAACTCTCGGGGCATAATAGAACAATATAATTGGGTTTTACTCTTTGTTCGGTGGAATGATAAAAAGTACTGTTTCCAAAGTTATACTGTTTGGGCGCAACTGAGTAGTCTTATGTTGTTCCGGTTTTGGTTCTTGTGAACGTAGACAACGATACGTTGCCAATATACACTCTCGGGGCATAATAGAACTATATAATTAGGTTTCACTCTTTGTTCGGTTGAATGTGAAAAAGTACTGTTTCTAAAGTTATACTGTTACGGCGCAACTGAGTAGTCTAATGTGGTTCCGGTTTTGGTTCTTGTGAACTTAGACAACGATACGTTGCCAATATACACTCTCGGGGCATAATAGAACAATATAATTAGGTTTCACTCTTTGTTCGGTGGAATGAGAAAAAGTCTTTGTATCTAAAGTTATACCTTTGTTAGGGGCGCAACTGAGTAGTCTTATGTTGTTCCGGTTTTGGTTCTTGTGAACGTAGACAACGATACGTTGCCAATATACACTCTCGGGGCAAAATAGAACTATATAATTAGGTTTCACTCTTTGTTCGGTTGAATGAGAAAAAGTACTGTTTCTAAAGTTATACTGTTAGGGCGCAACTAAGTAGTCTAATGTTGTTCCGGTTTTGGTTCTTGTGAACGTAGACAACGATACGTTGCCAATATACACTCTCGGGGCATAATAGAACAATATAATTGGGTTTTACTCTTTGTTCGGTGGAATGAGAAAAATCTTGTTTCCAAAGTTATTCGTTAGGCGCAACCGAGTAGTGTAATGTTGTTCGGTTTTGTTCTTGTGGACGTAGACAACGATACGTTGCCAATATACACTCTCGGGGCATAATAGAACTATATAATTAGGTTTCACTCTTTGTTCGGTTGAATGAGAAAAAGTACTGTTTCTAAAGTTATACTGTTAGGGCGCAAATGAGTAGTCTAATGTTGTTCCGGTTTTGGTTCTTGTGAACGTAGACAACGATACGTTGCCAATATACACTCTCGGGGCATAATAGAACATTATAATTGGGTTTTACTCTTTGTTCGGTGGAATGAGAAAAAGTACTGTTTCCAAAGTTATACTGTTAGGGCGCAACTGAGTAGTCTTATGTTGTTCTGGTTTTGGTTCTTGTGAACGTAGACAACGATACGTTGCCAATAAACACTCTCGGGGCAAAATAGAACTATATAATTAGGTTTCACTCTTTGTTCGGTTGAATGAGAAAAAGTACTGTTTCTAAAGTTATACTGTTAGGGCGCAACTGAGTAGTCTAATGTTGTTCCGGTTTTGGTTCTTGTGAACTTAGACAACGATACGTTGCCAATATACACTCTCGGGGCATAATAGAACAATATAATTAGGTTTCACACTTTGTTCGGTTGAATGAGAAAAAGTACTGTTTCTAAAGTTATACTGTTAGAGCGCAACTGAGTAGTCTTATGTTGTTCCGGTTTTGGTTCTTGTGAACGTAGACAACGATACGTTGCCAATATACACTCTCGTTGCATAATAGAACTATATAATTAGGTTTCACTATTTGTTCGGTTGAATGAGAAAAATCTTGTTTCCAAAGTTATCTTTGTTTGGGCGCAAGTAGTCTTATGTTGTTCCGGTTTTGGTTCTTGTGAACGTAGACAACGATACGTTGCCAATATACACTCTCGGGGCATAATAGAACTATATAATTAGGTTTCACTCTTTGTTCGGTTGAATGTGAAAAATCTTGTTTCTAAAGTTATCTTGTTAGGCGCAAGAGTAGTCTAATGTTGTTCCGGTTTTGGTTCTTGTGAACTTAGACAACGATACGTTGCCAATATACACTCTCGGGCATAATAGAACAATATTATTAGGTTTCACTCTTTGTTCGGTTGAATGAGAAAAAATCGTATCTAAAGTTATCTTTGTTAGGCGCAAGCGAGTAGTCTTATGTTGTTCGGTTTTGGTTCTTGTGAACGTAGACAACGATACGTTGCCAACATACACTCTCGGGGCAAAATAGAACTATATAATTAGGTTTCCCTCTTTGTTCGGTTGAATGAGAAAAAGTACTGTTTCTAAAGTTATACTGTTAGGGCGTAACTAAGTAGTCTAATGTTGTTCCGGTTTTGGTTCTTGTGAACGTAGACAACGATACGTTGCCAATATACACTCTCGGGGCATAATAGAACAATATAATTGGGTTTTACTCTTTGTTCGGTGGAATGTGAAAAAGTACTGTTTCCAAAGTTATACTGTTTGGGCGCAACTGAGTAGTCTTATGTTGTTCCGGTTTTGGTTCTTGTGAACGTAGACAACGATACGTTGCCAATATACACTCTCGGGGCATAATAGAACTATATAATTAGGTTTCACTCTTGGTTCGGTTGAATGTGAAAAAAATCTTGTTTCTAAAGTTATACTGTTAGGGCGCAACTGAGTAGTCTAATGTTGTTCCGGTTTTGGTTCTTGTGAACTTAGACAACGATACGTTGCCAATATACACTCTCGGGGCATAATAGAACAATATAATTAGGTTTCACTCTTTGTTCGGTTGAATGAGAAAAAGTACTGTTTCTAAAGTTATACTGTTAGGGCGCAACTGAGTAGTCTTATGTTGTTCCGGTTTTGGTTCTTGTGAACGTAGACAACGATACGTTGCCAATATACACTCTCGGGGCAAAATAGAACTATATAATTAGGTTTCACTCTTTGTTCGGTTGAATGAGAAAAAGTACTGTTTCTAAAGTTATACTATTAGGGCGCAACTGAGTAGTCTAATGTTGTTCCGGTTTTGGTTCTTGTGAACGTAGACAACGATACGTTGCCAATATACACTTTCGGGGCATAATAGAACAATATAATTGGGTTTTACTCTTTGTTCGGTGGAATGAGAAAAAGTACTGTTTCTAAAGTTATACTGTTAGGGCGCAACTGAGTAGTCTAATGTTGTTCAGGTTTTTGTTCTTGTGGACGTAGACAACGATACGTTGCCAATATACACTCTCGGGGCATAATGAAACTATATAATTAGGTTTCACTCTTTGTTCGGTTGAATGAGAAAAAGTACTATTTCTAAAGTTATACTGTTAGGGCGCAAATGAGTAGTCTAATGTTGTTCCGGTTTTGGTTCTTGTGAACGTAGACAACGATACGTTGCCAATATACACTCTAGGGGCATAATAGAACAATATAATTAGGTTTCACTCTTTGTTCGGTGGAATGAGAAAAAGTACTGTTTCTAAAGTTATACTGTTAGGGCGCAACTGAGTAGTCTTATGTTGTTCGGTTTTGGTTCTTGTGAACGTAGACAACGATACGTTGCCAATATACACTCTCGGGGCAAAATAGAACTATATAATTAGGTTTCACTCTTTGTTCGGTTGAATGAGAAAAAGTACTGTTTCTAAAGTTATACTGTTAGGGCGCAACTGAGTAGTCTAATGTCGTTCGGTTTTGGTTCTTGTGAACTTAGACAACGATACGTTGCCAATATACACTCTCGGGGCATAATAGAACAATATAATTAGGTTTCACTCTTTGTTCGGTTGAATGAGAAAAAATCTTGTTTCTAAAGTTATCTTTGTTAGGCGCAAACCGAGTAGTCTTATGTTGTTCCCGTTTTGGTTCTTGTGAACGTAGACAACGATACGTTGCCAATATACACTCTCGAGGCAAAATAGAACTATATAATTAGGTTTCACTCTTTGTTCGGTTGAATGAGAAAAAGTACTGTTTCTAAAGTTATACTGTTAGGGCGCAACTGAGTAGTCTAATGTTGTTCCGGTTTTTGTTCTTGTGAACGTAGACAACGATACGTTACCAATATACACTCTCGGGGCATAATAGAACTATATAATTAGGTTTCACTCTTTGTTCGGTTGAATGAGAAAAATCTTGTTTCTAAAGTTATACTGTTAGGGCGCAACTCAGTAGTCTAATGTTGTTCCGGTTTTGGTTCTTGTGAACGTAGACCACGATATGTACCCAATATACACTCTCGGGGCATAATAGAACAATATAATTGGGTTTTACTCTTTGTTCGGTGAAATGAGAAAAATCTTGTTTCGAAAGTTATCTTTGTTAGGGCGCAACTGAGTAGTCTAATGTTGTTCCGGTTTTGGTTCTTGTGAACTTAGACAACGATACGTTGCCAATATACACTCTCGGGGCATAATAGAACAATATAATTAGGTTTCACTCTTTGTTCGGTTGAATGAGAAAAATCTTGTTTCTAAAGTTATCTTGTTAGGCGCAAGAGTAGTCTTTTTTTGTTCCGTTTTGGTTCTTGTGAACGTAGACAACGATACGTTGCCAATATACACTCTCGAGGCAAAATAGAACTATATAATTAGGTTTCACTCTTTGTTCGGTTGAATGAGAAAAATCTTGTTTCCAAAGTTATCTTTGTTAGGCGCAATGAGGTAGTCTAATGTTGTTCCGGTTTTGGTTCTTGTGGACGTAGACAACGATACGTTGCCAATATACACTCTCGGGGCATAATAGATCTATATAATTAGGTTTCACTCTTTGTTCGGTTGAATGTGAAAATGTACTGTTTCTAAAGTTATACTGTTAGGGCGCAACTGAGTAGTCTAATGTTGTTCCGGTTTTGGTTCTTGTGAACTTAGACAACGATACGTTGCCAATATACACTCTCAGGGCATAATAGAACAATATAATTAGGTTTCACTATTTGTTCGGTTGAATGAGAAAAAGTACTGTTTCTAAAGTTATACTGTTAGGGCGCAACTGAGTAGTCTTATGTTGTTCCGGTTTTGGTTCTTGTGAACGTAGACAACGATACGTTGCCAATATACACTCCTGGGCATAATAGAACAATATAATTGGGTTTTACTCTTTGTTCGGTGGAATGAGAAAAAGTACTGTTTCCAAAGTTATACTGTTATGGCGCAACTGAGTAGTCTTATGTTGTTCCGGTTTTGGTTCTTGTGAACGTAGACAACGATACGTTGCCAATATACACTCTCGGTGCAAAATAGAACTATATAATTAGGTTTCACTCTTTGTTCGGTTGAATGAGAAAAAGTACTGTTTCTAAAGTTATACTGTTAGGGCGCAACTGAGTAGTCTAATGTTGTTCCGGTTTTGGTTCTTGTGAACGTAGACAACGATACGTTGCCAATATACACTCTCGGGGCAAAATAGAACTATATAATTAGGTTTCACTCTTTGTTCGGTTGAATGAGAAAAAGTACTGTTTCTAAAGTTATACTGTTAGGGCGCAATGAGTAGTCTAATGTTGTTCCGGTTTTGGTTCTTGTGAACGTAGACAACGATACGTTGCCAATATATACTCTCGGGGCATAATAGAACAATATAATTGGGTTCTACTCTTTGTTTGTTTGAATGAGAAAAATCTTGTTTCCAAAGTTATTCGTTAGCGCAAGAGTAGTCTTATGTTGTTCCGGTTTTGGTTCTTGTGAACGTAGACAACGATACGTTGCCAATATACACTCTCGGGCAAAATAGAACTATATAATTAGGTTTCACTCTTTGTTCGGTTGAATGTGAAAAATCTTTGTTTCTAAAGTTATCTTTGTTAGGGCGCAACTGTGCAGTCTAATGTTGTTCCGGTTTTGGTTCTTGTGAACGTAGACAACGATACGTTGCCAATATACACTCTCGTGGCATAATAGAACAATATAATTGGGTTTCACTCTTTGTTCGGTTGAATGAGAAAAAGTACTGTTTCTAAAGTTATACTGTTAGGGCGCAACTGAGGAGTCTTATGTTGTTCCGGTTTTGGTTCTTGTGAACGTAGACAACGATACGTTGCCAATATACACTCTCGGGGAAAAATAGAACTATATAATTAGGTTTCACTCTTTGTTCGGTTGAATGAGAAAAAGTACTGTTTCTAAAGTTATACTGTTAGGGCGCAACTAAGTAGTCTAATGTTGTTCCGGTTTTGGTTCTTGTGAACGTAGACAACGATACGTTGCCAATATACACTCTCGGGGCATAATAGAACAATATAATTGGGTTTCACTCTTTGTTCGGTGGAATGAGAAAAATCTTGTTTCCAAAGTTATACTGTTAGGGCGCAACTGAGTAGTGTAATGTTGTTCCGGTTTTGGTTCTTGTGAACGTAGACAACGATACGTTGCCAATATACACTCTCGGGGCATAATAGAACTATATAATTAGGTTTTACTCTTTGTTCGGTTGAATGAGAAAAAGTACTGTTTCTAAAGTTATACTGTTAGGGCGCAACTGAGTAGTCTAATGTTGTTCCGGTTTTGGTTCTTGTGAACGTAGACAACGATACGTTGCCAATATACACGCTCCGGGCATAATAGAACAATATAATTGGGTTTTACTCTTTGTTCGGTGGAATGAGAAAAATCTTGTTTCCAAAGTTATCTTGTTAGGGCGCAGTAGTCTTATGTTGTTCGGTTTTGGTTCTTGTGAACGTAGACAACGATACGTTGCCAATATACACTCTCGGGGCATAATAGAACTATATAATTAGGTTTCACTCTTTGTTCGGTTGAATGAGAAAAAGTACGGTTTCTAAAGTTATACTGTTAGGGCGCAACTGAGTAGTCTAATGTTGTTCCGGTTTTGGTTCTTGTGAACGTAGACAACGATATGTTGCCAATATACACTCTCGGGGCATAATAGAACAATATAATTGGGTTTTACTCTTTGTTCGGTGAAATGAGAAAAATCTTTTGTTTCGAAAGTTATCTTTGTTAGGCGCAATGAGTAGTCTAATGTTGTTCGGTTTTGGTTCTTGTGAACTTAGACAACGATACGTTGCCAATATACACTCTCGGGGCATAATAGAACAATATAATTGGGTTTTACTCTTTGTTCGGTTGAATGAGAAAAAGTACTGTTTCTAAAGTTATACTGTTAGGCGCAACAGAGTAGTCTTATGTTGTTCCGGTTTTGGTTCTTGTGAACGTAGACAACGATACGTTGCCAATATACACTCTCGGGGCAAAATAGAACTATATAATTAGGTTTCACTCTTTGTTCGGTGGAATGAGAAAAATCTTGTTTCCAAAGTTATCTTGTTAGGCGCAACCGAGTAGTGTAATGTTGTTAGGTTTTTGTTCTTGTGGACGTAGACAACGATACGTTGCCAATATACACTCTCGGGGCATAATAGATCTATATAATTAGGTTTCACTCTTTGTTCGGTTGAATGTGAAAAAGTTTCTGTTTCTAAAGTTATACTGTTAGGGCGCAACTGAGTAGTCTAATGTTGTTCCGGTTTTGGTTCTTGTGAACTTAGACAACGATACGTTGCCAATATACACTCTCAGGGCATAATAGAACAATATAAATAGGTTTCACTATTTGTTCGGTTGAATGAGAAAAAGTACTATTTCTAAAGTTATCTTGTTAGGCGCAAGCGAGTAGTCTAAGGTTGTCCCGGTTTTGGTTCTTGTGAACGTAGACAACGATACGTTGCCAATATACACTCTCGGGGCATAATAGAACAATATAAGTGGGTTTTACTCTTTGTTCGGTGGAATGAGAAAAAGTACTGTTTCCAAAGTTATACTGTTAGGGCGCAACTGAGTAGTCTAATGTTGTTCCGGTTTTGGTTCTTGGGAACGTAGACAACGATACGTTGCCAATATACACTCTCGGGGCATAATAGAACTATATAATTAGGTTTCACTCTTTGTTCGGTTGAATGAGAAAAAGTACTGTTTCTAAAGTTATACTGTTAGGGCGCAACTGAGTAGTCTAATGTTGTTCCGGTTTTGGTTCTTGTGAACGTAGACAACGATACGTTGCCAATATACACTCTCGGGGCAAAATAGAACTATATAATTAGGTTTCACTCTTTGTTCGGTTGAATGAGAAAAAGTACTGTTTCTAAAGTTATACTGTTAGGGCGCAACTGAGTAGTCTAATGTTGTTCCGGTTTTGGTTCTTGTGAACGTAGACAACGATACGTTGCCAATATATACTCTCGGGGCATAATAGAACAATATAATTGGGTTTTACTCTTTGTTCGGTTGAATGAGAAAAAGTACTGTTTCTAAAGTTATACTGTTAGGGCGCAACTGAGTAGTCTAATGTTGTTCCGGTTTTGGTTCTTGTGAACGTAGACAACGATACGTTGCCAATATACACTCTCGGGGCAAAATAGAACAATATGATTAGGTTTCACTCTTTGTTCGGTTGAATGAGAAAAAAATCTTGTTTCTAAAGTTATCTTGTTAGGCGCAATGAGTACTCTAATGTTGTTCCGGTTTTGGTTCTTGTGAACGTAGACAACGATACGTTGCCAATATACACTCTCGGGGCATAATAGAACAATATTATTAGGTTTCACTCTTTGTTCGGTTGAATGAGAAAAAGTACTGTATCTAAAGTTATACTGTTAGGGCGCAACTGAGGAGTCTTATGTTGTTCCGGTTTTGGTTCTTGTGAACGTAGACAACGATACGTTGCCAATATACACTCTCGGGGAAAAATAGAACTATATAATTAGGTTTCACTCTTTGTTCGGTTGAATGAGAAAAATCTTGTTTCTAAAGTTATACGTTAGGCGCAACTAAGTAGTCTAATGTTGTTAGGTTTTGGTTCTTGTGAACGTAGACAACGATACGTTGCCAATATACACTCTCGGGGCATAATAGAACAATATAATTGGGTTTTACTCTTTGTTCGGTGGAATGAGAAAAATCTTGTTTCCAAAGTTATTCTGTTAGGCGCAACCCAGTAGTGTAATGTTGTTCGGTTTTGTTCTTGTGGACGTACAAAACGATACTTTGTCAATATAAACTCTCGGGGGATCATAGAACTACTATATAATTAGGTTTCGCTCTTTGTTCGGTTGAATGAGAAAAAGTACTGTTTCTAAAGTTATACTGTTAGGGCGCAACTGAGTAGTCTAATGTTGTTCCGGTTTTGGTTCTTGTGAACGTAGACAACGATACGTTGCCAATATGCACTCTCGGGGCATAATAGAACAATATAATTAGGTTTTACTCTTTGTTCGGTGGAATGAGAAAAATCTTGTTTCCAAAGTTGTCGTTAGGGCGCAATGAGTAGTCTTATGTTGTTCCGGTTTTGGTTCTTGTGAACGTAGACAACGATACGTTACCAACATACACTCTCGGGGCATAATAGAACTATATAATTAGGTTTCACTCTTTGTTCGGTTGAATGAGAAAAAGTACGGTTTCTAAAGTTATACTGTTAGGGCGCAAATGAGTAGTCTAATGTTGTTCCGGTTTTGGTTCTTGTGAACGTAGACAACGATACGTTGCCAATATACACTCTGGGGCATAATAGAACAATATAATTGGGTTTTACTCTTTGTTCGGTGGAATGAGAAAAATCTTGTTTCCAAAGTTATCTTTGTTAGGCGCAAGCGAGTAGTCTTATGTTGTTCGGTTTTGGTTCTTGTGAACGTAGACAACGATACGTTGCCAATATACACTCTCGGGGCAAAATAGAACTATATAATTAGGTTTCACTCTTTGTTCGGTTGAATGAGAAAAATCTTGTTTCTAAAGTTATCTTGTTAGGGCGCAAGCGAGTAGTCTAATGTTGTTCGGTTTTGGTTCTGTGAACGTAGACAACGATACGTTGCCAATATACACTCTCGGGGCAAAATAGAACTATATAATTAGGTTTCACTCTTTGTTCGGTTGAATGAGAAAAATCTTGTTTCTAAAGTTTATCTTTGTTAGGGCGCAATTGAGTAGTCTAATGTTGTTCGGTTTTGGTTCTTGTGAACGTAGACAACGATACGTTGCCAATATACACTCTCGGGGCATAATAGAACAATATAATTGGGTTTTACTCTTTGTTCGGTGGAATGAGAAAAATCTTGTTTCCAAAGTTATTCGTTAGGGCGCAAGAGTAGTGTAATGTTGTTCGGTTTTGTTCTTGTGGACGTAGACAACGATACGTTGCCAATATACACTCTCGGGGCAAAATAGAACTATGTAATTAGGTTTCACTCTTTGTTCGGTTGAATGAGAAAAAGTACTGTTTCTAAAGTTATACTGTTAGGGCGCAACTGAGTAGTCTAATGTTGTTCCGGTTTTGGTTCTTGTGAACATAGACAACGATACGTTGCCAATATACACTCTCGGGGCATAATAGAACAATATAATTAGGTTTCACACTTTGTTCGGTTGAATGAGAAAAATCTTGTTTCTAAAGTTATCTTGTTAGAGCGCAAGAGTAGTCTTATGTTGTTCCGGTTTTGGTTCTTGTGAACGTAGACAACGATACGTTGCCAATATACACTCTCGGGGCATAATAGAACTATATAATTAGGTTTCACTCTTTGTTCGGTTGAATGAGAAAAAGTACTATTTCTAAAGTTATACTGTTAGGGCGCAACTGAGTAGTCTAATGTTGTTCCGGTTTTGGTTCTTGTGAACGTAGACAACGATACGTTGCCAATATACACTCTCGGGGCATAATAGAACAATATAATTGGGTTTACTCTTTGTTCGGTGGGATGAGAAAAAGTACTGTTTCCAAAGTTATACTGTTTGGGCGCAACTGAGTAGTCTTATGTTATTCCGGTTTTGGTTCTTGTGAACGTAGACAACGATACGTTGCCAATATACACTCTCGGGGCATAATAGAACTATATAATTAGGTTTCACTCTTTGTTCGGTTGAATGTGAAAAATCTTGTTTCTAAAGTTATCTTGTTAGGGCGCAAGTGAGTAGTCTAATGTTGTTCGGTTTTGGTTCTTGTGAACTTAGACAACGATACGTTGCCAATATACACTCTCGGGGCATAATAGAACAATATTATTAGGTTTCACTCTTTGTTCGGTTGAATGAGAAAAATCTTGTACTAAAGTTATCTTTGTTAGGGCGCAAGTGAGTAGTCTTATGTTGTTCGGTTTTGGTTCTTGTGAACGTAGACAACGATACGTTGCCAATATACACTCTCGGGCAAAATAGAACTATATAATTAGGTTTCACTCTTTGTTCGGTTGAATGAGAAAAATCATTTCTAAAGTTATCTTGTTAGGCGCAACTAAGTAGTCTAATGTTGTTCGGTTTTGGTTCTTGTGAACGTAGACAACGATACGTTGCCAATATACACTCTCGGGGCATAATAGAACAATATAATTGGGTTTTACTCTTTGTTCGGTGGAATGAGAAAAATCTTGTTTCCAAAGTTATTCGTTAGGCGCAAGCGAGTAGTGTAATGTTGTTCGGTATTTGTTCTTGTGGACGTAGACAACGATACGTTGCCAATATACACTCTCGGGGCAAAATAGAACTATATAATTAGGTTTCACTCTTTGTTCGGTGGAATGAGAAAAATCTTGTTTCTAAAGTTATCTTTGTTAGGCGCAACGAGTAGTCTAATGTTGTTCCGTTTTTGGTTCTTGTGAACATAGACAACGATACGTTGCCAATATACACTCTCGGGGCATAATAGAACAATATAATTAGGTTTCACACTTTGTTCGGTTGAATGAGAAAAAGTACTGTTTCTAAAGTTATACTGTTAGGGCGCAACTGAGTAGTCTTATGTTGTTCCGGTTTTGGTTCTTGTGAACGTAGACAACGATACGTTGCCAATATACACTCTCGGGGCATAATAGAACTATATAATTAGGTTTCACTCTTTGTTCGGTTGAATGAGAAAAAGTACTGTTTCTAAAGTTATCTTTGTTAGGGCAATCGAGTAGTCTTATGTTGTTCCGGTTTTGGTTCTTGTGAACGTAGACAACGATACGTTGCCAATATACACTCTCGGGGCATAATAGAACTATATAATTAGGTTTCACTCTTTGTTCGGTTGAATGAGAAAAAGTACTGTTTATAAAGTTATTGTGTTAGGGCGCAACTGAGTAGTCTAATGTTGTTCCGGTTTTGGTTCTTGTGAACGTAGACAACGATACGTTGCCAATATACACTCTCGGGGAAAAATAGAACTATATAATTAGGTTTTACTCTTTGTTCGGTTGAATGAGAAAAAGTACTGTTTCTAAAGTTATACTGTTAGGGCGCAACTGAGTTGTCTAATGTTGTTCCGGTTTTGGTTCTTGTGAACGTAGACAACGATCCTTTGCCATGCTACACTCTCGGGGCATAATAGAACAATATAATTGGGTTTTACTCTTTGTTCGGTGGAATGAGAAAAATCTTGTTTCCAAAGTTATTACGTTAGGCGCAAAGTAGTCTAATGTTATTCCGGTTTTGGTTCTTGTGGACGTAGACAACGATACGTTGCCAATATACACTCTCGGGGCATAATAGAACAATATAATTAGGTTTCACTCTTTGTTCGGTTGAATGAGAAAAAGTACTGTTTCTAAAGTTATACTGTTAGGGCGCAACTGAGTTGTCTAATGTTGTTCCGGTTTTGGTTCTTGTGAACGTAGACAACGATACGTTGCCAATATACACTCTCAGGGCATAATAGAACAATATAATTAGGTTTCACTCTTTGTTCGGTTGAATGAGAAAAAGTACTGTTTCTAAAGTTATACTGTTAGGGCGCAACTGAGTAGTCTTATGTTGTTCCGGTTTTGGTTCTTGTGAACGTAGACAACGATACGTTACCAACATACACTCTCGGGGCATAATAGAACTATATAATTAGGTTTCACTCTTTGTTCGGTGGAATGAGAAAAAGTACGGTTTCTAAAGTTATTCTGTTAGGGCGGAACTGAGTAGTCTAATGTTGTTTCGTGTTTTGGTTCTTGTGAACGTAGACAACGATACGTTGCCAATATACACTCTCGGGGCATAATAGAACAATATAATTGGGTTTCACTCTTTGTTCGGTTGAATGAGAAAAAGTACTGTTTCCAAAGTTATACTGTTAGGGCGCAACTGAATAGTCTTATGTTGTTCCGGTTTTGGTTCTTGTGAACGTAGACAACGATACGTTGCCAATATACACTCTCGGGGCAAAATAGAACTATATAATTAGGTTTCACTCTTTGTTCGGTTGAATGAGAAAAAGTACTGTTTCTAAAGTTATACTGTTAGGGCGCAACTGAGTAGTCTAATGTTGTTCCGGTTTTGGTTCTTGTGAACGTAGACAACGATACGTTGCCAATATACACTCTCGGGGCAAAATAGAACTATATAATTAGGTTTCACTCTTTGTTCGGTTGAATGAGAAAAAGTACTGTTTCTAAAGTTATACTGTTAGGTCGCAACTGAGTAGTCTAATGTTGTTCCGGTTTTGGTTCTTGTGAACGTAGACAACGATACGTTGCCAATATACACTCTCGGGGCATAATAGAACAATATAATTGGGTTTCACTCTTTGTTCGGTTGAATGAGAAAAAGTACTGTTTCTAAAGTTATACTGTTAGGGCGCAACTGAGTAGTCTAATGTTGTTCCGGTTTTGGTTCTTGTGGACGTAGACAACGATACGTTGCCAATATACACTCTCGGGGCAAAATAGAACTATATAATTAGGTTTCACTCTTTGTTCGGTTGAATGAGAAAAAGTACTGTTTCTAAAGTTATACTGTTAGGGCGCAACTGAGTAGTCTAATGTTGTTCCGGTTTTGGTTCTTGTGAACGTAGACAACGATACGTTGCCAATATACACTCTCGGGGCATAATAGAACAATATAATTAGGTTTCACACTTTGTTCGGTTGAATGAGAAAAAGTACTGTTTCTAAAGTTATACTGTTAGGGCGCAACTGAGTAGTCTTATGTTGTTCCGGTTTTGGTTCTTGTGAACGTAGACAACGATACGTTGCCAATATACACTCTCGGGGCATAATAGAACTATATAATTAGGTTTCACTCTTTGTTCGGTTGAATGAGAAAAAGTACTATTTCTAAAGTTATCTTTGTTAGGCGCAATGAGTAGTCTAATGTTGTTCGGTTTTGGTTCTTGTGAACGTAGACAACGATACGTTGCCAATATACACTCTCGGGGCATAATAGAACAATATAATTGGGTTTTACTCTTTGTTCGGTGGAATGAGAAAAATCTTTGTTTCCAAAGTTATCTTTGTTTGGGCGCAAGCGAGTAGTCTTATGTTGTTCCGGTTTTGGTTCTTGTGAACGTAGACAATGATACGTTGCCAATATACACTCTCGGGGCATAATAGAACTATATAATTAGGTTTCACTTTTTGTTCGGTTGAATGAGAAAAAGTACTGTTTCTAAAGTTATACTGTTAGGGCGCAACTGAGTAGTCTAATGTTGTTCCGGTTTTGGTTCTTGTGAACTTAGACAACGATACGTTGCCAATATACACTCTCAGGGCATAATAGAACTATATTATTAGGTTTCACTCTTTGTTCGGTTGAATGAGAAAAAGTACTGTATCTAAAGTTATACTGTTAGGGCGCAACTGAGTAGTCTTATGTTGTTCTGGTTTTGGTTCTTGTGAACGTAGACAACGATACGTTGCCAATATACACTCTCGGGGCAAAATAGAACTATATAATTAGGTTTCACTCTTTGTTCGGTTGAATGAGAAAAAGTTCTGTTTCTAAAGTTATACTGTTAGGGCGCAACTGAGTAGTGTAATGTTGTTCTGGTTTTTGTTCTTGTGGACGTAGACAACGATACGTTGCCAATATACACTCTCGGGGCATAATAGAACTATATAATTAGGTTTCACTCTTTGTTCGGTTGAATGAGAAAAAGTACTGTTTCTAAAGTTATACTGTTAGGGCGCAACTGAGTAGTCTAATGTTGTTGCGGTTTTGGTTCTTGTGAACTTAGACAACGATACGTTGCCAATATACACTCTCAGGGCATAATAGAACAATATTATTAGGTTTCACTCTTTGTTCGGTTGAATGAGAAAAAGTACTGTACTAAAGTTATACTGTTAGGGCGCAACTGAGTAGTCTTATGTTGTTCCGGTTTTGGTTCTTGTGAACGTAGACAACGATACGTTGCCAATATACACTCTCGGGGCAAAATAGAACTATATAATTAGGTTTCACTCTTTGTTCGGTTGAATGAGAAAAAGAAATCTTGTTTCTAAAGTTATCTTGTTAGGCGCAACTAAGTAGTCTAATGTTGTTCGGTTTTGGTTCTTGTGAACGTAGACAACGATACGTTGCCAATATACACTCTCTAATAGAACAATATAATTGGGTTTTACTCTTTGTTCGGTTGAATGAGAAAAAGTACTGTTTCTAAAGTTATACTGTTAGGGCGCAACTGAGTAGTCTTATGTTATTCCGGTTTTGGTTCTTGTGAACGTAGACAACGATACGTTGCCAATATACACTCTCGGGGCATAATAGAACTATATAATTAGGTTTCACTCTTTGTTCGGTTGAATGTGAAAAATCTTTGTTTCTAAAGTTATCTTGTTAGGCGCAATGAGTAGTCTAATGTTGTTCGGTTTTGGTTCTTGTGAACTTAGACAACGATACGTTGCCAATATACACTCTCGGGCATAATAGAACAATATTATTAGGTTTCACTCTTTGTTCGGTTGAATGAGAAAAATCTTGTACTAAAGTTATCGTTAGGGCGCAAGAGTAGTCTTATGTTGTTCGGTTTTGGTTCTTGTGAACGTAGACAACGATACGTTGCCAATATACACTCTCGGGGCAAAATAGAACTATATAATTAGGTTTCACTCTTTGTTCGGTTGAATGAGAAAAAGTACTGTTTCTAAAGTTATACTGTTAGGGCGCAACTAAGTAGTCTAATGTTGTTCCGGTTTTGGTTCTTGTGAACGTAGACAACGATACGTTGCCAATATACACTCTCGGGGCATAATAGAACAATATAATTGGGTTTTACTCTTTGTTCGGTGGAATGAGAAAAATCTTGTTTCCAAAGTTATCTTGTTTGGGCGCAAGCGAGTAGTCTTATGTTATTAGGTTTTGGTTCTTGTGAACGTAGACAACGATACGTTGCCAATATACACTCTCGGGGCATAATAGAACTATATAATTAGGTTTCACTCTTTGTTCGGTTGAATGTGAAAAATCTTGTTTCTAAAGTTATACTGTTAGGGCGCAACTGAGTAGTCTAATGTTGTTCCGGTTTTGGTTCTTGTGAACTTAGACAACGATACGTTGCCAATATACACTCTCAGGGCATAATAGAACAATATAATTAGGTTTCACTCTTTGTTCGGTTGAATGAGAAAAAGTACTGTTTCTAAAGTTATACTGTTAGGGCGCAACTGAGTAGTCTTATGTTGTTCCGGTTTTGGTTCTTGTGAACGTAGACAACGATACGTTGCCAATATACACTCTCGGGGAAAAATAGAACTATATAATTAGGTTTCACTCTTTGTTCGGTTGAATGAGAAAAAGTACTGTTTCTAAAGTTATACAGTTAGGGCGCAACTGAGTAGTCTAATGTTGTTCCGGTTTTGGTTCTTGTGAACTTAGACAACGATACGTGGCCAATATACACTCTCAGGGCATTATAGAACAATATAATTAGGTTTCACTCTTTGTTCGGTTGAATGAGAAAAAGTACTGTTTCTAAAGTTATACTGTTAGGGCGCAACTGAGTAGTCTAATGTTGTTCCGGTTTTGGTTCTTGTGGACGTAGACAACGATACGTAGCCAATATACACTCTCGGGGCATAATAGAACTATATAATTAGGTTTCACTCTTTGTTCGGTTGAATGAGAAAAAGTACTGTTTCTAAATTTATACTGTTAGGGCGCAAATGAGTAGTCTAATGTTGTTCGGTTTTGGTTCTTGTGAACGTACACACCGATACGTTGCCAATATACACTCTCGGGGCATAATAGAACAATATAATTGGGTTTCACTCTTTGTTCGGTTGAATGAGAAAAATCTTGTTTCCAAAGTTGTCTTGTTAGGGCGCAGTAGTCTTATGTTGTTCGGTTTTGGTTCTTGTGAACGTAGACAACGATACGTTACCAACATACACTCTCGGGGCATAATAGAACTATATAATTAGGTTTCACTCTTTGTTCGGTTGAATGAGAAAAATCGGTTTCTAAAGTTATCTTGTTAGGCGCAAATGAGTAGTCTAATGTTGTTCGGTTTTGGTTCTTGTGAACGTAGACAACGATACGTTGCCAATATACACTCGGGGCATAATAGAACAATATAATTGGGTTTTACTCTTTGTTCGGTGGAATGAGAAAAATCTTGTTTCCAAAGTTATCGTTAGGCGCAAGTAGTAGTCTTATGTTGTTCGGTTTTGGTTCTTGTGAACGTAGACAACGATACGTTGCCAATATACACTCTCGGGGCAAAATAGAACTATATAATTAGGTTTCACTCTTTGTTCGGTTGAATGAGAAAAAAATCTTTCTAAAGTTATCTTTGTTAGGGCGCAAAATGTTGTTCGGTTTTGGTTCTGTGAACGTAGACAACGATACGTTGCCAATATACACTCTCGGGGCAAAATAGAACTATATAATTAGGTTTCACTCTTTGTTCGGTTGAATGAGAAAAATCTTGTTTCTAAAGTTATCTTTGTTAGGCGCAACCGAGTAGTCTAATGTTGTTCCGGTTTTGGTTCTTGTGAACGTAGACAACGATACGTTGCCAATATACACTCTCGGGGCATAATAGAACAATATAATTGGGTTTTACTCTTTGTTCGGTGGAATGAGAAAAATCTTGTTTCCAAAGTTATTGTTAGGCGCAACTGAGTAGTGTAATGTTGTTCCGGTTTTTGTTCTTGTGGACGTAGACAACGATACGTTGCCAATATACACTCTCGGGGCAAAATAGAACTATGTAATTAGGTTTCACTCTTTGTTCGGTTGAATGAGAAAAAGTACTGTTTCTAAAGTTATACTGTTAGGGCGCAACTGAGTAGTCTAATGTTGTTCCGGTTTTGGTTCTTGTGAACATAGACAACGATACGTTGCCAATATACACTCTCGGGGCATAATAGAACAATATAATTGGGTTTCACACTTTGTTCGGTTGAATGAGAAAAATCTTGTTTCTAAAGTTATCTTGTTAGAGCGCAAGAGTAGTCTTATGTTGTTCCGGTTTTGGTTCTTGTGAACGTAGACAACGATACGTTGCCAATATACACTCTCGGGGCATAATAGAACTATATAATTAGGTTTCACTCTTTGTTCGGTTGAATGAGAAAAAGTACTATTTCTAAAGTTATCTTTGTTAGGCGCAGAGTAGTCTAATGTTGTTCCGGTTTTGGTTCTTGTGAACGTAGACAACGATACGTTGCCATTATACACTCTCGGGGCATAATAGAACAATATAATTGGGTTTTACTCTTTGTTCGGTGGAATGAGAAAAATCTTTGTTTCCAAAGTTATCTTGTTTGGGCGCAACTGAGTAGTCTTATGTTATTCCGGTTTTGGTTCTTGTGAACGTAGACAACGATACGTTGCCAATATACACTCTCGGGGCATAATAGAACTATATAATTAGGTTTCACTCTTTGTTCGGTTGAATGTGAAAAGAAATCTTGTTTCTAAAGTTATCTTGTTAGGCGCAATCGAGTAGTCTTATGTTGTTCCGGTTTTGGTTCTTGTGAACGTAGACAACGATACGTTGCCAATATACACTCTCGGGGCATAATAGAACAATATTATTAGGTTTCACTCTTTGTTCGGTGGAATGAGAAAAAGTATCGTACTAAAGTTATACTGTTAGGGCGCAACTGAGTAGTCTTATGTTGTTCCGGTTTTGGTTCTTGTGAACGTAGACAACGATACGTTGCCAATATACACTCTCGGGGCAAAATAGAACTATATAATTAGGTTTCACTCTTTGTTCGGTTGAATGAGAAAAAGTTATACTGTTAGGGCGCAACTAAGTAGTCTAATGTTGTTCCGGTTTTGGTTCTTGTGAACGTAGACAACGATACGTTGCCAATATACACTCTCGGGGCATAATAGAACAATATAATTGGGTTTTACTCTTTGTTCGGTGGAATGAGAAAAAAAATCTTGTTTCCAAAGTTATTGTTAGGCGCAACCGAGTAGTGTAATGTTGTTCGGTTTTGTTCTTGTGGACGTAGACAACGATACGTTGCCAATATACACTCTCGGGGCAAAATAGAACTATATAATTAGGTTTCACTCTTTGTTCGGTTGAATGAGAAAAAGTACTGTTTCTAAAGTTATACTGTTAGGGCGCAACTGAGTAGTCTAATGTTGTTCGGTTTTGGTTCTTGTGAACATAGACAACGATACGTTGCCAATATACACTCTCGGGGCATAATAGAACAATATAATTGGGTTTCACTCTTTGTTCGGTTGAATGAGAAAAAGCACTGTTTCTAAAGTTATACTGTTAGGGCACAACTGAGTAGTCTTATGTTGTTCCGGTTTTGGTTCTTGTGAACGTAGACAACGATACGTTGCCAATATACACTCTCGGGGCATAATAGAACTATATAATTAGGTTTCACTCTTTGTTCGGTTGAATGAGAAAAAGTACTGTTTCTAAAGTTATACTGTTAGGGCGCAACTGAGTAGTCTAATGTTGTTCCGGTTTTGGTTCTTGTGAACGTAGACAATGATACGTTGCCAATATACACTCTCGGGGCATAATAGAACTATATAATTAGGTTTCACTCTTTGTTCGGTTGAATGAGAAAAAGTACTGTTTCTAAAGTTATACTGTTAGGCGCAAGCGAGTAGTCTAATGTTGTTCGGTTTTGGTTCTTGTGAACGTAGACAACGATACGTTGCCAATATACACTCTCGGGGAAAAATAGAACTATATAATTAGGTTTCACTCTTTGTTCGGTTGAATGTGTAAAACTTCTGTTTCTAAAGTTATACTGTTAGTGCGCAACTTAGTAGTCTAATGTTGTTCCGGTTTTGGTTCTTGTGAACGTAGACAACGATACGTTGCCAATATACACTCTCGGGGCATAATAGAACAATATAATTAGGTTTCACTCTTTGTTCGGTGGAATGAGAAAAAGTACTGTTTCTAAAGTTATACTGTTAGGGCGCAACTGAGTAGTCTAATGTTGTTCCGGTTTTGGTTCTTGTGGACGTAGACAACGATACGTAGCCAATATACACTCTCGGGGCATAATAGAACTATATAATTAGGTTTCACTCTTTGTTCGGTTGAATGAGAAAAAGTACTGTTTCTAAAGTTATACTGTTAGGGCGCAACTGAGTAGTCTAATGTTGTTCCGGTTTTGGTTCTTGTGAACGTAGACAACGATACGTTGCCAATATACACTCTCGGGGCATAATAGAACAATATAATTGGGTTTCACTCTTTGTTCGGTTGAATGAGAAAAAGTACTGTTTCTAAAGTTGTACTGTTAGGGCGCAACTGAGTAGTCTTATGTTGTTCCGGTTTTGGTTCTTGTGAACGTAGACAACGATACGTTGCCAATATACACTCTCGGGGCATAATAGAACTATATAATTAGGTTTCACTCTTTGTTCGGTTGAATGAGAAAAAGTACTGTTTCTAAAGTTATACTGTTAGGGCGCAAATGAGTAGTCTAATGTTGTTCCGGTTTTGGTTCTTGTGAACGTAGACAACGATACGTTGCCAATATACACTCTAGGGGCATAATAGAACAATATAATTGGGTTTTACTCTTTGTTCGGTGGAATGAGAAAAATCTTGTTTCCAAAGTTATACTTGTTAGGCGCAAGCGAGTAGTCTTATGTTGTTCGGTTTTGGTTCTTGTGAACGTAGACAACGATACGTTGCCAATATACACTCTCGGGGCAAAATAGAACTATATAATTAGGTTTCACTCTTTGTTCGGTTGAATGAGAAAAAGTACTGTTTCTAAAGTTATACTGTTAGGGCGCAACTGAGTAGTCTAATGTTGTTCCGGTTTTGGTTCTTGTGAACGTAGACAACGATACGTTGCCAATATACACTCTCGGGGCAAAATAGAACTATATAATTAGGTTTCACTCTTTGTTCGGTTGAATGAGAAAAAGTACTGTTTCTAAAGTTATACTGTTATGGCGCAATTGAGTAGTCTAATGTTGTTCCGGTTTTGGTTCTTGTGAACGTAGACAACGATACGTTGCCAATATACACTCTCGGGGCATAATAGAACAATATAATTGGGTTTCACTCTTTGTTCGGTTGAATGAGAAAAAGTACTGTTTCTAAAGTTATACTGTTAGGGCGCAACTGAGTAGTCTAATGTTGTTCCGGTTTTGGTTCTTGTGGACGTAGACAACGATACGTTGCCAATATACACTCTCGGGGCAAAATAGAACTATATAATTAGGTTTCACTCTTTGTTCGGTTGAATGAGAAAAAGTACTGTTTCTAAAGTTATACTGTTAGGGCGCAACTGAGTAGTCGAATAATGTTGTTCCGGTTTTGGTTCTTGTGAACGTAGACAACGATACGTTGCCAATATACACTCTCGGGGCATAATAGAACAATATAATTAGGTTTCACACTTTGTTCGGTTGAATGAGAAAAAGTACTATTTCTAAAGTTATACTGTTAGAGCGCAACTGAGTAGTCTTATGTTGTTCCGGTTTTGGTTCTTGTGAACGTAGACAACGATACGTTGCCAATATACACTCTCGGGGCATAATAGAACTATATAATTAGGTTTCACTCTTTGTTCGGTTGAATGAGAAAAAGTACTATTTCTAAAGTTATACTGTTAGGGCGCAACTGAGTAGTCTAATGTTGTTCCGGTTTTGGTTCTTGTGAACGTAGACAACGATACGTTGCCAATATACACTCTCGGGGCATAATAGAACAATATAATTGGGTTTACTCTTTGTTCGGTTGAATGAGAAAAATCTTGTTTCCAAAGTTATACTGTTAGGGCGCAACTGAGTAGTCTTATCTTGTTCCGGTTTTGGTTCCTGTGAACGTAGACAACGATACGTTGCCAATATACACTCTCGGGGCATAATAGAACAATATAATTAGGTTTCACTCTTTGTTCGGTTGAATGTGAAAAAAAATCTTGTTTCTAAAGTTATACTGTTAGGGCGCAACTGAGTAGTCTAATGTTGTTCCGGTTTTGGTTCTTGTGAACGTAGACAACGATACGTTGCCAATATACACTCTCGGGGCATGATAGAACTATATTATTAGGTTTCACTCTTTGTTCGGTTGAATGAGAAAAATCTTGTATCTAAAGTTATCTTGTTAGGCGCAATCGAGTAGTCTTATGTTGTTCGGTTTTGGTTCTTGTGAACGTAGACAACGATACGTTGCCAATATACACTCTCGGGGCAAAATAGAACTATATAATTAGGTTTCACTCTTTGTTCGGTTGAATGAGAAAAAGTACTGTTTCTAAAGTTATACTGTTAGGGCGCAACTAAGTAGTGTAATGTTGTTCCGGTTTTTGTTCTTGTGGACGTAGACAACGATACGTTGCCAATATACACTCTCGGGGCATAATAGAACTATATAATTAGGTTTCACTCTTTGTTCGGTTGAATGTGAAAAATCTTGTTTCTAAAGTTATCTTGTTAGGCGCAAGAGTAGTCTAATGTTGTTCGGTTTTGGTTCTTGTGAACTTAGACAACGATACGTTGCCAATATACACTCTCGGGCATAATAGAACAATATTATTAGGTTTCACTCTTTGTTCGGTTGAATGAGAAAAATCTTTGTACTAAAGTTATCTTTGTTAGGGCGCAAGCGAGTAGTCTTATGTTGTTCCGGTTTTGGTTCTTGTGAACGTAGACAACGATACGTTGCCAATATACACTCTCGGGCAAAATAGAACTATATAATTAGGTTTCACTCTTTGTTCGGTTGAATGAGAAAAATCTTGTTTCTAAAGTTATACGTTAGGCGCAACTAAGTAGTCTAATGTTGTTCGGTTTTGGTTCTTGTGAACGTAGACAACGATACGTTGCCAATATACACTCTCGGGGCATAATAGAACAATATAATTGGGTTTTACTCTTTGTTCGGTGGAATGAGAAAAATCATTTCCAAAGTTATCTTTGTTTGGGCGCAACTGAGTAGTCTTATGTTGTTCCGGTTTTGGTTCTTGTGAACGTAGACAACGATACGTTGCCAATATACACTCTCGGGGCATAATAGAACTATATAATTAGGTTTCACTCTTTGTTCGGTTGAATGTGAAAAAAATCTTGTTTCTAAAGTTATCTTGTTAGGCGCAATGAGTAGTCTAATGTTGTTCGGTTTTGGTTCTTGTGAACTTAGACAACGATACGTTGCCAATATACACTCTCGGGGCATAATAGAACTATATTATTAGGTTTCACTCTTTGTTCGGTTGAATGAGAAAAAGTACTGTTTCTAAAGTTATACTGTTAGGGCGCAACTGAGTAGTCTAATGTTGTTCGGTTTTGGTTCTTGTGAACGTAGACAACGATACGTTGCCAATATACACTCTCGGGGCAAAATAGAACTATATATTTAGGTTTCACTCTTTGTTCGGTTGAATGAGAAAAAGTACTGTTTCTAAAGTTATACTGTTAGGGCGCAACTGAGTAGTCTAATGTTGTTAGGTTTTGTTCTTGTGGACGTAGACAACGATACGTTGCCAATATACACTCTCGGGGCATAATAGAACTATATAATTAGGTTTCACTCTTTGTTCGGTTGAATGTGAAAAGAAATCTTGTTTCTAAAGTTATCTTGTTAGGCGCAAGAGTAGTCTAATGTTGTTCGGTTTTGGTTCTTGTGAACGTAGACAACGATACGTTGCCAATATACACTCTCAGGGCATAATAGAACAATATTATTAGGTTTCACTCTTTGTGCGGTGGAATGGGAAAAATCTTGTACTAAAGTTATCTTGTTAGGCGCAAGCGAGTAGTCTTATGTTGTTCGGTTTTGGTTCTTGTGAACGTAGACAACGATACGTTGCCAATATACACTCTCGGGGCAAAATAGAACTATATAATTAGGTTTCACTCTTTGTTCGGTTGAATGAGAAAAATCTTGTTTCTAAAGTTATACGTTAGGGCGCAACTAAGTAGTCTAATGTTGTTCGGTTTTGGTTCTTGTGAACGTAGACAACGATACGTTGCCAATATACACTCTCGGGGCATAATAGAACAATATAATTGGGTTTTACTCTTTGTTCGGTGGAATGAGAAAAATCTTGTTTCCAAAGTTATCTTGTTTGGGCGCAAGCGAGTAGTCTTATGTTGTTCGGTTTTGGTTCTTGTGAACGTAGACAACGATACGTTGCCAATATACACTCTCGGGGCATAATAGAACTATATAATTAGGTTTCACTCTTTGTTCGGTTGAATGTGAAAAAGTCCTGTTTCTAAAGTTATCTTTGTTAGGCGCAATGAGTAGTCTAATGTTGTTCGGTTTTGGTTCTTGTGAACTTAGACAACGATACGTTGCCAATATACACTCTCGGGGCATAATAGAACAATATTATTAGGTTTCACTCTTTGTTCGGTTGAATGAGAAAAATCTTGTATCTAAAGTTATCTTTGTTAGCGCAAGCGAGTAGTCTTATGTTGTTCCGGTTTTGGTTCTTGTGAACGTAGACAACGATACGTTGCCAATATACACTCTCGGGGCAAAATAGAACTATATAATTAGGTTTCACTCTTTGTTCGGTTGAATGAGAAAAAATGCATTTCTAAAGTTATCTTGTTAGGCGCAACTAAGTAGTGTAATGTTGTTCGGTTTTGTTCTTGTGAACGTAGACAACGATACGTTGCCAATATACACTCTCGGGGCAAAATAGAACTATATAATTAGGTTTCACTCTTTGTTCGGTGGAATGAGAAAAATCTTGTTTCTAAAGTTATCTTGTTAGGGCGCAATGAGTAGTCTAATGTTGTTCCGGTTTTGGTTCTTGTGAACGTAGACAACGATACGTTGCCATTATACACTCTCGGGGCATAATAGAACAATATAATTGGGATTCACACTTTGTTCGGTTGAATGAGAAAAAAAATCTTTTTCTAAAGTTATCTTGTTAGCGCAATGAGTAGTCTTATGTTATTCCGGTTTTGGTTCTTGTGAACGTAGACAACGATACGTTGCCAATATACACTCTCGGGGCATAATAGAACTATATAATTAGGTTTCACTCTTTGTTCGGTTGAATGAGAAAAAGTACTATTTCTAAAGTTATCTTGTTAGGCGCAGTAGTCTAATGTTGTTCGGTTTTGGTTCTTGTGAACGTAGACAACGATACGTTGCCAATATACACTCTCGGGGCATAATAGAACAATATAATTGGGTTTTACTCTTTGTTCGGTGGAATGAGAAAAATCTTGTTTCGAAAGTTATCTTGTTGCAAGTAGTCTTATGTTGTTAGGTTTTGGTTCTTGTGAACGTAGACAACGATACGTTGCCAATATACACTCTCGGGGCAAAATAGAACTATATAATTAGGTTTCACTCTTTGTTCGGTTGAATGAGAAAAAGTACTGTTTCTAAAGTTATACTGTTAGGGCGCAACTAAGTAGTCTAATGTTGTTCCGGTTTTGGTTCTTGTGAACGTAGACAACGATACGTTGCCAATATACACTCTCGGGGCATAATAGAACAATATAATTGGGTTCCACTCTTTGTTCGGTGGAATGAGAAAAATCTTGTTTCCAAAGTTATTGTTAGGCGCAAGGTAGTGTAATGTTGTTCCGGTTTTTGTTCTTGTGGACGTAGACAACGATACGTAGCCAATATACACTCTCGGGGCAAAATAGAACTATATAATTAGGTTTCACTCTTTGTTCGGTTGAATGAGAAAAATCTTGTTTCTAAAGTTATACTGTTAGGGCGCAACTGAGTAGTCTAATGTTGTTCCGGTTTTGGTTCTTGTGAACATAGACAACGATACGTTGCCAATATACACTCTCAGGGCATAATAGAACAATATAATTAGGTTTCACTCTTTGTTCGGTTGAATGAGAAAAAGTACTGTTTCCAAAGTTATACTGTTAGGGCGCAACTGAGTAGTCGTATGTTGTTCCGGTTTTGGTTCTTGTGAACGTAGACAACGATACGTTGCCAATATACACTCTCGGGGCATAATAGAACTATATAATTAGGTTTCACTCTTTGTTCGGTTGAATGAGAAAAAGTACTGTTTCTAAAGTTATCTTTGTTAGGCGCAAGCGAGTAGTTTAATGTTGTTCCGGTTTTGGTTCTTGTGAACGTAGACAATGATACGTTGCCAATATACACTCTCGGGGCATAATAGAACTATATAATTAGGTTTCACTCTTTGTTCGGTTGAATGAGAAAAAGTACTGTTTCTAAAGTTATCTTGTTAGGCGCAAGCGAGTAGTCTAATGTTGTTAGGTTTTGGTTCTTGTGAACGTAGACAACGATACGTTGCCAATATACACTCTCGGGGAAAAATAGAACTATATAATTAGGTTTCACTCTTTGTTCGGTTGAATGAGAAAAAAATCTTGTTTCTAAAGTTATCTTGTTAGGCGCAACTAAGTAGTCTAATGTTGTTCGGTTTTGGTTCTTGTGAACGTAGACAACGATACGTTGCCAATATACACTCTCGGGGCATAATAGAACAATATAATTGGGTTTTACTCTTTGTTCGGTGGAATGAGAAAAATCTTGTTTCCAAAGTTATTCTGTTAGGCGCAGAGTAGTGTAATGTTGTTCGGTTTTGTTCTTGTGGACGTAGACAACGATACGTAGCCAATATACACTCTCGGGGCATAATAGAACTATATAATTAGGTTTCACTCTTTGTTCGGTTGAATGAGAAAAAGTACTGTTTCTAAAGTTATACTGTTAGGGCGCAACTGAGTAGTCTAATGTTGTTCCGGTTTTGGTTGTTGTGAACGTAGACAACGATACGTTGCCAATATACACTCTCGGGGCATAATAGAACAATATAATAAGGTTTCACTCTTTGTTCGGTTGAATGAGAAAAAGTACTGTTTCTAAAGTTATACTGTTAGGGCGCAACTGAGTAGTCTTATGTTGTTCCGGTTTTGGTTCTTGTGAACGTAGACAACGATACGTTACCAACATACACTCTCGGGGCATAATAGAACTATATAATTAGGTTTCACTCTTTGTTCGGTGGAATGAGAAAAAGTACGGTTTCTAAAGTTATACTGTTAGGGCGCAACTGAGTAGTCTAATGTTGTTCCGGTTTTGGTTCTTGTGAACGTAGACAACGATACGTTGCCAATATACACTCACGGGGCATAATAGAACAATATAATTGGGTTTTACTCTTTGTTCGGTGGAATGAGAAAAAAATCTTGTTTCCAAAGTTATCTTGTTAGGGCGCAAAGTAGTCTTATGTTGTTCGGTTTTGGTTCTTGTGAACGTAGACAACGATACGTTGCCAATATACACTCTCGGGGCAAAATAGAACTATATAATTAGGTTTCACTCTTTGTTCGGTTGAATGAGAAAAAGTACTGTTTCTAAAGTTATCTTTGTTAGGCGCAATGAGTAGTCTAATGTTGTTCGGTTTTGGTTCTGTGAACGTAGACAACGATACGTTGCCAATATACACTCTCGGGGCAAAATAGAACTATATAATTAGGTTTCACTCTTTGTTCGGTTGAATGAGAAAAATCTTGTTTCTAAAGTTATCTTTATTAGGCGCAATGAGTAGTCTAATGTTGTTCGGTTTTGGTTCTTGTGAACGTAGACAACGATACGTTGCCAATATACACTCTCGGGGCATAATAGAACAATATAATTGGGTTTTACTCTTTGTTCGGTGGAATGAGAAAAATCTTGTTTCCAAAGTTATTACATTAGGCGCAACCGAGTAGTGTAATGTTGTTAGGTTTTTGTTCTTGTGGACGTAGACAACGATACGTTGCCAATATACACTCTCGGGGCAAAATAGAACTATATAATTAGGTTTCACTCTTTGTTCGGTTGAATGAGAAAAATCTTGTTTCTAAAGTTATCTTGTTAGGCGCAGAGTAGTCTAATGTTGTTCGGTTTTGGTTCTTGTGAACGTAGACAACGATACGTTGCAAATATACACTCTCGGGGCATAATAGAACAATATAATTAGGTTTCACACTTTGTTCGGTTGAATGAGAAAAAGTACTGTTTCTAAAGTTATACTGTTAGAGCGCAACTGAGTAGTCTTATGTTGTTCCGGTTTTGGTTCTTGTGAACGTAGACAACGATACGTTGCCAATATACACTCTCGGGGCATAATAGAACTATATAATTAGGTTTCACTCTTTGTTCGGTTGAATGAGAAAAAGTACTATTTCTAAAGTTATCCTGTTAGGGCGCAGCGAGTAGTCTAATGTTGTTCCGGTTTTGGTTCTTGTGAACGTAGACAACGATACGTTGCCAATATACACTCTCGGGGCATAATAGAACAATATAATTGGGTTTTACTCTTTGTTCGGTGGAATGAGAAAAATCTTGTTTCCAAAGTTATCTTGTTTGGGCGCAAGCGAGTAGTCTTATGTTATTCGGTTTTGGTTCTTGTGAACGTAGACAACGATACGTTGCCAATATACACTCTCGGGGCATAATAGAACTATATAATTAGGTTTCACTCTTTGTTCGGTTGAATGTGAAAAATCTTGTTTCTAAAGTTATACTGTTAGGGCGCAACTGAGTAGTCTAATGTTGTTCCGGTTTTGGTTCTTGTGAACTTAGACAACGATACGTTGCCAATATACACTCTCGGGGCATAATAGAACTATATTATTAGGTTTCACTCTTTGTTCGGTTGAATGAGAAAAAGTACTGTTTCTAAAGTTATACTGTTAGGGCGCAACTGAGTAGTCTTATGTTGTTCCGGTTTTGGTTCTTGTGAACGTAGACAACGATACGTTGCCAATATACACTCTCGGGGCAAAATAGAACTATATAATTAGGTTTCACTCTTTGTTCGGTTGAATGAGAAAAAGTACTGTTTCTAAAGTTATACTGTTAGGGCGCAACTAAGTAGTCTAATGTTGTTCGGTTTTGTTCTTGTGGACGTAGACAACGATACGTTGCCAATATACACTCTCGGGGCAAAATAGAACCATATAATTAGGTTTCACTCTTTGTCCGGTTGAATGTGAAAAAGTATTGTTTCTATAGTTATACTGTTAGGGCGCAACTGAGTAGTCTAATGTTGTTCCGGTTTTGGTTCTTGTGAACTTAGACAACGATACGTTGCCAATATACACTCTCAGGGCATAATAGAACAATATTATTAGGTTTCACTCTTTGTTCGGTTGAATGAGAAAAAGTACTGTACTAAAGTTATACTGTTAGGGCGCAACTGAGTAGTCTTATGTTGTTCCGGTTTTGGTTCTTGTGAACGTAGACAACGATACGTTGCCAATATACACTCTCGGGGCAAAATAGAACTATATAATTAGGTTTCACTCTTTGTTCGGTTGAATGAGAAAAATCTTGTTTCTAAAGTTATCTTGTTAGGGCGCAACTAAGTAGTCTAATGTTGTTCGGTTTTGGTTCTTGTGAACGTAGACAACGATACGTTGCCAATATACACTCTCGGGGCATAATAGAACAATATAATTGGGTTTTACTCTTTGTTCGGTGGAATGAGAAAAATCTTTGTTTCCAAAGTTATCTTGTTTGGGCGCAGGAGTAGTCTTATGTTATTCCGGTTTTGGTTCTTGTGAACGTAGACAACGATACGTTGCCAATATACACTCTCGGGGCATAATAGAACTATATAATTAGGTTTCACTCTTTGTTCGGTTGAATGAGAAAAAGTACTGTTTCTAAAGTTATACTGTTAGGGCGCAACTGAGTAGTCTAATGTTGTTCCGGTTTTGGTTCTTGTGAACTTAGACAACGATACGTTGCCAATATACACTCTCAGGGCATAATAGAACTATATTATTCGGTTTCACTCTTTGTTCGGTTGAATGAGAAAAAGTCGTATCTAAAGTTATCTTTGTTAGGCGCAATGAGTAGTCTTATGTTGTTCCGATTTTGGTTCTTGTAAACATAGACAACGATACGTTGCCAATATACACTCTCGGGGCAAAATAGACCTATATAATTAGGTTTCACTCTTTGTTCGGTTGAATGAGAAAAAGTACTGTTTCTAAAGTTATACTGTTAGGGCGCAACTGAGTAGTCTAATGTTGTTCCGGTTTTGGTTCTTGTGGACGTAGACAACGATACGTTGCCAATATACACTCTCGGGCATAATAGAACTATATAATTAGGTTTCACTCTTTGTTCGGTTGAATGTGAAAAATCTTGTTTCTAAAGTTATCTTGTTAGGCGCATTGAGTAGTCTAATGTTGTTCCGGTTTGGTTCTTGTGAACGTAGACAACGATACGTTGCCAATATACACTCTCGGGGCATAATAGAACAATATTATTAGGTTTCACTCTTTGTTCGGTTGATCGTACTAAAGTTATACCGTTAGGGCGCAATCGAGTAGTCTTATGTTGTTCCGGTTTTGGTTCTTGTGAACGTAGACAACGATACGTTGCCAATATACACTCTCAGGGCATAATAGAACTATATAATTAGGTTTCACTCTTTGTTCGGTTGAATGAGAAAAAGTACTGTTTCTAAAGTTATACTGTTAGGGCGCAACTAAGTAGTCTAATGTTGTTCCGGTTTTGGTTCTTGTGAACGTAGACAACGATACGTTGCCAATATACCCTCTCGGGGCATAATAGAACAATATAATTGGGTTTTACTCTTTGTTCGGTGGAATGAGAAAAGTACTGTTTCCAAAGTTATACTGTTTGGGCGCAACTGAGTAGTCTTATGTTGTTCCGGTTTTGGTTCTTGTGAACGTAGACAACGATACGTTGCCAATATACACTCTCGGGGCATAATAGAACTATATAATTAGGTTTCACTCTTTGTTCGGTTGAATGAAAAAGTACTGTTTCTAAAGTTATACTGTTAGGGCGCAACTGAGTAGTCTAATGTTGTTCCTGCTTTGGTTCTTGTGAACTTAGACAACGATACGTTGCCAATATACACTCTCGTGGCATAATAGAACAATATAATTAGGTTTCACTCTTTGTTCGGTTGAATGAGAAAAAGTACTGTTTCTAAAGTTATACTGTTAGGGCGCAACTGAGTAGTCTTATGTTGTTCCGGTTTTGGTTCTTGTGAACGTAGACAACGATACGTTGCCAATATACACTCTCGGGGCAAAATAGAACTATATAATTAGGTTTCACTCTTTGTTCGGTTGAATGAGAAAAAGTACTGTTTCTAAAGTTATACTGTTAGGGCGCAACTGAGTAGTGTAATGTTGTTCCGGTTTTTGTTCTTGTGGACGTAGACAACGATACGTTGCCAATATACACTCTCGGGGCATAATAGAACTATATAATTAGGTTTCACTCTTTGTTCGGTGGAATGAGAAAAAGTACTGTTTCTAAAGTTATACTGTTAGGGCGCAACTGAGTAGTCTAATGTTGTTCCGGTTTTGGTTCTTGTGAACATAGACAACGATACGTTGCCAATATACACTCTCGGGGCATAATAGAACAATATAATTAGGTTTCACACTTTGTTCGGTTGAATGAGAAAAAGTACTGTTTCTAAAGTTATACTGTTAGAGCGCAACTGAGTAGTCTTATGTTGTTCCGGTTTTGGTTCTTGTGAACGTAGACAACGATACGTTGCCAATATACACTCTCGGGGCATAATAGAACTATATAATTAGGTTTCACTCTTTGTTCGGTTGAATGAGAAAAAGTACTATTTCTAAAGTTATACTGTTAGGGCGCAACTGAGTAGTCTAATGTTGTTCCGGTTTTGGTTCTTGTGAACGTAGACAACGATACGTTGCCAATATACACTCTCGGGGCATAATAGAACAATATAATTGGGTTTTACTCTTTGTTCTTGGAATGAGAAAAAGTACTTGTTTCGAAAGTTATACCGTTAGTGCGCAACTGAGTAGTCTTATGTTGTTCCGGTTTTGGTTCTTGTGAACGTAGACAACGATACGTTGCCAATATACACTCTCGGGGCATAATAGAACTATATAATTAGGTTTCACTCTTGGTTCGGTTGAATGTGAAAAAGTACTGTTTCTAAAGTTATACTGTTAGGGCGCAACTGAGTAGTCTAATGTTGTTCCGGTTTTGGTTCTTGTGAACTTAGACAACGATACGTTGCCAATATACACTCTCAGGGCATAATAGAACAATATAATTAGGTTTCACTCTTTGTTCGGTTGAATGAGAAAAAGTACGTATCTAAAGTTATACCGTTAGGGCGCAAGAATCGAGTAGTCTTATTTTGTTCCGGTTTTGGTTCTTGTGAACGTAGACAACGATACGTTGCCAATATACACTCTCGGGGCAAAATAGAACTATATAATTAGGTTTCACTCTTTGTTCGGTTGAATGAGAAAAAGTACTGTTTCTAAAGTTATACTGTTAGGGCGCAACTAAGTAGTGTAATGTTGTTCCGGTTTTTGTTCTTGTGGACGTAGACAACGATACGTTGCCAATATACACTCTCGGGGCATAATAGAACTATATAATTAGGTTTCACTCTTTGTTCGGTTGAATGAGAAAAAGTACTGTTTCTAAAGTTATACTGTTAGGGCACAACTGAGTAGTCTAATGTTGTTCCGGTTTTGGTTCTTGTGAACATAGACAACGATACGTTGCCAATATACACTCTCGGGGCATAATAGAACAATATAATTAGGTTTCACACTTTGTTCGGTTGAATGAGAAAAAGTACTGTTTCTAAAGTTATACTGTTAGGGCGCAACTGAGTAGTCTAATGTTGTTCCGGTTTTGGTTCTTGTGAACGTAGACAACGATACGTTACCAATATACACTCTCGGGGCATAATAGAACTATATAATTAGGTTTCACTCTTTGTTCGGTTGAATGAGAAAAAGTACTATTTCTAAAGTTATACTGTTAGGGCGCAACTGAGTAGTCTAATGTTGTTCCGGTTTTGGTTCTTGTGAACGTAGACAACGATACGTTGCCAATATACACTCTCGGGGCAGAATAGAACAATATAATTGGGTTTTACTCTTTGTTCGGTGGAATGAGAAAAAGTACTGTTTCCAAAGTTATACTGTTTGGGCGCAACTGAGTAGTCTTATGTTGTTCCGGTTTTGGTTCATGTGAACGTAGACAACGATACGTTGCCAATATACACTCTCGGGGCATAATAGAACTATATAATTAGGTTTCACTCTTTGTTCGGTTGAATGAGAAAAAGTACTGTTTCTAAAGTTATACTGTTAGGGCGCAACTGAGTAGTCTAATGTTGTTCCGGTTTTGGTTCTTGTGAACTTAGACAACGATACGTTGCCAATATACACTCTCAGGGCATAATAGAACATTAGGTTTCACTCTTTGTTCGGTTGAATGAGAAAAAGTACTGTATCTAAAGTTATACTGTTAGGGCGCAACTGAGTAGTCTTATGTTGTTCCGATATTGGTTCTTGTGAACGTAGACAACGATACGTTGCCAATATACACTCTCGGGGCAAAATAGAACTATATAATTAGGTTTCACTCTTTGTTCGGTTGAATGAGAAAAAGTACTGTTTCTAAAGTTATACTGTTAGGGCGCAACTGAGTAGTCTAATGTTGTTCCGGTTTTGGTTCTTGGGAACGTAGACAACGATACGTTGCCAATATACACTCTCGGGGCATAATAGAACAATATAATTGGGTTTTACTCTTTGTTCGGTGGAATGAGAAAAGTAATCGTTTCCAAAGTTATACCGTTTGGGGCGCAACCGAGTAGTCTTATGTTGTTCCGGTTTTGGTTCTTGTGAACGTAGACAACGATACGTTGCCAATATACACTCTCGGGGCATAATAGAACTATATAATTAGGTTTCACTCTTTGTTCGGTTGAATGTGAAAAAGTACTGTTTCTAAAGTTATACTGTTAGGGCGCAACTGAGTAGTCTAATGTTGTTCCGGTTTTGGTTCTTGTGAACGTAGACAACGATACGTTGCCAATATACACTCTCGGGGCATAATAGAACAATATTAATTAGGTTTCACTCTTTGTTCGGTTGAATGAGAAAAAGTACGTATCTAAAGTTATACTTTGTTAGGCGCAACCGAGTAGTCTTATGTTGTTCCGGTTTGGTTCTTGTGAACGTAGACAACGATACGTTGCCAATATACACTCTCGGGCAAAATAGAACTATATAATTAGGTTTCACTCTTTGTTCGGTTGAATGAGAAAAGAAATCTTGTTTCTAAAGTTATACTGTTAGGGCGCAACTAAGTAGTCTAATGTTGTTCCGGTTTTGGTTCTTGTGAACGTAGACAACGATACGTTGCCAATATACACTCTCGGGGCATAATAGAACAATATAATTGGGTTTTACTCTTTGTTCGGTGGAATGAGAAAAAGTACTGTTTCCAAAGTTATTCTGTTAGGGCGCAACTGAGTAGTGTAATGTTGTTCCGGTTTTTGTTCTTGTGGACGTAGACAACGATACGTTGCCAATATACACTCTCGGGGCATAATAGAACTATATAATTAGGTTTCACTCTTTGTTCGGTTGAATGAGAAAAAGTACTGTTTCTAAAGTTATACTGTTAGGGCGCAAATGAGTAGTCTAATGTTGTTCGGTTTGGTTCTTGTGAACGTAGACAATGATACGTTGCCAATATACACTCTCGGGGCATAATAGAACAATATAATTGGGTTTTACTCTTTGTTCGGTGGAATGAGAAAAAGTACTGTTTCCAAAGTTATACTGTTAGGGCGCAACTGAGTAGTCTTATGTTGTTCCGGTTTTGGTTCTTGTGAACGTAGACAACGATACGTTGCCAATATACACTCTCGGGGCAAAATAGAACTATATAATTAGGTTTCACTCTTTGTTCGGTTGAATGAGAAAAAGTACTGTTTCTAAAGTTATACTGTTAGGGCGCAAATGAGTAGTCTAATGTTGTTCCGGTTTTGGTTCTTGTGAACGTAGACAACGATACGTTGCCATTATACACTCTCGGGGCATAATAGAACAATATAATTAGGTTTCACTCTTTGTTCGGTTGAATGAGAAAAAGTACTGTTTCTAAAGTTATACTGTTAGGGCGCAACTGAGTAGTCTTATGTTGTTCCGGTTTTGGTTCTTGTGAACGTAGACAACGATACGTTGCCAATATACACTCTCGGGGCATAATAGAACTATATAATTAGGTTTCACTCTTTGTTCGGTGGAATGAGAAAAAGTACTGTTTCTAAAGTTATACTGTTAGGGCGCAACTGAGTAGTCTTATGTTGTTCCGGTTTTGGTTCTTGTGAACGTAGACAACGATACGTTACCAATATACACTCTCGGGGCATAATAGAACTATATAATTAGGTTTCACTCTTTGTTCGGTTGAATGAGAAAAAGTACTGTTTCTAAAGTTATACTGTTAGGGCGCAACTTAGTAGTCTAATGTTGTTCCGGTTTTGGTTCTTGTGAACGTAGACCACGATATGTTGCCAATATACACTCTCGGGGCATAATAGAACAATATAATTGGGTTTTACTCTTTGTTCGGTGAAATGAGAAAAAGTACTGTTTCTAAAGTTATACTGTTAGGGCGCAACTGAGTAGTCTAATGTTGTTCCGGTTTTGGTTCTTGTGAACGTAGACAACGATACGTTGCCAATATACACTCTCGGGGCATAATAGAACTATATAATTGGGTTTCACTCTTTGTTCGGTTGAATGAGAAAAAGTACTGTTTCTAAAGTTATACTGTTAGGGCGCAACTGAGTAGTCTAATGTTGTTCCGGTTTTGGTTCTTGTGAACTTAGACAACGATACGTTGCCAATATACACTCTCTGGGCATAATAGAACAATATAATTAGGTTTCACTCTTTGTTCGGTTGAATGAGAAAAAGTACTGTTTCTAAAGTTATACTGTTACGGCGCAACTGAGTAGTCTAATGTTGTTCCGGTTTTGGTTCTTGTGAACGTAGACAACGATACGTTGCCAATATACACTCTCGGGGCAAAATAGAACTATATAATTAGGTTTCACTCTTTGTTCGGTTGAATGAGAAAAAGTACTGTTTCTAAAGTTATACTGTTAGGGCGCAACTAAGTAGTCTAATGTTGTTCCGGTTTTGGTTCTTGTGAACGTAGACAACGATACGTTGCCAATATACACTCTCGGGGCATAATAGAACAATATAATTGGGTTTTACTCTTTGTTCGGTGGAATGAGAAAAGTACTTGTTTCCAAAGTTATACCGTTGGGGCGCAACCGAGTAGTCTTATGTTGTTCGGTTTTGGTTCTTGTGAACGTAGACAACGATACGTTGCCAATATACACTCTCGGGCATAATAGAACTATATAATTAGGTTTCACTCTTTGTTCGGTTGAATGTGAAAAAGTACTTGTTTCCAAAGTTATCTTTGTTAGGGCGCAATCGAGTAGTCTAATGTTGTTCCGGTTTTGGTTCTTGTGAACTTAGACAACGATACGTTGCCAATATACACTCTCGGGGCATAATAGAACAATATTATTAGGTTTCACTCTTTGTTCGGTTGAATGAGAAAAAGTACTGTACTAAAGTTATACTGTTAGGGCGCAACTGAGTAGTCTTATGTTGTTCCGGTTTTGGTTCTTGTGAACGTAGACAACGATACGTTGCCAATATACACTCTCGGGCATAATAGAACTATATAATTAGGTTTCACTCTTTGTTCGGTTGAATGAGAAAAATCTTGTTTCTAAAGTTATACCGTTAGGCGCAACTAAGTAGTCTAATGTTGTTCGGTTTTGGTTCTTGTGAACGTAGACAACGATACGTTGCCAATATACACTCTCGGGGCATAATAGAACTATATAATTGGCTTTCACTCTTTGTTCGGTTGAATGAGAAAAAGTACTGTTTCTAAAGTTATACTGTTAGGGCGCAACTGAGTAGTCTTATGTTGTTCCGGTTTTGGTTCTTGTGAACGTAGACAACGATACGTTGCCAATATACACTCTCGGGGCATAATAGAACTATATAATTAGGTTTCACTCTTTGTTCGGTAGAATGAGAAAAAGTACTGTTTCTAAAGTTATACTGTTAGGGCGCAACTGAGTAGTCTAATGTTGTTCCGGTTTTGGTTCTTGTGAACGTAGACAACGATACGTTGCCAATATACACTCTCGGGGCATAATAGAACAATATAATTGGGTTTTACTCTTTGTTCGGTGGAATGAGAAAAAGTACTGTTTCCAAAGTTATACTGTTAGGGCGCAACTGAGTAGTCTTATGTTGTTCCGGTTTTGGTTCTTGTGAACGTAGACAACGATACGTTGCCAATATACACTCTCGGGGCAAAATAGAACTATATAATTAGGTTTCACTCTTTGTTCGGTTGAATGAGAAAAAGTACTGTTTCTAAAGTTATACTGTTAGGGCGCAACCGAGTAGTCTAATGTTGTTCCGGTTTTGGTTCTTGTGAACTTAGACAACGATACGTTGCCAATATACACTCTCAGGACATAATAGAACAATATAATTAGGTTTCACTCTTTGTTCGGTTGAATGAGAAAAAGTACTGTTTCTAAAGTTATAATGTTAGGGCGCAACTGGGTAGTCTTATGTTGTTCCGGTTTTGGTTCTTGTGAACGTAGACAACGATACGTTGCCAATATACACTCTCGGGGCATAATAGAACTATATAATTAGGTTTTACTCTTTGTTCGGTGGAATGAGAAAAAGTACTGTTTCCAAAGTTATACTGTTAGGGCGCAACTGAGTAGTCTAATGTTGTTCCGGTTTTGGTTCTTGTGAACGTAGACAACGATACGTTACCAATATACACTCTCGGGGCATAATAGAACAATATAATTAGGTTTCACTCTTTGTTCGGTTGAATGAGAAAAAGTACTCTTTCTAAAGTTATACTGTTAGGGCGCAACTGAGTAGTCTAATGTTGTTCCGGTTTTGGTTCTTGTGAACGTAGACAACGATACGTTGACAATATACACTCTCCGGCCATAATAGAACAATATAATTGGGTTTTACTCTTTGTTCGGTGAAATGAGAAAAAGTACTGTTTCTAAAGTTATACTGTTAGGGCGCAACTGAGTAGTCTAATGTTGTTCCGGTTTTGGTTCTTGTGAACTTAGACAACGATACGTTGCCAATATACACTCTCGGGGCATAATAGATCTATATAATTAGGTTTCACTCTTTGTTCGGTTGAATGTGAAAAAGTACTGTTTCTAAAGTTATACTGTTAGGGCGCAACTGAGTAGTCTAATGTTGTTCCGGTTTTGGTTCTTGTGAACTTAGACAACGATACGTTGCCAATATACACTCTCAGGGCATAATAGAACAATATAAATAGGTTTCACTATTTGTTCGGTTGAATGAGAAAAAGTACTATTTCTAAAGTTATACTGTTAGGGCGCAACTGAGTAGTCTAATGTTGTTCCGGTTTTGTTTCTTGTGAACGTAGACAACGATACGTTGCCAATATACACTCTCGGGGCATAATAGAACAATATAATTGGGTTTTACTCTTTGTTCGGTGGAATGAGAAAAGTACTTGTTTCCAAAGTTATTCTCGTTAGGGCGCAACCGAGTAGTCTTATGTTGTTCCGGTTTTGGTTCTTGTGAACGTAGACAACGATACGTTGCCAATATACACTCTCTGGGCAAAATAGAACTATATAATTAGGTTTCACTCTTTGTTCGGTTGAATGAGAAAAAGTAATCGTTTCTAAAGTTATACCGTTAGGGCGCAACCGAGTAGTCTAATGTTGTTCGGTTTTGGTTCTTGTGAACGTAGACAACGATACGTTGCCAATATACACTCTCGGGCAAAATAGAACTATATAATTAGGTTTCACTCTTTGTTCGGTTGAATGAGAAAAAGTACTGTTTCTAAAGTTATACTGTTAGGGCGCAACTGAGTAGTCTAATGTTGTTCCGGTTTTGGTTCTTGTGAACGTAGACAACGATACGTTGCCAATATATACTCTCGGGGCATAATAGAAAAATATAATTGGGTTTTACTCTTTGTTCGGTGGAATGAGAAAAAGTACTGTTTCCAAAGTTATACTGTTAGGGCGCAACTGAGTAGTCTTATGTTGTTCCGGTTTTGGTTCTTGTGAACGTAGACAACGATACGTTGCCAATATACACTCTCGGGGCAAAATAGAACTATATAATTAGGTTTCACTCTTTGTTCGGTTGAATGTGAAAAAGTACTGTTTCTAAAGTTATACTGTTAGGGCGCAACTGAGTAGTCTAATGTTGTTCCTGTTTTGGTTCTTGTGAACGTAGACAACGATACGTTGCCAATATACACTCTCGGGGCATAATAGAACAATATAATTGGGTTTTACTCTTTGTTCGGTGGAATGAGAAAAAGTACTGTTTCCAAAGTTATACTGTTAGGCGCAACGAGTAGTCTTATGTTGTTCGGTTTGGTTCTTGTGAACGTAGACAACGATACGTTACCATTATACACTCTCGGGGCATAATAGAACTATATAATTAGGTTTCACTCTTTGTTCGGTTGAATGAGAAAAAGTACTGTTTCTAAAGTTATACTGTTAGGGCGCAACTGAGTAGTCTAATGTTGTTCCGGTTTTGGTTCTTGTGAACGTAGACAACGATACGTTGCCAATATACACTCTCGGGGCATAATAGAACAATATAATTGGGTTTTACTCTTTGTTCGGTGGAATGAGAAAAATCGTTTCCAAAGTTATACCGTTAGGGCGCAACCGAGTAGTCTTATGTTGTTCGGTTTTGGTTCTTGTGAACGTAGACAACGATACGTTGCCAATATACACTCTCGGGGCAAAATAGAACTATATAATTAGGTTTCACTCTTTGTTCGGTTGAATGAGAAAAAGTACTGTTTCTAAAGTTATACCGTTAGGCGCAACCGAGTAGTCTAATGTTGTTCCGGTTTTTGGTTCTGTGAACGTAGACAACGATACGTTGCCAATATACACTCTCGGGCAAAATAGAACTATATAATTAGGTTTCACTCTTTGTTCTATTGAATGAGAAAAGTACTTGTTTCTAAAGTTATACCGTTAGGGCGAATCGAGTAGTCTAATGTTGTTCCGGTTTTGGTTCTTGTGAACGTAGACAACGATACGTTGCCAATATACACTCTCGGGGCATAATAGAACAATATAATTGGGTTTTACTCTTTGTTCGGTGGAATGAGAAAAAATCTTGTTTCCAAAGTTATTCTGTTAGGGCGCAACTGAGTAGTGTAATGTTGTTCCGGTTTTTGCTCTTGTGGACGTAGACAACGATACGTTGCCAATATACACTCTCGGGGCATAATAGAACTATATAATTAGGTTTCACTCTTTGTTCGGTTGAATGAGAAAAAGTACTGTTTCTAAAGTTATACTGTTAGGGCGCAAATGAGTAGTCTAATGTTGTTCCGGTTTTGGTTCTTGTGAACGTAGACAACGATACGTTGCCAATATACACTCTCGGGGCATAATAGAACAATATAATTGGGTTTTACTCTTTGTTCGGTGGAATGAGAAAAAGTACTGTTTCCAAAGTTATACTGTTAGGGCGCAACTGAGTAGTCTTATGTTGTTCCGGTTTTGGTTCTTGTGAACGTAGACAACGATACGTTGCCAATATACACTCTCGGGGCATAATAGAACTATATAATTAGGTTTCACTCTTTGTTCGGTTGAATGAGAAAAAGTACTGTTTCTAAAGTTATACTGTTAGGGCGCAACTGAGTAGTCTAATGTTGTTCCGGTTTTGGTTCTTGTGAACTTAGACAACGATACGTTGCCAATATACACTCTCAGGGCATAATAGAACAATATAATTAGGTTTCACTCGTTGTTCGGTTGAATGAGAAAAAGTACTGTTTCTAAAGTTATACTGTTAGGGCGCAACTGAGTAGTCTAATGTTGTTCCGGTTTTGGTTCTTGTGAACGTAGACAACGATACGTTGCCAATATACACTCTCGGGGCATAATAGAACAATATAATTGGGTTTTACTCTTTGTTCGGTGGAATGAGAAAAAGTACTGTTTCCAAAGTTATACTGTTTGGGCGCAACTGAGTAGTCTTATGTTGTTCCGGTTTTGGTTCTTGTGAACATAGACAACGATACGTTGCCAATATACACTCTCGGGGCATAATAGAACTATATAATTAGGTTTCACTCTTTGTTCGGTTGAATGAGAAAAAGTACTGTTTCTAAAGTTATACTGTTAGGGCGCAACTGAGTAGTCTAATGTTGTTCCGGTTTTGGTTCTTGTGAACGTAGACAACGATACGTTGCCAATATACACTCTCGGGGCAAAATAGAACTATATAATTAGGTTTCACTCTTTGTTCGGTTGAATGAGAAAAAGTACTGTTTCTAAAGTTATACTGTTAGGGCGCAACTGAGTAGTCTAATGTTGTTCCGGTTTTGGTTCTTGTGAACGTAGACAACGATACGTTGCCAATATATACTCTCGGGGCATAATAGAAAAATATAATTGGGTTTTACTCTTTGTTCGGTGGAATGAGAAAAAGTACTGTTTCCAAAGTTATTCTGTTAGGGCGCAACTGAGTAGTCTTATGTTGTTCCGGTTTTGGTTCTTGTGAACGTAGACAACGATACGTTGCCAATATACACTCTCGGGGCATAATAGAACAATATAATTGGGTTTTACTCTTTGTTCGGTGGAATGTGAAAAAGTCTGTTTCTAAAGTTATACGTTAGGGCGCAACTGAGTAGTCTAATGTTGTTCCGGTTTTGGTTCTTGTGAACTTAGACAACGATACGTTGCCAATATACACTCTCAGGGCATAATAGAACAATATTATTAGGTTTCACTCTTTGTTCGGTTGAATGAGAAAAAGTACTGTATCTAAAGTTATACTGTTAGGGCGCAACTGAGGAGTCTAATGTTGTTCCTGTGTTGGTTCTTGTGAACGTAGACAACGATACGTTGCCAATATACACTCTCGGGAAAAATAGAACTATATAATTAGGTTTCACTCTTTGTTCGGTTGAATGAGAAAAATCGTTTCTAAAGTTATACCGTTAGGGCGCAACTAAGTAGTCTAATGTTGTTCGGTTTTGGTTCTTGTGAACGTAGACAACGATACGTTGCCAATATACACTCGGGCATAATAGAACAATATAATTGGGTTTTACTCTTTGTTCGGTGGAATGAGAAAAATCGTTTCCAAAGTTATACTGTTAGGGCGCAACTGAGTAGTCTTATGTTGTTCCGGTTTTGGTTCTTGTGAACGTAGACAACGATACGTTACCAACATACACTCTCGGGGCATAATAGAACTATATAATTAGGTTTCACTCTTTGTTCGGTTGAATGAGAAAAAGTACGGTTTCTAAAGTTATACTGTTAGGGCGCAACTGAGTAGTCTAATGTTGTTCCGGTTTTGGTTCTTGTGAACGTAGACAACGATACGTTGCCAATATACACTCTCGGGGCATAATAGAACAATATAATTGGGTTTTACTCTTTGTTCGGTGGAATGAGAAAAATCTGTTTCCAAAGTTATACCGTTAGGGCGCAACCGAGTAGTCTTATGTTGTTCGGTTTTGGTTCCTGTGAACGTAGACAACGATACGTTGCCAATATACACTCTCGGGCAAAATAGAACTATATAATTAGGTTTCACTCTTTGTTCGGTTGAATGAGAAAAAGTACTGTTTCTAAAGTTATACTGTTAGGGCGCAACTGAGTAGTCTAATGTTGTTCCGGTTTTGGTTCTTGTGAACGTAGACAACGATACGTTGCCAATATACACTCTCGGGGCAAAATAGAACTATATAATTAGGTTTCACTCTTTGTTCGGTTGAATGAGAAAAAGTACTGTTTCTAAAGTTATACTGTTAGGGCGCAACTGAGTAGTCAAATGTTGTTCCGGTTTTGGTTCTTGTGAACGTAGACAACGATACGTTGCCAATATACACTCTCGGGGCATAATAGAACAATATAATTGGGTTTTACTCTTTGTTCGGTGGAATGAGAAAAAGTACTGTTTCCAAAGTTATTCTGTTAGGGCGCAACTGAGTAGTGTAATGTTGTTCCGGTTTTTGTTCTTGTGGACGTAGACAACGATACGTTGCCAATATACACTCTCGGGGCATAATAGAACTATATAATTAGGTTTCACTCTTTGTTCGGTTGAATGAGAAAAAATACTGTTTCTAAAGTTATACTGTTAGGGCGCAAATGAGTAGTCTAATGTTGTTCCGGTTTTGGTTCTTGTGAACGTAGACAACGATACGTTGCCAATATACACTCCGGGCATAATAGAACAATATAATTGGTTTTTACTCTTTGTTCGGTGGAATGAGAAAAAGTACTGTTTCTAAAGTTATACTGTTAGGGCGCAACTGAGTAGTCTTATGTTGTTCCGGTTTTGGTTCTTGTGAACGTAGACAACGATACGTTGCCAATATACACTCTCAGGGCATAATAGAACAATATAATTAGGTTTCACTCTTTGTTCGGTTGAATGAGAAAAAGTCTTGTTTCTAAAGTTATACTGTTAGGGCGCAACTGAGTAGTCTAATGTTGTTCCGGTTTTGGTTCTTGTGAACGTAGACAACGATACGTGGCCAATATACACTCTCGGGCAAAATAGAACTATATAATTAGGTTTCACTCTTTGTTCGGTTGAATGAGAAAAGTACTTTGTTTCTAAAGTTATACCGTTAGGGCGCAAGCGAGTAGTCTAATGTTGTTCCGGTTTTGGTTCTTGTGAACGTAGACAACGATACGTTGCCAATATACACTCTCGGGCATAATAGAACAATATAATTGGGTTTTACTCTTTGTTCGGTGGAATGAGAAAAGTACGTTTCCAAAGTTATTCTCGTTAGGCGCAATCGAGTAGTGTAATGTTGTTCGGTTTTTGTTCTTGTGGACGTAGACAACGATACGTTGCCAATATACACTCTCGGGGCATAATAGAACAATATAATTAGGTTTCACTCTTTGTCTGGTTGAATGAGAAAAAGTACTGTTTCTAAAGTTATACCGTTAGGGCACAAATGAGTAGTCTAATGTTGTTCCGGTTTTGGTTCTTGTGAACGTAGACAACGATACGTTGCCAATATACACTCCCGGGGCATAATAGAACAATATAATTGGGTTTTACTCTTTGTTCGGTGGAATGAGAAAAAGTACTGTTTCCAAAGTTATACTGTTAGGGCGCAACTGAGTAGTCTTATGTTGTTCCGGTTTTGGTTCTTGTGAACGTAGACAACGATACGTTGCCAATATACACTCTCGGGGCAAAATAGAACTATATAATTAGGTTTCACTCTTTGTTCGGTTGAATGAGAAAAATCGTTTCTAAAGTTATACTGTTAGGGCGCAACTGAGTAGTCTAATGTTGTTCCGGTTTTGGTTCTTGTGAACGTAGACAACGATACGTTGCCAATATACACTCTCGGGGCATAATAGCACAATATAATTAGGTTTCACTCGTTGTTCGGTGGAATGAGAAAAAGTACTGTTTCTAAAGTTATACTGTTAGGGCGCAAATGAGTAGTCTAATGTTGTTCCGGTTTTGGTTCTTGTGAACGTAGACAACGATACGTTGCCAATATACACTCTCGGGGCATAATAGAACAATATAATTGGGTTTTACTCTTTGTTCGTTGGAATGAGAAAAAGTACTGTTTCCAAAGTTATACTGTTAGGGCGCAACTGAGTAGTCTTATGTTGTTCCGGTTTTGGTTCTTGTGAACGTAGACAACTATACGTTGCCAATATACACTCTCGGGGCATAATAGAACTATATAATTAGGTTTCACTCTTTGTTCGGTTGAATGCGAAAAAGTACTGTTTCTAAAGTTATACTGTTAGGGCGCAACTGAGTAGTCTAATGTTGTTCCGGTTTTGGTTCTTGTGAACTTAGACAACGATACGTTGCCAATATACACTCTCGGGGCATAATAGAACAATATAATTAGGTTTCACTCTTTGTTCGGTTGAATGAGAAAAAGTACTGTTTCTAAAGTTATACTGTTAGGGCGCAAATGAGTAGTCTTATGTTGTTCCGGTTTTGGTTCTTGTGAACGTAGACAACGATACGTTGCCAATATACACTCTCGGGGCATAATAGAACAATATAATTAGGTTTCACTCTTTGTTCAGTTGAATGAGAAAAAGTACCGTTTCTAAAGTTATACCGTTAGGGCGCAACTAAGTAGTCTAATGTTGTTCGGTTTTGGATCTTGTGAACGTACACAACGATACGTTGCCAATATACACTCTCGGGGCATAATAGAACAATATAATTGGGTTTTACTCTTTGTTCGGTGGAATGAGAAAAAGTACTGTTTCCAAAGTTATACTGTTTGGGCGCAACTGAGTAGTCTTATGTTGTTCCGGTTTTGGTTCTTGTGAACGTAGACAACGATACGTTGCCAATATACACTCTCGGGGCATAATAGAACTATATAATTAGGTTTCACTCTTTGTTCGGTTGAATGAGAAAAATCTGTTTCCAAAGTTATACCGTTAGGGCGAACCGAGTAGTCTAATGTTGTTCCGGTTTTGGTTCTTGTGAACTTAGACAACGATACGTTGCCAATATACACTCTGGGCATAATAGAACAATATTATTAGGTTTCACTCTTTGTTCGGTTGAATGAGAAAAATCTTGTATCTAAAGTTATACTTGTTAGGCGCAAGCGAGTAGTCTTATGTTGTTCGGTTTTGGTTCTTGTGAACGTAGACAACGATACGTTGCCAATATACACTCTCGGGGCATAATAGAACTATATAATTAGGTTTCACTCTTTGTTCGGTTGAATGAGAAAAAGTACTGTTTCTAAAGTTATACTGTTAGGGCGCAACTGAGTAGTCTAATGTTGTTCTGGTTTTGGTTCTTGTGAACGTAGACAACGATACGTTGCCAATATACACTCTCGGGGCATAAAAGAACAATATAATTGGGTTTTACTCTTTGTTCGGTGGAATGAGAAAAAGTACTGTTTCCAAAGTTATACTGTTAGGGCGCAACTGAGTAGTGTAATGTTGTTCCGGTTTTGTTTCTTGTGAACGTAGACAACGATACGTTGCCAATATACACTCTCGGGGCATAATAGAACTATATAATTAGGTTTCACTCTTTGTTCGGTTGAATGAGAAAAAGTACTGTTTCTAAAGTTATACTGTTAGGGCGCAACTGAGTAGTCTAATGTTGTTCCGGTTTTGGTTCTTATGAACGTAGACAACGATACGTTGCCAATATACACTCTCGGGGCATAATAGAACAATATAATTGGGTTTTACTCTTTGTTCGGTGGAATGAGAAAAAGTACTGTTTCCAAAGTTATACTGTTAGGGCGCAACTGAGTAGTCTTATGTTGTTCTGGTTTTGGTTCTTGTGAACGTAGACAACGATACGTTGCCAATATACACTCTCGGGGCAAAATAGAACTATATAATTAGGTTTCACTCTTTGTTCGGTTGAATGAGAAAAAGTACTGTTTCTAAAGTTATACTGTTAGGGCGCAACTGAGTAGTCTAATGTTGTTCCGGTTTTGGTTCTTGTGAACTTAGACAACGATACGTTGCCAATATACACTCTCAGGGCATAATAGAACAATATAATTAGGTTTCACTCTTTGTTCGGTTGAATGAGAAAAAGTACTGTTTCTAAAGTTATACTGTTAGGGCGCAACTGAGTAGTCTTATGTTGTTCCGGTTTTGGTTCTTGTGAACGTAGACAACGATACGTTGCCAATATACACTCTCGGGGCATAATAGAACTATATAATTAGGTTTCACTCTTTGTTCGGTTGAATGAGAAAAAGTACTGTTTCTAAAGTTATACTGTTAGGGCGCAACTGAGTAGTCTAATGTTGTTCCGGTTTTGGTTCTTGTGAACGTAGACAACGATACGTTGCCAATATACACTCTCGGGGCATAATAGAACTATATAATTAGGTTTCACTCTTTGTTCGGTTGAATGAGAAAAAGTACTGTTTCTAAAGTTATACTGTTAGGGCGCAACTGAGTAGTCTAATGTTGTTCCGGTTTTGGTTCTTGTGAACGTAGACCACGATATGTTGCCAATATACACTCTCGGGGCATAATAGAACAATATAATTGGGTTTTACTCTTTGTTCGGTGAAATGAGAAAAAGTACTGTTTCGAAAGTTATACTGTTAGGGCGCAACTGAGTAGTCTAATGTTGTTCCGGTTTTGGTTCTTGTGAACTTAGACAACGATACGTTGCCAATATACACTCTCGGGGCATAATAGAACTATATAATTAGGTTTCACTCTTTGTTCGGTTGAATGTGAAAAAGTACTGTTTCTAAAGTTATACTGTTAGGGCGCAACTGAGTAGTCTAATGTTGTTCCGGTTTTGGTTCTTGTGAACTTAGACAACGATACGTTGCCAATATACACTCTCAGGGCATAATAGAACAATATAATTAGGTTTCACTCTTTGTTCGGTTGAATGAGAAAAAGTACTGTTTCTAAAGTTATACTGTTAGGGCGCAACTGAGTAGTCTAATGTTGTTCGGTTTTTGTTCTTGTGAACGTAGACAACGATACGTTGCCAATATACACTCTCGGGGCATAATAGAACAATATAATTGGGTTTTACTCTTTGTTCGGTGGAATGAGAAAAAGTACTGTTTCCAATGTTATTCTTAGTTAGGCGCAATCGAGTAGTCTTATGTTGTTCCGGTTTTGGTTCTTGTGAACATAGACAACGATACGTTGCCAATATACACTCTCGGGGCAAAATAGAACAATATAATTAGGTTTCACTCTTTGTTCGGTTGAATGAGAAAAAGTACTGTTTCTAAAGTTATACTGTTAGGGCGCAACTGAGTAGTCTAATGTTGTTCCGGTTTTGGTTCTTGTGAAGGTAGACAACGATACGTTGCCAATATACACTCTCGGGGCATAATAGAACAATATAATTGGGTTTCACTCTTTGTTCGGTTGAATGAGAAAAAGTCTGTTTCTAAAGTTATACTGTTAGGGCGCAACTGAGTAGTCTAATGTTGTTCCGGTTTTGGTTCTTGTGAACGTAGACAACGATACGTTGCCAATATACACTCTCGGGGCATAATAGAACAATATAATTGGGTTTTACTCTTTGTTCGGTGGAATGAGAAAAAGTACTGTTTCCAAAGTTATTCTGTTAGGGCGCAACTGAGTAGTCTTATGTTGTTCCGGTTTTGGTTCTTGTGAACGTAGACAACGATACGTTGCCAATATACACTCTCGGGGCAAAATAGAACTATATAATTAGGTTTCACTCTTTGTTCGGTTGAATGAGAAAAAGTACTGTTTCTAAAGTTATACTGTTAGGGCCCAACTAAGTAGTCTAATGTTGTTCCGGTTTTGGTTCTTGTGAACGTAGACAACGATACGTTGCCAATATACACTCTCGGGGCATAATAGAACAATATAATTGGGTTTTACTCTTTGTTCGGTGGAATGAGAAAAAGTACTGTTTCCAAAGTTATACTGTTAGGGCGCAACTGAGTAGTCTTATGTTGTTCCGGTTTTGGTTCTTGTGAACGTAGACAACGATACGTTACCAACATACACTCTCGGGGCATAATAGAACTATATAATTAGGTTTCACTCTTTGTTCGGTTGAATGAGAAAAAGTACTGTTTCTAAAGTTATACTGTTAGGGCGCAACTGAGTAGTCTAATGTTGTTCCGGTTTTGGTTCTTGTGAACGTAGACAACGATACGTTGCCAATATACACTCTCGGGGCATAATAGAACAATATAATTGGGTTTTACTCTTTGTTCGGTGGAATGAGAAAAAGTACTGTTTCCAAAGTTATACTGTTAGGGCGCAACTGAGTAGTCTTATGTTGTTCCGGTTTTGGTTCTTGTGAACGTAGACAACGATACGTTGCCAATATACACTCTCGGGGCAAAATAGAACTATATAATTAGGTTTCACTCTTTGTTCGGTTGAATGAGAAAAAGTACTGTTTCTAAAGTTATACCGTTAGGCGCAACCGAGTAGTCTAATGTTGTTCCGGTTTTGGTTCTTGTGAACGTAGACAACGATACGTTGCCAATATACACTCTCGGGCAAAATAGAACTATATAATTAGGTTTCACTCTTTGTTCGGTTGAATGAGAAAAAGTACTTGTTTCTAAAGTTATACCGTTAGGCGCAATCGAGTAGTCTAATGTTGTTCGGTTTTGGTTCTTGTGAACGTAGACAACGATACGTTGCCAATATACACTCTCGGGCATAATAGAAAAATATAATTGGGTTTTACTCTTTGTTCGGTGGAATGAGAAAAATACTGTTTCCAAAGTTATTCCGTTAGGGCGCAAATCGAGTAGTCTTATGTTGTTCCGGTTTTGGTTCTTGTGAACGTAGACAACGATACGTTGCCAATATACACTCTCGGGGCATAATAGAACAATATAATTGGGTTTCACTCTTTGTTCGGTTGAATGAGAAAAAGTACTGTTTCTAAAGTTATACTGTTAGGGCCCAACTAAGTAGTCTAATGTTGTTCCGGTTTTGGTTCTTGTGAACGTAGACAACGATACGTTGCCAATATACACTCGGGCATAATAGAACAATATAATTGGGTTTACTCTTTGTTCGGTGGAATGAGAAAAGTCTGTTTCCAAAGTTATACCGTTAGGGCGCAATCGAGTAGTCTTATGTTATTCGGTTTTGGTTCTTGTGAACGTAGACAACGATACGTTACCAACATACACTCTCGGGCATAATAGAACTATATAATTAGGTTTCACTCTTTGTTCGGTTGAATGAGAAAAAGTACTGTTTCTAAAGTTATACTGTTAGGGCGCAAATGAGTAGTCTAATGTTGTTCCGGTTTTGGTTCTTGTGAACGTAGACAACGATACGTTGCCAATATTCACTCTCGGGGCATAATAGAACAATATAATTGGGTTTTACTCTTTGTTCGGTGGAATGAGAAAAAGTACTGTTTCCAAAGTTATACTGTTTCGGCGCAACTGAGTAGTCTTATGTTGTTCCGGTTTTGGTTCTAGTGAACGTAGACAACGATACGTTGCCAATATACACTCTCGGGGCATAATAGAACTATATAATTAGGTTTCACTCTTTGTTCGGTTGAATGAGAAAAAGTACTGTTTCTAAAGTTATACTGTTAGGGCGCAACTGAGTAGTCTAATTTTGTTCCGGTTTTGTTTCCTGTGAACGTAGACAACGATACGTTGCCAATATACACTCTCGGGGCATAATAGAACAATATAATTGGGTTTCACTCTTTGTTCGGTTGAATGAGAAAAAGTACTGTTTCTAAAGTTATACCGTTAGGGCGCAAATCGAGTAGTCTAATGTTGTTCCGGTTTGGTTCTTGTGAACGTAGACAATGATACGTTGCCAAGAGACACTCTCGGGGCATAATAGAACAATATAATTGGGTTTTACTCTTTGTTCGGTGGAATGAGAAAAAGTACTGTTTCCAAAGTTATTCTGTTAGGGCACAACTGAGTAGTGTAATGTTGTTCCGGTTTTTGTTCTTGTGGACGTAGACAACGATACGTTGCCAATATACACTCTCGGGGCATAATAGAACTATATAATTAGGTTTCACTCTTTGTTTGGTTGAATGAGAAAAAGTACTGTTTCTAAAGTTATACTGTTAGGGCGCAAATGAGTAGTCTAATGTTGTTCGGTTTTGGTTCTTGTGAACGTAGACAACGATACGTTGCCAATATACACTCGGGCATAATAGAACAATATAATTGGGTTTTACTCTTTGTTCGGTGGAATGAGAAAAATCTTTCCAAAGTTATACCGTTAGGGCGCAATCGAGTAGTCTTATGTTGTTCGGTTTTGGTTCTTGTGAACGTAGACAACGATACGTTGCCAATATACACTCTCGGGCAAAATAGAACTATATAATTAGGTTTCACTCTTTGTTTCTGTTGAATGTGAAAAAGTACCGTTTCTAAAGTTATACTGTTAGGGCGCAACTGAGTAGTCTAATGTTGTTCCGGTTTTGGTTCTTGTGAACTTAGACAACGATACGTTGCCAATATACACTCTCAGGGCATAATAGAACAATATAATTAGGTTTCACTCGTCGTTCGGTTGAATGAGAAAAAGTACTGTTTCTAAAGTTATACTGTTAGGGCGCAAATGAGTAGTCTAATGTTGTTCCGGTTTTGGTTCTTGTGAACGTAGACAACGATACGTTGCCAATATACACTCTCGGGGCATAATAGAACAATATAATTGGGTTTTACTCTTTGTTCGTTGGAATGAGAAAAAGTACTGTTTCCAAAGTTATACTGTTAGGGCGCAACTGAGTAGTCTTATGTTGTTCCGGTTTTGGTTCTTGTGAACGTAGACAACGATACGTTGCCAATATACACTCTCGGGGCAAAATAGAACTATATAATTAGGTTTCACTCTTTGTTCGGTTGAATGTGAAAAACTACTGTTTCTAAAGTTATACTGTTAGGGCGCAACTGACTAGTCTAATGTTGTTCCGGTTTTGGTTCTTGTGAACTTAGACAACGATACGTTGCCAATATACACTCTCGGGGCATAATAGAACAATATAATTGGGTTTCACTCTTTGTTCGGTTGAATGAGAAAAATCTTGTATCTAAAGTTATACCTGTTAGGCGCAAGAGTAGTCTTATGTTGTTCGGTTTTGGTTCTTGTGAACGTAGACAACGATACGTTGCCAATATACACTCTCGGGGCATTATAGAACTATATTATTAGGTTTCACTCTTTGTTCGGTTGAATGAGAAAAAGTACTGTTTCTAAAGTTATACTGTTAGGGCGCAACTGAGTAGTCTAATGTTGTTCCGGTTTTGGTTCTTGTGAACGTACACAACGATACGTTGCCAATATACACTCTCGGGGCATAATAGAACAATATAATTAGGTTTTACTCTTTGTTCGGTGGAATGAGAAAAATCTGTTTCCAAAGTTATACCGTTTGGGCGTAATCGAGTAGTCTTATGTTGTTCGGTTTGGTTCTTGTGAACGTAGACAACGATACGTTGCCAATATACACTCTCGGGCATAATAGAACTATATAATTAGGTTTCACTCTTTGTTCGGTTGAATGTGAAAAAGTACGTTTCCAAAGTTATACTTGTTAGGCGCAACCGAGTAGTCTAATGTTGTTCGGTTTTGGTTCTTGTGAACTTAGACAACGATACGTTGCCAATATACACTCTGGCATAATAGAACAATATTATTAGGTTTCACTCTTTGTTCGGTTGAATGAGAAAAAGTCGTATCTAAAGTTATACCGTTAGTTAGGCGCAACTGAGTAGTCTTATGTTGTTCCGGTTTTGGTTCTTGTGAACGTAGACAACGATACGTTGCCAATATACACTCTCGGGGCATAATAGAACTATATAATTAGGTTTCACTCTTTGTTCGGTTGAATGAGAAAAAGTACTGTTTGTAAAGTTATACTGTTAGGGCGCAACTGAGTAGTCTAATGTTGTTCCGGTTTTGGTTCTTGTGAACGTAGACAACGATACGTTGCCAATATACACTCTCGGGGCATAATAGAACAATATAATTGGGTTTTACTCTTTGTTCGGTGGAATGAGAAAAAGTACTGTTTCCAAAGTTATTCTGTTAGGGCGCAACTGAGTAGTGTAATGTTGTTCCGGTTTTTGTTCTTGTGGACGTAGACAACGATACGTTGCCAATATACACTCTCGGGGCATAATAGAACTATATAATTAGGTTTCACTCTTTGTTCGGTTGAATGAGAAAAAGTACTGTTTCTAAAGTTATACTGTTAGGGCGCAACTGAGTAGTCTAATGTTGTTCCGGTTTTGGTTCTTGTGAACGTAGACAACGATACGTTGCCAATATACACTCGGGGCATAATAGAACAAAATAATTAGGTTTTACTTTTGTTCTTGTGAACGAGCAATCGAGTTGTCACGCCCGAGCCCGCCAATTCTCGGATTCGGCGCGCACGTACACCGCCGAACGGACAGAGTTTCTCCTGTACGTCGAAGGCATCGCAATCGATACAATTACAAGAAGGTTCCAGCCAGGAACAGTATTCATCATACCACAATTGCATGAGGAAGCTAGGTATCAAACAACATAAACACATCCTATGTTATTACATTCATTCCACATTCATTTTACATCACCGATTAATTTACATTAGACTTCCAAATACAATCTACTTATGATTACATCATTTCACAAGTTAGTTACATTTTTGCTCACTACCCTCTAGTCCCCGCTATTAAGACGGCCTCAGGGTACTGCTACCTCTGGTCTCCTGGTAGGGCGCTATCTACAGATCTACGCCTTGCCTCGCGCCGCTGCCGCGCCGCTCACGTGTATACCCGTACCCCCAAAACCACAACACGGGGGTGAGAACTATTGTCCATAGTTCTCGTGGGTACGGTCACCCAAGAGAACAAATTTCGACCAATAGGTCCAAGGAGGCACCGCAAATATGTTAGCCCAAAAACATATATAGGTATATAACTTGCAACTAACATAAAAACATGCCTCACAAATGCAACATGCAAATTATTACTTTAGCTCTTAGCTTTTCTTTACCTTTTTGCTATTCTGTACTTTAGCTATTTCATTCTTACTTAGCTATTCATAACTCATACCCGTTGTAACTCTAAGATTTCTACTTACCTTAGCTCATGTCATTAACTTCCAAGGTTTTTATAACCCTAGGTTTCCATCTCAAGTCCAACTTGCTTCTAAGGTGTCTATTACCTTAGGTTCACCATACATATCACTAGCTCTCAAGGTTCTCTCTACCTGATTCCAGCTAGCCACCCGACTCGGCCACGAGTCAATCAATAGCGGATAATCCGCACTTTGCCCGGCTCGAGGTGAAGGACCCTGTCACATACACCTCAGCCTGCAAGCCAAGAACCACATCGCCCAACGGTCCGCCCGAAGGTCCGTGCACCGTGGTCAGGGATCCGCCAGTGGGAGAGGAACATGCTGCATACACCCATAGCCAAGATTCCCTGATAGGGAGAGGAACATGCCGCATACACCCTAGCGCTCACTTTGTTCTTGCTTAGTCACAATCCTCGAAGTTCATCCGGTGGGAGAGGAACATGCCGCATACACCCGCGGAACCAGAACTATCGAGCTCACAATTACTGGGATTCCGGAATCCATTCCACGTTGCTTGAGGGTTGGCCTTAACCCTCAAGAGTCGACCCAATAGGTCCATTGTTCTTTACATCCTAGGTCCACTTGACTCTAGGGTTCACTCATTGTCACATAACCTAGGTTGTCTTAACTCTAGGTTCGTTCTCAACCTATGTTCACACACTAGGTTAGGTTGCCACACTCCTAGGTCCATTGACTCTAGGTTTACTATAACCTATGTTCTTTAACACTAGATTAGATGCCACTCGATCTACATGTGTATTTAGTCCATGACTCACATTCTTTACTTGGCATTCTTTACTTGGCTCCCTTATGTCTATCAATCTACTCATATGCATGTTTCTTTTATGCTAGGCTTATGTTCTTGCAACATTCTTTACACTATGTCATTGCACATATCATTCATCAAGTTATCTACTTGGTACTCATACATAATTAAGTCATCTCTAGGGTTCGGTCGCAATATTCATCCCGATGCTTCCTATGTCCAAATGCAAGCCTATGGTGCCGCACGATAAGGGAAGTGTGCAAGCGGACACCCTATGTCCTAATGCGACGCCCATAGCTCCGCACGATAAGAAAGCATACAAGGAAAGTCATCGCCATGCCAACCCTATCATGCATTTCACTCATTCATTCTCATGCATTTACTTGGCGTTTATTATATATATCACTAGCATGCATTTCTTCTTATGCGTTATTGAACATGCATCAACAGGAGTTAAGTAACTCTCAGACATATAGGCGACCTAGTCGCCTCGGTAAACGCACACACCTGTTTTGCTCTCCGATTGCTCGTCGACACTTGCAATCGGCCGCCCGCGGCACCCGTGACCCGATTCGGCTCGACTCGTGCGCGACCAACCGAACGATCTCCGAATCTCGATCTGAGACTTCGTGCCGTTGCCCCACGTCTTCAAGTTGCCCCGCTCCGTTTTCGTGAATTTAGGGCTCCTATCTTGCGTGTCATGCGGACATCCGGTATGAATATATTAAAATATTAATATCTTTGCAACCGCTCGATCACCGAACCGAGCGCGCCAACGCGTTCGTTGCACCCCCAATTAGGTTTCTATGGGGTCAAATGAGATCAATCTCATCTATTTCTAAAAACCCCCAAATCGAACCCTAGGTTTGCATCTATGCAAAACCTACCGTAAATCCCTAGATTTACGCCTTGATCTTCTATTGAGCCTCAAGGGGTTCTAATCCAACCATTTCTAGGGTTTAAAAAGCCCTCTACGAAAATCCACCATGAGAGGGAGCTTAGAAGCTTACCTCTACAAGCTTGCTTCGAGCTCGAGGAAGAGGGAGAGGATAGCCATGGAGGTCTCCACCTTGATCTCCATCATCTTCCTCATCTTCTTCCTTCTTCTTCTCTCTTCCTTTCCTTCTCTTTTTCTTTCTTTCTTCCCTTGTTTCGGTCGACAGAGAAGAGAGGGAGAGAGGGTTCTGAGGGAGTGAGAGGGAGAGAAAGGGTTTTATTACCCTCTATTCACTTAACCCCCTGCATAATTGCAAACAAACCCCTCAACTTTGCAACATTTCGTCGGGGGCATTTTTGGCTCAGACCTCTCCAGGACCGGTCCCAGAGAGCCTTGCTCCACTCACAAGACCTGAGACCTCTCCCCTTAAGAGACCGGTCCTGCAGAGCTCGCTCTCGCGGACAGCCTTTCCGGACCGGCCTCCTTTTCGTGGACCGGTCCCCCAGTGGACCATCAGCCTAGTCCAAGGACTTAGCCAGATTGTCAGCTTTCTCCGTTTCTTCTCCGTTCCAACTCACTTTTGGCTCGTTTGACCTCCGATTCTTTTCAAATCGAACCGCGCCTCTCCACACATGATTTAAATCATGTCCACATCATTATCTCATCCGCGCAAGCGCCGGATTTGGCTCACGGCCCACAGTAGCCTTTCGGGCTCCGTTTTCGCACCTAGTGCACCGAAAACACCCGAAAGCTTCCAGACTTCACCTAACCACTCTTATGGCCTTCTAAGCCAACATACCTCGTAACTTCAAGACTTTAGAAGTTCGATATGTCACATTCTCCCCTCCTTAAAAGAGTTTCGTCCGCGAAACTTACTCATTTCCATCAACTCACAATCCAATTTAATTTATCGAGTAATTTTGGAGATTCCAATGCACTTTTTGTCTTCGGAGCGGCCTTTCACTAATTAGAATCATTCACAGGCCCATAACGAAGAATGTGAGACTAGTTTCACTCACATTTGCTAAGCACAACTTCAAAAGTGCATTACAACTCCGATAAACATTAGTGGAAGCGCAAGTCGACATTCAACGACCTCTCACGCTCCAACATCACTTGCAACCAGTTCACAAGGAACTTCACCTTGCGTTTACTCGTCTCGTCTCTGAGCGCACTCGGATCCAATCACCCACATTGCCTAAAGCAACATCTTAGGAGCATCGCCTAATGGTGAGTGCCTCAATATCAACTGAATCTTGCTCTATCGTGAGATGGCACACTTTGGCGCATCTCGCCTCCATTCCGTAAAAGAGCATTATCCTCAATTGTCATGTGGCTTCTTCTATCGAAGTGTCTCCTAGAGACCACTTGCTTCAATTTCAATTGCCACGACTTATTCGGCTCCTTAGTCGATCACTTACACGAACACTTCGCTCGCGAAGCCTGGTCAACTCTTCGTTAGAGTTATCAACTCACCGCTTACCTCGGTCTCTACGGTGGACCAATGGTCACCAACCCTACGTCAGCCTATCGCTTAGACGTGTCTCAACTACGCTTAGCGTTCTCTCGTTAATGGCGTAGACCCAATCAGCACTTTCGGCGCATTATCGATCTTAAGATCCAACACGTGGCATTTTCACGTTCTCGGGTCCAAGCTCGGACTACCGTCCTAACCAAAACTCTCGCCCCACCAACAGGTACCGGGCCGCTGCCACTAGCAGCCGACTGCGCCTGCCCAATGGGCCCAGGCTCCGCAGTCCTCAAATGGTCCAGGCACGGGTCGTCCCAAGCACTACCCGCTAACGTCGTCCTACACGACACGCTCTATAGAGCTACATAACCTGCCGACTCCTAGGCACCTAGTGCAAGCCACCACTACGAGTGATCCATGGCCCGCTTCACACTTAGCAATGCTGAAGTGCTACTGCCAATCCACTCTCTCGGCTGAATCGGAACCGCACTCTACGAGTACCTGTACTCGGGCGCTCCACGCCTCTGTAGCGTTCTACGCTAGGTCTCAGCTTTGGGGCAGGACTGCGCCCCACGCACCGCCTACTAAGCAACTTTTCTAACCCCACATGGAGGTATCGCTAGGCCCACAGGCCAAATTCGGCGCTAACCAACTATTTCCTCAATAGTGGTTCTAACTATGCCAGGCATCTGGCCGCTCGGCCTATGCACTCCAACTACACGAGCACCACTCGCCCACCTCAATTCGAGGTATCACTTGGCCTCACACGCGCGTACTCGGCAACTAGTCGATCATGCTCTCAATAGCGGTTCTACTTCCACCGTCGGTCTATCGGTACTACATCCGAAACATTCGGATTACTCGGGTATCCTCAAGTATCACGGCTTAACTCTCGCAATCTACTACTCGTTGCCTCGAGAGTCGCCGCACCACTTCGTCTCTACCACGAGTCTTATCTCTCGCCGCCCACGAATCACAACTAGCCATTTGCTAGTGCCACTTGGCTTCCTCCCTGCTGAAGCCGGCGCCACACTCTCACACTGCAAGCATGCCCGGTATCTCCTCTCACCCGTCTCTAGGTCCCTACTATAATGATGTATCAATAGTAGCAACTGACCACTCAATGAATGCATGCAATGCATTAACTCAAAATCATGCAGAAGTTCTCGCTTGATTAAATTAACTCATACCTGCCCCGAAATCGTCAGCAGCAGACTCCGCAACCCAGGTCGTAGGTCCGTGACCGCTGACGCCGCCGCGAACCCTCCGGCTGTTGCTTGATCACCACACCCCGCTCTCCGCACCGTGCCAAAGGCCGCACGTCCACAAAGTTGTCCGGGAGAGGAGAACATCGTCGCCATCATCGTTATGACTCTCGCCTTGCGGCACTCATCCCGCATATGGCTCGTCGCCCACAACGGATACACCTTCCGTCACGCGCACACCGCCGCGCCTCGGTGGGAGCCACCACGAGATCACGCATCCAGAGGAGGATCGGGTAGAGGACGACCTTGAGTGGTGTCTAGAGCTTGACTGACCACCCAAATTGCTCAACGATGGCCTCGCCCCTCCTCGCTCATGCTTACGAGATTCGCGCTCCTCACGCACGAAAGCCTCGCCATGTTCGGCCCACAATGCCCGGTCCAACACCTCCGCAAAAGTTGTGAGCTTAAGGATTTGCACCTTCTTGTAAATCCCCGGTCGGAGTCCATGCAGGAACCATTCGGCCCTTTCCTTGTCGTCCCGCACCACATCCGGGACACAATTCACGATACGAGAAAACTCTCGCTCGTATTCTCTCACAGAGCGGTCTCCTTGTTGCAGCTTCCTGAACTTGTCCCGAAGCTTTCTCCTTTCGTGCCTGGGAAGTACGTAGAAAACACCAACCCCCGCAACTCATTCCATGCCATAGGAGGGAGGCTAGGCGATCGATTTCGTCGAATGCCTTTCCACCACGCCTTCGCTGACTGCTTCAAGCAATGCACAGCTAAAGGTACCTTGTCCCGCTCCAAGGTGCTCAGCTCCTCGAAAAGCGTTTCCATAGAGTCAATCCACATCTCCACGATCCATGGATCGACATTCTCTCCATCAAAGACAGGCGGATCAAACTCTTTGAAGGCCATAAGGGCCGCCAAAGCCCGTTCTTTCTCTCGCCTCCATTTCCACGTAACCGTGAGCGCCGCCTCGACTCCGTCGCCATTCCCGTCAAGACACGGCGCGCACCGGCGCAGCTCGCCGCACTGTCGTGCCAACACTCATGGAGCCCTTGATCCGCTCCTCCCGTCGCAAAGACTACGCCCATAAGCGCACTCATCCGCTCGCGAGCACCGGGTCTCCACTCGCCTCGAATTGCTCAGAACATCACTTGTTCCCTCCCGCGCCGATCCGGATGAAGATCGCCACGCGGTGCCATCGTTTCGAAACGCGACAACTCGATTAGTTCTCGACCAACTCGGTCGAATACGAGACCACTAATACCGCTCAAGAGCCAATCGAAAAGTCACACGAGGGCGTCCATTCTCATCACCCGGTTTCATGTTGTGTCGACCCAACATGAACTCCTTCTGAGAATAACCACATCTCAAGTCCACCTCTAATATCCGTCTTAGAGGATTATACAATACGACCAAATCCATAATCGCTTTCGCCACGAACCACAAGTCCTCGTCTCTCACGAGCCTTAACCTTTAAGGTTTCACTATCCTAGGGTCTCCTAGGTTCACCTAAACCATTGTCCCATTCACTACTTTATGCTCTGATACCAACTAATCTGTCACGCCCCGAGCCCGCCAATTCGGTCGGATTCGGCGCGGCAGACCGCCGAACGGACAGAGTCTCCCCTGTACGTCCAAGGCGTCGCAATCGATACAATTACATGAAGGTGCCAACGAGGAACAGGATTCGACATACAACGATTGCATAAGGAAGCTAGGTATCAAACAACATAAACACATCCTATGTTATTACATTCATTCCACATTCATTTTACATCACCGATTAATTTACATTAGACTTCCAAATACAATCTACTTATGATTACATCATTTCACAAGTTAGTTACATTTTTGCTCACTACCCTCTAGTCCCCGCTATTAAGACGGCCTCGTGGTACATCGCTACCTCTCGGTCTCCCGGTAGGGCGCTATCTACGTATCTACGCCTTGCCTCGCTCGCCGCCGCGCCGCTCACGTGTATACCCGTACTCCCCAAAACCACAACACGGGGGTGAGAACTATTGTCCATAGTTCTCGTGGGTACGGTCACCCAAGAGAACAAATTTCTCGACCAATAGGTCCAAGGAGGCACTGCAAATATGTTAGCCCAAAAACATATATAGGTATATAACTTGCAACTAACATAAAAACATGCCTCACAAATGCAACATGCAAATTATTACTTTAGCTCTTAGCTTTTCTTTACCTTTTTGCTATTCTGTACTTTAGCTATTTCATTCTTACTTAGCTATTCATAACTCATACCCGTTGTAACTCTAAGATTTCTACTTACCTTAGCTCATGTCATTAACTTCCAAGGTTTTTATAACCCTAGGTTTCCATCTCAAGTCCAACTTGCTTCTAAGGTGTCTATTACCTTAGGTTCACCATACATATCACTAGCTCTCAAGGTTCTCTCTACCTGATTCCAGCTAGCCACCCGACTCGGCCACGAGTCAATCAATAGCGGATAATCCGCACTTTGCCCGGCTCGAGGTGAAGGACCCCCGTCACATACACCTCACCTCGCAAGCCAAGAACCACATCGCCCAACGGTCCGCCCGAAGGTCCGTGCACCGTGGTCGGATCCGCCGGGAGAGGAACATGCCGCATACACCCATAGCCAAGATTCCCTGATAGAGAGAGGAACATGCCGCATACACCCTAGCCCTCACTTTGTTCTTGCTCAGTCACAATCCTCGAAGTTCTTCCGTTGGGAGAGGAACATGCCGCATACACCCGCGGAACCAGAACTATCGAGCTCACAATTACTGGGATTCCGGAATCCATTCCACGTTGCTTGAGGGTTGGCCTTAACCCTCAAGAGTCGACCCAATAGGTCCATTGTTCTTTACATCCTAGGTCCACTTGACTCTAGGGTTCACTCATTGTCACATAACCTAGGTTGTCTTAACTCTAGGTTCAGTTCTCAACCTATGTTCTGTCACACGAGGTTAGGTTGCCACACTCCTAGGTCCATTGACTCTAGGTTTACTATAACCTATGTTCTTTAACACTAGATTAGATGCCACTCGATCTACATGTGTATTTAGTCCATAACTCACATTCTTTACTTGGAATTCTTTACTTGGCTCACTTATGTCTATCAATCTAGTCATATGCATGTTTCTTTTATGCTAGGCTTATGTTCTTGCAACATTCTTTACACTATGTCATTGCACATATCATTCATCAAGTTATCTACTTGGTACTCATACATAATTAAGTCATCTCTAGGGTTCAGTGTCGCAATATTCATCCTGATGCTTCCTATGTCCAAATGCAAGCCTATGGTGCCGCACGATAAGGGAAGTGTGCAAGCAGACACCCTATGTCCTAATGCGACGCCCATAGCTCCGCACGATAAGAAAGCATACAAGGAAAGTCATCTGGCCATGCCAACCCTATCTTGCATTTCACTCATTCATTCTCATGCATTTACTTGGCGTTTATTATATATATCACTAGCATGCATTTCTTCTTATGCGTTATTGAACATGCATCAACAGGAGTTAAGTAACTCTCAGACATATAGGCGACCTAGTCGCTTCGATAAACGCACCCACCTGATTTGCTCTCCGATTGCTCGTCGACACTTGCAATCGGCCGCCCGCGGCACCCGTGACCCGATTCGGCTCGACTCGTGCGCGACCAACCGAACGATCTCCGAATCTCGATCCGAGACTGCGTTGCCCCACGTCTTCAAGTTGCCCCGGGCTCCGTTTTCGTGAATTTAGGGCTCCTATCTTGCGTGCCGCGGACATCTGGTATGAATATATTAAAATATTAATATCTTTGCAATCGCTCGTCGGATCACCGAACCGAGCGCGCCAACGCGTTCGTTGCACCCCCAATTAGGTTTCTATGGGGTCAAATGAGATCAATCTCATCTATTTCTAAAAACCCCCAAATCGAACCCTAGGTTTGCATCTATGCAAAACCTACCGTAAATCCCTAGATTTACGCCTTGATCTTCTATTGAGCCTCAAGGGGTTCTAATCCAACCATTTCTAGGGTTTAAAAAGCCCTCTACGAAAATCCACCATGAGAGGGAGCTTAGAAGCTTACCTCTACAAGCTTGCTTCGAGCTCGAGGAAGAGGGAGAGGATAGCCATGGAGGTCTCCACCTTGATCTCCATCATCTTCCTCATCTTCTTCCTTCTTCTTCTCTCTTCCTTTCCTTCTCTTTTTCTTTCTTTCTTCCCTTGTTTCGGTCGACAGAGAAGAGAGGGAGAGAGGGTTCTGAGGGAGTGAGAGGGAGAGAAAGGGTTTTATTACCCTCTATTCACTTAACCCCCGCATAATTGCAAACAAACCCTCAACTTTGCAAAATCTCAAATCTGCATTTTCGGCTCGGGGGGACCTGCCTCCCTAACCCAGACCGGTCCCGTAGAGCCTTGCTCCACTCGCGCGGAGACCGGTCTCCCCCTTAAGAGACCGGTCCCAGAGAGCCCGCTCTCGCGGGACAGCCTTCCGGGACCGGTCTCCCTTTTCAGGGACCGGTCCCCCCAGGGACCATCAGCCTAGTCCAAGGACTTAGCCAAATTTTCAGCTTTTTCCGTTTCTTCTCCGTTCCAACTCACTTTTGGCTCGTTTGACCTCCGATTCTTTTCAAATCGAACCGAGCCTCTCCACACATGATTTAAATCATGTCCACATCATTATCTCATCCGCGCAAGCGCCGGATTTGGCTCACGGCCCAAAGTAGCCTTTCGGCCCGTTTCGCAGCTAGTGCACCGAAAACACCCGGAAGCTTCCAGACTTCACCGGAACCACTCTTATGGCCTTCTAAGCCAACATACCTCGTAACTTCAAGACTTTAGAAGTTCGATATGTCACAGATACGTTGCCAATATACACTCTCGGGGCATAATAGAACTATATAATTAGGTTTCGCTCTTTGTTCGGTTGAATGAGAAAAAGTACTGTTTCTAAAGTTATACTGTTAGGGCGCAACTGAGTAGTCTAATGTTGTTCCGGTTTTGGTTCTTGTGAACTTAGACAACGATACGTTGCCAATATACACTCTCAGGGCATAATAGAACAATATAATTAGGTTTTACTCTTTGTTCGGTTGAATGAGAAAAAGTACTGTTTCCAAAGTTATACTGTTACGGCGCAAATGAGTTGTCTAATGTTGGTCCGGTTTTGGTTCTTGTGAACGTAGACAACGATACGTTGCCAATATACACTCTCGGGGCATAATAGAACAATATAATTGGGTTTTACTCTTTGTTCGGTGGAATGAGAAAAAGTACTGTTTCCAAAGTTATACTGTTAGGGCGCAACTGAGTAGTCTAATGTTGTTCCGGTTTTGGTTCTTGTGAACGTAGACAACGATACGTTGCCAATATACCCTCTCGGGGCATAATAGAACTATATAATTAGGTTTCACTCTTTGTTCGGTTGAATGAGAAAAAGTACTGTTTCTAAAGTTATACTGTTAGGGCGCAACTAAGTAGTCTAATGTTGTTCCGGTTTTGGTTCTTGTGAACGTAGACCACGATATGTTGCCAATATACACTCTCGGGGCATAATAGAACAATATAATTGGGTTTTACTCTTTGTTCGGTGAAATGAGAAAAAGTACTGTTTCTAAAGTTATACTGTTAGGGCGCAACTGAGTAGTCTAATGTTGTTCCGGTTTTGGTTCTTGTGAACGTAGACAACGATACGTTGCCAATATACACTCTCGGGGCATAATAGAACTATATAATTAGGTTTCACTCTTTGTTCGTTTGAATGTGAAAAAGTACTGTTTCTAAAGTTATACTGTTAGGGCGCAACTGAGTAGTCTAATGTTGTTCCGGTTTTGGTTCTTGTGAACGTAGACAACGATACGTTGCCAATATACACTCTCGGGGCATAATAGAACAATATAATTAGGTTTCACTATTTGTTCGGTTGAATGAGAAAAAGTACTATTTCTAAAGTTATACTGTTAGGGCGCAACTGAGTAGTCTAATGTTGTTCCGGTTTTTGTTCTTGTGAACGTAGACAACGATACGTTGCCAATATACACTCTCGGGGCATAATAGAACAATATAATTGGGTTTTACTCTTTGTTCGGTGGAATGAGAAAAAGTACTGTTTCCAAAGTTATTCTGTTAGGGCGCAACTGAGTAGTCTTATGTTGTTCCGGTTTTGGTTCTTGTGAACATAGACAACGATACGTTGCCAATATACACTCTCGGGGCAAAATAGAATTATATAATTAGGTTTCACTCTTTGTTCGGTTGAATGAGAAAAAGTACTGTTTCTAAAGTTATACTGTTAGGGCGCAACTGAGTAGTCTAATGTTGTTCCGGTTTTGGTTGTTGTGAACGTAGACAACGATACGTTGCCAATATACACTCTCGGGGCAAAATAGAACTATATAATTAGGTTTCACTCTTTGTTCGGTTGAATGAGAAAAAGTACTGTTTCTAAAGTTATACTGTTAGGGCGCAACTGAGTAGTCTAATGTTGTTCCGGTTTTGGTTCTTGTGAACGTAGACAATGATACGTTGCCAATATATACTCTCGGTGCATAATAGAACAATATAATTGGGTTTTACTCTTTGTTCGGTGGAATGAGAAAAAGTACTGTTTCCAAAGTTATACTGTTAGGGCGCAACTGAGTAGTCTAATGTTGTTCCGGTTTTGGTTCTTGTGAACGTAGACAACGATACGTTGCCAATATACACTCTCGGGCAAAATAGAACTATATAATTAGGTTTCACTCTTTGTTCGGTTGAATGTGAAAAAGTCTGCTTTCTAAAGTTATACTGTTAGGGCGCAACTGAGTAGTCTAATGTTGTTCCGGTTTTGGTTCTTGTGAACTTAGACAACGATACGTTGCCAATATACACTCTCAGGGCATAATAGAACAATATTATTAGGTTTCACTCTTTGTTCGGTTGAATGAGAAAAAGTACTGTATCTAAAGTTATACTGTTAGGGCGCAACTGAGTAGTCTAATGTTGTTCCGGTTTTGGTTCTTGTGAACGTAGACAACGATACGTTGCCAATATACACTCTCAAAAATAGAACTATATAATTAGGTTTCACTCTTTGTTATTGAATGAGAAAAATCGTTTCTAAAGTTATACTGTTAGGGCGCAACTGAGTAGTCTAATGTTGTTCCGGTTTTGGTTCTTGTGAACGTAGACAACGATACGTTGCCAATATACACTCTCGGGGCATAATAGAACAATATAATTGGGTTTTACGCTTTGTTCGGTGGAATGAGAAAAAGTACTGTTTCTAAAGTTATACTGTTAGGGCGCAACTGAGTAGTCTTATGTTGTTCCGGTTTTGGTTCTTGTGAACGTAGACAACGATACGTTGCCAATATACACTCTCGGGGCATAATAGAACTATATAATTAGGTTTCACTCTTTGTTCGGTTGAATGAGAAAAAGTACGGTTTCTAAAGTTATACTGTTAGGGCGCAAATGAGTAGTCTAATGTTGTTCCGGTTTTGGTTCTTGTGAACGTAGACAACGATACGTTGCCAATATACACTCTCGGGGCATAATAGAACAATATAATTAGGTTTTACTTTTGTTCTGGAATGAGAAAAGTACTTTTTCCAAAGTTATACTGTTATGGCGCAACTGAGTAGTCTAATGTTGTTCCGATTTTGGTTCTTGTGAACGTAGACAACAATACGTTGCCAATATACACTCTCGGGGCAAAATAGAACTATATAATTAGGTTTCACTCTTTGTTCGGTTGAATGAGAAAAAGTACTGTTTCTAAAGTTATACTGTTAGGGCGCAACTGAGTAGTCTAATGTTGTTCGGGTTTTGGTTCTTGTGAACGTAGACAACGATACGTTGCCAATATACATTCTCGGGCAAAATAGAACTATATAATTAGGTTTCACTCTTTGGTCGGTGGCATGAGAAAAAGTACGTTTCTAAAGTTATACCGTTAGGCGCAACCGAGTAGTCTAATGTTGTTCCTGCTTTGGTTCTTGTGAACGTAGACAACGATACGTTGCCAATATACACTCTCGGGGCATAATAGAACAATATAATTGGGTTTTACTCTTTGTTCGGTGGAATGAGAAAAAGTACTGTTTCCAAAGTTATTCTGTTAGGGCGCAACTGAGTAGTCTAATGTTGTTCCGGTTTTGGTTCTTGTGAACTTAGACAACAATACGTTGCCAATATACACTCTCAGGGCATAATAGAACAATATAATTAGGTTTCACTCTTTGTTCGGTTGAATGAGAAAAAGTACTGTTTCTAAAGTTATACTGTTAGGGCGCAACTGAGTAGTCTAATGTTGTTCGGTTTTGGTTCTTGTGAACGTAGACAACGATACGTTGCCAATATACACTCCTGGGGCATAATAGAACAATATAATTGGGTTTTACTCTTTGTTCGTTGGAATGAGAAAAAGTACTGTTTCCAAAGTTATACTGTTAGGGCGCAACTGAGTAGTCTTATGTTGTTCCGGTTTTGGTTCTTGTGAACGTAGACAACTATACGTTGCCAATATACACTCTCGGGGCAAAATAGAACTATATAATTAGGTTTCACTCTTTGTTCGGTTGAATGTGAAAAACTACTGTTTCTAAAGTTATACTGTTAGGGCGCAACTGAGTAGTCTAATGTTGTTCCGGTTTTGGTTCTTGTGAACTTAGACAACGATACGTTGCCAATATACACTCTCAGGGCATAATAGAACAATATTATTAGGTTTCACTCTTTGTTCGGTTGAATGAGAAAAAGTACTGTATCTAAAGTTATACTGTTAGGGCGCAACTGAGTAGTCTTATGTTGTTCCGGTTTTGGTTCTTGTGAACGTAGACAACGATACGTTGCCAATATACACTCTCGGGGCAAAATAGAACTATATAATTAGGTTTCACTCTTTGTTCGGTTGAATGAGAAAAAGTACTGTTTCTAAAGTTATACTGTTAGGGCGCAACTAAGTAGTCTAATGTTGTTCCGGTTTTGGTTCTTGTGAACGTACACAACGATACGTTGCCAATATACACTCTCGGGGCATAATAGAACAATATAATTGGGTTTTACTCTTTGTTCGGTGGAATGAGAAAAAGTACTGTTTCCAAAGTTATACTGTTTGGGCGTAACTGAGTAGTCTTATGTTGTTCCGGTTTTGGTTCTTGTGAACGTAGACAACGATACGTTGCCAATATACACTCTCGGGGCATAATAGAACAATATAATTAGGTTTCACTCTTTGTTCGGTTGAATGTGAAAAAGCATCGTTTCCAAAGTTATACCGTTAGGGCGAACCGAGTAGTCTAATGTTGTTCCGGTTTTGGTTCTTGTGAACTTAGACAACGATACGTTGCCAATATACACTCTCGTGGCATAATAGAACAATATAATTAGGTTTCACTCTTTGTTCGGTGGAATGAGAAAAAGTACTGTTTCCAAAGTTATACTGTTAGGGCGCAACTGAGTAGTCTTATGTTGTTCCGGTTTTGGTTCTTGTGAACGTAGACAACGATACGTTGCCAATATACACTCTCGGGGCATAATAGAACTATATAATTAGGTTTCACTCTTTGTTCGGTTGAATGAGAAAAAGTACTGTTTCTAAAGTTATACTGTTAGGGCGCAACTAAGTAGTCTAATGTTGTTCCGGTTTTGGTTCTTGTGAACGTAGACAACGATACGTTGCCAATATACACTCTCGGGGCATAATAGAACAATATAATTGGGTTTTACTCTTTGTTCGGTGGAATGAGAAAAAGTACTGTTTCCAAAGTTATTCTGTTAGGGCGCAACTGAGTAGTGTAATGTTGTTCCGGTTTTTGTTCTTGTGGACGTAGACAACGATACGTTGCCAATATACACTCTCGGGGCATAATAGAACTATATAATTAGGTTTCACTATTTGTTCGGTTGAATGAGAAAAAGTACTGTTTCTAAAGTTATACTGTTAGGGCGCAACTGAGTAGTCTAATGTTGTTCCGGTTTTGGTTCTTGTGAACGTAGACAACGATACGTTGCCAATATACACTCCTGGGGCATAATAGAACAATATAATTGGGTTTTACTCTTTGTTCGGTGGAATGAGAAAAAGTACTGTTTCCAAAGTTATACCGTTAGGCGCAATCGAGTAGTCTTATGTTGTTCCGGTTTTGGTTCTTGTGAACGTAGACAACGATACGTTGCCAATATACACTCTCGGGGCAAAATAGAACTATATAATTAGGTTTTACTCTTTGTTCGGTTGAATGAGAAAAAGTACTGTTTCTAAAGTTATACTGTTAGGGCGCAATTGAGTAGTCTAATGTTGTTCCGGTTTTGGTTCTTGTGAACTTAGACAACGATACGTTGCCAATATACACTCTCAGGGCATAATAGAACAATATAATTAGGTTTCACTCTTTGTTCGGTTGAATGAGAAAAAGTACTGTTTCTAAAGTTATACTGTTAGGGCGCAACTGAGTAGTCTAATGTTGTTCCGGTTTTGGTTCTTGTGAACGTAGACAACGATACGTTGCCAATATACACTCTCGGGGCAAAATAGAACTATATAATTAGGTTTCACTCTTTGTTCGGTTGAATGAGAAAAAGTACTGTTTCTAAAGTTATACTGTTAGGGCGCAACTGAGTAGTCTAATGTTGTTCCGGTTTTGGTTCTTGTGAACGTAGACAACGATACGTTGCCAATATACACTCTCGGGGCATAATAGAACTATATAATTAGGTTTCACTCTTTGTTCGGTTGAATGAGAAAAAGTACTGTTTCTAAAGTTATACTGTTAGGGCGCAACTGAGTAGTCTAATGTTGTTCCTGTTTTGGTTCTTGTGAACGTAGACAACGATATGTTGCCAATATACACTCTCGGGGCATAATAGAACAATATAATTGGGTTTTACTCTTTGTTCGGTGAAATGAGAAAAAGTACTGTTTCGAAAGTTATACTGTTAGGGCGCAACTGAGTAGTCTAATGTTGTTCCGGTTTTGGTTCTTGTGAACTTAGACAACGATACGTTGCCAATATACACTCTCGGGGCATAATAGAACTATATAATTAGGTTTCACTCTTTGTTCGTTTGAATGTGAAAAAGTACTGTTTCTAAAGTTATACTGTTAGGGCGCAACTGAGTAGTCTAATGTTGTTCCGGTTTTGGTTCTTGTGAACTTAGACAACGATACGTGGCCAATATACACTCTCAGGGCATAATAGAACAATATAATTAGGTTTCACTCTTTGTTCGGTTGAATGAGAAAAAGTACTGTTTCTAAAGTTATCCTGTTAGGGCGCAACTGAGTAGTATAATGTTGTTCCGGTTTTGGTTCTTGTGAACGTAGACAACGATACGTTGCCAATATACACTCTCGGGGCATAATAGAACAATATAATTGGGTTTTACTCTTTGTTCGGTGGAATGAGAAAAAGTACTGTTTCCAAAGTTATTCTGTTAGGGCGCAACTGAGTAGTCTTATGTTGTTCCGGTTTTGGTTCTTGTGAACATAGACAACGATACGTTGCCAATATACACTCTCGGGGCATAATAGAACTATATAATTAGGTTTCACTCTTTGTTCAGTTGAATGAGAAAAAGTACTGTTTCTAAAGTTATACTGTTATGGCGCAACTGAGTAGTCTAATGTTGTTCCGGTTTTGGTTCTTGTGAACGTAGACAACGATACGTTGCCAATATACACTCTCGGGGCAAAATAGAACTATATAATTAGGTTTCACTCTTTGTTCGGTTGAATGAGAAAAAGTACTGTTTCTAAAGTTATACTGTTAGGGCGCAACTGAGTAGTCTAATTGTCACGCCCGTGGCCGCCAATTTGGCTCGCACGGGCCCGTCAACCGTACGCCGAACTGACAAAGACTCTCCCCGTCCGCCCAAGGCTCAACAACGAGTCATGTACAAGAAGATTCCTGTGCAATCAAACTCATAGCATACATGACTAAATTAAGCACAAGAGTGCTAACCAACAAGAGCAAGTGATACAAGTAAAATCATACAAGTACAAAGAGAGGAATACCTAACTATTACATTCGAGCTTTATACATCATTCACCATTTACAACAAGCTAAACTTTTGAACTTGCAAAATGGATACATACATACACAAACTCTCAACCTCACCCCTATACAGCATCTACACTCATATACATGTCGGTATCTCTAATGCAAAAAGGGTGGCCGCTACCTCGCTCTAGGGCGCTATGCCCTTGCCACGATCCTCGCCTGGAGCACTCGCACTAGGCCCTGTAATTGTAGTGGGATGAGAACTAACTTCCTTAGTTCCCAGTGGGCTCGGCCGCCGACCTCACCGATCTCCCCACTAGGTCCATAGGGCATAAACATGTACATATAGATAGATAGATAGATAGATATGGAAAGCAGTAAATCATTCTAAGTCATCTATCCTACTATGCCCAAACCACAAGTAAGCATGCTCAATATAGTATTAAATAAACTACCATGCTACTATGCTCAAAAGAAACTATGTTCTTTACTTTGTCAAATCTCTCGGCTTACCCTCAAGGTTCGCCACGACTCACTCAATCCCCGGGTAAGAGGCACTGGTCACTCGTCTACCCGAAGACCGTCTGCTGGACAGGTACGTTAGTCCATGGGCAGGTACGTTAGCCCCTCGTGTGACAAACTCCCGAGTGCACGCTTGTGCGGAGCGACCGCCTACAAGCTCCGAACGTACACGTGAGTATGATCCAATCCTCACTCTCGATGATACCCTGTCAACGAAGGGTGAAATCTCTCAAAGCTATCAACTCTAGCCCAATATGCACATTGTACCTCTACACACTAGTTCGACAGGTTCTTGACAATGTCCTTGCTTACTAGATGCCACTCGATCTAGGTTCTCATTTGTCTAGATGTCATTCATTCTAGGTTATCATTTCTCCTAGATGCCACTCGATCTATATTGTCAATGTCCTTTGTTTGCTACTCATACAAGTTCTTTGCTTAAGGGTTTCTACATGATCATTCACCTTTATTCCTGTATTCTCTCCTAGTGCCCAGCTCGATTTGCTACACTAGCTAGAATACATGCAAATAAAGAGAATATCTCAACCCTATCATGCACTTGACAATTACACTAGATCGACATTACATACTTGTATACATATATGCACAAATAGACATAGGAGCACCACCGCTTTCGGACAACACCCCCCACCTTCTATAGTCGCGTCGACTCCACCGGTACGTTTCGCCAACTTTCCGAAAGCTTCGCCGCACTCTACGGCAATTTGAGCCCAATTAGGCTCCCGACCCGATTCCTTCGCGCTCGCTTGTCAGAATCGCTAACTGACTTCACCGGCGCGCTCGTGAGCCTAAAACCATCGCAAGGATAGGGTCAAATTAGATCAAACCCTAGTCGTGTGTGAAAATGCATTTCGGAGCCCAAGCTCGCAACTACGGCAAAATCGGCCGTAACAAACTCTAGATTTAGGTCTCTAGCAACCAGCTAGTATCTTAGAGTTCATAAAATCCACTTCTAAGGCCAATTAATAAAACCCTAGAGAAATCAAAGCTTTAGAAGTCCAAAGCTTACCTCAAGAAACCCTTCTCTTGATGAAGCGGGAGGCTAGAGAGAGAAACCTTACTCCTCCAAGCTTTTCCCCCAACTTCTTCTTCTTTTTCTTCTTCTCCTTCTTTTCCTTAGAGAGAGAAAGAGAAGAGCCCCTTTACTTTGCTTTGGCTGCAAGAAATGAGAGGGAGAGGAAGAAGCCAAGTCTAAATAGCTCTCTTGATGCCAAAATTACCAAAATGCCCTCCCACACAACCCTCTCAAAACAGCCCAATTTTGGGCATTTTCGGGTGTCAGAATGGCATGAAACTTTAAATCTAGCCTCATAATAATAATCCTGACATACCCTCCAATTTTCATAATTTTCCGACACTGTGCATTTTCTGCTAATTTATCTGCCCCGTTTCTCACAGAAAATTTTAAATCTTTTGTTTCCGCTCCGATTTCAGCACAGGTAATTTCCAGCGCACTTTTAGCTTACTTAATGCCTTTAATCACTCTAAGGCATTCCTAACTTGACTTTGATCAATTTGAATCATAGTCCAATTTCTCGTTTCGCAATTTCGAGTCCTTACATCCTCCCCTCCTTAAAAGGAGTTTCGTCCTCGAAACTGAACCAAATCACCCCAATTAACTTTAAACTTTTAAATTTTTTTCTACCTCTCAATTCTCGAAGAGGTGGGGATGATGCTCCTTCATCAAGTCCTCGAGCTCCCACGTGGCTTCACGATCATCGTGATTGCTCCAACGAACCTTCACGTAGGGAATCTCGCGATTTCGCAATTTGCGCACCTCTCGCGCAATAATCGACACCGGGAACTCTTCATATGTTAGATCATCTTGCAGTTCCGGTGGGTCATACACCAAAGCGTGCTCGGGGTCGTGAAAATACTTACGAAGGTTGGAGACGTGAAATACGTTGTGAACATCCGCCAACTTCGGTGGCAACGCGAGTCGGTAAGCTACCGCTCCAACACGCTCCAATATTTCGTAAGGCCCAATATAACGGGGACTTAGCTTTCCCCGCACCCCGAATCGCTTCACGCCTTTCATCGGTGATACTTTAAGAAAAACGCGGTCACCTACCGCGAATTCCAGGTCTCGACGACGCTTATTAGCGTAGCTCATTGCCGAGATTGCGCCGTAAGCAACCTTTGGCGCACGATGCGACTTTCTCTTCCGCCTCTCGCAAAACATCGGGCCCAAAACCGAACGCTCTCCCCACATCACTCCAATGTATCGGGGATCGACACTTTTGCCCATAAAGAGCCTCAAACGGTGGCATCCCGATGCTAGCCTGATAACTGTTGTTGTAGGCGAACTCGGCCATCGGCAAGTGATTATACCAACTGCCCCCAAAGTCAATGGCACACGCCCGCAACATATCCTCCAGAATCTGAATAGTCCTCTCTGACTGTCCATCTGTCTGAGGATGAAAAGCGGTGCTGAATTCGAGCCGCGTGCCAAGCGCATCTTGCAGGTTCTTCCAAAAGTGCGAGTAAACCGGGATCACGATCCGAGACTATAGACTTCGAACCCCGTGCAATCGCACTATCTCGCCGAGATAGACTCGCGCCAAACGGTCTCGACCACGTAGTGTGGATCAGAAGTGCGCCGACTTGGTCAAACGATCCACCACTACCCATATCGCATCGTGGCCGCCCGTGGTACGAGGCAAACCGACCACGAAGTCCATGGATACATCCTCCCATTTCCATACGGGAATGGGTAAACTTTGTAGCTTGCCCGCTGGGAACCGACGCTCCGCTTTCACTTGTTGGCACACCAAACACTTCGCTACGAAGCGCCCAACATCGGCCTTCATACCCGGCCACCAATAGTGTTGCTTCAAATCTTGATACATCTTGGTGCCGCCCGGGTGATTACTATAAGGAGACCAATGAGCTTCCTCCAAGATCAGCTTACGAATCTCCTCGTTCTCCGGCACACATCGACGGTTCCGAAATCGAAGCGTACCGTCGGCATCAACATGGAAATCGCCGCTATGTCCACTCTCTATATCTCGCCGAACCTTTTGGAGAGCCGGATCTGAAGACTGTAATTCATTTATCCGCTCCAACAAGGTCGGTTGAACAACGAGAGTCATCAAAGTAGTCGAGGTACCCGGAGCTACAACCTCGAGATCTAGTCGACCCATTTCCTTCCACAATGGTTCCTGAGTAGTAACCCAAAGTGCGAGGTTCTCCGCCGACTTTCGACTAAGTGCATCCGCGACAACATTTGCTTTCCCGGGGTGGTAAAGGATCGTAACATCATAATCCTTTAGCAACTCAAGCCACCGCCGCTGTCGCATATTAAGCTCTTTTTGTGTAAATAAGTACTTGAGGCTCTTGTGGTCAGTGTATACCTCACAACGCGCGCCGTATAGGTAATGCCTCCACAACTTGAGAGCAAACACCACTGCGGCTAACTCCAAATCGTGGACTGGGTAATTCTTCTCATAACTCTTCAGCTGGCGGGATGCATAAGCTATCACTCTCCCCCGCTGCATCAGAACACACCCGAGTCCCGAATATGACGCGTCGCTATACACTACAAAATCCTCGTCCTGCACCGGTAGGGCGAGTACCGGAGTAGAAGTTAATTTCTCTTTCAACTCCTTAAAACTCCGATCACACTCGTCACTCCAATTGAACTTGGTGCCCTTCTGCGTCAGACGGGTAAGTGGAATCACGATCTTCGAGAAGCCCTCCACAAACCGTCGGTAGTAGCCCGCTAAGCCAACAAAGCTCCGGACTTCCGTGACATTCGTCGGGCGCGGCCAATCCTTGATCGCTTCAACTTTCTTCGGATCAACAGAAACCCCGCCCTCAGAAATAATGTGCCCAAGAAATGCAACTTCCCGCAGCCAAAAGTCGCACTTCTTTAACCTGGCGTACAACTTCTCCTCCCGAAGGATTTGAAGTACCTCTCTCAAGTGCTCGGCATGCTCCTCAATATTCCGCGAGTACACCAAAATGTCGTCAATGAAGACTACGACAAATCGGTCCAAGCATGCTTTGAAGACACGGTTCATAAGATCCATGAACGCCTGGGCGTTCATGAGCCCAAATGGCATTACCGTGAATTCATAATGTCCGTACCGCGTGCGAAAGCGGTCTCATCCTCCGGCTTAATCTTTAATTGATGATAGCCCGACTGGAGGTCAATTTTCGAGTACACGCTCGACCCCTGCAGCTGATCGAACAAGTCATCAATACGGGGTAGCGGATACTTATTCTTAACGGTGACCTTGTTCAACTCGCGATAATCAACGCAGAGTCGAAACGAGCCATCCTTCTTCCGCACAAACAATACCGGAGCTCCCCGGGGTGACACACTCGGCTTAATGAATCCTTTATCTAAGAGGTCTTGCAACTGAGATCTCAACTCCTTCAATTCAGCCGGTGCCATTCGATACGGAGCCTTGGATATAGGCGCGGTCCCGGGAACCAAGTCTATCACGAACTCGATTACCCGGTCCGGCGGTAGTCCTGGCAACTCCGCAGGAAATACGTCGGGAAACTCTCGGACCACGGATAACTCTTCAAGTATCGGAGTCGTCCGCTCCACCTCCACAACGGTCGCCAAAAAGGCTACACAACCGCTGTTTACTAACTTTCTCGCCACTTGTCGCCGATACTGAGTCATGGCAAAGCGCGAGCTCAGAAACGAGCTTTATACGTGAACTCTTCTAGTCCCGGCTCACGAAAAGTAAGCAGCCTGCTTTCACAATCGATCGTCACATAGTACTTTGACAACCAATCCATGCCTAATATGACGTCGAAATCCTTCAATCTTTTAAGGATCAACATCCTAATTGGCATCACCCAGTCTCCAATTTGCACTGGGCAAGACCTACACTCTTTGCGGATCACAAAGTCCCGCCGGCAGACACACGCCAAGTACTCTCACTTAGGCCAAACTCTATACCATGCATTTGTGCAAACGGTCTACTAATAAATGAGTGTGTGGCACCCGTGTCAAACATTGCCCTTGAGCGAATTCCATTGATTAGAATTATACCTGCTACAACATGGCGATCCTCAGCTTCCTCTGGTTCCTCGACCTGAGCGGCAAATACCCGCCCGCTCGGGGCCGATCGTGTAGACTCAGGTTGACGCGGCGCCATCGCGCGTCCGGCGAATCTTGCCGCGGTGGAATCCCTCCATAATGTGCCGGCGTGGCGGCCGATGCAATAGACGGAGCGGGCGAAGCTCCGCCGGACGATTCTGAGCAATGTGCCCCGCCCGGCCACACTTATAGCACTTGCCTTGGCGATCGCAGCGTGCCGCCCAATGGCCTCCACCGCAAATTACGCACCGATGTGCTCCATGGCTCCGCTCGAGCCCGCGGATACTTCGAGGTTTCTTAGAACTCGATTGTCCCCCGAACTACCGCTAGGTCGCTTCTTCCCTTTCTCTTTATCAAAGGTTTCCGCTCCTCCCGGACGCACACATTCCGTGCTCGACCCACAAAGCACGGTCAAGCACCTCCGCGAAGGACGAGAACTTGAAGGAATGAACCGTCTGAACACGTCGGGCCGAAGTCCCCCGAACGAAGCACTCCGCTCGTTCTTGATCTGTCTTCGCCACATCGGGAACGCAGTTCACATAATGCGTGAACTCCCGCTCATACTCTCGAACCGATCGTCCACCTTGTTTCAACTTCCTGAAGTCTTCCCGCATCTTTCTCTTATCGCTGTCGGGAAAGTACTCCGCGAACATAAGTCGCCGAAACTCCTCCCAATCGATTGGCGGAAGACTAGGAGATCGATCCCGCTTCACTCCCCTCCACCACAGTCGAGCCCTCTTATCAAAGCAATGAGCGGCCAACTGTACTTTATCACGTTCCGAGGCGTAGGTGTTCTCGAATAATGTCTCCATCGTGGCAAGCCAATTCTCCACGATCCATGGGTCAATCACCTCGCCGTCGAACGTCGGAGGCGAAATTTCATGAACTTCGTGAGAGCCGTGTAGCCACGCTCTCGCTCAGAATCCTCAGCCGCCGCATCGAGTGTCGCTGAACCCGACGCCGCTGGGGGAGCACTTGCCGGCGGGGAATGTGCCGCCACCGGCGCCGCCGCCATGCCCACACCCTCGGCCCACATTCGGCACTTGAACCGAGGCGCGGGCGGATCCCGGTCCACCGTCGTCGTTGTGGCCGCCGCCGCTGCTTGGCGTTCCACTAGTGCTTGAAGCTGCCCAAATCGAACCTCTTGTCGTTGCATTGCCCCGACAAGCGCCACCATTTGTGCTTGCAGCTCCTGCACCATACTCGTCCCAGCCTGCTCGGGTAGCTCGTCCCGCTCAGGCGACTCCGCTTGCTCGGGCAACTCGCCTTGCCCGGGCAACTCCGCTTGTCCAGGCACCGCCGGGGGTGATCCTGGAACGGTCCCACGCGCATAGCGTCTCTTGGGTGCCATTAGCTCCTGAAACGCAACAAGATGGTTAGCAACTCAAACCAACACTCTTATGCACTTATTAATCGCATAACTTACTAACACAATCGGGCGAGAAGCTTACGAGCATACTCGTTACGGGCTCTTAGTGTTATGTCGTCGGCCGCCGACATAACCTCCTCGAGTCAAGAACTAGTACCACTCGAGTCCATCTCTAGTGACTACTAGAGACATACGACCACATTGACCCAATCCATCAACCTCCGCCATCGTAACAGGTCCACGTTCCACTCACGCACCTATTCCCTTAAGGTTTCCGTCCTAGGGTCTCCTAGGTCCATCCTAGACTCTCTCTTTTCACTTGCTCTTATGGCTCTGATACCATCTTTATCTGTCACGCCCCGTGGCCGCCAATTTGGTCGGCACGGGCCCGTCAACAGACGCCGAACGGACAGCACCTCCCCTGTCCGCCCCAGGCTCAACAACGAGTCATGTACAAGAAGATTCCCAAGCAATCAAACTCATAGCATACATGACTAAATTAAGCACAAGAGTGCTAACCAACAAGAGCAAGTGATACAAGTAAAATCATACAAGTACAAAGAGAGGAATACCTAACTATTACATTCGAGCTTTATACATCATTCACCATTTACAACAAGCTAAACTTTTGAACTTGCAAAATGGATACATACATACACAAACTCTCAACCTCACCCCTATCTGACATCTACACTCATATACATGTCGGTGTCTCTAATGCAAAAAGGGTGGCCGCTACCTCGGTCTAGGGCGCTATGCCTTTGCCACGATCCTCGCCTGGAGCACTCGCACTAGGCCCTGTAATAGTAGTGGGATGAGAACTAACTTCCTTAGTTCCCAGTGGGCTCGGCCGCCGACCTCACCGATCTCCCCACTAGGTCCATAGGGCATAAACATGTACATATAGATAGATAGATAGATAGATATGGAAAGCAGTAAATCATTCTAAGTCATCTATCCTACTATGCCCAAACCACAAGTAAGCATGCTCAATATAGTATTAAATAAACTACCATGCTACTATGCTCAAAAGAAACTATGTTCTTTACTTTGTCAAATCTCTCGGCTTACCCTCAAGGTTCGCCACGACTCACTCAATCCCGGGGTAAGAGGCACTGGTCACTCGTCTACCCGAAGACCGTCTGCTGGACAGGTACGTTAGTCCATGGGCAGGTACGTTAGCCCCTCGTGTGACAAACTCCGGAGTGCACGCTTGTGCGGAGCGACCGCCTACAAGCTCTGAACAGACACGTGAGTATGATCCAATCCTCACTCTCGAGGATACCCTGTCAACTAAAGGTGAAATCTCTCAAAGCTATCATCTCTAGCCCAATATGCACAGTGTACCTCTACACACTAGTTCGACAGGTTCTTGTCAATGTCCTTGCTTACTAGATGCCACTCGATCTAGGTTCTCATTTGTCTAGATGTCATTCATTCTAGGTTATCATTTCTCCTAGATGCCACTCGATCTATATTGTCAATGTCCTTTGTTTGCTACTCATACAAGTTCTTTGCTTAAGGGTTTCTACATGATCATTCACCTTTATTCCTGTATTCTCTCCTAGTGCCCAGCTCGATTTGCTACACTAGCTAGAATACATGCAAATAAAGAGAATATCTCAACCCTATCATGCACTTGACAATTACACTAGATCGACATTACATACTTGTATACATATATGCACAAATAGACATAGGGAGCAGCCCAGCTGCTTCGGACAACACCCCCCACCTTCTATAGTCGCGTCGACTCCACCGGTGCGTTTCGCCAACTTTCCGAAAGCTTCGCCGCACTCTACGGCAATTTGAGCCCAATTAGGCTCCCGACCCGATTCCTTCGCGCTCGCTTGTCAGAATCGCTAACTGACTTCACCGGCGCGCTCGTGAGCCTAAAACCATCGCAAGGATAGGGTCAAATTAGATCAAACCCTAGTCGTGTGTGAAAATGCATTTCGGAGCCCTAGCTCGCAACTACGGCAAAATCGGCCGTAACAAACTCTAGATTTAGGTCGCTAGCAACCAGCTAGTATCTTAGAGTTCATAAAATCCACTTCTAAGGCCAATTAATAAAACCCTAGAGAAATCAAAGCTTTAGAAGTCCAAAGCTTACCTCAAGAAACCCTTCTCTTGATGAAGAGGGAGGCTAGAGAGAGAAACCTTACTCCTCCAAGCTTTTCCCCCAACTTCTTCTTCTTTTTCTTCTTCTCCTTCTTTTCCTTAGAGAGAGAAAGAGAAGAGCCCCTTTACTTTGCTTTGGCTGCAAGAAATGAGAGGGAGAGGAAGAAGCCAAGTCTAAATAGCTCTCTTGATGCCAAAATTACCAAAATGCCCTCCCACACAACCCTCTCAAAATGTTTCAATTTCGGGCATTTTCGGGTGTCAGAATGGCATGAAACTTTAAATCTAGCCTCATAATAATAATCCTGACATACCCTACAGTTTTCATAATTTTCCGACACTGTGCATTTTCTGCTAATTTATCTGCCCCGTTTCTCACAGAAAATTTTAAATCTTTTGTTTCCGCTCCGATTTCAGCACAGGTAATTTCCAGCGCACTTTTAGCTTACTTAATGCCTTTAATCACTCTAAGGCATTCCTAACTTGACTTTGATCAATTTGAATCATAGTCCAATTTCTCGTTTCGCAATTTCGAGTCCTTACACTAATGTTGTTCCGGTTTTGGTTCTTGTGAACGTAGACAACGATACGTTGCCAATATACACTCTCGGGGCATAATAGAACAATATAATTGGGTTTTACTCTTTGTTCGGTGGAATGAGAAAAAGTACTGTTTCCAAAGTTATACTGTTTGGGCGCAACTGAGTAGTCTTATGTTGTTCCGGTTTTGGTTCTTGTGAACGTAGACAACGATACGTTGCCAATATACACTCTCGGGGCAAAATAGAACTATATAATTAGGTTTCACTCTTTGTTCGGTTGAATGAGAAAAAGTACTGTTTCTAAAGTTATACTGTTAGGGCGCAACTGAGTAGTCTAATGTTGTTCCGGTTTTGGTTCTTGTGAACTTAGACAACGATACGTTGCCAATATACACTCTCAGGGCATAATAGAACAATATTATTAGGTTTCACTCTTTGTTCGGTTGAATGAGAAAAAGTACTGTATCTAAAGTTATACTGTTAGGGCGCAACTGAGGAGTCTTATGTTGTTCCGGTTTTGGTTCTTGTGAACGTAGACAACGATACGTTGCCAATATACACTCTCGGGGAAAAATAGAACTATATAATTAGGTTTCACTCTTTGTTCGGTTGAATGAGAAAAAGTACTGTTTCTAAAGTTATACTGTTAGGGCGCAACTGAGTAGTCTAATGTTGTTCCGGTTTTGGTTCTTGTGAACGTAGACAACGATACGTTGCCAATATACACTCCCGGGGCATAATAGAACAATATAATTGGGTTTTACTCTTTGTTCGGTGGAATGAGAAAAAGTACTGTTTCCAAAGTTATACTGTTAGGGCGCAACTGAGTAGTCTTATGTTGTTCCGGTTTTGGTTCTTGTGAACGTAGACAACGATACGTTACCAACATACACTCTCGGGGCATAATAGAACTATATAATTGGGTTTCACTCTTTGTTCGGTTGAATGAGAAAAAGTACTGTTTCTAAAGTTATACTGTTAGGGCTCAACTGAGTAGTCTAATGTTGTTCCGGTTTTTGTTCTTGTGAACGTAGACAACGATACGTTGCCAATATACACTCCCGGGGCATAATAGAACAATATAATTGGGTTTTACTCTTTGTTCGGTGGAATGAGAAAAAGTACTGTTTCCAAAGTTATACTGTTAGGGCGCAACTGAGTAGTCTTATGTTGTTCCGGTTTTGGTTCTTGTGAACGTAGACAACGATACGTTGCCAATATACACTCTCGGGGCATAATAGAACAATATAATTGGGTTTTACTGTTGTTCAATTGAATGAGAAAAAGTACTGTTTCCAAAGTTACACTGTTAGGGCGCAACTGAGTAGTCTAATGTTGTTCCGGTTTTGGTTCTTGTGAACGTAGACAACGATACGTTGCCAATATACACTCTCGGGGCATAATAGAACTATATAATTAGGTTTCACTCTTTGTTCGGTTGAATGAGAAAAAGTACTGTTTCTAAAGTTATACTGTTAGGGCGCAACTGAGTAGTCTAATGTTGTTCCTGTTTTGGTTCTTGTGAACGTAGACAACGATACGTTGCCAATATACACTCTCGGGGCATAATAGAACAATATAATTGGGTTTTACTCTTTGTTCGGTGGAATGAGAAAAGTACTTGTTTCCAAAGTTATTCTCGTTAGTGCGCAATCGAGTAGTGTAATGTTGTTCCGGTTTTGGTTCTTGTGAACGTAGACAACGATACGTTGCCAATATACACTCTCGGGGCATAATAGAACAATATAATTGGGTTTCACTCTTTGTTCGGTTGAATGAGAAAAAGTAATGTTTCTAAAGTTATACTGTTAGGGCGCAACTGAGTAGTCTAATGTTGTTCCGCTTTTGGCTCTTGTGAACGTAGACAACGATACGTTGCCAATATACACTCTCGGGGCATAATAGAACAATATAATTGGGTTTTACTCTTTGTTCGGTGGAATGAGAAAAAGTACTGTTTCCAAAGTTATACTGTTAGGGCGCAACTGAGTAGTCTTATGTTGTTCCGGTTTTGGTTCTTGTGAACGTAGACAACGATACGTTGCCAATATACACTCTCGGGGCAAAATAGAACTATATAATTAGGTTTCACTGTTTGTTCGGTTGAATGAGAAAAAGTACTGTTTCTAAAGTTATACTGTTAGGGCGCAACTGAGTAGTCTAATGTTGTTCCGGTTTTGGTTCTTGTGAACTTAGACAACGATACGTTGCCAATATACACTCTCAGGGCATAATAGAACAATATAATTAGGTTTCACTCGTTGTTCGGTTGAATGAGAAAAAGTACTGTTTCTAAAGTTATACTGTTAGGGCGCAACTGAGTTGTCTAATGTTGTTCCGGTTTTGGTTCTTGTGAACGTAGACAACGATACGTTGCCAATATACACTCTCGGGGCAAAATAGAACTATATAATTAGGTTTCACTCTTTGTTCGGTTGAATGAGAAAAAGTACTGTTTCTAAAGTTATACTGTTAGGGCGCAACTGAGTAGTCTAATGTTGTTCCGGTTTTGGTTCTTGTGAACGTAGACAACGATACGTTGCCAATATACACTCTCGGGGCATAATAGAACAATATAATTGGGTTTTACTCTTTGTTCGGTGGAATGAGAAAAAGTACTGTTTCCAAAGGTATTCTGTTAGGGCGCAACTGAGTAGTGTAATGTTGTTCCGGTTTTTGTTCTTGTGGACGTAGACAACGATACGTAGCCAATATACACTCTCGGGGCATAATAGAACTATATAATTAGGTTTCACTCTTTGTTCGGTTGAATGAGAAAAAGTACTGTTTCTAAAGTTATACTGTTAGGGCGCAAATGAGTAGTCTAATGTTGTTCCGGTTTTGGTTCTTGTGAACGTAGACAACGATACGTTGCCAATATACACTCTCGGGGCAAAATAGAACTATATAATTAGGTTTCACTCTTTGTTCGGTGGAATGAGAAAAAGTACTGTTTCTAAAGTTATACTGTTAGGGCGCAACTGAGTAGTCTAATGTTGTTCCGGTTTTGGTTCTTGTGAACGTAGACAACGATACGTTGCCAATATACTCTCTCGGGGCATAATAGAACAATATAATTGGGTTTTACTCTTTGTTCGGTGGAATGAGAAAAAGTACTGTTTCCAAAGTTATACTGTTAGGGCGCAACTGAGTAGTCTAATGTTGTTCGGTTTTGGTTCTTGTGGACGTAGACAACGATACGTTGCCAATATACCCTCTCCGGGCATAATAGAACAATATAATTAGGTTTCACTCTTTGTTCGGTTGAATGAGAAAAAGTACTGTTTCTAAAGTTATACTGTTAGGGCGCAACTGAGTAGTCTAATGTTGTTCCGCTTTTGGTTCTTGTGAACGTAGACAACGATACGTTGCCAATATACACTCTCGGGGCATAATAGAACAATATAATTGGGTTTTACTCTTTGTTCGGTGGAATGAGAAAAAGTACTGTTTCCAAAGTTATACTGTTAGGGCGCAACTGAGTAGTCTTATGTTGTTCCGGTTTTGGTTCTTGTGAACGTAGACAACGATACGTTGCCAATATACACTCTTGGGGCAAAATAGAACTATATAATTAGGTTTCACTCTTTGTTCGGTTGAATGAGAAAAAGTACTGTTTCTAAAGTTATTCGTTAGGCGCAACCGAGTAGTCTAATGTTGTTCGGTTTTGGTTCTTGTGAACGTAGACAACGATACGTTGCCAATATACACTCTGGGCATAATAGAACAATATAATTGGGTTTCACTCTTTGTTCGGTTGAATGAGAAAAAGTACTGTTTCTAAAGTTATACTGTTAGGGCGCAACTGAGTAGTCTAATGTTGTTCCGGTTTTGGTTCTTGTGAACGTAGACAACGATACGTAGCCAATATACACTCTCGGGGCATAATAGAACAATATAATTAGGTTTCACTCTTTGTTCGGTTAAATGAGAAAAAGTACTGTTTCTAAAGTTATACTGTTAGGGCGCAAATAAGTAGTCTAATGTTGTTCCGGTTTTGGTTCTTGTGAACGTAGACAACGATACGTTGCCAATATACACTCCCGGGGCATAATAGAACAATATAATTGGGTTTTACTCTTTGTTCGGTTGAATGAGAAAAAGTACTGTTTCCAAAGTTATACTGTTAGGGCGCAACTGAGTAGTCTTATGTTGTTCCGGTTTTGGTTCTTGTGAACGTAGACAACGATACGTTACCATTATACACTCTCGGGGCATAATAGAACTATATAATTAGGTTTCACTCTTTGTTCGGTTGAATGAGAAAAAGTACTATTTCTAAAGTTATACTGTTAGGGCGCAACTGAGTAGTCTAATGTTGTTCCGGTTTTGGTTCTTGTGAACGTAGACCACGATATGTTGCCAATATACACTCTCGGGGCATAATAGAACAATATAATTGGGTTTTACTCTTTGTTCTGAAATGAGAAAAAGCACTGCTTTCGAAAGTTATACTGTTAGGGCGCAACTGAGTAGTCTAATGTTGTTCCGGTTTTGGTTCTTGTGAACGTAGACAACGATACGTTGCCAATATACACTCTCGGGGCATAATAGGACCATATAATTTGGTTTCACTCTTTGTTCGATTGAATGTGAAAAAGTACTGTTTCTAAAGTTATACTGTTAGGGCGCAACTGAGTAGTCTAATGTTGTTCCGGTTTTGGTTCTTGTGAACGTAGACCACGATAAGTTGCAAATTTACACTCTCGGGGCATAATAGAACAATATAATTGGGTTTTACTCTTTGTTCGGTGGAATGAGAAAAAGTACTGTTTCCAAAGGTATTCTGTTAGGGTGCAACTGAGTAGTGTAATGTTGTTCCGGTTTTTGTTCTTGTGGACGTAGACAACGATACGTAGCCAATATACACTCTCGGGGCATAATAGGACTATATAATTAGGTTTCACTCTTTGTTCGGTTGAATGAGAAAAAGCACTGTTTCTAAAGTTATACTGTTAGGGCGCAACTGAGTAGTCTAATGTTGTTCCGGTTTTGGTTCTTGTGAACGTAGACAACGATACGTTGCCAATATACACTCGCGGGGCATAATAGAACAATATAATTGGGTTTTACTCTTTGTTCGGTGGAATGAGAAAAAGTACTGTTTCCAAAGTTATACTGTTAGGGCGCAACTGAGTAGTCTTATGTTGTTCCGGTTTTGGTTCTTGTGAACGTAGACAACGATACGTTACCATTATACACTCTCGGGGCATAATAGAACTATATAATTAGGTTTCACTCTTTGTTCGGTTGAATGAGAAAAAGTACTGTTTCTAAAGTTATACTGTTAGGGCGCAACTGAGTAGTCTAATGTTGTTCCGGTTTTGGTTCTTGTGAACGTAGACCACGATATGTTGCCAATATACACTCTCGGGGCATAATAGAACAATATAATTGGGTTTTACTCTTTGTTCGGTGGAATGAGAAAAAGTACTGTTTCGAAAGTTATACTGTTAGGGCGCAACTGAGTAGTCTAATGTTGTTCCGGTTTTGGTTCTTGTGAACTTAGACAACGATACGTTGCCAATATACACTCTCGGGGCATAATAGAACTATATAATTAGGTTTCACTCTTTGTTCGGTTGAATGAGAAAAAGTACTGTTTCTAAAGTTATACTGTTAGGGCGCAACTGAGTAGTCTAATGTTGTTCCGGTTTTGGTTCTTGTGAACGTTGACAACGATACGTTGCCAATATACACTCTCAGGGCATAATAGAACAATATAAATAGGTTTCACTCTTTGTTCGGTTGAATGAGAAAAAGTACTATTTCTAAAGTTATACTGTTAGGGCGCAACTGAGTAGTGTAATGTTGTTCCGGTTTTTGTTTTTGTGAACGTAGACAACGATACGTTGCCAATATACACTCTCGGGGCATAATAGAACTATATAATTAGGTTTCACTCTTTGTTCGGTTGAATGAGAAAAAGTACGGTTTCTAAAGTTATACCGTTAGGGCGCAACTGAGTAGTCTAATGTTGTTCCTGCTTTGGTTCTTGTGAACGTAGACAACGATACGTTGCCAATATACACTCTCGGGGCATAATAGAACAATATAATTGGGTTTTACTCTTTGTTCGTTGGAATGAGAAAAAGTACTGTTTCCAAAGTTATACTGTTAGGGCGCAACTGAGTAGTCATATGTTGTTCCGGTTTTGGTTCTTGTGAACGTAGACAACGATACGTTGCCAATATACACTCTCGGGGCATAATAGAACTATATAATTAGGTTTCACTCTTTGTTCGGTTGAATGTGAAAACTACGTTTCTAAAGTTATACTGTTAGGGCGCAACTGAGTAGTCTAATGTTGTTCCGGTTTTGGTTCTTGTGAACGTAGACAACGATACGTTGCCAATATAAACTCTCGGGGCATAATAGAACAATATAAATAGGTTTCACTCTTTGTTCGGTTGAATGAGAAAAAGTACTGTTTCTAAAGTTATACTGTTAGGGCGCAACTGAGTAGTCTAATGTTGTTCCGGTTTTGGTTCTTGTGAACGTAGACAACGATACGTTGCAAATATACACTCACGGGGCATAATAGAACTATATAATTAGGTTTCACTCTTTGTTCGGTTGAATGAGAAAAAGTACTGTTTCTAAAGTTATACTGTTAGGGCGCAACTGAGTAGTCTAATGTTGTTCCGGTTTTGGTTCTTGTGAACGTAGACAACGATACGTTGACAATATACACTCTCTGGGCATAATAGAACAATATAATTAGGTTTCACTCTTTGTTCGGTTGAATGAGAAAAAGTACTGTTTCTAAAGTTATACTGTTAGGGCGCAACTGAGTAGTCTTATGTTGTTCCGGTTTTGGTTCTTGTGAACGTAGACAACGATACGTTGCCAATATACACTCTCGGGGCATAATAGAACTATATAATTAGGTTTCACTCTTTGTTCGGTTGAATGAGAAAAGTAATCGTTTCTAAAGTTATTCGTTAGGGCGCAACTGAGTAGTCTAATGTTGTTCCGGTTTTGGTTCTTGTGAACGTAGACAACGATACGTTGCCAATATACACTCTCGGGCATAATAGAACAATATAATTGGGTTTTACTCTTTGTTCGGAATGAGAAAAGTACTGTTTCTAAAGTTATACTGTTAGGGCGCAACTGAGTAGTGTAATGTTGTTCCGGTTTTGGTTCTTGTGAACGTAGACAACGATACGTTGCCAATATACACTCTAGGGGCATAATAGAACAATATAATTGGGTTTTACTCTTTGTTCGGTGGAATGAGAAAAAGTACTGTTTCCAAAGTTATACTGTTAAGTAATCGAGTAGTCTTATGTTGTTCGGTTTTGGTTCTTGTGAACGTAGACAACGATACGTTACCATTATACACTCTCGGGCATAATAGAACTATATAATTAGGTTTCACTCTTTGTTCGGTTGAATGAGAAAAAGTAATCGTTTCTAAAGTTATACCGTTAGGCGCAACTAAGTAGTCTAATGTTGTTCCTGCTTTGGTTCTTGTGAACGTAGACCACGATACGTTGCCAATATACACTCTCGGGGCATAATAGAACAATATAATTGGGTTTTACTCTTTGTTCGGTGAAATGAGAAAAAGTACTGTTTCTAAAGTTATACTGTTAGGGCGCAACTTAGTAGTCTAATGTTGTTCCGGTTTTGGTTCTTGTGAACTTAGACAACGATACGTTGCCAATATACACTCTCGGGGCATAATAGAACTATATAATTAGGTTTCACTCTTTGTTCGGTTGAATGTTAAAAAGTACTGTTTCTAAAGTTATACTGTTAGGGCGCAACTGAGTAGTCTAATGTTGTTCCGGTTTTGGTTCTTGTGAACGTAGACAACGATACGTTGCCAATATACACTCCTGGGGCATAATAGAACAATATAATTGGGTTTTACTCTTTGTTCGGTGGAATGAGAAAAAGTTTCCAAAGGTACTCAGTTAGGGTGCAACTGAGTAGTGTAATGTTGTTCCGGTTTTTGTTCTTGTGGACGTAGACAACGATACGTAGCCAATATACACTCTCGGGGCATAATAGGACTATATAATTAGGTTTCACTCTTTGTTCGGTTGAATGAGAAAAAGTACTGTTTCTAAAGTTATACTGTTAGGGCGCAACTAAGTAGTCTAATGTTGTTCCGGTTTTGGTTCTTGTGAACGTAGACAACGATACGTTGCCAATATACACTCTCGGGGCATAATAGAGCAATATAATTGGGTTTCACTCTTTGTTCGGTTGAATGAGAAAAGTACTGTTTCCAAAGTTATACCGTTAGGCGCAACTGAGTAGTCTTATGTTGTTCCGGTTTTGGTTCTTGTGAACGTAGACAACGATACGTTACCATTATACACTCTCGGGGCATAATAGAACTATATAATTAGGTTTCACCCTTTGTTCGGTTGAATGAGAAAAAGTACTGTTTCTAAAGTTATACTGTTAGGGCGCAACTGAGTAGTCTTATGTTGTTCCGGTTTTGGTTCTTGTGAACGTAGACAACGATATGTTGCCAATATACACTCTCCGGGCATAATAGAACAATATAATTGGGTTTTACTCTTTGTTCGGTGAAATGAGAAAAAGTACTGTTTCGAAAGTTATACTGTTAGGGCGCAACTGAGTAGTCTAATGTTGTTCCGGTTTTGGTTCTTGTGAACGTAGACAACGATACGTTGCCAATATACACTCTCGGGGCATAATAGGACTATATAATTAGGTTTCACTCTTTGTTCGGTTGAATGTGAAAAAGTACTGTTTCTAAAGTTATACTGTTAGGGCGCAACTAAGTAGTCTAATGTTGTTCCGGTTTTGGTTCTTGTGAACGTAGACAACGATACGTTGCCAATATACACTCTCGGGGCATAATAGAACAATATAATTGGGTTTCACTCTTTGTTCGGTTGAATGAGAAAAAGTACTGTTTCTAAAGTTATACTGTTAGGGCGCAACTGAGTAGTCTAATGTTGTTCCGGTTTTGTTCTTGTGAACGTAGACAACGATACGTTGCCAATATACACTCTCGGGGCATAATAGAACAATATAATTGGGTTTCACTCTTTGTTCGGTTGAATGAGAAAAAGTACTGTTTCTGAAGTTATACTGTTAGGGCGCAACTGAGTAGTCTAATGTTGTTCCGGTTTTGGTTCTTGTGAACGTAGACAATGATACGTTGCCAATATACACTCTCGGGGCATAATAGAACAATATAATTGGGTTTTACTCTTTGTTCGGTGGAATGAGAAAAAGTACTGTTTCAAAAGTTATACTGTTAGGGCGCAACTGAGTAGTCTAATGTTGTTCCGGTTTTGGTTCTTGTGAACGTAGACAACGATACGTTGCCAATATACACTCTCGGGGCATAATAGAACAATATAATTGGGGTTTACTCTTTGTTCGGTGGAATGAGAAAAAGTACTGTTTCCAAAGTTATTCTGTTAGGGCGCAACTGAGTAGTGTAATGTTGTTCCGGTTTTTGTTCTTGTGAACGTAGACAACGATACGTTGCCAATATACACTCTCGGGGCATAATAGAACTATATAATTAGGTTTCACTCTTTGTTCGGTTGAATGAGAAAAAGTACTGTTTCTAAAGTTATTCTGTTAGGGCGCAACTGAGTAGTCTAATGTTGTTCCGGTTTTGGTTCTTGTGAACGTAGACAACGATACGTTGCCAATATACACTCTCGGGGCATAATAGAACAATATAATTGGGTTTTACTCTTTGTTCGGTGGAATGAGAAAAAGTACTGTTTCCAAAGTTATACTGTTAGGGCGCAACTGAGTAGTCTTATGTTGTTCCGGTTTTGGTTCTTGTGAACGTAGACAACGATACGTTGCCAATATACACTCTCGGGGCAAAATAGAACTATATAATTAGGTTTCACTCTTTGTTCGGTTGAATGAGAAAAAGTACTGTTTCTAAAGTTATTTTGTTAGGGCGCAACTGAGTAGTCTAATGTTGTTCCGGTTTTGGTTCTTGTGAACGTAGACAACGATACGTTGCCAATATACACTCTCGGGGCATAATAGAACAATATAATTGGGTTTTACTCTTTGTTCGGTGGAATGAGAAAAATCGTTTCCAAAGGTATTCTCGTTAGGGTGCAACCGAGTAGTGTAATGTTGTTCCTGGTTTTGTTCTTGTGAACGTAGACAACGATACGTAGCCAATATACACTCTCGGGGCATAATAGAACAATATAATTGGGTTTCACTCTTTGTTCGGTTGAATGAGAAAAAGTACTGTTTCTAAAGTTATACTGTTAGGGCGCAAATAAGTAGTCTAATGTTGTTCCGGTTTTGGTTCTTGTGAACGTAGACAACGATACGTTGCCAATATACACTCTCGGGGCATAATAGAACAATATAATTGGGTTTTACTCTTTGTTCGGTGGAATGAGAAAAATCTTGTTTCCAAATTTATATTGTTAGGGCGCAATTGAGTAGTCTTATGTTGTTCCGGTTTTGGTTCTTGTGAACGTAGACAACGATACGTTACCATTATACACTCTCGGGGCATAATAGAACTATATAATTAGGTTTCACTCTTTGTTCGGTTGAATGAGAAAAAGTACTGTTTCTAAAGTTATCTTTGTTAGGGCAACTGAGTAGTCTAATGTTGTTCCGGTTTTGGTTCTTGTGAACGTAGACAACGATATGTTGCCAATATACACTCTCGGGGCATAATAGAACAATATAATTGGGTTTTACTCTTTGTTCGGTGAAATGAGAAAAAGTACTGTTTCTAAAGTTATACTGTTAGGGCGCAACTGAGTAGTCTAATGTTGTTCCGGTTTTGGTTCTTGTGAACTTAGACAACGATACGTTGCCAATATACACTCTCGGGGCATAATAGAACTATATAATTAGGTTTTACTCTTTGTTCGGTTGAATGAGAAAAAGTACTGTTTCTAAAGTTATACTGTTAGGGCGCAACTGAGTAGTCTAATGTTGTTCCGGTTTTGGTTCTTGTGAACGTAGACAACGATACGTTGCCAATATACACTCTCGGGGCATAATAGAACAATATAATTGGGTTTTACTCTTTGTTCGGTGGAATGAGAAAAATCTTGTTTCCAAAGGTATTCGTTAGGGTGCAACCGAGTAGTGTAATGTTGTTCCAGTTTTTGTTCTTGTGGACGTAGACAACGATACGTTGCCAATATACACTCTCGGGGCATAATAGAACTATATAATTAGGTTTCACTCTTTGTTCGGTTGAATGAGAAAAAGTACTGTTTCTAAAGTTATACTGTTAGGGCCCAAATAAGTAGTCTAATGTTGTTCCGGTTTTGGTTCTTGTGAACGTAGACAACGATACGTTGCCAATATACACTCCCGGGGCATAATAGAACAATATAATTGGGTTTTACTCTTTGTTCGGTGGAATGAGAAAAAGTACTGTTTCCAAAGTTATACTGTTAGGGCGCAACTGAGTAGTCTTATGTTGTTCCGGTTTTGGTTCTTGTGAACGTAGACAACGATACGTTACCATTATACACTCTCGGGGCATAATAGAACTATATAATTAGGTTTCACTCTTTGTTCGGTTGAATGAGAAAAAGTACTGTTTCTAAAGTTATACTGTTAGGGCGCAACTAAGTAGTCTAATGTTGTTCCGGTTTTGGTTCTTGTGAACGTAGACAACGATATGTTGCCAATATACACTCTCGGGGCATAATAGAACAATATAATTGGGTTTTACTCTTTGTTCGGTGGAATGAGAAAAATCTTGTTTCGAAAGTTATACGTTAGGCGCAATGAGTAGTCTAATGTTGTTCGGTTTTGGTTCTTGTGAACTTAGACAACGATACGTTGCCAATATACACTCTCGGGGCATAATAGAACTATATAATTAGGTTTCACTCTTTGTTCGGTTGAATGTGAAAAAAATCTTGTTTCTAAAGTTATACGTTAGGCGCAAGAGTAGTCTAATGTTGTTCGGTTTTGGTTCTTGTGAACTTAGACAACGATACGTTGCCAATATACACTCTCGGGGCATAATAGAACAATATAATTAGGTTTCACTCTTTGTTCGGTTGAATGAGAAAAAGTACTGTTTCTAAAGTTATACTGTTAGGGCGCAACTGAGTAGTCTAATGTTGTTCCGGTTTTGTTTCTTGTGAACGTAGACAACGATACGTTGCCAATATACACTCTCGGGGCATAATAGAACTATATAATTAGGTTTCACTCTTTGTTCGGTTGAATGAGAAAAAGTACTGTTTCTAAAGTTATACTGTTAGGGCGCAACTGAGTAGTCTAATGTTGTTCCGGTTTTGGTTCTTGTGAACGTAGACAACGATACGTTGCCAATATACACTCTCGGGGCATAATAGAACAATATAATTGGGTTTTACTCTTTGTTCGGTGGAATGAGAAAAAGTACTGTTTCCAAAGTTATACTGTTAGGGCGCAACTGAGTAGTCATATGTTGTTCCGGTTTTGGTTCTTGTGAACGTAGACAACTATACGTTGCCAATATACACTCTCGGGGCAAAATAGAACTATATAATTAGGTTTCACTCTTTGTTCGGTTGAATGAGAAAAAGTACTGTTTCTAAAGTTATACTGTTAGGGCGCAACTGAGTAGTCTAATGTTGTTCCGGTTTTGGTTCTTGTGAACGTAGACAACGATACGTTGCCAATATAAACTCTCGGGGCATAATAGAACAATATAAATAGGTTTCACTCTTTGTTCGGTTGAATGAGAAAAAGTACTGTTTCTAAAGTTATACTGTTAGGGCGCAAATGAGTAGTCTAATGTTGTTCCGGTTTTGGTTCTTGTGAACGTAGACAACGATACGTTGCAAATATACACTCTCGGGGCATAATAGAACTATATAATTAGGTTTCACTCTTTGTTCGGTTGAATGAGAAAAAGTACTGTTTCTAAAGTTATACTGTTAGGGCGCAAATGAGTAGTCTAATGTTGTTCCGGTTTTGGTTCTTGTGAACGTAGACAAAGATACGTTGCCAATATACACTCTCGGGGCAAAATAGAACGATATAATTAGGTTTCACTCTTTGTTCGGTTGAATGAGAAAAAGTACTGTTTCTAAAGTTATACTGTTAGGGCGCAACTGAGTAGTCTAATGTTGTTCCGGTTTTGGTTCTTGTGAACGTAGACAACGATACGTTGCCAATATACACTCTCGGGGCAAAATAGAACTATATAATTAGGTTTCACTCTTTGTTCGGTTGAATGAGAAAAAGTACTGTTTCTAAAGTTATTCTGTTAGGGCGCAACTGAGTAGTCTAATGTTGTTCGGTTTTGGTTCTTGTGAACGTAGACAACGATACGTTGCCAATATACACTCTCGGGGCATAATAGAACTATATAATTAGGTTTTACTCTTTGTTCGGTGGAATGAGAAAAATCTTGTTTCCAAAGGTATTCGTTAGGGTGCAAGGAGTAGTGTAATGTTGTTCGGTTTGGTTCTTGTGAACGTAGACAACGATACGTTGCCAATATACACTCTCGGGGCATAATAGAACAATATAATTGGGTTTTACTCTTTGTTCGGTGGAATGAGAAAAAGTACTGTTTCCAAAGTTATACTGTTAGGGCGCAACTGAGTAGTCTTATGTTGTTCCGGTTTTGGTTCTTGTGAACGTAGACAACGATACGTTACCATTATACACTCTCGGGGCATAATAGAACTATATAATTAGGTTTCACTCTTTGTTCGGTTGAATGAGAAAAAGTACTGTTTCTAAAGTTATATTGTTAGGGCGCAACTGAGTAGTCTAATGTTGTTCCGGTTTTGGTTCTTGTGAACGTAGACAACGATATGTTGCCAATATACACTCTCGGGGCATAATAGAACAATATAATTGGGTTTTACTCTTTGTTCGGTGAAATGAGAAAAAGTACTGTTTCGAAAGTTATACTGTTAGGGCGCAACTGAGTAGTCTAATGTTGTTCCGGTTTTGGTTCTTGTGAACGTAGACAACGATACGTTGCCAATATACACTCTCGGGGCATAATAGAACTATATAATTAGGTTTCACTCTTTGTTCGGTTGAATGTTAAAAAATCTTGTTTCTAAAGTTATACCTGTTAGTATAACGAGTAGTCTAATGTTGTTCGGTTTTGGTTCTTGTGAACGTAGACAACGATACGTTGCCAATATACACTCTCGGGGCATAATAGAACAATATAATTGGGTTTTACTCTTTGTTCGGTGGAATGAGAAAAAGTACTCATTCCAAAGTTATACTGTTAGGGCGTAACTGAGTAGTGTAATGTTGTTCCGGTTTTGGTTCTTGTGGACGTAGACAACGATACGTTGCCAATATACACTCTCGGGGCATAATAGAACTATATAATTAGGTTTCACTCTTTGTTCGGTTGAATGAGAAAAATCTTGTTTCTAAAGTTATACTGTTAGGGCGCAAATAAGTAGTCTAATGTTGTTCCGGTTTTGGTTCTTGTGAACGTAGACAACGATACGTTGCCAATATACACTCCCGGGGCATAATAGAACAATATAATTGGGTTTTACTCTTTGTTCGGTGGAATGAGAAAAAGTACTGTTTCCAAAGTTATATTGTTAGGCGCAAGCGAGTAGTCTTATGTTGTTCCGGTTTTGGTTCTTGTGAACGTAGACAACGATACGTTGCCAATATACACTCTCGGGGCATAATAGAACTATATAATTAGGTTTCACTCTTTGTTCGGTTGAATGAGAAAAATCTTGTTTCTAAAGTTATCTTTGTTAGGGCGCAACTGAGTAGTCTAATGTTGTTCCGGTTTTGGTTCTTGTGAACGTAGACAACGATATGTTGCCAATATACACTCTCGGGGCATAATAGAACAATATAATTGGGTTTTACTCTTTGTTCGGTGAAATGAGAAAAATCTTGTTTCGAAAGTTATCTTTGTTAGGCGCAATGAGTAGTCTAATGTTGTTCGGTTTTGGTTCTTGTGAACTTAGACAACGATACGTTGCCAATATACACTCTCGGGGCATAATAGAACTATATAATTAGGTTTCACTCTTTGTTCGGTTGAATGTGAAAAATCTTGTTTCTAAAGTTATACTTTGTTAGGCGCAACTGAGTAGTCTAATGTTGTTCCGGTTTTGGTTCTTGTGAACTTAGACAACGATACGTTGCCAATATACACTCTCGGGGCATAATAGAACAATATAAATAGGTTTCACTCTTTGTTCGGTTGAATGAGAAAAAGTACTATTTCTAAAGTTATACTGTTAGCGCAACTGAGTAGTCTTATGTTGTTCCGGTTTTGGTTTTTGTGAACGTAGACAACGATACGTTGCCAATATACACTCTCGGGGCATAATAGAACTATATAATTAGGTTTCACTCTTTGTTCGGTTGAATGAGAAAAAGTACTGTTTCTAAAGTTATACTGTTAGGGCGCAAATGAGTAGTCTAATGTTGTTCCGGTTTTGGTTCTTGTGAACGTAGACAACGATACGTTGCCAATATACACTCTCGGGGCATAATAGAACAATATAATTGGGTTTTACTCTTTGTTCGTTTGAATGAGAAAAATCTTTGTTTCCAAAGTTATATCTTGTTAGCGCAAACTGAGTAGTCTTATGTTGTTCCGGTTTTGGTTCTTGTGAACGTAGACAACTATACGTTGCCAATATACACTCTCGGGGCAAAATAGAACTATATAATTAGGTTTCACTCTTTGTTCGGTTGAATGTGAAAAAGTACTGTTTCTAAAGTTATACTGTTAGGGCGCAACTGAGTAGTCTAATGTTGTTCCGGTTTTGGTTCTTGTGAACTTAGACAACTATACGTTGCCAATATACACTCTCAGGGCATAATAGAACAATATAAATAGGTTTCACTCTTTGTTCGGTTGAATGAGAAAAAGTACTATTTCTAAAGTTATACTGTTAGGGCGCAACTGAGTAGTGTAATGTTGTTCCGGTTTTTGTTCTTGTGAACGTAGACAACGATACGTTGCAAATATACACTCTCGGGGCATAATAGAACTATATAATTAGGTTTCACTCTTTGTTCGGTTGAATGAGAAAAAGTACTGTTTCTAAAGTTATACTGTTAGGGCGCAAATGAGTAGTCTAATGTTGTTCCGGTTTTGGTTCTTGTGAACGTAGACAACGATACGTTGCCAATATACACTCTCGGGGCAAAATAGAACTATATAATTAGGTTTCACTCTTTGTTCGGTTGAATGAGAAAAAGTACTGTTTCTAAAGTTATACTGTTAGGGCGCAACTGAGTAGTCTAATGTTGTTCCGGTTTTGGTTCTTGTGAACGTAGACAACGATACGTTGCCAATATACACTCTCGGGGCAAAATAGAACTATATAATAATTAGGTTTCACTCTTTGTTCGGTTGAATGAGAAAAAGTACTGTTTCTAAAGTTATTCTGTTAGGGCGCAACTGAGTAGTCTAATGTTGTTCCGGTTTTGGTTCTTGTGAACGTAGACAACGATACGTTGCCAATATACACTCTCGGGGCATAATAGAACAATATAATTGGGTTTTACTCTTTGTTCGGTGGAATGAGAAAAAGTACTGTTTCCAAAGGTATTCTGTTAGGGTGCAACTGAGTAGTGTAATGTTGTTCCGGTTTTTGTTCTTGTGGACGTAGACAACGATACGTAGCCAATATACACTCTCGGGGCATAATAGGACTATATAATTAGGTTTCACTCTTTGTTCGGTTGAATGAGAAAAAGTACTGTTTCTAAAGTTATACTGTTAGGGCGCAAATAAGTAGTCTAATGTTGTTCCGGTTTTGGTTCTTGTGAACGTAGACAACGATACGTTGCCAATATACACTCCCGGGGCATAATAGAACAATATAATTGGGTTTTACTCTTTGTTCGGTGGAATGAGAAAAAGTACTGTTTCCAAAGTTATACTGTTAGGGCGCAACTGAGTAGTCTTATGTTGTTCCGGTTTTGGTTCTTGTGAACGTAGACAACGATACGTTACCATTATACACTCTCGGGGCATAATAGAACAATATAATTGGGTTTTACTCTTTGTTCGGTGGAATGAGAAAAAGTACTGTTTCTAAAGTTATACTGTTAGGGCGCAACTGAGTAGTCTAATGTTGTTCCAGTTTTGGTTCTTGTGAACGTAGACAACGATACGTTGCCAATATACACTCTCGGGGCATAATAGAACAATATAATTGGGTTTTACTCTTTGTTCGGTGGAATGAGAAAAATCTTGTTTCGAAAGTTATCTTTGTTAGGGCGCAACTGAGTAGTCTAATGTTGTTCCGGTTTTGGTTCTTGTGAACTTAGACAACGATACGTTGCCAATATACACTCTCGGGGCATAATAGAACTATATAATTAGGTTTCACTCTTTGTTCGGTTGAATGTTAAAAAGTAATCTTGTTTCTAAAGTTATACCGTTAGTGGCGCAACCGAGTAGTCTAATGTTGTTCCGGTTTTGGTTCTTGTGAACGTAGACAACGATACGTTGCCAATATACACTCTCGGGGCATAATAGAACAATATAATTGGGTTTTACTCTTTGTTCGGTGGAATGAGAAAAATCTTGTTTCCAAAGGTATTGTTAGGGTGCAACTGAGTAGTCTAATGTTGTTCCGGTTTTGGTTCTTGTGAACGTAGACAACGATACGTAGCCAATATACACTCTCGGGGCATAATAGGACTATATAATTAGGTTTCACTCTTTGTTCGGTTGAATGAGAAAAAGTACTGTTTCTAAAGTTATACTGTTAGGGCGCAACTGAGTAGTCTAATGTTGTTCCGGTTTTGGTTCTTGTGAACGTAGACCACGATATGTTGCCAATATACACTCTCGGGGCATAATAGAACAATATAATTGGGTTTTACTCTTTGTTCGGTGAAATGAGAAAAATCTTGTTTCGAAAGTTATCTTTGTTAGGCGCAACTTAGTAGTCTAATGTTGTTCGGTTTTGGTTCTTGTGAACTTAGACAACGATACGTTGCCAATATACACTCTCGGGGCATAATAGAACTATATAATTAGGTTTCACTCTTTGTTCGGTTGAATGTTAAAAAGTACTGTTTCTAAAGTTATACTGTTAGGGCGCAACTGAGTAGTCTAATGTTGTTCCGGTTTTGGTTCTTGTGAACGTAGACAACGATACGTTGCCAATATACACTCTCGGGGCATAATAGAACAATATAATTGGGTTTTACTCTTTGTTCGGTGGAATGAGAAAAATCTTGTTTCCCAAGGTATTACGTTAGGGCGCAACTGAGTAGTCTAATGTTGTTCCGGTTTTGGTTCTTGTGAACTTAGACAACGATACGTTGCCAATATACACTCTCGGGGCATAATAGGACTATATAATTAGGTTTCACTCTTTGTTAGGTTGAATGAGAAAAAATCTTGTTTCTAAAGTTATCTTGTTAGGCGCAAATAAGTAGTCTAATGTTGTTCGGTTTTGGTTCTTGTGAACGTAGACAACGATACGTTGCCAATATACACTCTGGGGCATAATAGAACAATATAATTGGGTTTTACTCTTTGTTCGGTGGAATGAGAAAAATCTTTCCAAAGTTATCTTGTTAGGGCGCAAGAGTAGTCTTATGTTGTTCGGTTTTGGTTCTTGTGAACGTAGACAACGATACGTTACCATTATACACTCTCGGGCATAATAGAACTATATAATTAGGTTTCACTCTTTGTTCGGTTGAATGAGAAAAATCTTGTTTCTAAAGTTATACGTTAGAGGCGCAACTAAGTAGTCTAATGTTGTTCGGTTTTGGTTCTTGTGAACGTAGACAACGATACGTTGCCAATATACACTCTCGGGGCATAATAGAACAATATAATTGGGTTTTACTCTTTGTTCGGTGAAATGAGAAAAAGTACTGTTTCTAAAGTTATATTGTTAGGGCGCAACTGAGTAGTCTAATGTTGTTCCGGTTTTGGTTCTTGTGAACTTAGACAACGATACGTTGCCAATATACACTCTCGGGGCATAATAGAACTATATAATTAGGTTTCACTCTTTGTTCGGTTGAATGTGAAAAATCTTGTTTCTAAAGTTATCTTGTTAGGACGCAACCGAGTAGTCTAATGTTGTTCGGTTTTGGTTCTTGTGAACTTAGACAACGATACGTTGCCAATATACACTCTCCGGCATAATAGAACAATATAAATAGGTTTCACTCTTTGTTCGGTTGAATGAGAAAAAGTACTATTTCTAAAGTTATCTTTGTTAGGCGCAAGAGTAGTGTAATGTTGTTCGGTTTTGTTCTTGTGAACGTAGACAACGATACGTTGCCAATATACACTCTCGGGGCATAATAGAACTATATAATTAGGTTTCACTCTTTGTTCGGTTGAATGAGAAAAAGTACTGTTTCTAAAGTTATACTGTTAGGGCGCAAATGAGTAGTCTAATGTTGTTCCGGTTTTGGTACTTGTGAACGTAGACAACGATACGTTGCCAATATACACTCTCGGGGCATAATAGAACAATATAATTGGGTTTTACTCTTTGTTCGGTGGAATGAGAAAAAGTACTGTTTCCAAAGTTATACTGTTAGGGCGCAACTGAGAAGTCTTATGTTGTTCCGGTTTTGGTTCTTGTGAACGTAGACAACTATACGTTGCCAATATACACTCTCGGGGCAAAATAGAACTATATAATTAGGTTTCACTCTTTGTTCGGTTGAATGTGAAAAACTCTTGTTTCTAAAGTTATACTGTTAGGGCGCAACTGAGTAGTCTAATGTTGTTCCGGTTTTGGTTCTTGTGAACGTAGACAACGATACGTTGCCAATATAAACTCTCAGGGTATAATAGAACAATATAAATAGGTTTCACTCTTTGTTCGGTTGAATGAGAAAAAGTACTATTTCTAAAGTTATACTGTTAGGGCGCAACTGAGTAGTGTAATGTTGTTCCGGTTTTTGTTCTTGTGAACGTAGACAACGATACGTTGCCAATATACACTCTCGGGGCATAATAGAACTATATAATTAGGTTTCACTCTTTGTTCGGTTGAATGAGAAAAAGTACTGTTTCTAAAGTTATACTGTTAGGGCGCAACTGAGTAGTCTAATGTTGTTCCGGTTTTGGTTCTTGTGAACGTAGACAACGATACGTTGCCAATATACACTCTCGGGGCAAAATAGAACTATATAATTAGGTTTCACTCTTTGTTCGGTTGAATGAGAAAAAGTACTGTTTCTAAAGTTATACTGTTATGGCGCAACTGAGTAGTCTAATGTTGTTCCGGTTTTGGTTCTTGTGAACGTAGATAACGATACGTTGCCAATATACACTCTCGGGGCAAAATAGAACAATATAATTAGGTTTTACTCTTTGTTCGGTGGAATGAGAAAAAGTACTGTTTCTAAAGTTATACTGTTAGGGCGCAACTGAGTAGTGTATTGTTGTTCCGGTTTTGGTTCTTGTGAACGTAGACAACGATACGTTGCCAATATACACTCTCGGGGCATAATAGAACTATATAATTAGGTTTCACTCTTTGTTCGGTTGAATGAGAAAAATCTTGTTTCTAAAGTTATCGTTAGGGCGCAACTGAGTAGTCTAATGTTGTTCCGGTTTTGGTTCTTGTGAACGTAGACAACGATACGTTGCGATTATACACTCTCGGGGCATAATAGAACAATATAAGTAGGTTTCACTCTTTGTTCGGTTGAATGAGAAAAAGTACTGTTTCTAAAGTTATACTGTTAGGCGCAACTGAGTAGTCTTATGTTGTTCCGGTTTTGGTTCTTGTGAACGTAGACAACGATACGTTGCCAATATACACTCTCGGGGCAAAATAGAACTATATAATTAGGTTTCACTCTTTGTTCGGTTGAATGAGAAAAATCTTGTTTCTAAAGTTATATCTTGTTAGGCGCAAAGTAGTCTAATGTTGTTCCGGTTTTGGTTCTTGTGAACGTAGACAACGATACGTTGCCAATATACACTCTCGAGGCATAATAGAACAATATAATTGGGTTTTACTCTTTGTTCGGTGGAATGAGAAAAAGTACTGTTTCCAAAGTTGTACTGTTAGGGCGCAACTGAGTAGTCTAATGTTGTTCCGGCTTTGGTTCTTGTGAACGTAGACAACGATACGTTGCCAATATACACTCTCGGGGCATAATAGAACTATAAAATTAGGTTTCACTCTTTGTTCGGTTGAATGAGAAAAAGTACTGTTTCTAAAGTTATACTGTTAGGGCGCAACTGAGTAGTCTAATGTTGTTCCGGTTTTGGTTCTTGTGAACGTAGACAACGATACGTTGCCAATATTCACTCTCGGGGCGTAATAGAACAATATAATTGGGTTTTACTCTTTGTTCGGTGGAATGAGAAAAAGTACTGTTTCCAAAGGTATTCTGTTAGGGCGCAACTGAGTAGTGTAATGTTGTTCCGGTTTTTGTTCTTGTGGACGTAGACAACGATACGTAGCCAATATACACTCTCGGGGCATAATAGAACTATATAATTAGGTTTTACTCTTTGTTCGGTTGAATGAGAAAAAAATCTTGTTTCTAAAGTTATCTTTGTTAGGCGCAAATGAGTAGTCTAATGTTGTTCCGGTTTTGGTTCTTGTGAACGTAGACAACGATACGTTGCCAATATACACTCCCGGGGCCTAATAGAACAATATAATTGGGTTTTACTCTTTGTTCGGTGGAATGAGAAAAATCTTGTTTCCAAAGTTATCTTTGTTAGGGCGCAAGCGAGTAGTCTTATGTTGTTCGGTTTGGTTCTTGTGAACGTAGACAACGATACGTTGCCAATATACACTCTCGGGGCATAATAGAACTATATAATTAGGTTTCACTCTTTGTTCGGTTGAATGAGAAAAAGTACTGTTTCTAAAGTTATACTGTTAGGGCGCAAATGAGTAGTCTAATGTTGTTCCGGTTTTGGTTCTTGTGAACGTAGACAACGATACGTTGCCAATATACACTCTAGGGGCATAATAGAACAATATAATTGGGTTTTCCTCTTTGTTCGGTTGAATGAGAAAAAGTACTGTTTCTAAAGTTATACTGTTAGGGCGCAACTGAGTAGTCTAATGTTGTTCCGGTTTTGGTTCTTGTGAACTTAGACAACGATACGTTGCCAATATACACTCTCGGGGCATAATAGAACTATATAATTAGGTTTCACTCTTTGTTCGGTTGAATGTTAAAAAGTACTGTTTCTAAAGTTATACTGTTAGGGCGCAACTGAGTAGTCTAATGTTGTTCCGGTTTTGGTTCTTGTGAACGTAGACAACGATACGTTGCCAATATACACTCTCGGGGCATAATAGAACAATATAATTGGGTTTTACTCTTTGTTCGGTGGAATGAGAAAAAGTACTGTTTCCAAAGGTATTCTGTTAGGGTGCAACTGAGTAGTGTAATGTTGTTCCGGTTTTGGTTCTTGTGAACGTAGACAACGATACGTTGCCAATATACACTCTCGGGGCATAATAGGACTATATAATTAGGTTTCACTCTTTGTTCGGTTGAATGAGAAAAAGTACTGTTTCTAAAGTTATACTGTTAGGGCGCAAATAAGTAGTCTAATGTTGTTCCGGTTTTGGTTCTTGTGAACGTAGACAACGATATGTTGCCAATATACACTCTCGGGGCATAATAGAACAATATAATTGGGTTTTACTCTTTGTTCGGTGAAATGAGAAAAAGTACTGTTTCTAAAGTTATACTGTTAGGGCGCAACTGAGTAGTCTAATGTTGTTCCGGTTTTGGTTCTTGTGAACTTAGACAACGATACGTTGCCAATATACACTCTCGGGGCATAATAGAACTATATAATTAGGTTTCACTCTTTGTTCGGTTGAATGTTAAAAAATCTTGTTTCTAAAGTTATCTTTGTTAGGCGCAACCGAGTAGTCTAATGTTGTTCCGGTTTTGGTTCTTGTGAACGTAGACAACGATACGTTGCCAATATACACTCTCGGGGCATAATAGAACAATATAATTGGGTTTTACTCTTTGTTCGGTGGAATGAGAAAAATCTTGTTTCCAAAGGTATTCGTTAGGGTGCAATGAGTAGTGTAATGTTGTTCCGGTTTTTGTTCTTGTGGACGTAGACAACGATACGTAGCCAATATACACTCTCGGGGCATAATAGGACTATATAATTAGGTTTCACTCTTTGTTCGGTTGAATGAGAAAAAGTATTGTTTCTAAAGTTATACTGTTAGGGCGCAAATAAGTAGTCTAATGTTGTTCCGGTTTTGGTTCTTGTGAACGTAGACAACGATACGTTGCCAATATACACTCTCGGGGCATAATAGAACAATATAATTGGGTTTTACTCTTTGTTCGGTGGAATGAGAAAAATCTTGTTTCCAAAGTTATCTTTGTTAGGCGCAATCGAGTAGTCTTATGTTGTTCCGGTTTTGGTTCTTGTGAACGTAGACAACGATACGTTACCATTATACACTCTCGGGGCATAATAGAACTATATAATTAGGTTTCACTCTTTGTTCGGTTGAATGAGAAAAATCTTGTTTCTAAAGTTATCTTTGTTAGGCGCAACTGAGTAGTCTAATGTTGTTCCGGTTTTGGTTCTTGTGAACGTAGACCACGATATGTTGCCAATATACACTCTCGGGGCATAATAGAACAATATAATTGGGTTTTACTCTTTGTTCGGTGAAATGAGAAAAATCTTGTTTCTAAAGTTATCTTTGTTAGGGCGCAATGAGTAGTCTAATGTTGTTCGGTTTTGGTTCTTGTGAACTTAGACAACGATACGTTGCCAATATACACTCTCGGGGCATAATAGAACTATATAATTAGGTTTCACTCTTTATTCGGTTGAATGAGAAAAATCTTGTTTCTAAAGTTATCTTTGTTAGGCGCAACCGAGTAGTCTAATGTTGTTCGGTTTTGGTTCTTGTGAACTTAGACAACGATACGTTGCCAATATACACTCTCGGGCATAATAGAACAATATAAATAGGTTTCACTCTTTGTTCGGTTGAATGAGAAAAAGTACTATTTCTAAAGTTATCTTTGTTAGGCGCAATGAGTAGTGTAATGTTGTTCGGTTTGGTTTTTGTGAACGTAGACAACGATACGTTGCCAATATACACTCTCGGGGCATAATAGAACTATATAATTAGGTTTCACTCTTTGTTCGGTTGAATGAGAAAAAGTACGGTTTCTAAAGTTATTCTGTTAGGGCGCAACTGAGTAGTCTAATGTTGTTCCGGTTTTGGTTCTTGTGAACGTAGACAACGATACGTTGCCAATATACACTCTCGGGGCATAATAGAACAATATAATTGGGTTTTACTCTTTGTTCGGTGGAATGAGAAAAAGTACTGTTTCTAAAGTTATACTGTTAGGGCGCAACTGAGTAGTCTAATGTTGTTCCGGTTTTGGTTCTTGTGAACGTAGACAATTATACGTTGCCAATATACACTCTCGGGGCATAATAGAACAATATAATTGGGTTTTACTCTTTGTTCGGTGGAATGAGAAAAAGTACTGTTTCCAAAGTTATACTGTTAGTGCGCAACTGAGTAGTCTAATGTTGTTCCGGTTTTGGTTCTTGTGAACGTAGACAACGATACGTTGCCAATATAAACTCTCGGGGCGTAATAGAACAATATAAATAGGTTTCACTCTTTGTTCGGTTGAATGAGAAAAAGTACTGTTTCTAAAGTTATCTTGTTAGGCGCAAGCTGAGTAGTGTAATGTTGTTCGGTTTTGTTCTTGTGAACGTAGACAACGATACGTTGCCAATATACACTCTCGGGGCATAATAGAACTATATAATTAGGTTTCACTCTTTGTTCGGTTGAATGAGAAAAAGTACTGTTTCTAAAGTTATACTGTTAGGGCGCAAATGAGTAGTCTAATGTTGTTCCGGTTTTGGTTCTTGTGAACGTAGACAACGATACGTTGCCAATATACACTCTCGGGGCATAATAGAACAATATAATTAGGTTTTACTCTTTGTTCGGTTGAATGAGAAAAAGTACTGTTTCTAAAGTTATACTGTTAGGGCGCAACTGAGTAGTCTAATGTTGTTCCGGTTTTCGTTCTTGTGAACGTAGACAACGATACGTTACCAATATACACTCTCGGGGCATAATAGAACTATATAATTAGGTTTCACTCTTTGTTCGGTTGAATGAGAAAAAGTACTGTTTCTAAAGTTATACTGTTAGGGCGCAAATGAGTAGTCTAATGTTGTTCCGGTTTTGGTTCTTGTGAACGTAGACAACGATACGTTGCCAATATACACTCTCGGGGCATAATAGAACAATATAATTGGGTTTTACTCTTTGTTCGGTGAAATGAGAAAAAGTACTGTTTCGAAAGTTATACTGTTAGGGCGCAACTGAGTAGTCTAATGTTGTTCCGGTTTTGGTTCTTGTGAACGTAGACAACGATACGTTGCCAATATACACTCTCGGGGCATAATAGAACTATATAATTAGGTTTCACTCTTTGTTCGGTTGAATGTTAAAAATCTTGTTTCTAAAGTTATCTTGTTAGGGCGCAAGCGAGTAGTCTAATGTTGTTCGGTTTTGGTTCTTGTGAACGTAGACAACGATACGTTGCCAATATACACTCTCGGGGCATAATAGAACAATATAATTGGGTTTTACTCTTTGTTCGGTTGAATGAGAAAAAGTACTGTTTCCAAAGTTATACTGTTAGGGCGCAACTGAGTAGTCTAATGTTGTTCCGGTTTTGGTTCTTGTGAACGTAGACAACGGTACGTTGCCAATATACACTCTCGGGGCATAATAGGACTATATAATTAGGTTTCACTCTTTGTTCGGTTGAATGAGAAAAAGTACTGTTTCTAAAGTTATACTGTTAGGGCGCAACTGAGTAGTCTAATGTTGTTCCGGTTTTGGTTCTTGTGAACGTAGACAACGATATGTTGCCAATATACACTCTCGGGGCATAATAGAACAATATAATTGGGTTTTACTCTTTGTTCGGTGAAATGAGAAAAAGTACTGTTTCTAAAGTTATACTGTTAGGGCGCAACTGAGTAGTCTAATGTTGTTCCGGTTTTGGTTCTTGTGAACTTAGACAACGATACGTTGCCAATATACACTCTCGGGGCATAATAGAACTATATAATTAGGTTTCACTCTTTGTTCGGTTGAATGTTAAAAATCTTGTTTCGAAAGTTATACTGTTAGGGCGCAACTGAGTAGTCTAATGTTGTTCCGGTTTTGGTTCTTGTGAACGTAGACAACGATATGTTGCCAATATACACTCTCGGGGCATAATAGAACAATATAATTGGGTTTTACTCTTTGTTCGGTGAAATGAGAAAAAGTACTGTTTCGAAAGTTATACTGTTAGGGCGCAACTGAGTAGTCTAATGTTGTTCCGGTTTTGGTTCTTGTGAACTTAGACAACGATACGTTGCCAATATACACTCTCGGGGCATAATAGAACTATATAATTAGGTTTCACTCTTTGTTCGGTTGAATGAGAAAAAGTACTGTTTCTAAAGTTATACTGTTAGGGCGCAACTGAGTAGTCTAATGTTGTTCCGGTTTTGGTTCTTGTGAACGTAGACAAAGATACGTTGCCAATATACACTCTCGGGGCATAATAGAACTATATAATTAGGTTTCACTCTTTGTTCGGTTGAATGAGAAAAAGTACTGTTTCTAAAGTTATACTGTTAGGGCGCAACTGAGTAGTCTTATGTTGTTCCGGTTTTGGTTCTTGTGAACGTAGACAACGATACGTTGCCAATATACACTCTCGGGGCAAAATAGAACTATATAATTAGGTTTCACTCTTTGTTCGGTTGAATGAGAAAAATCTTGTTTCCAAAGTTATCTTTGTTAGGGCGCAACTGAGTAGTCTAATGTTGTTCCGGTTTTGGTTCTTGTGAACGTGGACAACGATACGTTGCCAATATACACTCTCTGGGCAAAATAGAACTATATAATTAGGTTTCACTCTTTGTTCGGTGAAATGAGAAAAATCTTGTTTCGAAAGTTATCTTTGTTAGGGCGCAACTGAGTAGTCTAATGTTGTTCCGGTTTTGGTTCTTGTGAACGTAGACAACGATACGTTGCCAATATACACTCTCGGGGCATAATAGAACTATATAATTAGGTTTCACTCTTTGTTCGGGTGAATGAGAAAAAGTACTGGTTCTAAAGTTATACTGTTAGGGCGCAACTGAGTAGTCTAATGTTGTTCCGGTTTTGGTTCTTGTGAACGTAGACAACGATACGTTGCCAATATACACTCTCGGGGCAAAATAGAACTATATAATTAGGTTTCACTCTTTGTTCGGTTGAATGTGAAAACGTACTGTTTCTAAAGTTATACTGTTAGGGCGCAACTGAGTAGTCTAATGTTGTTCCGGTTTTGGTTCTTGTGAACGTAGACAATGATACGTTGCCAATATACACTCTCGAGGCATAATAGAACAATATAATTGGGTTTTACTCTTTGTTCGGTGGAATGAGAAAAATCTTGTTTCCAAAGTTGTCTTGTTAGGCGCAAGAGTAGTCTTATGTTGTTCGGCTTTGGTTCTTGTGAACGTAGACAACGATACGTTGCCAATATACACTCTCGGGGCAAAATAGAACTATAAAATTAGGTTTCACTCTTTGTTCGGTTGAATGAGAAAAATCTTGTTTCTAAAGTTATCTTGTTAGGCGCAATGAGTAGTCTAATGTTGTTCGGTTTTGGTTCTTGTGAACGTAGACAACGATACGTTGCCAATATACACTCTCGGGGCATAATAGAACAATATAATTGGGTTTTACTCTTTGTTCGGTGGAATGAGAAAAATCTTGTTTCCAAAGGTATTCGTTAGGCGCAAGTAGTGTAATGTTGTTCGGTTTTGTTCTTGTGAACGTAGACAACGATACGTAGCCAATATACACTCTCGGGGCATAATAGAACAATATAATTGGGTTTCCCTCTTCGTTCGGTGGAATGAGAAAAAGTACTGTTTCTAAAGTTATACGTTAGGCGCAAATGAGTAGTCTAATGTTGTTCGGTTTTGGTTCTTGTGAACGTAGACAACGATACGTTGCCAATATACACTCGGGGCATAATAGAACAATATAATTGGGTTTTACTCTTTGTTCGGTGGAATGAGAAAAATCTTGTTTCCAAAGTTATCTTTGTTAGGCGCAAGAGTAGTCTTATGTTGTTCGGTTTTCGTTCTTGTGAACGTAGACAACGATACGTTACCAACATACACTCTCGGGGCATAATAGAACTATATAATTAGGTTTCACTCTTTGTTCGGTTGAATGAGAAAAAGTACGGTTTCTAAAGTTATCTTTGTTAGGCGCAAATGAGTAGTCTAATGTTGTTCCGGTTTTGCTTCTTGTGAACATAGACAACGATACGTTGCCAATATACACTCTCGGGGCATAATAGAACAATATAATTAGGTTTTACTCTTTGTTCGGTGGAATGAGAAAAAAATCTTGTTTCCAAAGTTATCTTGTTAGGGCGCAAGCGAGTAGTCTAATGTTGTTCCGGTTTTGGTTCTTGTGAATGTAGACAACGATACGTTGCCATTATACACTCTCGGGGCATAATAGAACAATATAATTGGGTTTCACTCTTTGTTCGGTTGAATGAGAAAAAGTACTGTTTCTAAAGTTATACTGTTAGGGCGCAACTGAGTAGTGTAATGTTGTTCCGGTTTTGGTTCTTGTGAACTTAGACAACGATACGTTGCCAATATACACTCTCGGGGTATAATAGAACTATAAAATTAGGTTTCACTCTTTGTTCGGTTGAAAGAGAAAAATCTTGTTTCTAAAGTTATACTGTTAGGGCGCAACTGAGTAGTCTAATGTTGTTCCGGTTTTGGTTCTTGTGAACGTAGACAACGATACGTTGCCAATGTACACTCTCGGGGCATAATAGAACAATATAAATAGGTTTCACTCTTTGTTCGGTTGAATGAGAAAAAGTACTGTTTCTAAAGTTATCTTTGTTAGGGCGCATGAGTAGTGTAATGTTGTTCGGTTTTGGTTTTTGTGAACGTAGACAACGATACGTTGCCAATATACACTCTCGGGGCATAATAGAACTATATAATTAGGTTTCACTCTTTGTTCGGTTGAATGACAAAAAGTACTGTTTCCAAACTTATACTGTTAGGGCGCAACTGAGTAGTCTAATGTTGTTCCGGTTTTGGTTCTTGTGAACGTAGACAACGATACGTTGCCAATATACACTCTCGGGGCATAATAGAACAATATAATTGGGTTTTTCTCTTTGTTCGGTGGAATGAGAAAAAGTACTGTTTCCAAAGTTATACTGTTAGGGCGCAACTGAGTAGTCTTATGTTGTTCCGGTTTTGGTTCTTGTGAACGTAGACAACGATACGTTGCCAATATACACTCTCGGGGCATAATAGAACTATATAATTAGGTTTCACTCTTTGTTCGGTTGAATGTGAAAAACTTGTTTCTAAAGTTATCTTTGTTAGGGCGCAAGTGAGTAGTCTAATGTTGTTCCGGTTTTGGTTCTTGTGAACGTAGACAACGATACGTTGCCAATATAAACTCTCGGGGCATAATAGAACAATATAAATAGGTTTCACTCTTTGTTCGGTTGAATGAGAAAAAGTACTGTTTCTAAAGTTATACTGTTAGGGCGCAACTGAGTAGTGTAATGTTGTTCCGGTTTTGGTTCTTGTGAACGTAGACAACGATACGTTGCCAATATACACTCTCGGGGCATAATAGAACTATATAATTAGGTTTCACTCTTTGTTCGGTTGAATGAGAAAAAGTACTGTTTCTAAAGTTATACTGTTAGGGCGCAAATGAGTAGTCTAATGTTGTTCCGGTTTTGGTTCTTGTGAACGTAGACAACGATACGTTGCCAATATACACTCTCGGGGCAAAATAGAACTATATAATTAGGTTTTACTCTTTGTTCGGTTGAATGAGAAAAATCTTGTTTCTAAAGTTATCTTGTTAGGCGCAAGCGAGTAGTCTTATGTTGTTCGGTTTTGGTTCTTGTGAACGTAGACAACGATACGTTGCCAATATACACTCTCGGGGCATAATAGAACAATATAATTGGGTTTTACTCTTTGTTCGGTGGAATGAGAAAAAGTTCTGTTTCCAAAGTTATACTGTTAGGGCGCAACTGAGTAGTCTTATGTTGTTCCGGTTTTGGTTCTTGTGAACGTGGACAACGATACGTTGCCAATATACACTCTCTGGGCAAAATAGAACTATATAATTAGGTTTCACTCTTTGTTCGGTTGAATGAGAAAAAGTACTGTTTCTAAAGTTATACTGTTAGGGCGCAACTGAGTAGTCTAATGTTGTTCCGGTTTTGGTTCTTCTGAACGTAGACAACGATACGTTGCGAATATACACTCTCGGGGCATAATAGAACAATATAATTAGGTTTTACTCTTTGTTCGGTGGAATGAGAAAAAGTACTGTTTCCAAAGTTATACTGTTTGGGCGCAAATGAGTAGTCTTATGTTGTTCCGGTTTTGGTTCTTGTGAACGTAGACAACGATACGTTGCCAATATACACTCTCGGGGCAAAATAGAACTATATAATTAGGTTTCACTCTTTGTTCGGTTGAATGAGAAAAAGTACTGTTTCTAAAGTTATACTGTTAGGGCGCAACTGAGTGGTCTAATGTTGTTCCGGTTTTGGTTCTTGTGAACTTAGACAACGATACGTTGCCAATATACACTCTCGGGGCATAATAGAACAATATAATTGGGTTTTACTCTTTGTTCGGTGGAATGAGAAAAATTATTGTTTCTAAAGTTTTCTTGTTAGGGCGCAACTGAGTAGCTTATGTTGTTCCGGTTTTGGTTCTTGTGAACGTAGACAACGATACGTTGCCAATATACACTCTCGGGGCATAATATAACTATAAAATTAGGTTTCACTCTTTGTTCGGTTGAATGAGAAAAAGTACTGTTTCTAAAGTTATACTGTTAGGGCGCAACTGAGTAGTCTAATGTTGTTCCGGTTTTGGTTCTTGTGAACGTAGACAACGATACGTTGCCAATATACACTCTCGGGGCATAATAGAACAATATAATTGGGTTTTACTCTTTGTTCGGTGGAATGAGAAAAATCTTGTTTCCAAAGGTATTACGTTAGGGCGCAAGCGAGTAGTGTAATGTTGTTCCGGTTTTGGTTCTTGTGGACGTAGACAACGATACGTAGCCAATATACACTCTCGGGGCATAATAGAACTATATAATTAGGTTTCACTCTTTGTTCGGTTGAATGAGAAAAAGTACTGTTTCTAAAGTTATACTGTTAGGGCGCAAATGAGTAGTCTAATGTTGTTCCGGTTTTGGTTCTTGTGAACGTAGACAACGATACGTTGCCAATATACACTCCCGGGGCATAATAGAACAATATAATTGGGTTTTACTCTTTGTTCGGTGGAATGAGAAAAAGTACTGTTTCCAAAGTTATACTGTTAGGGCGCAACTGAGTAGTCTTATGTTGTTCCGGTTTTGGTTCTTGTGAACGTAGACAACGATACGTTACCAACATACACTCTCGGGGCATAATAGAACTATATAATTAGGTTTCACTCTTTGTTCGGTTGAATGAGAAAAAGTACTGTTTCTAAAGTTATACTGTTAGGGCGCAAATGAGTAGTCTAATGTTGTTCCGGTTTTGGTTCTTGTGAACGTAGACAACGATACGTTGCCAATATACACTCTCGGGGCATAATAGAACAATATAATTGGGTTTCACTCTTTGTTCGGTTGAATGAGAAAAAGTACTGTTTCTAAAGTTATACTGTTAGGGCGCAACTGAGTAGTCTAATGTTGTTCCGGTTTTGGTTCTTGTGAATGTAGACAACGATACGTTGCCAATATACACTCTCGGGGCAAAATAGAACTATATAATTAGGTTTCACTCTTTGTTCGGTTGAATGAGAAAAAGTACTGTTTCTAAAGTTATACTGTTAGGGCGCAACTGAGTAGTCTAATGTTGTTCCGGTTTTGGTTCTTGTGAACTTAGACAACGATACGTTGCCAATATACACTCTCGGGGTATAATAGAACTATATAATTAGGTTTCACTCTTTGTTCGGTTGAATGTGAAAAAGTACTGTTTCTAAAGTTATACTGTTAGGGCGCAACTGAGTAGTCTAATGTTGTTCCGGTTTTGGTTCTTGTGAACGTAGACAACGATACGTTGCCAATATACACTCTCAGGGCATAATAGAACAATATAAATAGGTTTCACTCTTTGTTCGGTTGAATGAGAAAAAGTACTGTTTCTAAAGTTATACTGTTAGGGCGCAACTGAGTAGTGTAATGTTGTTCCGGTTTTGTTTTTTGTGAACGTAGACAACGATACGTTGCCAATATACACTCTCGGGGCATAATAGAACTATATAATTAGGTTTCACTCTTTGTTCGGTTGAATGAGAAAAAGTACTGTTTCTAAAGTTATACTGTTAGGGCGCAACTGAGTAGTGTAATGTTGTTCCGGTTTTGGTTCTTGTGAACGTAGACAACGATACGTTGCCAATATACACTCCTGGGGCATAATAGAACAATATAATTGGGTTTTACTCTTTGTTCGGTGGAATGAGAAAAAGTACTGTTTCCAAAGTTATACTGTTAGGCGCGAGTAGTCTTATGTTGTTCGGTTTTGGTTCTTGTGAACGTAGACAACTATCGTTGCCAATATACACTCTCGGGGCAAAATAGAACAATATAATTAGGTTTTACTCTTTGTTAGGTTGAATGAGAAAAAGTACTGTTTCTAAAGTTATACTGTTAGGGCGCAACTGAGTAGTCTAATGTTGTTCCGGTTTTGGTTCTTGTGAACGTAGACAACGATACGTTGCCAATATACACTCTCGGGGCATAATAGAACAATATAATTGGGTTTTACTCTTTGTTCGGTTGAATGAGAAAAAGTACTGTTTCTAAAGTTATACTGTTAGGGCGCAACTGAGTAGTCTTATGTTGTTCCGGTTTTGGTTCTTGTGGACGTAGACAACGATACGTTGCCAATATACACTCTCGGGGCATAATAGAACTATATAATTAGGTTTCACTCTTTGTTCGGTTGAATGAGAAAAAGTACTGTTTCTAAAGTTATACTGTTAGGGCGCAAATGAGTAGTCTAATTTTGTTCCGGTTTTGGTTCTTGTGAACGTAGACAACGATACGTTGCCAATATACACTCTCGGGGCATAATAGAACAATATAATTAGGTTTTACTCTTTGTTCGGTGGAATGAGAAAAAATACTGTTTCCAAAGTTATCTTGTTAGGCGCAAGTGAGTAGTCTTATGTTGTTCCGGTTTTGGTTCTTGTGAACGTAGACAACGATACGTTGCCAATATACACTCTCGGGGCAAAATAGAACTATATAATTAGGTTTCACTCTTTGTTCGGTTGAATGAGAAAAAGTACTGTTTCTAAAGTTATACTGTTAGGGCGCAACTGAGTAGTCTAATGTTGTTCCGGTTTTGGTTCTTGTGAACTTAGACAACGATACGTTGCCAATATACACTCTCGGGGCATAATAGAACTATATAATTAGGTTTCACTCTTTGTTCGGTTGAATGTGAAAAAGTACTGTTTCTAAAGTTATACTGTTAGGGCGCAATGAGTAGTCTAATGTTGTTCCGGTTTTGGTTCTTGTGAACTTAGACAACGATACGTTGCCAATATACACTCTCAGGGCATAATAGAACAATATAAATAGGTTTCACTCTTTGTTCGGTTGAATGAGAAAAAGTACTGTTTCTAAAGTTATATTGTTAGGGCGCAACTGAGTAGTGTAATGTTTTTCTGGTTTTGGTTTTTGTGAACGTAGACAACGATACGTTGCCAATATACACTATCGGGGCATAATAGAACTATATAATTAGGTTTCACTCTTTGTTCGGTTGAATGAGAAAAAGTACTGTTTCTAAAGTTATACTGTTAGGGCGCAAATGAGTAGTCTAATGTTGTTCCGGTTTTGGTTCTTGTGAACGTAGACAACGATACGTTGCCAATATACACTCTCGGGGCATAATAGAACAATATAATTGGGTTTCACTCTTTGTTCGGTGGAATGAGAAAAAATCTTGTTTCCAAAGTTATCTTGTTAGGCGCAAGAGTAGTCTTATGTTGTTAGGTTTTGGTTCTTGTGAACGTAGACAACTATACGTTGCCAATATACACTCTCGGGGCAAAATAGAACAATATAAGTAGGTTTCACTCTTTGTTAGGTTGAATGAGAAAAAGTTCTGTTTCTAAAGTTATCTTGTTAGGCGCAGTATGGTAGTCTAATGTTGTTCGGTTTTGGTTCTTGTGAACGTAGACAACGATACGTTGCCAATATACACTCTCGGGGCATAATAGAACAATATAATTGGGTTTTACTCTTTGTTCGGTGGAATGAGAAAAATCTTGTTTCCAAAGGTATTGTTAGGGCGCAGCGAGTAGTGTAATGTTGTTCGGTTTTGTTCTTGTGGACGTAGACAACGATACGTAACCAATATACACTCTCGGGGCATAATAGAACTATATAATTAGGTTTCACTCTTTGTTGTTGAATGAGAAAAATCTTTCTAAAGTTATCTTTGTTAGGGCGCAAATGAGTAGTCTAATGTTGTTCCGGTTTTGGTTCTTGTGAACGTAGACAACGATACGTTGCCAATATACACTCTCGGGGCATAATAGAACAATATAATTTGGTTTTACTCTTTGTTCGGTGGAATGAGAAAAATCTTTGTTTCCAAAGTTATACTTGTTAGGGCGCAAGCGAGTAGTCTTATGTTGTTAGGTTTTGTTTCTTGTGAACGTAGACAACGAAACGTTGCCTATATACACTGTCGGGGTATAATAGAAATATATAATTAGGTTTCACTCTTTGTTCGGTTGAATGAGAAAAAGTACTGTTTCTAAAGTTATACTGTTAGGGCGCAACTGAGTAGTCTAATGTTGTTCCGGTTTTGGTTCTTGTGAACTTAGACAACGATACGTTGCCAATATACACTCTCGGGGCATAATAGAACTATATAATTAGGTTTCACTCTTTGTTCGGTTGAATGTGAAAAATCATTTCTAAAGTTATCTTGTTAGGCGCTGAGTAGTCTAATGTTGTTCGGTTTTGGTTCTTGTGAACTTAGACGATACGTTGCCAATATACACTCTCGGGGCATAATAGAACAATATAAATAGGTTTCACTCTTTGTTCGGTTGAATGAGAAAAAGTACTGTTTCTAAAGTTATACTGTTAGGGCGCAACTGAGTAGTCTAATGTTGTTCGGTTTTGTTTTACGTGAACGTGAACAACGATACGTTGCCAATATACACTCTCGGGGCATAATAGAACTATATAATTAGGTTTCACTCTTTGTTCGGTTGAATGAGAAAAAGTACGGTTTCTAAAGTTATCTTGTTAGGCGCAAATGAGTAGTCTAATGTTGTTCGGTTTTGGTTCTTGTGAACGTAGACAACGATACGTTGCCAATATACACTCTCGGGCATAATAGAACAATATAATTGGGTTTTACTCTTTGTTCGGTGGAATGAGAAAAAAATCTTTGTTTCCAAAGTTATCTTGTTAGGCGCAGGCGAGTAGTCTTATGTTGTTCCGGTTTTGGTTCTTGTGAACGTAGACAACTATACGTTGCCAATATACACTCTCGGGGCAAAATAGAACAATATAAGTAGGTTTCACTCTTTGTTAGGTTGAATGAGAAAAAGTTCTGTTTCTAAAGTTATACTGTTAGGGCGCAACTGAGTAGTCTAATGTTGTTCCGGTTTTGGTTCTTGTGAACGTAGACAACGATACGTTGGCAATATACACTCTCGGGGCATAATAGAACAATATAATTAGGTTTTACTCTTTGTTCGGTGGAATGAGAAAAATCTTTGTTTCCAAAGGTATTACATTAGGGCGCAAGCGAGTAGTGTAATGTTGTTCCGGTTTTGGTTCTTGTGAACGTAGACAACGATACGTAACCAATATACACTCTCGGGGCATAATAGAACTATATAATTAGGTTTCACTCTTTGTTCGGTTGAATGAGAAAAAGTACTGTTTCTAAAGTTATACTGTTAGGGCGCAACTGAGTAGTCTAATGTTGTTCGGTTTTGGTTCTTGTGAACGTAGACAACGATACGTTGCCAATATACACTCTCGGGGCATAATAGAACAATATAATTGGGTTTCACTCTTTGTTCGGTTGAATGAGAAAAAGTACTGTTTCCAAAGTTATACTGTTAGGGCGCAACTGAGTAGTCTAATGTTGTTCCGGTTTTTGTTCTTGTGGACGTAGACAACGATACGTTGCCAATATACACTCTCGGGGCATAATAGAACTATATAATTAGGTTTCACTCTTTGTTCGGTTGAATGAGAAAAATCTTTATTTCTAAAGTTATACGTTAGGGCGCAAATGAGTAGTCTAATGTTGTTCGGTTTGGTTCTTGTGAACGTAGACAACGATACGTTGCCAATATACACTCAGGGGCATAATAGAACAATATAATTGGGTTTTACTCTTTGTTCGGTGGAATGAGAAAAATCTTGTTTCCAAAGTTATACGATTAGGCGCAAGCGAGTAGTCTTATGTTGTTCGGTTTTGGTTCTTGTGAACGTGGACAACGATACGTTGCCAATATACACTCTCGGGGCATAATAGAACAATATAATTAGGTTTCACTCTTTGTTCGGTTGAATGAGAAAAAGTACTGTTTCTAAAGTTATTCTGTTAGGGCGCAACTGAGTAGTCTAATAATGTTGTTCCGGTTTTGGTTCTTGTGAACGTAGACAACGATACGTTGCCAATATACACTCTCCGGGTATAATAGAACAATATAATTGGGTTTCACTCTTTGTTCGGTTGAATGAGAAAAAGTACTGTTTCCAAAGTTATACTGTTAGGGCGCAACTGAGTAGTCTAATGTTGTTCCGGTTTTGGTTCTTGTGAACGTAGACAACGATACGTTGCCAATATACACTCTCGGGGCAAAATAGAACAATATAATTAGGTTTCACTCTTTGTTCGGTTGAATGAGAAAAAGTACTGTTTCTAAAGTTATACTGTTAGGGCGCAACTGAGTAGTCTAATGTTGTTCCGGTTTTGGTTCTTGTGAATGTAGACAACGATACGTTGCCAATATACACTCTCGGGGCATAATAGAACAATATAATTGGGTTTCACTCTTTGTTCGGTGGAATGAGAAAAAGTACTGTTTCCAAAGTTATACTGTTTGGGCGCAACTGAGTAGTCTTATGTTGTTCCGGTTTTGGTTCTTGTGAACGTAGACAACGATACGTTGCCAATATACACTCTCGGGGCATAATAGAACTATATAATTAGGTTTCACTCTTTGTTCGGTTGAATGAGAAAAAGTACTGTTTCTAAAGTTATACTGTTAGGGCGCAACTGAGTAGTCTAATGTTGTTCCGGTTTTGGTTCTTGTGAACGTAGACAACGATACGTTGCCAATATACACTCTCGGGGCATAATAGAACAATATAATTGGGTTTTACTCTTTGTTCGGTGGAATGAGAAAAAGTACTGTTTCCAAAGGTATTCTGTTAGGGCGCAACTGAGTAGTGTAATGTTGTTCCGGTTTTGGTTCTTGTGAACGTAGACAACGATACGTTGCCAATATACCCTCTCGGGGCATAATAGAACTATATAATTAGGTTTCACTCTTTGTTCGGTTGAATGAGAAAAAGTACTGTTTCTAAAGTTATACTGTTAGGGCGCAACTGAGTAGTCTAATGTTGTTCCGGTTTTGGTTCTTGTGAACGTAGACAACGATACGTTGCCAATATACACTCTCGGGGCATAATAGAACAATATAATTGGGTTTTACTCTTTGTTCGGTGGAATGAGAAAAAGTACTGTTTCCAAAGTTATACTGTTAGGGCGCAACTGAGTAGTCTTATGTTGTTCCGGTTTTGGTTCTTGTGAACGTAGACAACGATACGTTACCAACGTACACTCTCGGGGCATAATAGAACTATATAATTAGGTTTCACTCTTTGTTCGGTTGAATGAGAAAAAGTACGGTTTCTAAAGTTATACTGTTAGGGCGCAACTGAGTAGTCTAATGTTGTTCCGGTTTTGGTTCTTGTGAACGTAGACAACGATACGTTGCCAATATACACTCTCGGGGCATAATAGAACAATATAATTGGGTTTTACTCTTTGTTCGGTGGAATGAGAAAAAGTACTGTTTCCAAAGTTATACCGTTAGGGCGCAACTGAGTAGTCTTATGTTGTTCCGGTTTTGGTTCTTGTGAACGTAGACAACGATACGTTGCCAATATACACTCTCGGGGCAAAATAGAACTATATAATTAGGTTTCACTCTTTGTTCGGTTGAATGAGAAAAAGTACTGTTTCTAAAGTTATACTGTTAGGGCGCAACTGAGTAGTCTAATGTTGTTCCGGTTTTGGTTCTTGTGAACTTAGACAACGATACGTTGCCAATATACACTCTCGGGGCATAATAGAACTATATAATTAGGTTTCACTCTTTGTTCGGTTGAATGTGAAAAAGTACTGCTTTCTAAAGTTATACCGTTAGTGGCGCAATCGAGTAGTCTAATGTTGTTCCGGTTTTGGTTCTTGTGAACGTAGACAACGATACGTTGCCAATATACACTCTCGGGGCATAATAGAACAATATAATTGGGTTTTACTCTTTGTTCGGTTGAATGAGAAAAAGTACTGTTTCTAAAGTTATACTGTTAGGGCGCAACTGAGTAGTCTAATGTTGTTCGGTTTTTGTTTTTGTGAACGTAGACAACGATACGTTGCCAATATACACTCTCGGGGCATAATAGAACTATATAATTAGGTTTCACTCTTTGTTCGGTTGAATGAGAAAAAGTACGGTTTCTAAAGTTATACTGTTAGGGCGCAAATGAGTAGTCTAATGTTGTTCCGGTTTTGGTTCTTGTGAACGTAGACAACGATACGTTGCCAATATACACTCTCGGGGCATAATAGAACAAAATAATTGGGTTTTACTCTTTGTTCGGTGGAATGAGAAAAAGTACTGTTTCCAAAGTTATACTGTTAGGGCGCAACTGAGTAGTCTAATGTTGTTCCGGTTTTGGTTCTTGTGAACGTAGACAACTATACGTTGCCAATATACACTCTCGGGGCATAATAGAACAATATAATTAGGTTTTACTCTTTGTTAGGTTGAATGAGAAAAGTTCGTTTTCTAAAGTTATACCGTTAGGGCGCAACCGAGTAGTCTAATGTTGTTCCGGTTTTGGTTCTTGTGAACGTAGACAACGATACGTTGCCAATATACACTCTCGGGGCATAATAGAACAATATAATTGGGTTTTACTCTTTGTTCGGTGGAATGAGAAAAAGTACTGTTTCCAAAGGTATTCTGTTAGGGCGCAACTGAGTAGTGTAATGTTGTTCCGGTTTTTGTTCTTGTGGACGTAGACAACGATACGTAACCAATATACACTCTCGGGGCATAATAGAACTATATAATTAGGTTTCACTCTTTGTGCGGTTGAATGAGAAAAAGTACTGTTTCTAAAGTTATACTGTTAGGGCGCAACTGAGTAGTCTAATGTTGTTCCGGTTTTGGTTCTTGTGAACGTAGACAACGATACGTTGCCAATATACACTCTCGGGGCATAATAGAACAATATAATTGGGTTTTACTCTTTGTTCGGTGGAATGAGAAAAAGTACTGCTTTCCAAAGTTATTCTCGTTAGGGCGCAACTGAGTAGTGTAATGTTGTGCCTGTTTGTGTTCTTGGGGACGTAGACAACGATACGTTGCCAATATACACTCTCGGGGCATAATAGAACTATATAATTAGGTTTCACTCTTTGTTCGGTTGAATGAGAAAAAGTACTGTTTCTAAAGTTATACTGTTAGGGCGCAAATGAGTAGTCTAATGTTGTTCCGGTTTTGGTTCTTGTGAACGTAGACAACGATACGTTGCCAATATACACGCTCGGGGCATAATAGAACAATATAATTGGGTTTTACTCTTTGTTCGGTTGAATGAGAAAAAGTACTGTTTCCAAAGTTATACTGTTAGGGCGCAACTGAGTAGTCTTATGTTGTTCCGGTTTTGGTTCTTGTGAACGTAGACAACGATACATTGCCAATATACACTCTCGGGGCATAATAGAACTATATAATTAGGTTTCACTCTTTGTTCGGTTGAATGAGAAAAAGTACTGTTTCTAAAGTTATACTGTTAGGGCGCAACTGAGTAGTCTAATGTTGTTACGGTTTTGGTTCTTGTGAACTTAGACAACGATACGTTGCCAATATACACTCTCGGGGCATAATAGAACTATATAATTAGGTTTCACTCTTTGTTCGGTTGAATGTGAAAAAGTACTGTTTCTAAAGTTATACTGTTAGGGCGCAACTGAGTAGTCTAATGTTGTTCCGGTTTTGGTTCTTGTGAACTTAGACAACGATACGTTGCCAATATACACTCTCGGGGCATAATAGAACAATATAAATAGGTTTCACTCTTTGTTCGGTTGAATGAGAAAAAGTACTGTTTCTAAAGTTATACTGTTAGGGCGCAACTGAGTAGTCTAATGTTGTTCCGGTTTTGGTTCTCGTGAACGTAGACAACGATACGTTGCCAATATACACTCTCGGGGCATAATAGAACAATATAATTAGGTTTCACTCTTTGTTCGGTTGAATGAGAAAAAGTACTGTTTCTAAAGTTATACTGTTAGGGCGCAACTGAGTTGTCTAATGTTGTTCCGGTTTTGGTTCTTGTGAACGTAGACAACGATACGTTGCCAATATACACTCTCGGGGCATAATAGAACAATATAATTGGGTTTTACTCTTTGTTCGGTTGAATGAGAAAAAGTACTGTTTCCAAAGTTATACTGTTAGGGCGCAACTGAGTAGTCTTATGTTGTTCCGGTTTTGGTTCTTGTGAACGTAGACAACTATACGTTGCCAATATACACTCTCGGGGCAAAATAGAACAATATAAGTAGGTTTCACTCTTTGTTAGGTTGAATGAGAAAAAGTTCTGTTTTTAAAGTTATACTGTTAGGGCGCAACTGAGTAGTCTAATGTTGTTCCGGTTTTGGTTCTTGTGAACGTAGACAACGATACGTTGCCAATATACACTCTCGGGGCATAATAGAACAATATAATTGGGTTTCACTCTTTGTTCGTGGAATGAGAAAAGTAGCGTTTCCAAAGGTATTCTGTTAGGGCGCAACTGAGTAGTGTAATGTTGTTCCGGTTTTTGTTCTTGTGGACGTAGACAACGATACGTTGCCAATATACACTCTCGGGGCATAATAGAACTATATAATTAGGTTTCACTCTTTGTTCGGTTGAATGAGAAAAAGTACTGTTTCTAAAGTTATACTGTTAGGGCGCAAATGAGTAGTCTAATGTTGTTCCGGTTTTGGTTCTTGTGAACGTAGACAACGATACGTTGCCAATATACACTCTCGGGGCATAATAGAACAATATAATTGGGTTTTACTCTTTGTTCGGTGGAATGAGAAAAAGTACTGTTTCCAAAGTTATACTGTTAGGGCGCAACTGAGTAGTGTAATGTTGTTCCGGTTTTTGTTCTTGTGGACGTAGACAACGATACGTTGCCAATATACACTCTCGGGGCATAATAGAACTATATAATTAGGTTTCACTCTTTGTTCGGTTGAATGAGAAAAAGTACCGTTTCTAAAGTTATACTGTTAGGGCGCAACTGAGTAGTCTAATGTTGTTCCGGTTTTGGTTCTTGTGAACGTAGACGATACGTTGCCAATATACACTCCCCGGGCATAATAGAACAATATAATTGGGTTTTACTCTTTGTTCTGGAATGAGAAAAGTACTTGTTTCCAAAGTTATACCGTTAGGCGCAACGGAGTAGTTTACTGTTGTTCCGGTTTTGGTTCTTGTGAACGTAGACAACGATACGTTGCCAATATGCACTCTCGGGGCATAATAGAACTATATAATTAGGTTTCACTCTTTGTTCGGTTGAATGAGAAAAAGTACTGTTTCTAAAGTTATACTGTTAGGGCGCAACTGAGTAGTCTAATGTTGTTCCGGTTTTGGTTCTTGTGAACTTAGACAACGATACGTTGCCAATATACACTCTCCGGGCATAATAGAACAATATAAGTAGGTTTCACTCTTTGTTCGGTTGAATGAGAAAAAGTACTGTTTCTAAAGTTATACTGTTAGGGCGCAACTGAGTAGTCTTATGTTGTTCCGGTTTTGGTTCTTGTGAACGTAGACAACGATACGTTGCCAATATACACTCTCTGGGCAAAATAGAACTATATAATTAGGTTTCACTCTTTGTTCGGTTGAATGAGAAAAAGTACTGTTTCTAAAGTTATACTGTTAGGGCGCAACTGAGTAGTCTAATGTTGTTCCGGTTTTTGTTCTTGTGAACGTAGAAAACGATACGTTGCCAATATACACTCTCGGGGCATAATAGAACAATATAATTGGGTTTTACTCTTTGTTCGGTGGAATGAGAAAAAGTACTGTTTCCAAAGTAATACTGTTAGGGCGCAACTGAGTAGTGTATGTTGTTCCGGTTTTGGTTCTTGTGAACGTAGACGACGATACGTTGCCAATATACACTCTCGGGGCATAATAGAACTATATAATTAGGTTTCACTCTTTGTTCGGTTGAATGAGAAAAAGTACTGTTTCTAAAGTTATACTGTTAGGGCGCAACTGAGTAGTCTAATGTTGTTCCGGTTTTGGTTCTTGGGAACTTAGACAACGATACGTTGCCAATATACACTCGGGCATAATAGAACTATATAATTAGGTTTCACTCTTTGTTCGTTTGAATGTGAAAAAGCATCGTTTTCTAAAGTTATACTGTTAGGGCGCAACTGAGTAGTCTAATGTTGTTCCGGTTTTGGTTCTTGTGAACTTAGACAACGATACGTTGCCAATATACACTCTCGGGGCATAATAGAACAATATAAATAGGTTTCACTCTGTGTTCGGTTGAATGAGAAAAAGTACTATTTCTGTTAACTGAGTAGTGTAATGTTGTTCCGGTTTTTGTTTTTGTGAACGTAGACAACGATACGTTGCCAATATACACTCTCGGGGCATAATAGAACTATATAATTAGGTTTCACTCTTTGTTCGGTTGAATGAGAAAAAGTACGGTTTCTAAAGTTATACTGTTAGGGCGCAAATGAGTAGTCTAATGTTGTTCCGGTTTTGGTTCTTGTGAACGTAGACAACGATACGTTGCCAATATACACTCTCGGGGCATAATAGAACAATATAATTGGGTTTTACTCTTTGTTCGGTGGAATGAGAAAAAGTACTGTTTCCAAAGTTATACTGTTAGGGCGCAACTGAGTAGTCTTATGTTGTTCCGGTTTTGGTTCTTGTGAACGTAGACAACGATACGTTGCCAATATACACTCTCGGGGCATAATAGAACAATATAATTGGGTTTTACTCTTTGTTCGGTGGAATGAGAAAAAGTACTGTTTCTAAAGGTATTCTGTTAGGGCGCAACTGAGTAGTGTAATGTTGTTCCGGTTTTTGTTCTTGTGGACGTAGACAACGATACGTAACCAATATACACTCTCGGGGCATAATAGAACTATATAATTAGGTTTCACTCTTTGTTCGGTTGAATGAGAAAAAGTACTGTTTCTAAAGTTATACTGTTAGGGCGCAACTGAGTAGTCTAATGTTGTTCCTGTTTTGGTTCTTGTGAACGTAGACAACGATACGTTGCCAATATACACTCTCGGGGCATAATAGAACAATATAATTGGGTTTTACTCTTTGTTCGGTGGAATGAGAAAAAGTACTGTTTCCAAAGTTATTCTGTTAGGGCGCAACTGAGTAGTGTAATGTTGTTCCGGTTTTTGTTCTTGTGGACGTAGACAACGATACGTTGCCAATATACACTCTCGGGGCATAATAGAACAATATAATTGGGTTTTACTCTTTGTTCGGTTGAATGAGAAAAAGTACTGTTTCTAAAGTTATACTGTTAGGGCGCAAATGAGTAGTCTAATGTTGTTCCGGTTTTGTTTCTTGTGAACGTAGACAACGATACGTTGCCAATATACACTCCCGGGGCATAATAGAACAATATAATTGGGTTTTACTCTTTGTTCGGTGGAATGAGAAAAAGTACTGTTTCCAAAGTTATACTGTTAGGGCGCAACTGAGTAGTCTTATGTTGTTCCGGTTTTGGTTCTTGTGAACGTGGACAACGATACGTTGCCAATATGCACTCTCGGGGCAAAATAGAACTATATAATTAGGTTTCACTCTTTGTTCGGTTGAATGAGAAAAAGTACTGTTTCTAAAGTTATACTGTTAGGGCGCAACTGAGTAGTCTAATGTTGTTCCGGTTTTGGTTCTTGTGAACTTAGACAACGATACGTTGCCAATATACACTCTCCGGGCATAATAGAACAATATAAGTAGGTTTCACTCTTTGTTCGGTTGAATGAGAAAAAGTACTGTTTCTAAAGTTATACTGTTAGGGCGCAACTGAGTAGTCTTATGTTGTTCCGGTTTTGGTTCTTGTGAACGTAGACAACGATACGTTGCCAATATACACTCTCGGGGCAAAATAGAACTATATAATTAGGTTTCACTCTTTGTTCGGTTGAATGAGAAAAGCACGTTTCTAAAGTTATACTTTGTTAGGGGCGCAATCGAGTAGTCTAAAGTTGTTCCGGTTTTGGTTCTTGTGAACGTAGACAACGATACGTTGCCAATATACACTCTCGAGGCATAATAGAACAATATAATTGGGTTTTACTCTTTGTTCGGTGGAATGAGAAAAAGTACTGTTTCCAAAGTTGTACTGTTAGGGCGCAACTGAGTAGTCTTATGTTGTTCCGGTTTTGGTTCTTGTGAACGTAGACAACGATACGTTGCCAATATACACTCTCGGGGCATAATAGAACTATATAATTAGGTTTCACTCTTTGTTCGGTTGAATGAGAAAAAGTACTGTTTCTAAAGTTATACTGTTAGGGCGCAACAGAGTAGTCTAATGTTGTTCCGGTTTTGGTTCTTGTGAACGTAGACAACGATACGTTGCCAATATACACTCTCGGGGCATAATAGAACAATATAATTGGGTTTTGCTCTTTGTTCGGTTGAATGAGTTACAATACTGTTTCCAAAGGTATTCTGTTAGGGAGCAACTGAGTAGTGTAATGTTGTTCCGGTTTTGGTTCTTGTGGACGTAGACAACGATACGTAGCCAATATACACTCTCGGGGCAAAATAGAACTATATAATTAGGTTTCACTCTTTGTTCGGTTGAATGAGAAAAAGTACTGTTTCTAAAGTTATACTGTTAGGGCGCAACTGAGTAGTCTAATGTTGTTCCTGTTTTGGTTCTTGTGAACGTAGACAACGATACGTTGCCAATATACAGTCTCGGGGCATAATAGAACAATATAATTGGGTTTTACTCTTTGTTCGGTGGAATGAGAAAAAGTACTGTTTCCAAAGTTATACCGTTAGGGCGCAAATGAGTAGTCTAATGTTGTTCCGGTTTTGGTTCTTGTGAACGTAGACAACGATACGTTGCCAATATACACTCTCGGGCAAAATAGAACTATATAATTAGGTTTCACTCTTTGTTCGGTTGAATGAGAAAAAGTACTGTTTCTAAAGTTATACTGTTAGGGCGCAACTGAGTAGTCTAATGTTGTTCCGGTTTTGGTTCTTGTGAACTTAGACAACGATACGTTGCCAATATACACTCTCGGGGCATAATAGAACTATATAATTAGGTTTCACTCTTTGTTCGTTTGAATGTGAAAAAGTACTGTTTCTAAAGTTATACTGTTAGGGCGCAACTGAGTAGTCTAATGTTGTTCCGGTTTTGGTTCTTGTGAACTTAGACAACGATACGTTGCCAATATACACTCTCGGGGCATAATAGAACAATATAAATAGGTTTCCCTCTTTGTTCGGTTGAATGAGAAAAAGTACTATTTCTAAAGTTATACTGTTAGGGCGCAACTGAGTAGTGTAATGTTGTTCCGGTTTTTGTTTTTGTGAACGTAGACAACGATACGTTGCCAATATACACTCTCGGGGCATAATAGAACTATATAATTAGGTTTCACTCTTTGTTCGGTTGAATGAGAAAAAGTACGGTTTCTAAAGTTATACTGTTAGGTCCCGTTTGGTACGGGTATAAATTTTATAGGTATAAATTTTTATATACTTGCTATTCCGGGATAGTTAAGAATAAAGGTAAAAATGTGTTTGGTTTGTAAAGTTGTTATTCCTTGTAATATATGAAATTGTGTTTGGTTTGTTTTATAGAATAGTGAAGAATAATGTAAAAAGTTGATGGGTAAAATTTAAAAATGCCAACTTTGCCCTTGCCTTGTGTTTACAAAATATGGTGTCTATTTCATAATCTAATATATAAAAACAATAATAAAATACTGTTTAAAAGAACAATCCAACCCAACATGAAATTATGCAAAATATTTTCAACTAACCATTGCAAAAATCGAATGGTGCAAAGTTTCCATCACTGTACGATGCATGATTTTGCAATTAGATGCGATTACCATCAAGCCAAATTACATCTATACATAGCTTCAAGTTTGGAAAAAATAAATAACAGAGAATTGAAGAAACAACATTTTTATAATTGCATGTAGCTAAGAAAAAGTTATAAAACAGATTTGGTGAAGCAAAAAAACCAAAGTTTTCACCAAACCAAAGTAGACAGTCAAGTGTTTGGTGAAGCAAAGAAACCAAAGTTTTCACCAAAGAAACCAAAGTAGACAGTCAAGTGTTAACAATCATACTTAGTACACTAACTTCGAAAGCATATGTAAATTTGCGAAGTTACAAAAATGAAACAGATTATCACATCCTCCCAAATATCATATCTTATCTATTATTCCATAGTTGCTCCGTGATCCTAGTGCGAAGGATGTTGCCTCGGTGAGAGTCATCTGGGCCAACTAACTGCACGGGATCATCGTCTTGGTCATCAGCGGATAATGGAGGGTTCTGTAAGTTGAAGTACCTATCGGTTCCTTGGTGTCTCTTGATGAAATTGTGTATCACACAACATGCGATGGCGATACGGCATTGCACTTTGTAGGGAAAAGGTGTTGCTTGTCGGAGCACCTTGAAGCGTCGTTTGAGAATTCCAAATGCTTTCTCAATTACGTTTCTCAATTGAGCATGTCGATGATTATATAAATCTTTTGGTCCTCGATGCCTTCGGGCATGTGCATTAACATCAAATTGGCTTAAATGATATCGCTCCCCTCTGTACGGGGCAAGGAAATGGTCCGTGTTTGCATATCCTGAATCAACTAAATAGAATTTCCCTACAGAAATAAATATTTATTTAAAATAATGACAATGAATGAATCACACACTACTCATTAAATAAAAAATAATAGTATACCTTCCGGGACCGTAAAACCTCCGCTCTCACAACACCATCGCAGCACTCTCATGTCTGCTGCAGAACCCTCCCATCCAGTGCACACAAAAAGGAATTGGTGGTCGAAGGAACATGCCGCCATCATATTTTGAGATGTAAATCCTTTTCGGCAACGATATCTTGGTTGCTTACTCTTTCGCACAACTACTGGTATATGTGTCCCATCGATCGCGCCAATTGCATTCTGTAATTAGTTGGTGAAAAGAGAATAAGTAATATAAAATATTTGAAACTTGCATATGTATGAATTTTATACTATGTTCTGTTCGAAAATTCTTACAATACTTACCTTGAATGGATGAAAGATTGAATTATCTATTATTCTAGGGTGCACACCAACATTACTTGCTGGTGGTTGGATGTACTCCTGCCTAAGAGCCACCACACCTCGCAGCACATTGTTAAAATGCCGACTAATGGTCTCTCCCGAATGTTGAAATGTTTCAGCGAGGACTCTATTTGCCACACCATGGCCTATTCCAAATAAAAAAATACCAAGCTGCTCTTCAGCAGTTAAATGTCTAGTACTTTCAATAAAACCCCTCCCTACTAATTCATCTCTAAGCCTAATGAACATAGTGTTTGTCATCCTGAAATATTGATAACCCCTGTCAGGATGCCCTCGCAATATGTCATGAATAAGTAGGTGACCAGTGAATGGCCGCGTTCGACATGGTCGCTTGTATAATGTGCTTTGAAATGAATAGTTCTCTTCTTCAAAAATCAAGGCTTGTACTTCTTCCCAATAGTCTTCTTCCTCATCTAAGAATGTCATAAGCTCAGCAACAATTGGCGATGAAAAAGATTGATGGTTGATTGCCGTAGTCATCACTGCACTTAAACATCACGGAAACTATTAAGCACATCATAACTTTTAATCAAAATTGTAAAACTAGTGAAAGAAAAAAAATCATAGTTCACACTGCCGTTGGTTGGATGTACAACTAAAGAGATTATAACTTATAGTTCAGAACCACCGCAATTCAATTTCAACTGTTTGCTCAACCTTTATTAGGGCTGAAATATATTGTACCCATATTTTCCCGAGTTGGCTCAGGTATCAATGGCTGTAATTAAGCATGGACGGTGGCTGCAGTAGTGAGTACATCTGCCCTGCCTACCATTCATACTTTTTCGCTCTATAACTCATCATTGCCAACTTGAACAAGCAGCACATAACATCAAATAATATCCACATAAGAAGCTGACAGACATACAATTACATTGAATTCAGCAGTAGACCAATGAGGCATCATAATATTATGTCTCATTGATGGCTCAGGTATTAAAGGGTATAGGTATGCACAGTGGCTGCATTCTAATATATATATATATATATTTATATGCCCCCCTACCATGCATGCCTAAGGACCTTTGCCACATCATTGCCAATTTGAGCTTGTTGCGAGATAAGTCACTGTATAGATAGCTGCAGGTTTGGAAGGCTAGATGTAGCATAAGATTCAAGAACTTGCCAGACAATCAATTCAAGGAGTTTAGGGATTCATTTGACATTTATTTAAAACTTATCCAATCAGGCATAGTCAATGCAAAAAGAAAAAAAACAAAGTTTCTACAACTAAAGGCTAAATCAGATTCAATTAAATGGTATAGGTGTGAAGGTCACAAGTATGAATGATGGCTTCCTACCATTTACATCATTCATTATGAAACTCAACTCTGCCAAATTGAGTTTGCAAGTACAGTGAATAGCAGCAGGAACATACCTATGAGTAACATAGCTGCAGGTTAGAGAAACAAAAGTAACAAACCTTTGTCTCATCATTGCCAAATGGATTACACAATATGCAAATAACAGAGATTGGCACGCACAAACCGAAGTAATCTGCTAATTTTCTTTGTTCTTGGCACATACATTTGTACTAGATACAATCTGTAAATATGTGCAAAACAGTATGCATATAGATATATGCAGAATATCAGCATGTAGCAGAGTAAAACATGTATACAGGTTTGAAAACATGCACCAGAATTCAAGTTGTAAAGATTTGAGCATCTAATATATAGCATATACCGAATACCGCATTGTAAATAGTCCATCAAAACACACTAATTACTAAACAGAAGTAGCACAAGTCCAGAAAATAGGGAATAGTTTAAGGCCTTGCTAACCGATAGTACTAGCAAAAAGTGCAAGACCACAAAAAAGTGGTGCATATTAATAGTTATCTAGTTCGGAGGAAAAGGTGGTCCTTCTGGAGGGTTCGAGGGTGCATTTGAAGGGAAGGAAGGTGCTCCTGGAGGAAAAGTTGATACGGCAGGAGGGAAGAATGCAGCTGGAAAAGAGGATGATCTTGGAGTGTACTGTGTAGATGGTGCTGGGAAGAAGGGTACAGCAGGTGAAAAGGAAGGTGTAGCCGGTGGAAAAGGAGCAGCAGGTCTTTGTGTTGCATACAGCTGTTGCATGGAAATTTGACGGTCGATCCACATATATAAAAGATCACCACTCAATGTCATAAAGATTGGTCGATTGCGCTCATCTTTTAAAGCCTCACAGGCAGCAAGTAGACCATCAGGGGACAAATGAGCAACAGTAGTTAATCTTTCCATGCACTCCTCTATGGAGTGAACTTTTGGTCGTGCTTGTAGCTCGCGTTGCATTATGGTTTCTGCTATTTCTGTTCTCTTTCTCCCTAACTCAACGAGCTCACTCATACCTTCAGATCGATCATCAATTTTTCGTCGACGATTTGAAGTTGGTGTAGGATTAGGTGGTGATACACGAAGCCTCTTCTTTGAAGAGGTCGGGCCAGAGGCACTGTCAGTGTATTTGCTTCGTACTTTGACTGGAGTTGAGGTTGGGGAAGTTGAATTTGCATCATTAACATCCTCCAAATGCTTTCCCAAACTTTCCATGTTAAGTCGTTGTGTAGCCGGTGAAGATGAAGAGGTGCTGCGAGCATCGTCGGCATCCATCATAGAAGTAAACCCATGCCTTCCGGTTGCAGTTGCCTTTCCAGATAAAAACTCAATGGCTTGATATGCAGGAAATGGCTTGTCCCTGCATTTTGCATACGCCGGATTTTCCTATAATATTGAATCAACAAGTAAATTTGTGCATAAATGTGTTAATGTTAAAAGCAAACAAGACTTGTGAAGAAATTTATAACATAACATAACTTACTGTTATGATCGCTTCCCAATCACTTGGGTCACCGGCGGTTGGAATGTTGCGTGTGTAGTCCCACCCCCATCCACTTTTGTTGGCTAATGTTTGATAGGTTAGATACTGACGCTTCAATACTTTCAATCGGTTTTGCAAATGGGTTTTGGTAAAACTCAATTTTGTCCTCTCGTTGAAGTCATGAACCATCTTGGTCCATGCTAATGGAGTGAAACTTCCATTTACAAAATTTCCAAGGGTATGCTCCTCTGTCATTAAGTTTAACATTGTAAAATCCATTTTTTCATTCCAGTTTAGAAGATCGAGCTCTAATTTTCGATGACTCTTGCATAGGGCAATCTATACTTTGGCTATCAGTCGAGAGGACATCAATTATCGGGGCTTTGTTTTTAGCAAAAGTATGCACCGTCGTTTTGGGAGGAGCCATCTGAGAATAATATGAAAATATTGTTAGATATATGAATCTAACTAACATATGCAACCTGGTTCATGGTAATCTCAAAAGAGATTTTTTTTATACAAAAAGGCTCAGGGGGAAGGTTCAATGTGATACCATGACGGCTGCAATTGTTGTAAAAACATGCCACCCCGCCATGGATACCCCTCATTGACCTCGCCCCCTACATCATCGCCTTTTTTTTTATAACTCTCCATCGAATCAAACGTGTTCAGATCCGAACCCAACAATTTTCGCTTCATCGTTTGGGGCCTTTCTATTGTTGCTTTATTTCATGTGCAACTGAAATATATTTCAAATGTAATAAAGGTTGAAGCTAGGATTAGTCGAACAGGTTCTCCTCTCTTGAGCTGTTTTTCCAAACTGCAGCTATATTATGATTATCACCATAATATGAATCACGACCGAAAATTAGTAATACAAAATCTGTTCTTTTTTTTTTCACAATACAACAAAAAAATATAGTAATATTGAATAGATCAAAACAAAGTCCAACTTGGAACCTCACCTCAAGTATCCTTCAAATCTGTTGTGATCACAAGAGAATAGCTCAATAATCAACAGAGAACAATACTACAGCCACGCAAATAGTGTTAGAGGCAATAGAAAAGCTAGAGTCTCAGAGCAACAGGTGAAAAGAATTTTTACCTTCTACCTGAATTTATAGAAGGAAAGCCTCTTGAATAATAAGCTCTTTACCTGAAGAACCGTTGGTAGCAATAAATGGCCGAATTGACCATACAACCAGGCAAGCGACGAAGAGATATGGGTTGCCTCACAAATATTAACCCATTAAATACAAACACCCCAAGCTTTTGAGAGAGTTGTCCACAATAATGGCAGATCTGGATGAGATCTTGCTAAATGATAACAGTGATTGAGAAAAACAGCGACAGGAGTGGAGAGAAGAAGGCGTCCTAATCGAGGAAAGAGAGAAAAGAGAGAGTTATAAAAGATTACAAGCTATTAGGTGAGATCTCCTTCACTGATAGTGCCAGTTGTTGGACGCGGCAAGACGGGATCGAGAAGAGGAAGACGATGGCAAAATCGAGGAGATGGGAACATGCCGATGAGGGTAGGAGCAATAATGTTGAAGGCGAAGGGGAAATCTCAGCTCAGATCTCCTTCATTGATAGCTGTAGTTGAGGGAGGAGGCAAGAGAGGAAGAAACCCTTTTCCAAGCTAGAAGATAGACATGCGGTGGGTGGGAGGAGTAATGGCGAAAGGTTTCGGGAGGAGTAATGACGAAGGTCGAGTAGTCTAATGTTGTTCCTAGCTTTGGTTCTTAGAACGTAGACAACGATACGTTGCCAATATACACTCTCGGGGCATAATAGAACTATATAATTAGGTTTCACTCTTTGTTTTGAATGAGAAAAAGTTATTCCTGCTTTCTAAAGTTATACCGTTAGGGCGCTAACCGAGTAGTCTAATGTTGTTCCTTTTGGTTCTTGTGAACGTAGACAACGATACGTTGCCAATATACACTCTCGGGGCATAATAGAACAATATAATTGGGTTTTACTCTTTGTTCGGTGGAATGAGAAAAAGTACTGTTTCCAAAGGTATTCTGTTAGGGCGCAACTGAGTAGTGTAATGTTGTTCCGGTTTTTGTTCTTGTGGACGTAGACAACGATACGTAACCAATATACACTCTCGGGGCATAATAGAACTATATAATTAGGTTTCACTCTTTGTTCGGTTGAATGAGAAAAAGTACTGTTTCTAAAGTTATACTGTTAGGGCGCAAATGAGTAGTCTAATGTTGTTCCGGTTTTGGTTCTTGTGAACGTAGACAACGATACGTTGCCAATATTCACTCTCGGGGCATAATAGAACAATATAATTAGGTTTTACTCTTTGTTCGGTGGAATGAGAAAAAGTACTGTTTCCAAAGTTATTCTGTTAGGGCGCAACTGAGTAGTGTAATGTTGTTCCGGTTTTTGTTCTTGTGGACGTAGACAACGATACATTGCCAATATACACTCTCGGGGCATAATAGAACTATATAATTAGGTTTCACTCTTTGTTCGGTTGAATGAGAAAAAGTACTGCTTCTAAAGTTATACTGTTAGGGCGCAACTGAGTAGTCTAATGTTGTTCCGGTTTTGGTTCTTGTGAACGTAGACAACGATACGTTGCCAATATACACTCTCGGGGCATAATAGAACAATATAATTGGGTTTTACTCTTTGTTCGGTGGAATGAGAAAAAGTACTGTTTCCAAAGTTATACTGTTAGGGCGCAACTGAGTAGTCTTATGTTGTTCCTGCTTTTGGTTCTTGTGAACGTGACAACGATACGTTGCCAATATACACTCTGGGCAAAATAGAACTATATAATTAGGTTTCACTCTTTGTTCTATGAATGAGAAAAAGTACTGTTTCTAAAGTTATACTGTTAGGGCGCAACTGAGTAGTCTAATGTTGTTCCGGTTTTGGTTCTTGTGAACTTAGACAACGATACGTTGCCAATATACACTCTCAGGGCATAATAGAACAATATAAGTAGGTTTCACTCTTTGTTCGGTTGAATGAGAAAAAGTACTGTTTCTAAAGTTATACTGTTAGGGCGCAACTGAGTAGTCTTATGTTGTTCCGGTTTTGGTTCTTGTGAACGTATACAACGATACTTTGCCAATATACACTCTCGGGGCATAATAGAACAATATAATTAGGTTTCACTCTTTGTTCGGTTGAATGAGAAAAAGTACTGTTTCCAAAGTTATACTGTTAGGGCGCAACTGAGTAGTCTAATGTTGTTCCGGTTTTGGTTCTTGTGAACGTAGACAACGATACGTTGCCAATATACACTCTCGAGGCATAATAGAACAATATAATTGGGTTTTACTCTTTGTTCTGGAATGAGAAAAGTACGTTTCCAAAGTTATACCGTTAGGGCGCAACCGAGTAGTCTTATGTTGTTCCTGCTTTGGTTCTTGTGAACGTAGACAACGATACGTTGCCAATATACACTCTGGGCAAAATAGAACTATATAATTAGGTTTCACTCTTTGTTCTATGAATGAGAAAAAGTACCGTTTCTAAAGTTATACCGTTAGGGCGCAATCGAGTAGTCTAATGTTGTTCCGCTTTGGTTCTTGTGAACGTAGACAACGATACGTTGCCAATATACACTCTCGGGCATAATAGAACAATATAATTGGGTTTTACTCTTTGTTCGGTGGAATGAGAAAAGTACGTTTCCAAAGGTATTCTGTTAGGGCGCAACTGAGTAGTGTAATGTTGTTCCGGTTTTGGTTCTTGTGAACGTAGACAACGATACGTAGCCAATATACACTCTCGGGGCATAATAGAACTATATAATTAGGTTTCACTCTTTGTTCGGTTGAATGAGAAAAAGTACTGTTTCTAAAGTTATACTGTTAGGGCGCAACTGAGTAGTCTAATGTTGTTCCGGTTTTGGTTCTTGTGAACGTAGACAACGATACGTTGCCAATATACAGTCTCGGGGCATAATAGAACAATATAATTGGGTTTTACTCTTTGTTCGGTGGAATGAGAAAAAGTACTGTTTCCAAAGTTATACTGTTTGGGCGCAACTGAGTAGTCTAATGTTGTTCCTGCTTTTGGTTCTTGTGAACGTAGACAACGATACGTTGCCAATATACACTCTGGGGGGAAAATAGAACTATATAATTAGGTTTCACTCTTTGTTCGGTTGAATGAGAAAAAGTACTGTTTCTAAAGTTATACTGTTAGGGCGCAATCGAGTAGTCTAATGTTGTTCCTGCTTTTGGTTCTTAGAACTTAGACAACGATACGTTGCCAATATACACTCTGGGCATTATAGAACAATATAATTGGGTTTCACTCTTTGTTCGGTTGAATGAGAAAAAGTACTGTTTCTAAAGTTATAATGTTAGGGCGCAACTGAGTAGTCTAATGTTGTTCCGGTTCTGGTTCTTGTGAACGTAGACAACGATACGTTGCCAATATACACTCTCGGGGCATAATAGAACAATATAAATAGGTTTCACTCTTTGTTCGGTTGAATGAGAAAAAGTACTGTTTCTAAAGTTATACTGTTAGGGCGCAACTGAGTAGTCTAATGTTGTTCCGGTTTTGGTTTTTGTGAACGTAGACAACGATACGTTGCCAATATACACTCTCGGGGCATAATAGAACTATATAATTAGGTTTCACTCTTTGTTCGGTTGAATGAGAAAAAGTACTGTTTCTAAAGTTATACTGTTAGGGCGCAACTGAGTAGTCTAATGTTGTTCCGGTTTTGGTTCTTGTGAACGTAGACAACGATACGTTGCCAATATACACTCTCGGGGCATAATAGAACAATATAATTGGGTTTTACTCTTTGTTCGGTGGAATGAGAAAAAGTACTGTTTCCAAAGTTATACTGTTAGGGCGCAACTGAGTAGTCTTATGTTGTTCCGGTTTTGGTTCTTGTGAACGTAGACAACTATACGTTGCCAATATACACTCTCGGGGCATAATAGAACAATATAAGTAGGTTTCACTCTTTGTTCGGTTGAATGAGAAAAAGTACTGTTTCTAAAGTTATACTGTTAGGGCGCAACTGAGTAGTCTAATGTTGTTCCGGTTTTGGTTCTTGTGAACGTAGACAACGATACGTTGCCAATATACACTCTAGGGGCATAATAGAACAATATAATTGGGTTTTACTCTTTGTTCGGTGGAATGAGAAAAAGTACTGTTTCCAAAGGTTATTCGTTAGGGCGCAATCGAGTAGTGTAATGTTGTTCCGGTTTTGGTTCTTGTGGACGTAGACAACGATACGTTGCCAATATACACTCTCGGGGCATAATAGAACTATATAATTAGGTTTCACTCTTTGTTCGGTTGAATGAGAAAGAGTACTGTTTCTAAAGTTATACTGTTAGGGCGCAACTGAGTAGTCTAATGTTGTTCCGGTTTTGGTTCTTGTGAACGTAGACAACGATACGTTGCCAATATACACTCTCGGGGCATAATAGAACAATATAATTGGGTTTTACTCTTTGTTCGGTGGAATGAGAAAAAGTACTGTTTCCAAAGTTATTCTGTTAGGGCGCAACTGAGTAGTGTAATGTTGTTCCGGTTTTGGTTCTTGTGAACGTAGACAACGATACGTTGCCAATATACACTCTCGGGGCATAATAGAACTATATAATTGGGTTTCACTCTTTGTTCGGTTGAATGAGAAAAAGTACTGTTTCTAAAGTTATACTGTTAGGGCGCAACTGAGTAGGCTAATGTTGTTCCGGTTTTGGTTCTTGTGAACGTAGACAACGATACGTTGCCAATATACACTCTCGGGGCATAATAGAACAATATAATTGGGTTTTACTCTTTGTTCTGGTGGAATGAGAAAAAGTACTCGTTTCCAAAGTTATACCGTTAGGCGCAACCGAGTAGTCTTATGTTGTTCCTGGTTTTGGTTTTTGTGAACGTAGACAACGATACGTTGCCAATATACACTCTCGGGGCAAAATATGACAATATAGTTGGTTTTCACTCTTTGTTCGGTTGAATGAGAAAAAGTACTGTTTCTAAGGTTATACTGTTAGGCGCAAACCGAGTAGTCTAATGTTGTTCCGGCTTTTGGTTCTTGTGAACTTAGACAACGATACGTTGCCAATATACACTCTCGGGCATAATAGAACAATATAATAGGTTTCACTCTTTGTTTTGAATGAGAAAAAGTACTATTTCTAAAGTTATACCGTTAGTGCAATCGAGTAGTGTAATGTTGTTCCTGTTTTGGTTTTTGTGAACGTAGACAACGATACGTTGCCAATATACACTCTCGGGGCATAATAGAACTATATAATTAGGTTTCACTCTTTGTTCGGTTGAATGAGAAAAAGTACTGTTTCTAAAGTTATACTGTTAGGGCGCAACTGAGTAGTCTAATGTTGTTCCGGTTTTGGTTCTTGTGAACGTAGACAACGATACGTTGCCAATATACACTCCCGGGGCATAATAGAACAATATAATTGGGTTTTACTCTTTGTTCGGTGGAACGAGAAAAAGTACTGTTTCCAAAGTTATACTGTTAGGGCGCAACTGAGTAGTCTAATGTTGTTCCGGTTTTGGTTCTTGTGAACGTAGACAACGATACGTTGCCAATATACACTCTCGGGGCAAAATAGAACAATATAAGTAGGTTTCACTCTTTGTTAGGTTGAATGAGAAAAAGTTCTGTTTCTAAAGTTATACTGTTAGGGCGCAACTGAGTAGTCTAATGTTGTTCCGGTTTTGGTTCTTGTGAACGTAGACAACGATACGTTGCCAATATACACTCTCGGGGCATAATAGAACAATATAATTTGGTTTTACTCTTTGTTCGGTGGAATGAGAAAAAGTACTGTTTCCAAAGGTATTCTGTTAGGGCGCAACTGAGTAGTGTAATGTTGTTCCGGTTTTTGTTCTTGTGGACGTAGACAACGATACGTAACCAATATACACTCTCGGGGCATAATAGAACTATATAATTAGGTTTCACTCTTTGTTCGGTTGAATGAGAAAAAGTACTGTTTCTAAAGTTATACTGTTAGGGCGCAACTGAGTAGTCTAATGTTGTTCCGGCTTTGGTTCTTGTGAACGTAGACAACGATACGTTGCCAATATACACTCTCGGGGCATAATAGAACTATATAATTGGGTTTTACTCTTTGTTCTGGAATGAGAAAAAGTACTCGTTTCCAAAGTTATTCTCGTTAGGCGCAACCGAGTAGTGTAATGTTGTTCCGGTTTTTGTTCTTGTGGACGTAGACAACGATACGTTGCCAATATACACTCTCGGGGCATAATAGAACTATATAATTAGGTTTCACTCTTTGTTCGGTTGAATGAGAAAAAGTACTGTTTCTAAAGTTATACTGTTAGGGCGCAACTGAGTAGTCTAATGTTGTTCCGGTTTTGGTTCTTGTGAACGTAGACAACGATACGTTGCCAATATACACTCTCGGGGCATAATAGAACAATATAATTGGGTTTTACTCTTTGTTCGGTGGAATGAGAAAAAGTACTGTTTCCAAAGTTATACTGTTTGGGCGCAACTGAGTAGTCTTATGTTGTTCCGGTTTTGGTTCTTGTGAACGTAGACAACGATACGTTGCCAATATACACTCTCGGGGCATAATAGAACTATATAATTAGGTTTCACTCTTTGTTCGGTTGAATGAGAAAAAGTACTGTTTCTAAAGTTATACTGTTAGGGCGCAACTGAGTAGTCTAATGTTGTTCCGGTTTTGGTTCTTGTGAACGTAGACAACGATACGTTGCCAATATATACACTCTCGGGGCATAATAGAACAATATAATTTGGTTTTACTCTTTGTTCGGTGGAATGAGAAAAAGTACTGTTTCTAAAGTTATACTGTTAGGGCGCAACTGAGTAGTCTAATGTTGTTCCGGTTTTGGTTCTTGTGAACGTAGACAACGATACGTTGCCAATATACACTCTGGGCATAATAGAACAATATAAATAGGTTTCACTCTTTGTTCGGTTGAATGAGAAAAAGTACTATTTCTAAAGTTATACTGTTAGGGCGCAACTGAGTAGTGTAATGTTGTTCCGGTTTTTGTTTTTGTGAACGTAGACAACGATACGTTGCCAATATACACTCTCGGGGCATAATAGAACTATATAATTAGGTTTCACTCTTTGTTCAGTTGAATGAGAAAAAGTACTGTTTCTAAAGTTATACTGTTAGGGCGCAACTGAGTAGTCTAATGTTGTTCCGGTTTTGGTTCTTGTGAACGTAGACAATGATACGTTGCCAATATACACTCTCGAGGCATAATAGAACAATATAATTGGGTTTTACTCTTTGTTCGGTGGAATGAGAAAAAGTACTGTTTCCAAAGTTATACTGTTAGGGCGCAACTGAGTAGTCTTATGTTGTTCCGGTTTTGGTTCTTGTGAACGTAGACAACGATACGTTGCCAATATACACTCTCGGGGCAAAATAGAACAATATAAGTAGGTTTCACTCTTTGTTAGGTTGAATGAGAAAAAGTTCTGTTTCTAAAGTTATACTGTTAGGGCGCAACTGAGTAGTCTAATGTTGTTCCGGTTTTGGTTCTTGTGAACGTAGACAACGATACGTTGCCAATATACACTCTCGGGGCATAATAGAACAATATAATTGGGTTTTACTCTTTGTTCGGTGGAATGAGAAAAAGTACTGTTTCCAAAGGTATTCTGTTAGGGCGCAACTGAGTAGTCTTATGTTGTTCCGGTTTTGGTTCTTGTGAACGTAGACAACGATACGTTGCCAATATACACTCTCGGGCATAATAGAACTATATAATTAGGTTTCACTCTTTGTTCGGTTGAATGAGAAAAGTACACGTTTCTAAAGTTATACCGTTAGGGCGCAAATGAGTAGTCTAATGTTGTTCCGGTTTTGGTTCTTGTGAACGTAGACAACGATACGTTGCCAATATACACTCTCAGGGCATAATAGAACAATATTATTAGGTTTCACTCTTTGTTCGGTGGAATGAGAAAAAGTACTGTTTCCAAAGTTATTCTGTTTGGGCGCAACTGAGTAGTGTAATGTTGTTCCGGTTTTTGTTCTTGTGGACGTAGACAACGATACGTTGCCAATATACACTCTCGGGGCATAATAGAACTATATAATTAGGTTTCACTCTTTGTTCGGTTGAATGAGAAAAAGTACTGTTTCTAAAGTTATACTGTTAGGGCGCAACTGAGTAGTCTAAGGTTGTTCCGGTTTTGGTTCTTGTGAACGTAGACAACGATACGTTGCCAATATACACTCTCGGGGCATAATAGAACAATATAATTGGGTTTCACTCTTTGTTCGGTTGAATGAGAAAAAGTACTGTTTCCAAAGTTATACTGTTAGGGCGCAACTGAGTAGTCTTATGTTGTTCCGGTTTTGGTTCTTGTGAACGTAGACAACGATACGTTGCCAATATACACTCTCGGGCAAAATAGAACTATATAATTAGGTTTCACTCTTTGTTCGGTTGAATGAGAAAAAGTACTGTTTCTAAAGTTATACTGTTAGGGCGCAACTGAGTAGTCTAATGTTGTTCCGGTGTTGGTTCTTGTGAACTTAGACAACGATACGTTGCCAATATACACTCTCGGGGCATAATAGAACTATATAATTAGGTTTCACTCTTTGTTCGGTTGAATGTGAAAAAGTACTGTTTCTAAAGTTATACTGTTATGGCGCAACTGAGTAGTCTAATGTTGTTCCGGTTTTGGTTCTTGTGAACTTAGACAACGATACGTTGCCAATATACACTCTCGGGGCATAATAGAACAATATAAATAGGTTTCACTCTTTGTTCTATTGAATGAGAAAAAGTACTATTTCTAAAGTTATACCGTTAGTGGCGCAACCGAGTAGTGTAATGTTGTTCCTGGTTTTTGTTTTTGTGAACGTAGACAACGATACGTTGCCAATATACACTCTGGGCATAATAGAACTATATAATTAGGTTTCACTCTTTGTTCGGTTGAATGAGAAAAAGTACTGCTTTCTAAAGTTATACCGTTGTTAAAATGAGTAGTCTAATGTTGTTCCGGCTTTGGTTCTTAGAACGTAGACAACGATACGTTGCCAATATACACTGGGCATAATAGAACAATATAATTGGGTTTTACTCTTTGTTCTGGAATGAGAAAAAGTACCGTTTCCAAAGTTATACCGTTAGTGGCGCAACCGAGTAGTCTTATGTTGTTCCTGCTTTGGTTCTTGTGAACGTAGACAACTATACGTTGCCAATATACACTCTCGGGCAAAATAGAACAATATAAGTAGGTTTCACTCTTTGTTAGGTTGAATGAGAAAAAGTACTGTTTCTAAAGTTATACTGTTAGGGCGCAACTGAGTAGTCTAATGTTGTTCCGGTTTTGGTTCTTGTGAACGTAGACAACGATACGTTGCCAATATACACTCTCGGGGCATAATAGAACAATATAATTGGGTTTTACTCTTTGTCCGGTGGAATGAGAAAAAGTACGGTTTCCAAAGGTATTCGTTAGGGCGCAACCGAGTAGTGTGTAATGTTGTTCCGGTTTTGGTTCTTGTGAACGTAGACAACGATACGTTGCCAATATACACTCTCGGGGCATAATAGAACTATATAATTAGGTTTCACTCTTTGTTCGGTTGAATGAGAAAAAGTACTGTTTCTAAAGTTATACTGTTAGGGCGCAACTGAGTAGTCTAATGTTTTTCCGGTTTTGGTTCTTGTGAACGTAGACAACGATACGTTGCCAATATACACTCTCGGGGCATAATAGAACAATATAATTGGGTTTTACTCTTTGTTCGGTTGAATGAGAAAAAGTACTGTTTCCAAAGTTATTCTGTTAGGGCGCAACTGAGTAGTGTAATGTTGTTCCGGTTTTTGTTCTTGTGGACGTAGACAACGATACGTTGCCAATATACACTCTCGGGGCATAATAGAACTATATAATTAGGTTTCACTCTTTGTTCGGTGGAATGAGAAAAAGTACTGTTTCCAAAGTTATACTGTTAGGGCGCAACTGAGTAGTCTTATGTTGTTCCGGTTTTGGTTCTTGTGAACGTAGACAACGATACGTTGCCAATATACACTCTCGGGGCAAAATAGAACTATATAATTAGGTTTCACTCTTTGTTCGGTGGAATGAGAAAAAGTACTGTTTCCAAAGTTATACTGTTAGGGCGCAACTGAGTAGTCTTATGTTGTTCCGGTTTTGGTTCTTGTGAACGTAGACAACGATACGTTGCCAATATACACTCTCGGGGCAAAATAGAACTATATAATTAGGTTTCACTCTTTGTTCGGTGGAATGAGAAAAAGTACTGTTTCCAAAGTTATACTGTTAGGGCGCAACTGAGTAGTCTAATGCTGTTCCGGTTTTGGTTCTTGTGAACTTAGACAACGATACGTTGCCAATATACACTCTCAGGGCATAATAGAACAATATAAGTAGGTTTCACTCTTTGTTAGGTTGAATGAGAAAAAGTTCTGTTTCTAAAGTTATACTGTTAGTGTCACGCCCCCGAGCCCGCCTATTTGGTCGAGGTCGGGTACGCCGACAGACCGCCGAGCGGACAGAGTTTTCCCCTGTACGCGGACAGAGTCTCCCCTGTACGTTCTAGGCGTCGCAATCAATACAATTACAAGGGTTCCGACCAGGAACAGTATTCAACATACAATGATTGCATAAGGAAGTATCAAACATAAATAGCTAAGTTATTACAAGCATTCACCACCTTACATTTAAACTTTACATATTACACTTAACTTCCAAATACAATCTGAATTTATTACAATTATATTACAAGTTTGATACATTTGTTCTTGTCATCTCTATACCCCTAGAATATACTGACGGGTAATCGTTTATCTCTCGGTCTCCGGTAGGGCGCTATCTACCCGCCTACGCCTTGCCTCGCGCCGTCGCCGCGCCACTCACGTGTGTACCGTACCCCCAAAACCGCAACACGGGGGTGAGAACTATTGTCCATAGTTCTCGTGGGTATAGTCACCCAAGAGAAAAGTTCGACCAACAGTCCGAAGGAGGCAAATAGGTTAGTTTGATAAATAGATAGATATATACTTGATTATGCAACTAATAAAACCATACATTGCCTCACAAATGCAATATTGAAATACTAAATGCAAATCATGCAATAATACAACTATCATAAGTAGATCACTCAATTCTACTTCTACCTGACCAACTAGTTCACATTCAACTAGCTCTAAGGTTCTATCTACCTTATTCAAGCTAGCCACCCGACTCGGCCTCGAGTCAATCAACTGCGGCTAATCCGCGCTCTGTCCGGCTCAAGGTGAAGGAACGCTCAACTTACACCCCGGCCTTCAATCCACAATCACATTGCCCAACGGGTCGCCCAGAGCTGCGTACACCCGTGGTCAGGGATCTTGCCGGTGGGAAGGGGAACCATGCCACACTCGACCCGCGGCCCAAGACCCCCGATAGGGAAGGGGAACATGCCACACTCGACCCTAGCGATCTCTGATTCTGCCAGCGGGAGGGGGAACCTGCCACACTCGACCCACGGCCTCGAATCAGCCTCAAGCTCAACCTCGAAGTTCTTCCTGTGGGAGGGGAACATGCCACACACCCACGGACCCGAACTGTCGAGTTCACAAATCCTGGGATTCCGGAATCCACTTTCCAAGTCTCTAGGGTAGTCTAAAACCCTATAACATTGACCTATCTAGGTCCGGTGTACTTTCCACCCTAGGTCTAATAGACTGTAGGTTTAATGCCCTTATCACATGGCCTATGTTCCTTGAACTAGGTTAACACCTCTCACCTAGGTCTAATTAACTCTAGGTTTAACAACCCTATGTTCAGTGTCAACCTATGCTCAACAACACTAGGTGCGATATCAACCTGCCTCGATCTTGATTCTAGGTACATTCTGTTCAACCTATGTTTATGACTTTCGGTTCAGTACAACCTATGTAATATAACCCTAGGTTCAACATTATTCTTATTCATCCTAGGTTCTCGACCCTAGGTTCATATTCGACCTATGTTAATTACACTAGGTTCGATGCCACTCGATCTTTCCTATTGTCACGACACTAGGTTCAACACAACCTATGTTATAGAACACTAGATTAATGCCACTCGATCTAGTTGATACCTAGTTGTCACATCGAGTTCTATAGTTGCACACTCTCTAGCACATGCTCACATTGCCAATATGAATATTTATCTATCATGATCTCATAATGCTAATACCCCTAGCATATATTTCATTAAGCATATATGTGTCAAGATCTTTATACGCATATGTTCTCTAACATGATCTACAACATGTTATCATTCACTTACGTGCTCTATTGCATATCAACAGGAAACTTAGCACTAGCATATATTTTAAATGCATCAACTTGCTATTATGCATATAAGTTCTCTATCTAGCATTTAAATCCACATGCATAAACCTCTAAACCAAGTAATTAGGTTTACATGCATACATTCTTAATCTAGCATAATTACCATGCTATCATGAGGCTAACATGCATATTTTATATTAAATTGCTCTAGCATGCTCTACTATGACATCATACCCATACATATGCGTCAACGAGGAAACATACTTTTCTTCGACATGCGGGGCGACCTAGTCGCTTCGGTAAACACAACCCACCTTTTATCGCGTTCCGATTGCTCGTCGACACTTGCGATCGGCCGCCCGCGGCACTCGATATCCGGTTTGGCTCGGACTCTTGCGCGGCCACCCGAACGGTCACCGATCCTTGATATGAGACTTCGTGGCGTTACCCCACGCCTTCACGATGCCCCGGTTCCGATTTCACGATTTATGGGCTTCTATTTTGCGTGCTGCGGCTATCTGGTAAGAATATATTAAAATATTAATATCTTTGCAACCGCTCGTCGGATCACCGAACCGAGCGCGCCAACGCGTTCGTTAGGTCCCCAATTAGGTTTCTAGAGGGTCAATTGAGATCAAACTCAACTATTTTACAAAACCCTCATTTGAACCCTAGCCTACAACTATTGCAAGAATACTTCAAATAGCTTCATTATTCTAGCAATAATCATCTCTTTAGCATCCTAGGGTTCAATTAATACCAACCCTAGAGTTTAAAAACCCAACTCTAATAATCTACCATTGTTGCTCTAGGAGCTTACCTCAAGAGCTAACTCCAAGGCCAAGGTAGAAGACGAAGAAGGTGAAGATCTCCTCCCTTTGCTTCTTCTCCACCAATCCTTCTCCTTCTTTTTCTTTCTTCTCTTCTCTTTTCTTTCTTTCTTTCTTTTCCTTCCTTTGGTCGACAGAGAGAGAGAGGGAGAGAGTGTTCTTTTAGGTTAGAACACCACAAATGAGAGAAAGAGAGAGGACCTATGCTACTATAACCTCTCATAAGTGCACAATTGCTGAAAACACCCTCAGCTTCTCAAACTGCACCAAACTGGGCATTTTTCGCGCATGGAGACCGGTCTTGAGATATGGAGCCCGGTCTCAGCAAGCCCCCTCAGCCAAACAATTAAGGACTTAGCCAAATTTTCAGCCTTTTTCGTTTTCTTCTCCGTTTTCGCCCGTCTTCGCTCGTACGACCTCCGATTCATTTCAAATCGAACCGAGACTTTCCAAACATGTTTTCGAACATGTTTTCATCATCTTTTCATCCACGCTAATGCCGGATTTAGCTCATGGCTCAACATAGCCTTTCGGGTTTCGTTTCCACGCCTACGCGCACCGAAACGCCAGAACGCTCCCGAACTTCACCGAACCCCACTAGAACCATTCAAATGGCTCTCCAACCAATTGTACACCATAACTTCATGATCTTAGAAGTTCGGTACCTTACATTCTCCCCTTCTTAAAAGAGTTTCGTCCCCGAAACTAACTCACCTCAACTCCAATAACTCTCCAACTCGATTAATCGAGCAATCGGGGATTTCGTTGCACTTTTCTATCTCGGAGTGGCCTTTCACTCATTGGAACTATCCAAAGGCCCACTACGGAGGACGTGAGGCTAGATTTACTCACATTTACTAAGTATGACTCCAAAAGTGCATTACCACCATGCAAAGAACTACTCTTTGTACTACACTCTCAATCGGGAAATTCACTCCGATTCGATCACCGGTATTGCATAAAAGCAATATCGTTGGTGCATCGACTAATCGCGAGTGCTACTATCCTCAATCTGATCCTCGCTCTATCACGAGATGGCACACTCCGGCACATCTCCTATTTTAACCTCCAAAAGAGCTTTATCCACAAGCTCCAATTCTCACGTGGCTTTCTACATTTCAATGTCTCACAAGAGCATTTCATCCTTTGCCATCACCAGCCACGACCAATTCGATTTCGCCGTCGCAGTGAACTCACACGAACACTTCATTCGTGGATCCAAGCCAAACTCATTAATAGAGTTATCGGCTAAACCGATTTCTTCGGCTTTCCACAGGTGAGCCACAGGCCACCTATCTTACGTATGCCTACCGCCTAAACCGGTCTCAACTACACGTAGCAACGTAGACCCAATCAGCATTGGGCGAAATTCTCACTTTGGAATCCGCACACACTCCAACCAGGAGCAACCATGACCCCAAACCACATCAACCTTTAGGTTGGGTCACTACACACTCGGTGTATCATCGATCCCGCAATCCTACACGACCAACTCTACCGAGCCACACGTATCACTATCGGCTCCTATGCGCCTAGTGCGAGCCACCAGCCCCACGAGTGATCGCAGGCACGCTTCACACTTAGCAATGCTACAGTGCTACTGCCATCTCACTTTCTTGACTGAATCAATTCCGCACTCTACGAGTACCTACACTCGAGCGTTCTACACGTAAGTCCAGTATTAGGCAATTTTGCCTAAGCACGCTAGCAACAAGCATGACTCGCTAACCTCAATTCGAGGTATCGCTAAGTCCACGTGCCGCACTCTGCTACCAACTAATCGCTCTACCACGAGCCCTACTCTCGGTTCATCACCAGCAACCAGCCGGCACCGACCAATCACCTATCCACTTAGGTAGGCGACGCTCTACCACAATTATGCATGCTAGGGTAGTCACATTGACCCTTGTCTTGGTCTCTACTATACTCATGAATAATAGTAGTAAACGACTACAACTATAGATGCATGCGATGCTTTAGCTCTACACCATGCAGAAGTCTAATTGCTTCAATTAAACCATACCTGCTATGACATCAGCAGCAGCTGCAGGTTCGTCAACCTGGGTCGCATATCCATGGTCGCTTGGCACTTGCCGCGAACCCTCCGGTTGCCTGATCACTAACCCTCGCTCTCCAGACTGTGCCAAAGGTTGCACATCCATGAACTGTCCCGGAGAGGAAAATGCCGTTGCCATCGGCAGAGGTTGCCCATCGCCCACGGGACAATCGTATTTCGTGTGGTCCAACTGCCCGCAATAAAAACATCTTCCCTCGCGCAGCGCACACCGCCGCGCCCTATGGGATCCACCACAAATTACACATCCCGAAGAAGACTGGCTAGAGGACAGCTTCGGGATTCGAGACTGTGACTGCGACTGACTCAGGGGTTGCCTGGAACCTGATTGACCACCCGAACAGTTTGTCGGTCGCACAGCTCTCGTCTCTTGCTCATCAAACTCGTGCTCCTCTCGCACAGAGTCATCGCCTTGCTCCACCCACAAGGCCCGATCCAAGGCCTCGGCAAAAGTTCGAAACTTGAACGGATGAACATATCGAAAAATTTCCGACCGAAGTCCCCGTATAAAGCAATCAGCCTTGTCCTTGCCATCCTGCACCACATGTGGGATACAATTCACAATACGGGTGAATTCCCGTTCATATTCCCTCACGGTACGCACTCCCTGCCGCAGCTTCCTGAACCTCTCTTGAAGCCTTCTCTTCTCACTGTCGGGGAAATACTCGGAGAATACCAATCCCCGAAACTCAGCCCAAGTCATAGGAAGGAGACTAGGCGATCGTTCTTGTTTGATGCCTCTCCACCACACCTTCGCCGACTTCTCCAAACAATGTGCGGCTAGGTGCACCTTGTCCTGTTCCAAGGTATAAAGATCCTCAAACGTGGTTTCCATGGAATCTATCCATGTCTTCACAATCCACGGATCTGCATCCTCTCCATCATAGGTAGGTGGCTTAAGTTTCTTGAAAGCCATGAGGGCCGCCAAAGCTCGAGCCCTCTCAGCCTCCATTTCCACAGAACCAAGGGCCACAGCCCCCGAATCCACCGCTACTCCTGTCGGTGCACGGCGCGCTGCTATCGGCACAGCCGCCGCAGCCATTCTCCCAGTCGCATTAGGTGAACCGACTGGACAAAATAGAACAATATAATTAGGTTTCACTCTTTGTTCGGTTGAATGAGAAAAAGTACTGTTTCTAAAGTTATACTGTTAGTGTCACGCCCCGAGACCCGCTACCAATTTGGTCCGGTTCGGGCGCGTCGAACAGACGCCGGACGGACAGCACCTCCCCTGTCCGCCCAAGGCTAAAGCAACGAGATCATGTACAACAAGTTCCCAGGAAACAACTTGAACACGTACAAGATCAAGCAACAACAACGAGAGCACCACCAGTGCTAAACATACAAGAGCAAGCATCACGAGTAACATACAAGTGAATAAAAGAGAGATACTAGTATATTACATCCATACAACTGCTTAATACAATTTGATTGCCATACAACTTCCAAATATAAACATAAAACTTACATCCTCAAGAATATAAAATAAGCTGTACAATTACTCAAAATGCCTCACCACCTATACATCATCTACTCTCCAATATACATATGGAAACTCTAATGCAAGTAGGAAGCATCTACTCACTAGCACTAGGGCGCTAAGCCCCTACCACGATCCTCAGCTGGCACACTCGTACCTGTACCTGTAATAGTACCCCAACCACACGGGGTGAGAACTATATAAATATAGTTCCTGGGCTCGCCGCCGACCCCGCCGATCTTCCCACTAGGTCCAAGGAGGCACAATAGATAGATAGATAGATAGATATAAGGGAAATCAGCCTATATCAGAATCAGATGCAATATCTTGCTATGCCTCAGGCCAATGTAATGCACGCATAACTCATAGTGAAGGCTAGCTACTATACCACTATGTTCAATATCATCTAGCTACCACCTGCAATCATGCTAGTGTACTTTAACGATATAGTGAATATAACTACAACCTAGCTATGCAGTCTACTATGTCAGATCACGGTATGAATGCAAGTCCTCTTATGCTGTTCATGCTATGACCCAATTCATGGCCCAATCCCTTAGGCTACCCCGCCTAAGCCTGGAAATCCTGTGACCCAATCCTTTAGGCTACCCCGCCTAAGTCTTTAGATCTTGTGATCATCTCACTCTACTATTCCCAACTCATAATCTCAACTCATATCGCTGTACTAATCTCAACTCTCATAGGTGAAGGAATACCATGTCCACTCACGGTCTGAAGATAAGTCTATTAGGCTCTCTATTAGGTGACTATGCTCAACGACAATCCGACTCATAGTAAAGGTTAACTACTATACTATTAGACTCAACAATCAACAAGTTCTCAAGTCACCCAATCTTGCTGTGAGCCCGAGGGCTCGTCTTTCCGTCTCACACTCTTAACCTCCTAGGGGCAGTGTCACAAGTCCAACCATCCCCCGAGACCGCCTGCGGACAGATACTTTAGTCCAAGGGCAGCTACTTTAGCCCTCCTCTCAGTGCCAACTCCGGAGTGCACAGCCTGTGTGGAGCGACCCACCCCAGGTGCAGACAGGCATGGTGAGCACGATCCCAATCCCGTGAATCGGGGAGTACCCTACCAACTAGAGGGTTCATCATATCATAGAATCCAACTATCCCTATGTTCAACATCACGGTGTCAACTACACTAATATCAATTGTCACTCTCAACAACACGGAAATCCTCTATCCCTATGTCCATATCATAGTGTTAATACTACACTTGTATTTCACATGCCACTCACCTAGATGTAACTAATTCTAGGTTCACTGTCAATCCATGTTCCACAACACTAGGTTCCTATCTGACCTATGTTAAATAACACTGAGTCAATGCCACTCTTGATCCACTCTAGGTTCAATAACACTAGGTTCATCTGTTCAACCTATGTTCATGACGCTAGGTTAATGCCACTCGATCTATCCTAGGTTCAATAACACTAGGTTCATATCTGTTCAACCTATGTTCACGACACTAGGTTAATGCAATATGCCACAATTAGGGAAATGCACCTATCCCTATGTTCAATGCCGTAGTATCAACTACACTAAGTTCTCATGCAACATGACACTCGTCCATAGATTAACATTGACTAAATGCCACTCGTCATAGTTTGATGTTCTCAACACACTACTTGCACATATTCACTAAGTTGTCATTCAACTAGAGTTTAATCCACATTAATCATGTCATTATAGGGTTTCACAATACTATGTCATACATGCTAGGTTCTTCTTACATTTTGCATCATAGGTTTCCAATGTCATCTCCTAATCCTATGTCCATCACATCAAGTATTAATTATAAACATCATACTAGGAGTAGGAATGCATGTATCATCACCCTATAATGCAAATCCATAAAGCACTATATATATATACATCATGCTATACGTAAATCAATAAAGCACTAAGACATAGAAGGAAGCTCAATGGCTTCTGACAACACCCCCACCTTTTATTGCGTTCCGATTGCTCGTCGTCACCGCAATCGGCCTCCACGGCACTCGATATCGGGTTTGGCCCGACTCTTGCGCGGCCACCCAAACGGTCACCGATCCTCGATCCGAGATCTCGTGGCGTTACCCCACGCCTTCACGATGCCCCTGGTTCCGATTTCACGAATTATGGGCTTCTATTTCGCGTGCTGCGGCTATCTGGTAAGAATATATTAAAATATTAATATCTCTGCAACCGCTCGTCGGATCACCGAACCGAGCGCGCCAACGCGTTCATTATACCCTCAATTAGGTTTACATACCCTCAAATGAGATCAAACTCAAGTATATAGCAAAACCCCATTTTTGACCCTAGGTTTGCCATATTGCAAAATCCACCATTAGAGCCTTAGATTCAAGCTCTAATCATGCATTTAGCATGCTAGGGTTCTACTAAAACCACCCTCAAAGCTTAAAACCTAAACTAGAGAGATGCCATTAAAGAGGTAGCAAGCTTACCTCTTAAGCTTGCTCTCATGCACCAAGAGAAGAGGAAGAAGATGGCCTTGATCATCATCATCATCTTCTTCTTCACCTCCTTCTCTTTCTTCTTCTTCTTCTTCTTCTTCTTTTCCTTCCCCTTTCGTTTAGAGAGAGAGGGAGAGAGAGAGAGAGAGCTATGGTTGAGGGGAAATGAGAAAGAGAGAGAGCCATCCCCTTTCTTTAGCTCTAATTAATGTAACAAGTGCACTTAGCCCCCTCAACTATTAGCCTTTCCAACAGCCCAAACTGGGCAATTTCGGGGCTCGGAGACCGGACATCCAACCAATGTCCGGACCCCAAGTACTTAGCCAAATTTCAGCCTTTTTTCAGATTTTCAGCTTTCGGGTCCGTTTTCGTCCGTCCTTGCTCGTTCGACCTCCGATTCATTTCAAATCGAACCGAGACCTTCCAAACATGTTTTCGAGCATGTTTTCATCACCTTTTCATCCACGCTAATGCCGGATTTAGCTCACGGCCCAACATAGCCTTTCGGGTTCCGTTTCCGCGCCTTCGCGCATCGAAACGCCCGAATGCTCCCGAACTTCACCGAACTTCATCGGGGCCATTCAAATGGCTTTCCAACCAATTGAATATCATAACCTCATGATTTTAGAAGTCCGGTACCTTACATTCTCCCCTCCTTAAAAGAGTTTCGTCCCCGAAACTTACTCACTTTAATCCAATTCATACTCCAACTCGATTTATCGAGCAATCGGGATTCCAATTCTCATGTGGCTTCCGAGCTCAATGCCTTATAAGAGCACATTTGTTTCTCTTTATCCTCTGATACTCTAAGCCACGGCTAGCCCGACTTCGTTGTCGCAACCAACTCACACGAACATCTCGTTCGTGAATCGCATCCAACTCATTCACAGAGTTATCGGCCAAACCGATTACGTCAATTTCCTCAGGTGAGCCATAGGCCACCAATCTTACGTATGCCTATCGCCTATACCTGTCTCAACTACGCGTAGCGTCTTCCGCTCACGGATGCAGACCCAATCATAATCGGGCGAAATTCTCACTTTGGAATTCGCACTCACTCCAACCCAGAGCAACCATGACCCCAAACCACATAAAATCCTCGGGTTGGGTCACTACACACTCGGTGCATCATCAACACCGCGATCCTACATGACAAACTCTACCGAGTCACACGCACCACTATCGGCTTCTATGCACCTAGTGCAAGCCATCAGCCCTACGAGTGATGCAAGGCACGCTTCACACTTAGCCTCGCTGAAGTGCTACTACCAACACACTCACCCGGCTGAGCCAGTACCGCACTCCACGAGTACCTACATTCGAGTGCTCTATGCGCCATATACTAATTCTAGCATTAGGCACTCCTGCCTATGCACACCGGCCACAAGCACGACTCGTCCACCTCAACTAGAGGTACCACAAGACCTACGTGCTCGTATTTCGCAATCGTTCGCTCGCTCTCTCAACGGTGATTATACTTTCACTATTCGTTCTACTAACTATATTCGAAACTCTCGAACTACTCTGGTGTTTGAAAGGGTTATGATTCGACTCTCGCAATCGGCTAATCACTTTGCCTTGAGAGTCGGTCCGCCATCTCCATCTTCATCGCGAGTCTTACCATTAGACTCTCACTAGCGACTCGCTACTGCCAGCTTACTCTCTACCTGTTCCAATAGGTACCACACCTTTGCATGCAAGCATGCCCGGTATCCTCATTCACCCGTCTACATGGTCCCTACTATATAATGTATTAATAGTAGCAACCAACCACGACAATGCACGCTATGCACTATCCTTTCACCATGCAGAAGCATGCAACTGCTTCAACTAAACCATACTTGCCGAAACATCGCCGGCAGCAGTAGGTTCCCCAACTTGGGTCGCACACCACGGCCACTTGCCGCCCACAACACATCTCTCGTCCCGCGGCGTACACCGCCGCGCCTGGTGAGATCTTCTACAATCCCGCATCCTAAAGAAGTCACAGAGGCACTCCCAGGGTTCGGGATTGCAACCGCACTCAAAACACACACTGCCCAAACTGGGCAAGTTTTGAGTATGGGGACCGGTCTTCGCCATGGAGACCGGTCTCCAAGTGTCCCCGCTCGGTTCGCACATGGCGACCGGGCCTCATGTAGGGAGACCGGTCCCCAATGTCTTCGGGGCAGAATCAGCGTACTGAGTCCGGACATCCTACAATGTCCGGTCCTTGGTTGTCCGGTCTTCGCATCAATGTCCGGACAACCCTCCAGAATTCTGAAGCTTCCCTCCAGCTTGCGCATTCCACACTCGGGGCCAACTCCGGTGCACACTTCACCTTCGGATTATCTTCGAACTTTCCGAAGCTCATCCCCTCGACAATTAGTTGATGCTGAGCGAAGTCAAATTCTCAGATTCTAAGAATTCACTTCCCTACATGCGCAACCTTGACAACGTCAGGCCGAAGTCTCCACACGACCAAATTGGCCACATTGTCATCATCCCGCACTACGTCAGGGACGCAACTCACGATACGAGAAAATTCTCGCTCGCATTGCCTCACGGTGCGGTCTACATACCACAGCTTCGGGAGCCTCTCCTGAAGCCTTCACCTTCCACCATCGAGGAAGTAAACGGAGAATGCTAATCCCCGAAACTCATCCAAAACCATAGGAGGGAGACCTGGCAATCGATCCCACTCGACGCCAGTCCTCTACACCTTCGTCGCAACTCCCGGCCGTACCGAACGAACCGAAACTGGTGTGGTCACCACGGACCCACCGTCTCTTGGAGTCTTCTCACTCGCTTCTTCTAGCATATGGCAGCCTTCTGCTGACATTGCACTAACTCGACTTGTGGCCTGACTACTATCACAGGTGGGGCCAACCGATAGCGAAGTTTCAATTCTCCGCTCGCATCAAATCGCTAAGGAACATCACTTGTCCCGACCCGCATCGATCTAATTAAAGATCGCCTACGCGGTACCATCGCTTTCTAAGACACGACAACTCGGTCAACTCTCGACCCTCAAGGTCGAGCGCGTAACAACCGACACCGGCTCAAATCAGGCGAAAGTCACACAAGGGCGTCTATTCTCATCGCTCGGTTTCATGTTGTATGCATCCAACATGAACACCCTCGGTTGAGAATAACGACACCTCGAGTCTACCTCCAATATCCGTTTTAGAGGTTTCTACTTTTGACCCAATCAATTAAACTTTCGCCGCACGTCTCAAGTCCTCGTCTCTCACGAGCCTATAATCTTAAGGTTTACCGTCCTAAGGTCTCTTAGGGCAATCCTAGACTTTCTCTCTTTGCTTGCTCTTAACTCGCTCTGATACCACAAACTCTGTCACGCCCCGAGACCCGCTACCAAGCCGGTCAGACGCCGGACGACAAAGACCTCCCCTGTCCGCCCAAGGCTAAAGCAACGAGATCATGTACAACAAGTTCCCAGGAAACAACTTGAACACGTACAAGATCAAGCAACAACAACGAGAGCACCACCAGTGCTAAACATACAAGAGCAAGCATCACGAGTAACATACAAGTGAATAAAAGAGAGATACTAGTATATTACATCCATACAACTGCTTAATACAATTTGATTGCCATACAACTTCCAAATATAAACATAAAACTTACATCCTCAAGAATATAAAATAAGCTGTACAATTACTCAAAATGCCTCACCACCTATACATCATCTACTCTCCAATATACATATGGAAACTCTAATGCAAGTAGGAAGCATCTACTCACTAGCACTAGGGCGCTAAGCCCCTACCACGATCCTCAGCTGGCACACTCGTACCTGTACCTGTAATAGTACCCCAACCACACGGGGTGAGAACTATATAAATATAGTTCCCAGTGGGCTCGGCCGCCGACCCCGCCGATCTTCCCACTAGGTCCAAGGAGGCACAGAAGACAGATAGATAGATAGATAGATATAAGGGAAATCAGCAGCTATACTGTAAATCAGGATGCAATATCTTGCTATGCCTCAGGTCAATGTAATGCACGCATAACTCATAGTGAAGGCTAGCTACTATACCACTATGTTCAATATCATCTAGCTACCACCTGCAATCATGCTAGTGTACTTTAACGATATAGTGAATATAACTACAACCTAGCTATGCAGTCTACTATGTCAGGTCTCGGTCTGTATGCAAGTCCTCTTATGCTGTTCATGCTATGACCCAATTCCGGGCCCACTCCCTTAGGCTACCCCGCCTAAGCCTCGGAAATCCCGTGACCCAATCCTTTAGGCTACCCCGCCTAAGTCTTTAGATCTTGTGATCATCTCACTCTACTATTCCCAACTCATAATCTCAACTCATATCGCTGTACTAATCTCAACTCTCATAGGTGAAGGAATACCATGTCCACTCACGGTCTGAAGATAAGTCTATTAGGCTCTCTATTAGGTGACTATGCTCAACGACAATCCGACTCATAGTAAAGGTTAACTACTATACTATTAGACTCAACAATCAACAAGTTCTCAAGTCACCCAATCTTGCTGTGAGCCCGAGGGCTCGTCTTTCCGTCTCACACTCTTAATCTCCTAGGGGCGGTGTCACAAGTCCAACCATCCCCGAGACCGCCTGCGGACAGATACTTTAGTCCAAGGGCAGCTACTTTAGCCCTCCTCTCAGTGCCAACTCCGGGGTGCACTGTGTGGAGCGACCAACCCTGTGCGCAGACAGTGCATGGTGAGCACGATCCAAATCCCGTGAATCGGGAGTACCCTACCAACTAGAGGGTTCATCATATCATAGAATCCAACTATCCCTATGTTCAACATCACAAGCTGTGTCAACTACACTAATATCAATTGTCACTCTCAACAACACGGAAATCCTCTATCCCTATGTCCATATCATAGTGTTAATACTACACTTGTATTTCACATGCCACTCACCTAGATGTAACTAATTCTAGGTTCACTGTCAATCCATGTTCCACAACACTAGGTTCCTATCTGACCTATGTTAAATAACACTGAGTCAACGCCACTCTTGATCCACTCTAGGTTCAATAACACTAGGTTCATATCCGTTCAACCTATGTTCATGACGCTAGGTTAATGCCACTCGATCTATCCTAGGTTCAATAACACTAGGTTCATATCTGTTCAACCTATGTTCACGACACTAGGTTAATGCAATATGCCACAATTAGGGAAATGCACCTATCCCTATGTTCAATGCCGTAGTATCAACTACACTAAGTTCTCATGCAACATGACACTCGTCCATAGATTAACATTGACTAAATGCCACTCGTCATAGTTTGATGTTCTCAACACACTACTTGCACATATTCACTAAGTTGTCATTCAACTAGAGTTTAATCCACATTAATCATGTCATTATAGGGTTTCACAATACTATGTCATACATGCTAGGTTCTTCTTACATTTTGCATCATAGGTTTCCAATGTCATCTCCTAATCCTATGTCCATCACATCAAGTATTAATTATAAACATCATACTAGGAGTAGGAATGCATGTATCATCACCCTATAATGCAAATCCATAAAGCACTATATATATATACATCATGCTATACGTAAATCAATAAAGCACTAAGACATAGAAGGAAGCTCAATGGCTTCGGACAACACCCCCCACCTTTTATTGCGTTCCGATTGCTCGTCGTCACTCGCAATCGGCCTCCACGCACTCGATATCGGGTTTGGCCCGGACTCTTGCGCGGCCACCCAAACGGTCACCGATCCTCGATCTGAGATCTCGTGGCGTTACCCCACGCCTTCACGATGCCCCGGTTCCGATTTCACGAATTATGGGCTTCTATTTCGCGTGCTGCGGCTATCTGGTAAGAATATATTAAAATATTAATATCTCTGTAACCGCTCGGATCACCGAACCGAGCGCGCCAACGCGTTCATTATACCCTCAATTAGGTTTACATACCCTCAAATGAGATCAAACTCAAGTATATAGCAAAACCCCATTTTTGACCCTAGGTTTGCCATATTGCAAAATCCACCATTAGAGCCTTAGATTCAAGCTCTAATCATGCATTTAGCATGCTAGGGTTCTACTAAAACCACCCTCAAAGCTTAAAACCTAAACTAGAGAGAGATGCCATTAAAGAGGTAGCAAGCTTACCTCTTAAGCTTGCTCTCATGCACCAAGAGAAGAGGAAGAAGATGGCCTTGATCATCATCATCATCTTCTTCTTCACCTCCTTCTCTTTCTTCTTCTTCTTCTTCTTCTTCTTTTCCTTCCCCTTTCGTTTAGAGAGAGAGGGAGAGAGAGAGAGAGAGAGCTATGGTTGAGGGGAAATGAGAAAGAGAGAGAGCCATCCCCTTTCTTTAGCTCTAATTAATGTAACAAGTGCACTTAGCCCTCAACTATTAGTTTTCCAACAGCCCAACCGGGCAATTTTGCTCGAGACCTAGGACATCCAACCTATGTCCGGACCCCAAGTACTTAGCCAATTTTTCAGCATTTTCAGCTTTTCAGCTTTTGGGTCCGTTTTCGCCCGTTTTTGCTCGTTCGACCTCCGATTCATTTCAAATCGAACCGAGACCTTCCAAACATGTTTTCGAGCATGTTTTCATCATCTTTTCATCCACGCTAATGCCGGATTTAGCTCACGGCCCAACATAGCCTTTCGGGTTCCGTTTCCGCGCCTTCGCGCACCGAAACGCCCGAATGCTCCCGAACTTCACCGAACTTCATCGGGGCCATTCAAATGGCTTTCCAACCAATTGAATATCATAACCTCATGATTTTAGAAGTCCGGTACCTTACAGTTAGGGCGCAACTGGGTAGTCTTATGTTGTTCCGGTTTTGGTTCTTGTGAACGTAGACAACGATACGTTGCCAATATACACTCTCGAGGCAAAATAGAACTATATAATTAGGTTTCACTCTTTGTTCGGTTGAATGAGAAAAAGTACTGTTTCTAAAGTTATACTGTTAGGGCGCAACTGAGTAGTCTAATGTTGTTCGGTTTTGGTTCTTGTGAACGTAGACAACGATACGTTGCCAATATACACTCTCGGGGCATAATAGAACTATATAATTAGGTTTCACTCTTTGTTCGGTTGAATGAGAAAAAGTACTGTTTCCAAAGTTATACTGTTAGGGCGCAACTGAGTAGTCTTATGTTGTTTCGGTTTTGGTTCTTGTGAACGTAGACAACGATACGTTGCCAATATACACTCTCGGGGCAAAATAGAACTATATAATTAGGTTTCACTCTTTGTTCGGTGGAATGAGAAAAAGTACTGTTTCCAAAGTTATACTGTTAGGGCGCAACTGAGTAGTCTTATGTTGTTCCGGTTTTGGTTCTTGTGAACGTAGACAACGATACGTTGCCAATATACACTCTCGGGGCAAAATAGAACTATATAATTAGGTTTCACTCTTTGTTCGGTTGAATGAGAAAAAGTACTGTTTCTAAAGTTATACTGTTAGGGCGCAACTGAGTAGTCTAATGTTGTTCCGGTTTTGGTTCTTGTGAACTTAGACAACGATACGTTGCCAATATACACTCTCAGGGCATAATAGAACAATATAATTAGGTTTTACTCTTTGTTCGGTTGAATGGGAAAAATTCATGTTTCTAAAGTTATCTTGTTAGGGCGCAATCGAGTAGTCTTATGTTGTTCGGTTTTGGTTCTTGTTAACGTAGAGAACGATAAGTTGACAATAGACACTCTCGGGGCATAATAGAACAATATAATTGGGTTTCACTCTTTGTTCGGTTGAATGAGAAAAAGTACTGTTTCTAAAGTTATACTTTGTTAGGCGCAACTGAGTAGTCTTATGTTGTTCCGGTTTTGGTTCTTGTGAACGTAGAGAACGATACGTTGCCAATATACACTCTCGGGGCAAAATAGAACTATATAATTAGGTTTCACTCTTTGTTCGGTTGAATGAGAAAAATCTTGTTTCTAAAGTTATCTTTGTTAGGGCGCAACTGAGTAGTCTAATGTTGTTCCGGTTTTGGTTCTTGTGAACGTAGACAACGATACGTTGCCAATATACACTCTCGGGGCATAATAGAACAATATAATTGGGTTTTAGTCTTTGTTCGGTGGAATGAGAAAAAGTACTGTTTCCAAAGTTATACTGTTAGGGCGCAACTGAGTAGTCTTATGTTGTTCCGGTTTTGGTTCTTGTGAACGTAGACAACGATACGTTGCCAGTATACACTCCTGGGGCATAATAGAACAATATAATTGGGTTTTACTCTTTGTTCGGTGGAATGAGAAAAAGTACTGTTTCCAAAGTTATACTGTTAGGGCGAGTAGCCTTATGTTGTTCCGGTTTTGGTTCTTGTGAACGTAGACAACGATACGTTGCCAATATACACTCTCGGGGCATAATAGAACTATATAATTAGGTTTCACTCTTTGCTCGGTGGAATGAGAAAAATCTTGTTTCTAAAGTTATCTTTGTTAGGCGCAAGAGTAGTCTAATGTTGTTCCGGTTTTGGTTCTTGTGAACTTAGACAACGATACGTTGCCAATATACACTCTCGGGGCATAATAGAACAATATAATTAGGTTTCACTCTTTGTTCGGTTGAATGAGAAAAATCTTGTTTCTAAAGTTATCTTGTTCGGCGCAAGTGAGTAGTCTTATGTTGTTCGGTTTTGGTTCTTGTGAACGTAGACAACGATACGTTGCCAATATACACTCTCGGGGCATAATAGAACTATATAATTAGGTTTCACTCTTTGTTCGGTTGAATGTGAAAAAGTACTGTTTCTAAAGTTATACTGTTAGGGCGCAACTGAGTAGTCTAATGTTGTTCCGGTTTTGGTTCTTGTGAACTTAGACAACGATACGTTGCCAATATACACTCTCGGGGCAAAATAGAACAATATAATTAGGTTTCACTCTTTGTTCGGTTGAATGAGAAAAAGTACTGTTTCTAAAGTTATACTGTTAGGGCGCAACTGAGTAGTCTTATGTTGTTCCGGTTTTGGTTCTTGTGAACGTAGACAACGATACGTTGCCAATATACACTCTCGGGGCATAATAGAACTATATAATTAGGTTTCACTCTTTGTTCGGTTGAATGAGAAAAAGTACTGTTTCTAAGTTATACTGTTAGGGCGCAACTGAGTAGTCTAATGTTGTTCCGGTTTTGGTTCTTGTGAACGTAGACAACGATACGTTGCCAATATACACTCTCGGGGCATAATAGAACAATATAATTGGGTTTTACTCTTTGTTCGGTGGAATGAGAAAAAGAACTGTTTCCAAAGTTATACTGTTAGGGCGCAACTGAGTAGTCTTATGTTGTTTCGGTTTTGGTTCTTGTGAACGTAGACAACGATACGTTGCCAATATACACTCTCGGGGCAAAATAGAACTATATAATTAGGTTTCACTCTTTGTTCGGTGGAATGAGAAAAATCGTTTCCAAAGTTATACGTTAGGCGCAACGAGTAGTCTTATGTTGTTCGGTTTTTGTTCTTGTGAACGTAGACAACGATACGTTGCCAATATACACTCTCGGGGCAAAATAGAACTATATAATTAGGTTTCACTCTTTGTTCGGTTGAATGAGAAAAAGTACTGTTTCTAAAGTTATCTTGTTAGGCGCAAGAGTAGTCTAATGTTGTTCCGGTTTTGGTTCTTGTGAACTTAGACAACGATACGTTGCCAATATACACTCTCGGGGCATAATAGAACAATATAAGTAGGTTTCACTCTTTGTTCGGTTGAATGAGTAAAAGAATCTTGTTTCTAAAGTTATCTTGTTAGGGCGCAATCGAGTAGTCTTATGTTGTTCGGTTTTGGTTCTTGTGAACGTAGAGAACGATACGTTGCCAATATACACTCTCGGGCAAAATAGAACTATATAATTAGGTTTCACTCTTTGTTCGGTTGAATGAGAAAAATCTTTGTTTCTAAAGTTATACCTTTGTTAGGGCGCAAATCGAGTAGTCTAATGTTGTTCGGTTTGGTTCTTGTGAACGTAGACAACGATACGTTGCCAATATACACTCTCGGGGCATAATAGAACAATATAATTGGGTTTTAGTCTTTGTTCGGTGGAATGAGAAAAAATCTGTTTCCAAAGTTATACGTTAGGCGCAAGCGAGTAGTCTTATGTTGTTCGGTTTGGTTCTTGTGAACGTAGACAACGATACGTTGCCGGTATACACTCCTGGGGCATAATAGAACAATATAATTGGGTTTTACTCTTTGTTCGGTGGAATGAGAAAAAAAATCTTGTTTCCAAAGTTATCTTGTTAGTGGCGCAACCGAGTAGTCTTATGTTGTTCCGGTTTTGGTTCTTGTGAACGTAGACAACGATACGTTGCCAATATACACTCTCGGGCAAAATAGAACTATATAATTAGGTTTCACTCTTTGTTCGGTTGAATGAGAAAAATCTTGTTTCTAAAGTTATCTTGTTAGGCGCAACGAGTAGTCTAATGTTGTTCGGTTTTGGTTCTTGTGAACTTAGACAACGATACGTGGCCAATATACACTCTCGGGCATAATAGAACAATATAATTAGGTTTCACTCTTTGCTCGGTTGAATGAGAAAAAGTACTATTTCTAAAGTTATACTGTTAGGGCGCAACTGAGTAGTCTTATGTTGTTCCGGTTTTGGTTCTTGTGAACGTAGACAACGATACGTTGCCAATATACACTCTCTGGGCATAATAGAACTATATAATTAGGTTTCACTCTTTGTTCGGTTGAATGAGAAAAAGTACTGTTTCTAAAGTTATACTGTTAGGGCGCAACTGAGTAGTCTAATGTTGTTCCGGTTTTGGTTCTTGTGAACTTAGACAACGATACGTTGCCAATATACACTCTCAGTACAAAATAGAACAATATAATTAGGTTTCACTCTTTGTTCGGTTGAATGAGAAAAATCATTTCTAAAGTTATCTTGTTAGGCGCAAGGGTAGTCTTATGTTGTTAGGTTTTGGTTCTTGTGAACGTAGACAACGATACGTTGCCAATATACACTCTCGGGGCAAAACAGAACTATATAATTAGGTTTCACTCTTTGTTCGGTTGAATGACAAAAAGTACTGTTTCTAAAGTTATACTGTTAGGGCGCAACTGAGTAGTCTAATGTTGTTCCGGTTTTGGTTCTTGTGAACGTAGACAACGATACGTTGCCAATATACACTCTCGGGGCATAATAGAACAATATAATTGGGTTTCACTCTTTGTTCGGTTGAATGAGAAAAATCTTTGTTTCCAAAGTTATACCGTTAGGCGCAAGAGTAGTCTTATGTTGTTCCGGTTTTGGTTCTTGTGAACGTAGACAACGATACGTTGCCAATATACACTCTCGGGGCATAATAGAACTATATAATTAGGTTTCACTCTTTGTTCGGTGGAATGAGAAAAATCTTTGTTTCCAAAGTTATCTTGTTAGGCGCAAGAGTAGTCTTATGTTGTTCCGGTTTTGGTTCTTGTGAACGTGGACAACGATACGTTGCCAATATACACTCTCGGGGCAAAATAGAACTATATAATTAGGTTTCACTCTTTGTTCGGTTGAATGAGAAAAAGTACTGTTTCTAAAGTTATACTGTTAGGGCGCAACTGAGTAGTCTAATGTTGTTCCGGTTTTGGTTCTTGTGAACGTAGACAACGATACGTTGCCAATATACACTCTCGGGGCATAATAGAACAATATAAGTAGGTTTCACTCTTTGTTCGGTTGAATGAGAAAAAGTACTGTTTCTAAAGTTATACTGTTAGGGCGCAACTGAGTAGTCTTATGTTGTTCCGGTTTTGGTTCTTGTGAACGTAGAGAACGATACGTTGCCAATATACACTCTCGGGGCAAAATAGAACTATATAATTAGGTTTCACTCTTTGTTCGGTTGAATGAGAAAAAGTACTGTTTCTAAAGTTATACTGTTAGGCGCAATCGAGTAGTCTAATGTTGTTCCGGTTTTGGTTCTTGTGAACGTAGACAACGATACGTTGCCAATATACACTCTCGGGGCATAATAGAACAATATAATTGGGTTTTAGTCTTTGTTCGGTGGAATGAGAAAAATCTTGTTTCCAAAGTTATACCTGTTAGGCGCAACCGAGTAGTCTTATGTTGTTCCGGTTTTGGTTCTTGTGAACGTAGACAACGATACGTTGCCGGTATACACTCTGGGGCATAATAGAACAATATAATTGGGTTTTACTCTTTGTTCGGTGGAATGAGAAAAATCTTGTTTCCAAAGTTATCTTGTTAGGGCGCAATCGAGTAGTCTTATGTTGTTCCGGTTTTGGTTCTTGTGAACGTAGACAACGATACGTTGCCAATATACACTCTCGGGCAAAATAGAACTATATAATTAGGTTTCACTCTTTGTTCGGTTGAATGAGAAAAAGTACTGTTTCTAAAGTTATACTGTTAGGGCGCAACTGAGTAGTCTAATGTTGTTCCGGTTTTGGTTCTTGTGAACTTAGACAACGATACGTGGCCAATATACACTCTCAGGGCATAATAGAACAATATAATTAGGTTTCACTCTTTGCTCGGTTGAATGAGAAAAAGTACTGTTTCTAAAGTTATACTGTTAGGGCGCAACTGAGTAGTCTTATGTTGTTCCGGTTTTGGTTCTTGTGAACGTAGACAACGATACGTTGCCAATATACACTCTCGGGGCATAATAGAACAATATAATTAGGTTTCACTCTTTGTTCGGTTGAATGAGAAAAAGTACTGTTTCTAAAGTTATACTGTTAGGGCGCAACTGAGTAGTCTAATGTTGTTCCGGTTTTGGTTCTTGTGAACTTAGACAACGATACGTTGCCAATATACACTCTCAGTACAAAATAGAACAATATAATTAGGTTTCACTCTTTGTTCGGTTGAATGAGAAAAATCTTGTTTCTAAAGTTATACTGTTAGGGAGCAACTGAGTAGTCTAATGTTGTTCCGGTTTTGGTTCTTGTGAACGTAGACAACGATACGTTGCCAATATACACTCTCGGGGCAAAATAGAACTATATAATTAGGTTTCACTCTTTGTTCGGTTGAATGAGAAAAATCTTGTTTCTAAAGTTATACCGTTAGGCGCAACCGAGTAGTCTAATGTTGTTCCGGTTTTGGTTCTTGTGAACGTAGACAACGATACGTTGCCAATATACACTCTCGGGACATAATATAATAATATAATTGGGTTTCACTCTTTGTTCGGTTGAATGAGAAAAAGTACTGTTTCTAAAGTTATACTGTTAGGGCGCAACTGAGTAGTCTAATGTCGTTCCGGTTTTGGTTCTTGTGAACGTAGACAACGATACGTTGCCAATATACACTCTCGGGGCATAATAGAACAATATAATTAGGTTTCACTCTTTGTTCGGTGGAATGAGAAAAAGTACTGTTTCCAAAGTTATACTGTTAGGGCGCAACTGAGTAGTCTTATGTTGTTCCGATTTTGGTTCTTGTGAACGTGGACAACGATACGTTGCCAATATACACTCTCGGGGCAAAATAGAATAATATAATTGGGTTTCACTCTTTGTTCGGTTGAATGAGAAAAAGTTATGTTTCTAAAGTTATACTGTTAGGGCGCAACTGAGTAGTCTAATGTTGTTCCGGTTTTGGTTCTTGTGAACTTAGACAACGATACGTTGCCAATATACACTCTCAGGGCATAATAGAACAATATAAGTAGGTTTCACTCTTTGTTCGGTTGAATGAGTAAAAGTACTGTTTCTAAAGTTATACTGTTAGGGCGCAACTGAGTAGTCTAATGTTGTTCCGGTTTTGGTTCTTGTGAACGTAGAGAACGATACGTTGCCAATATACACTCTCGGGGCAAAATAGAACTATATAATTAGGTTTCACTCTTTGTTCGGTTGAATGAGAAAAAGTACTGTTTCTAAAGTTATACTGTTAGGGCGCAACTGAGTAGTCTAATGTTGTTCCGGTTTTGGTTCTTGTGAACGTAGACAACGATACGTTGCCAATATACACTCTCGGGGCATAATAGAACAATATAATTGGGTTTTAGTCTTTGTTCGGTGGAATGAGAAAAAGTACTGTTTCCAAAGTTATACTGTTAGGGCGCAACTGAGTAGTCTTATGTTGTTCCGGTTTTGGTTCTTGTGAACGTAGACAACGATACGTTGCCAGTATACACTCCTGGGGCATAATAGAACAATATAATTGGGTTTTACTCTTTGTTCGGTGGAATGAGAAAAAGTACTGTTTCCAAAGTTATACTGTTAGGGCGCAACTGAGTAGTCTTATGTTGTTCCGGTTTTGGTTCTTGTGAACGTAGACAACGATACGTTGCCAATATACACTCTCGGGGCAAAATAGAACTATATAATTAGGTTTCACTCTTTGTTCGGTTGAATGAGAAAAAGTACTGTTTCTAAAGTTATACTGTTAGGGCGCAACTGAGTAGTCTAATGTTGTTCGGTTTTGGTTCTTGTGAACGTAGACAACGATACGTGGCCAATATACACTCTCGGGGCATAATAGAACAATATAATTAGGTTTCACTCTTTGTTCGGTTGAATGAGAAAAAGTACTGTTTCTAAAGTTATACTGTTAGGGCGCAACTGAGTAGTCTTATGTTGTTCCGGTTTTGGTTCTTGTGAACTTAGACAACGATACGTTGCCAATATACACTCTCGGGGCATAATAGAACAATATAATTGGGTTTTACTCTTTGTTCGGTGGAATGAGAAAAATCTTGTTTCTAAAGTTATCTTTGTTAGGCGCAACTGAGTAGTCTAATGTTGTTCCGGTTTTGGTTCTTGTGAACTTAGACAACGATACGTTGCCAATATACACTCTCGGTACCTCATAGAACAATATAATTAGGTTTCACTCTTTGTTCGGTTGAATGAGAAAAAGTTCTGTTTCTAAAGTTATACTGTTAGGGCGCAACTGGGTAGTCTTATGTTGTTCCGGTTTTGGTTCTTGTGAACGTAGACAACGATACGTTGCCAATATACACTCTCGGGGCAAAATAGAACTATATAATTAGGTTTCACTCTTTGTTCGGTTGAATGAGAAAAAGTACTGTTTCTAAAGTTATACTGTTAGGGCGCAACTGAGTAGTCTAATGTTGTTCCGGTTTTGGTTCTTGTGAACGTAGACAACGATACGTTGCCAATATACACTCTCGGGGCATAATAGAACAATATAATTGGGTTTTACTCTTTGTTCGGTGGAATGAGAAAAATCTGTTTCCAAAGTTATCTTGTTAGGCGCAAGAGTAGTCTAATGTTGTTCCGGTTTTGGTTCTTGTGAACGTAGACAACGATACGTTGCCAATATACACTCTCGGGGCAAAATAGAACTATATAATTAGGTTTCACTCTTTGTTCGGTGGAATGAGAAAAAGTACTGTTTCTAAAGTTATACTGTTAGGGCGCAACTGAGTAGTCTTATGTTGTTCCGGTTTTGGTTCTTGTGAACGTGGACAACGATACGTTGCCAATATACACTCTCGGGGCAAAATAGAACTATATAATTAGGTTTCACTCTTTGTTCGGTTGAATGAGAAAAATCTTGTTTCTAAAGTTATACCGTTAGGCGCAAGAGTAGTCTAATGTTGTTCGGTTTTGGTTCTTGTGAACTTAGACAACGATACGTTGCCAATATACACTCTCGGGGCATAATAGAACAATATAAGTAGGTTTCACTCTTTGTTCGGTTGAATGAGTAAAAAATCATTTCTAAAGTTATCTTTGTTAGGCGCAACTGAGTAGTCTTATGTTGTTCCGGTTTTGGTTCTTGTGAACGTAGAGAACGATACGTTGCCAATATACACTCTCGGGGCAAAATAGAACTATATAATTAGGTTTCACTCTTTGTTCGGTTGAATGAGAAAAAGTACTTGTTCCTAAGTTTATCTTGTTAGGGCGCAAGCGAGTAGTCTAATGTTGTTCCGGTTTTGGTTCTTGTGAACGTAGACAACGATACGTTGCCAATATACACTCTCGGGCATAATAGAACAATATAATTGGGTTTTACTCTTTGTTCGGTTGAATGAGAAAAAGTACTGTTTCTAAAGTTATACTGTTAGGGCGCAAATGAGTAGTCTAATGTTGTTCCGGTTTTGGTTCTTGTGAACGTAGACAACGATACGTTGCCGATATAAACTCCTGGGGCATAATAGAACAATATAATTGGGTTTTACTCTTTGTTCGGTGGAATGAGAAAAAAATCTTGTTTCCAAAGTTATCTTTGTTAGGCGCAACTGAGTAGTCTAATGTTGTTCCGGTTTTGGTTCTTGTGAACGTAGACAACGATACGTTGCCAATATACACTCTCGGGCATAATAGAACAATATAATTGGGTTTTACTCTTTGTTCGGTGGAATGAGAAAAAGTACTGTTTCTAAAGTTATACTGTTAGGGCGCAACTGAGTAGTCTAATGTTGTTCCGGTTTTGGTTCTTGTGAACTTAGACAACGATACGTGGCCAATATACACTCTCAGGGCATAATAGAACAATATAATTAGGTTTCACTCTTTGCTCGGTTGAATGAGAAAAAAATCTTGTTTCTAAAGTTATACTGTTAGGGCGCAACTGAGTAGTCTTATGTTGTTCCGGTTTTGGTTCTTGTGAACGTAGACAACGATACGTTGCCAATATACACTCTCGGGGCATAATAGAACTATATAATTAGGTTTCACTCTTTGTTCGGTTGAATGTGAAAAAGTACTGTTTCTAAAGTTATACTGTTAGGGCGCAACTGAGTAGTCTAATGTTGTTCCGGTTTTGGTTCTTGTGAACTTAGACAACGATACGTTGCCAATATACACTCTCAGGACAAAATAGAACAATATAATTAGGTTTCACTCTGTGTTCGGTTGAATGAGAAAAAGTACTGTTTCTAAAGTTATACTGTTAGGGCGCAACTGGGTAGTCTTATGTTGTTCCGGTTTTGGTTCTTGTGAACGTAGACAACGATACGTTGCCAATATACACTCTCGGGGCAAAATAGAACTATATAATTAGGTTTCACTCTTTGTTCGGTTGAATGAGAAAAATCTTTGTTTCTAAAGTTATCTTTGTTAGGGCGCAAGCGAGTAGTCTAATGTTGTTCGGTTTTGGTTCTTGTGAACTTAGACAACGATACGTTGCCAATATACACTCTCGGGGCATAATAGAACAATATAATTAGGTTTCACTCTTTGTTCGGTTGAATGAGAAAAATCTTGTTTCTAAAGTTATCTTGTTAGAGCGCAAGCGAGTAGTCTTATGTTGTTCGGTTTTGGTTCTTGTGAACGTAGACAACGATACGTTGCCAATATACACTCTCGGGGCATAATAGAACTATATAATTAGGTTTCACTCATTGTTCGGTTGAATGAGAAAAAGTACTATTTCTAAAGTTATCTTGTTAGGCGCAAGCTGAGTAGTCTAATGTTGTTCGGTTTTGGTTCTTGTGAACGTAGACAACGATACGTTGCCAATATACACTCTCGGGGCATAATAGAACAATATAATTGGGTTTTACTCTTTGTTCGGTGGAATGAGAAAAACTCTTTGTTTCCAAAGTTATCTTGTTTGGGCGCGAGTAGTCTTATGTTGTTCCGGTTTTGGTTCTTGTGAACGTAGACAACGATACGTTGCCAATATACACTCTCGGGGCATAATAGAACTATATAATTAGGTTTCACTCTTTGTTTGGTTGAATGTGAAAAATCTTGTTTCTAAAGTTATCTTTGTTAGGCGCAGTAGTCTAATGTTGTTCGGTTTTGGTTCTTGTGAACTTAGACAACGATACGTTGCCAATATACACTCTCGGGACAAAATAGAACAATATAATTAGGTTTCACTCTTTGTTCGGTTGAATGAGAGAAAAGTACTTGTTTCTAAAGTTATACCGTTAGGCGCAACTCGGGTAGTCTTATGTTGTTCCGGTTTTGGTTCTTGTGAACGTAGACAACGATACGTTGCCAATATACACTCTCGGGGCAAAATAGAACTATATAATTAGGTTTCACTCTTTGTTCGGTTGAATGAGAAAAAGTACTGTTTCTAAAGTTATACTGTTAGGGCGCAACTGAGTAGTCTAATGTTGTTCGGTTTTGGTTCTTGTGAACGTAGACAACGATACGTTGCCAATATACACTCTCGGGCATAATAGAACAATATAATCAGGTTTTACCCTTTGTTCGTTTACATGAGTAAAAGTACTTTTTCCAAAGTTATACCGTTAGGGCGCAACTGAGTAGTCTAATGTTGTTCCGGTTTTGGTTCTTGTGAACGTAGACAACGATACGTTGCCAATATACGCTCTCGGGGCATAATAGAACTATATAATTAGGTTTCACTCTTTGTTCGGTTGAATGAGAAAAAGTACTGTTTCGAAAGTTATACTGTTAGGGCGCAACTGAGTAGTCTTATGTTGTTCCGGTTTTGGTTCTTGTGAACTTAGACAACGATACGATTCCAATATACACTCTCGGGGCATAATAGAACTATATAATTAGGTTTCACTCTTTGTTCGATTGAATGAGAAAAAGTACTGTTTCGAAAGTTATACTGTTAGGGCGCAACTGAGTACTCTTATTGTAAGGACTCGAAACTGCGAAACGAGAAATTGGACTATGATTCAAATTGATCAAAGTCAAGTTAGGAATGCCTTAGAGTGATTAAAGGCATTAAGTAAGCTAAAAGTGCATTGGAAATGACCTATACTGAAATCGGAGCGGAAACAGAAGATTTAAAATTTTCTGTGAGAAACGGGGCAGATAAATTGGCAGAAAATGCACAGTGTCGGAAAATTATGAAAACTGTAGGGTATGTCAGGATTATTATTATGAGGCTAGATTTAAAGTTTCATGCCATTCTGACACCCGAAAATACCCAAAATTGGGCTGTGCATTAGAGGGGTAATTTGGTAATTATGGATACAAGAGTGCTATTTGTATTTGACTTCTCTCTTGTCCCCTCATTACTTGCACCCAAAGCAAAGGAAAAGGCTCCTCTCTCTCTCTCTTTTGGCTGATAGAAAGAAAAGGAGAAAAAGAAGAAGAGAAGGAAGGAAAAGAAGAGAAGTGGAGAAAAAGCTTTGGAGAGTGGGATTTCTCTCCTTTGGGCTTTCCTCTACATCAAGTAGAGATCTTCTCAAGGTAAGCTTGGGATTTCTAAAGCTTAGATTTTTCTAGGGTTTCTAGGGTTTTGTGATATGACCTTAGAATGAGTTTTGGTGACCTCTAGAATTCTAGCTAGTTGCTAGAAGTATGATCTAGAGTCCGTTTCGGCTAGTTTAGCCGAAGTTGTGAGCTAGGGCTCCAAAATGCGATTTTGCTAACGGTTAGGGTTTGATCTAGTTTAACCCTATGTTTGTGATGGTTTTAGGCTCGGGAGCACTCCCGCGAAATTAGTTAGCGATTCCGACGAGCGAGCGCGGAGGAATCGAGCCGAGCCTAAATTGGTTTAAATTGCCGTAGAGTGCGGCGAAGCCTTCGAGAATTCGGCGAAGTGCGTCGGTGGAGCCTTTACGATATTAGAAGGTGGGGGTGTCCATCCCGGGCACTGGCCGCTCCCTATGTCCGTATGTGCATATATATATAGTATCGATCTAATGTAAATTGTCGAAAACAAGTTAGGGTAAGATACTCCTTTATTGCATGTAGTTCTAGCTAGTGTAGTGTGATATGCTTGACACTAGGGTAGAATACATTAATAAAGGTGAATGATGACATTGAAACCCTAAGTAGAAAACTTATATGAGTTGGCAAACCGAAAGACATTCCTTTATTTGCATGTGATTCTAGCTAGTGTAGCGTGATATGCTTGACACTAGGGTAGAATACATGAATAAAGGTGAATGATGACATTGAAACTCTAGTGTAAAGAACTTGTATGAGTTTGACAGAACTAAGAACAAACGACAACCTAGATCGAGTGGCATCTAGTTGAATGATAACCTAGATCGAGTGGCATCTAGTTGAATGATAACCTAGATCGAGTGGCATCTAGTAAATAAGAACATTGACAAATGACATGTTGAACTAGAGTCTAGGTGAACTCTATGCATGATGAACTAGAGGTGATAGTTCTGAGAGTTGTTAACCTTAGTTGATAGGGTATCCTCAGTTGGCGAGGATTGGATCATACTCACACAGTCTGTTTGAGCTTGTGGTGGTCGCTCCACACAAGCAGTGCACTCCGGAGTTGTCACACGAGCGGGGTAGCTCACCGGGTGGGATACGAGCGGGGTAGCTCCTCACCCATTGGACTGGGAGGTGAGTCGGGCGAAGGGCGGGGTAGCTCTTCACCTGTGAGATTTGAGCGGGGTAGCTCTTCACCTATGAGGTTCGAGCGGGGTAGCTCTTCACCTATTAGATTTGAGCGGGGTAGCTCATCACTGGGAGATTTGAGAGATCAGTAGAGGGGAAAGGCGGGGTAGCCCTTCACCTCTTCACCTACTAGATTTGTAGTGTGAGTTGAGGGCGAACCTTGAGGGTAAGCCAAGAGATTGAATAAAGACAAGAATATGTTCCCTGTTAAACATAGTAAAGTGATAGTTTCCTTATGCTGTACTTAGCATGATAGTTCTTAAACTATAGTGAGCATGCTTGTTTATACGGTTGTGTATAGTAGAAATATCGATAGCATGATTTACAGCTTTCCATATTATCGATAGCATGATTTACTGCTTTTCTATATAAATATCTATCTGTGCATACCTATGCCGTATGGACCTAGTGGGGAGATCGGTGGAGTCGGTGGCCGAGCCCACTGGGAACTAAGGAAGTTAGTTCTCACCCCACCACTATTACGGGGGATAGCGCGAGTACCCCGGGCGAGGAGCGTGGCAAGGGCATAGCGCCCTAGTCCGAGGTAGCGGCCACCTATGGTATTAGAACCACCGTCATGTGTATGAGTGTGGAAATGATGTATTGATGAGAGGTTGTGAGATATGTGTATATATGTTATTTTGCAAGTCAAAGAAACTTGTTGTAAATGATGTTTGGAACGTTAATGTAATAGCTAAGTATTTCTCTCTTTTATACTTGTATGAATTTACTCGTATCGCTTGCTCTTGTTTGGTTGGCACTTTTAGTGCTTTGTTTAGTCATGAATAAAAATGAATTCTGTTCTTGTACATGACTCGTTTGTTGAGCCTTGGTCGGACAGGGGAGGTGCTGTCCGTCCGGCGTCTGTTTGACGTACCCGTGCCGACCAAATTGGCGGTCGCGGGGCGTAACACTAATGTTGTTCCGGTTTTGGTTCTTGTGAACTTAGACAACGATACGTTGCCAATATACACTCTCAGGGCATAATAGAACAATATAATTAGGTTTCACTCTTTGTTCGGTGGAATGAGAAAAAGTACTGTTTCCAAAGTTATACTGTTAGGGCGCAACTGAGTAGTCTAATGTTGTTCCGGTTTTTGTTCTTGTGAACGTAGACAACGATACGTTGCCAATATACACTCTCGGGGCATAATATAACAATATAATTGGGTTTGACTCTTTGTTCGGTTGAATGAGAGAAAGTACTGTTTCTTAAGTTATACTGTTAGGGCGCAACAGAGCAGTCTAATGTTGTTCCGATTTTGGTTCTTGTGAACGTAGACAACGATACGTTGCCAATATACACTCTCGGGGCATAATAGAACAATATAATTGGGTTTCACTCTTTGTTCGGTTGAATGAGAAAAATCTTGTTTCCAAAGTTATACCGTTAGGGCGCAATCGAGTAGTCTTATGTTGTTCCGGTTTTGGTTCTTGTGAACATAGACAACGATACGTTGCCAATATACACTCTCGGGGCAAAATAGAACTATATAATTAGGTTTCACTCTTTGTTCGGTTGAATGAGAAAAAGTACTGTTTCTAAAGTTATACTGTTAGGGCGCAACTGAGTAGTCTAATGTTGTTCCGGTTTTGGTTCTTGTGAACGTAGACAACGATACGTTGCCAATATACACTCTCGGGGCATAATAGAACAATATAATTGGGTTTTACTCTTTGTTCGGCGGAATGAGAAAAAGTACTGTTTCCAAAGTTATACTGTTAGGGCGCAACTGAGTAGTCTAATGTTGTTCCGGTTTTGGTTCTTGTGAACGTAGACAACGGTACGTTGCCAATATACACTCTCGGGGCATAATAGAACAATATAATTGGGTTTCACTCTTTGTTCGGTGGAATGAGAAAAAGTACTGTTTCCCAAAGTTATACTGTTAGGGCGCAACTGAGTAGTCTTATGTTGTTCCGGTTTTGGTTCTTGTGAACGTAGACAACGATACGTTGCCAATATACACTCTCGGGGCAAAATAGAACTATATAATTGGGTTTCACTCTTTGTTCGGTTGAATGAGAAAAAGTACTGTTTCTAAAGTTATACTGTTAGGGCGCAACTGAGTAGTCTAATGTTGTTCCGGTTTTGGTTCTTGTGAACTTAGACAACGATACGTTGCCAATATACACTCTCGGGGCATAATAGAACAATATAATTAGGTTTCACTCTTTGTTCGGTTGAATGAGAAAAAGTACTGTTTCTAAAGTTATACTGTTAGGGCGCAACTGAGTAGTCTAATGTTGTTCGGTTTTGGTTCTTGTGAACGTAGACAACGATACGTTGCCAATATACACTCTCGGGGCATAATAGAACTATATAATTAGGTTTCACTCTTTGTTCGGTTGAATGAGAAAAAGTACTGTTTCCAAAGTTATACTGTTAGGGCGCAACTGAGTAGTCTAATGTTTTTCCGGTTTTGGTTCTTGTGAACGTAGACAACAATACGTTGCCAATATTCACTCTCGGGGCATAATAGAACAACATAATTGGGTTTTACTCTTTGTTGGGTGGAATGAGAAAAAGTACTGTTTCGAAAGTTATACTGTTAGGGCGCAACTGAGTTGTCTTATGTTGTTCCGGTTTTGGTTCTTGTGAACGTAGACAACGATACGTTGCCAATATACACTCTCGGGGCATAATAGAACTATATAATTAGGTTTCACTCTTTTTTCGGTTGAATGTGAAAAAGTACTGTTTCTAAAGTTATACTGTTAGGGCGCAACTGAGTAGTGTAATGTTGTTCCGGTTTTGGTTCTTGTGAACGTAGACAACGATACGTTGCCAATATACACTCTCGGGGCATAATAGAACAATATAATTAGGTTTCACTCTTTGTTCGGTTGAATGAGAAAAATCGTTTCTAAAGTTATACTGTTTGGGCGCAACTGGGTAGTCTTATGTTGTTCCGGTTTTGGTTCTTGTGAACGTAGACAACGATACGTTGCCAATATACACTCTCGGGGCAAAATAGAACTATATAATTAGGTTTCACTCTTTGTTCGGTTGAATGAGAAAAAGTACTGTTTCTAAAGTTATACTGTTAGGGCGCAACTGAGTAGTCTAATGTTGTTCCGGTTTTGGTTCTTGTGAACGTAGACAACGATACGTTGCCAATATACACTCTCGGGCAAAATAGAACTATATAATTAGGTTTCACTCTTTGTTCGGTTGAATGAGAAAAGTACTTGTTTTCTAAAGTTATACCGTTAGGGCGCAACCGAGTAGTCTAATGTTGTTCCGGTTTTGGTTCTTGTGAACGTAGACAACGATACGTTGCCAATATACACTCTCGGGGCATAATAGAACAATATAAATGGGTTTTTCTCTTTGTTCGGTTGAATGAGAAAAAGTACTGTTTCCAAAGTTATACTGTTTGGGCGCAAATGAGTAGTCTTATGTTGTTTCGGGTTTGGTTCTTGTGAACGTAGACAACGATACGTTGCCAATATACGCTCTCGGGGCATAATAGAACTATATAATTAGGTTTCACTCTTTGTTCGGTTGAATGAGAAAAAGTACTGTTTCGAAAGTTATACTGTTAGGGCGCAACTGAGTAGTCTTATGTTGTTCCGGTTTTGGTTCTTGTGAACTTAGACAACGATACGATGCCAATATACACTCTCGGGGCATAATAGAACTATATAATTAGGTTTCACTCTTTGTTCGGTTGAATGTGAAAAAGTACTGTTTCTAAAGTTATACTGTTAGGGCGCAACTGAGTAGTCTAATGTTGTTCCGGTTTTGGTTCTTGTGAACTAGGACAACGATACGTTGCCAATATACACTCTCATGGCATAATAGAACAATATAATTAGGTTTCACTCTTTGTTCGGTTGAATGAGAAAAAGTACTGTTTCTAAAGTTATACTGTTAGGGCGCAACTGAGTAGTCTTATGTTGTTCCGGTTTTTGTTCTTGTGAACGTAGACAACGATACGTTGCCAATATACACTCTCGGGGCATAATAGAACTATATAATTAGGTTTCACTCTTTGTTCGGTTGAATGAGAAAAAGTACTGTTTCTAAAGTTATACTGTTAGGGCGCAACTGAGTAGTCTAATGTTGTTCCGATTTTGGTTCTTGTGAACGTAGACAACGATACGTTGCCAATATACACTCTCGGGGCATAATAGAACAATATAATTGGGTTTTACTCTTTGTTCGGTGGAATGAGAAAAAGTACTGTTTTCAAAGTTATACTGTTAGGGCGCAACTGAGTAGTCTTATGTTGTTCCGGTTTTGGTTCTTGTGAACATAGACAACGATACGTTGCCAATATACACTCTCGGGGCATAATAGAACTATATAATTAGGTTTCACTCTTTGTTCGGTTGAATGAGAAAAATCTTTCTAAAGTTATACTTGTGGCGCAATCGAGGAGTCTAATGTTGTTCCGGTTTTGGTTCTTGTGAACGTAGACAACGATACGTTGCCAATATACACTCTCGGGGCATAATAGAACAATATAATTGGGTTTTACTCTTTGTTCGGCGGAATGAGAAAAAGTACTGTTTCCAAAGTTATACTGTTTGGGCGCAACTGAGTAGTCTAATGTTGTTCCGGTTTTTGTTCTTGTGGACGTAGACAACGATACGTTGCCAATATACACTCCTGGGGCATAATAGAACAATATAATTGGGTTTTACTCTTTGTTCGGTGGAATGAGAAAAAGTACTGTTTCCAAAGTTATACTGTTAGGGCGCAACTGAGTAGTCTTATGTTGTTCCGGTTTTGGTTCTTGTGAACATAGACAACGATACGTTGCCAATATACACTCTCGGGGCAAAATAGAACTATATAATTAGGTTTCACTCTTTGTTCGGTTGAATGAGAAAAAGTACTGTTTCTAAAGTTATACTGTTAGGGCGCAACTGAGTAGTCTAATGTTGTTCCGGTTTTGGTTCTTGTGAACTTAGACAACGATACGTTGCCAATATACACTCTCAGGACATAATAGAACAATATAATTGGGTTTTACTCTTTGTTCGGTGGAATGAGAAAAAGTACTGTTTCCAAAGTTATACTGTTAGGGCGCAACTGAGTAGTGTAATGTTGTTCCGGTTTTTGTTCTTGTGAACGTAGACAACGATACGTTGCCAATATACACTCTCGGGGCATAATAGAACAATATAATTGGGTTTTACTCTTTGTTCGGTGGAATGAGAAAAAGTACTGTTTCCAAAGTTATACTGTTAGGGCGCAACTGAGTAGTCTTATGTTGTTCCGGTTTTGGTTCTTGTGAACGTAGACAACGATACGTTGCCAATATACACTCTCGGGGCAAAATAGAACTATATAATTAGGTTTCACTCTTTGTTCGGATGAATGAGAAAAATCTTGTTTCTAAAGTTATACTGTTAGGGCGCAACTGAGTAGTCTAATGTTGTTCCGGTTTTGGTTCTTGTGAACTTAGACAACGATACGTTGCCAATATACACTCTCCGGGCATAATAGAACAATATAATTAGGTTTCACTCTTTGTTCGGTTGAATGAGAAAAAGTACTGTTTCTAAAGTTATACTGTTAGGGCGCAACTGAGTAGTCTTATGTTGTTCCGGTTTTGGTTCTTGTGAACGTAGACAACGATACGTTGCCAATATACACTCTCGGGGCATAATAGAACTATATAATTAGGTTTCACTCATTGTTCGGTTGAATGAGAAAAAGTACTATTTCTAAAGTTATACTGTTAGGGCGCAACTGAGTAGTCTAATGTTGTTCCGGTTTTGGTTCTTGTGAACTTAGACAACGATACGTTGCCAATATACACTCTCGGGGCATAATAGAACAATATAATTAGGTTTCACTCTTTGTTCGGTTGAATGAGAAAAAGTACTGTTTCTAAAGTTATAATGTTAGGGCGCAACTGGGTAGTCTTATGTTGTTCCGGTTTTGGTTCTTGTGAACGTAGACAATGATACGTTGCCAATATACACTCTCGGGGCAAAATAGAACTATATAATTAGGTTTCACTTTTTGTTCGGTTGAATGAGAAAAAGTACTGTTTCTAAAGTTATACTGTTAGGGCGCAACTGAGTAGTCTAATGTTGTTCCGGTTTTGGTTCTTGTGAACTTAGACAACGATACGTTGCCAATATACACTCTCGGGGCATAATAGAACAATATAATTAGGTTTCACTCTTTGTTCGGTTGAATGAGAAAAAGTACTGTTTCTAAAGTTATACTGTTAGGGCGCAACTGAGTAGTCTTATGTTGTTCCGGTTTTGGTTCTTGTGAACGTAGACAACGATACGTTGCCAATATACACTCTCGGGGCAAAATAGAACTATATAAATAGGTTTCACTCTTTGTTCGGTTGAATGAGAAAAAGTACTGTTTCTAAAGTTATACTGTTAGGGCGCAAATGAGTAGTCTAATGTTGTTCCGGTTTTGGTTCTTGTGAACGTTGACAACGATACGTTGCCAATATACACTCTCGGGGCATAATAGAACAATATAATTGGGTTTCACTCTTTGTTCGGTTGAATGAGAAAAAGTACTGTTTCCAAAGTTATTCTGTTAGGGCGCAACTGAGTAGTGTAATGTTGTTCCGGTTTTTGTTCTTGTGGACGTAGACAACGATACGTTGCCAATATACACTCTCGGTGTCACGCCCCGCGACCGCCAATTTGGTCGGCACGGGCACGTCAAACAGACACCGGACGGACAACACCTCCCCTGTACCGTCCAAGGCTCAACAACAAGTCATGTACAAGGAGATTCCAGGCAATCAACTTATAACATACACGACTAAACGAAGCACTAAGAGTGCATACCAACAAGAGCAAGTACAACAAGTAAATTCATACAAGTATAAAAGAGAGAAATACTTAGCTATTACATTAACGTCCCAAACATCATTTACAACAAGTTTCCTTGACTTGCAAAATAACATATATACACATATCTCACAACCTCTCATCTATACATCATTTCCACACTCATACACATGACGGTGGTTCTAATACCATAGGTGGCCGCTACCTCGGACTAGGGCGCTATGCCCTTGCCACGCTCCTCGCCCGGGGTACTCGCGCTATCCCCCGTAATAGTGGTGGGGTGAGAACTAACTTCCTTAGTTCCCAGTGGGTTCGGCCGCCGACTCCACCGATCTCCCCACTAGGTCCATACGGCATAGGTATGCACAGATAGATATTTATATAGAAAAGCAGTAAATCATGCTATCGATAATATGGAAAGCTGTAAATCATGCTATCGAGATTTCTACTATACACAACCGTATAAACAAGCATGCTCACTATAGTTTAAGAACTATCATGCTAAGTAAAAGATAAGGAAACTATCACTTTACTATGTTTAACAGGAAACATATTCTTGTCTTTATTCAATCTCTTGGCTTACCCTCAAGGTTCGCCCTCAACTCACACTACAAATCTAGTAGGTGAAGAGGTGAAGGGCTACCCCGCCTTTCGCCTCTACTGATCTCTCAAATCTCCCAGTGATGAGCTACCCCGCTCAAATCTAATAGGTGAAGAGCTACCCCGCTCAAACCTCATAGGTGAAGAGCTACCCCGCTCAAATCTCACAGGTGAAGAGCTACCCCGCCCTTCGCCCGACTCACCTCCCAGTCCACTGGGTGAGGAGCTACCCCGCTCGTATCCCACCCGGTGAGCTACCCCGCTCGTGTGACAACTCCGGAGTGCACTGCTTGTGTGGAGCGACCACCACAAGCTCAAACAGACTGTGTGAGTATGATCCAATCCTCGCCAACTGAGGATACCCTATCAACTAAGGTTAACAACTCTCAGAACTATCACCTCTAGTTCATCATGCATAGAGTTCACCTAGACTCTAGTTCAACATGTCATTTGTCAATGTTCTTATTTACTAGATGCCACTCGATCTAGGTTATCATTCAACTAGATGCCACTCGATCTAGGTTATCATTCAACTAGATGCCACTCGATCTAGGTTGTCGTTTGTTCTTAGTTCTGTCAAACTCATACAAGTTCTTTACACTAGAATTTCAATGTCATCATTCACCTTTATTCATGTATTCTACCCTAGTGTCAAGCATATCACGCTACACTAGCTAGAATCACATGCAAATAAAGGAATGTCTTTCACTTTGCCAACTCATATAAGTTTTCTACTTAGGGTTTCAATGTCATCACTCGCCTTTATTCATGTATTCTCCCCTAGTGTCAAGCATATCCAGCTACCCTAGCTAGAAATACATGCAATAAACGAGTATCTTACCCTAACTTGTTTTCGACAATTTACATTAGATCGATACTATATACATATGCACATACAGACACAGGGAGCAGCCCACCTGCCTCGGGATGGACACCCCCCACCTTCTAATACCGTGTAGGCTCCACCGGCGCACTTCGCCGAATTCTCGAAGGCTTCGCCGCATTCTACGGCAATTTGAGCCCGATTAGGCTCCCGGCTCGATTTCTCCGCACTCGCTCGTCTAATCGCTTAATCGTTGCGGAGTGCTCCCGAGCCTAAAACCATCATAAACATAGGGTTAAACTAGATCAAACCCTAACCATTAGCAAAATCGCATTTTAGAGCCCTAGCTCACAACTTCGGCAAAAACAGCCGTAACGGTCTCTAGATTATGCTTCTAGCAACTAGCTAGCATTCTAGAGTTCTCTAAAATCCCATTCTAAGGCTAACTAACAAAACCCTAGAAATATAAGGCTTTAGAAAATCTGAAGCCTACCTTGAGAAACTCTTCTCTCGATGAAGAAGAAGGCTAGTGAGGGAAATCTCACTCCTCCAAGCTCTTTCTCCAACTTCTTCTTCCTTCTCTTCTTTTTCTCTTCTTTTTCTCCTTCTCTTTCTATCGGCCAAAAGAGAGAGAGAGAGGAGCCTTTTCCTTTGCTTAGGGTGCAAGTAATGAGGGTCAAGAGAGAAGTCAAATACAAATAGCTCTCTTGTATCTATAATTACCAAAATACCCCTCTAATGCACAGTCCAATTTTGGGCATTTTCGGGTGTCAGAATGGCATGAAACTTTAATTCTAGCCTCATAATAATAATCCTGACATACCCTCCAGTTTTCATAATTTTCCGACACTGTGCATTTTCTGCTAATTTATCTGCCCCGTTTCTCACAGAAAATTTTAAATCTTCTGTTTCTGCTCCGATTTCAAACATGTGTCATTTCCAATGCACTTTTAGCTTACTTAATGCCTTTAATCACTCTAAGGCATTCCTAACTTGACTTTGATCAATTTGAATCATAGTCCAGTTTCTCGTTTCGCAATTTCGAGTCCTTACACTCGGGGCATAATAGAACTATATAATTAGGTTTCACTCTTTGTTCGGTTGAATGAGAAAAAGTACTGTTTCTAAAGTTATACTGTTAGGGCGCAAATGAGTAGTCTAATGTTGTTCCGGTTTTGGTTCTTGTGAACGTAGACAACGATACGTTGCCAATATACACTCTCGGGGCATAATAGAACAATATAATTAGGTTTCACTCTTTGTTCGGTTGAATGAGAAAAAGTACTGTTTCTAAAGTTATACTGTTAGAGCGCAACTGAGTAGTCTTATGTTGTTCCGGTTTTGGTTCTTGTGAACGTAGACAACGATACGTTGCCAATATACACTCTCGGGGCATAATAGAACTATATAATTAGGTTTCACTCATTGTTCGGTTGAATGAGAAAAAGTACTGTTTCTAAAGTTATACTGTTAGGGCGCAACTGAGTAGTCTAATGTTGTTCCGGTTTTGGTTCTTGTGAACTTAGACAACGATACGTTGCCAATATACACTCTCGGGGCATAATAGAACAATATAATTAGGTTTCACTCTTTGTTCGGTTGAATAAGAAAAAGTACTGTTTCTAAAGTTATACTGTTAGGGCGCAACTGAGTAGTCTAATGTTGTTCCGGTTTTGGTTCTTGTGAACGTAGACAACGATACGTTGCCAATATACACTCTCGGGGCATAATAGAACTATATAATTAGGTTTCACTCATTGTTCGGTTGAATGAGAAAAAGTACTATTTCTAAAGTTATACTGTTAGGGCGCAACTCAGTAGTCTAATGTTGTTCCGGTTTTGGTTCTTCTGAACGTAGACAACGATACGTTGCCAATATACACTCTCGGGGCATAATAGAACAATATAATTGGGTTTCACTCTTTGTTCGGTTGAATGAGAAAAACTCCGTTTCTAAAGTTATACTGTTAGGGCGCAACTGAGTAGTCTTATGTTGTTCCGGTTTTGGTTCTTGTGAACGTAGACAACGATACGTTGCTAATATACACTCTCGGGGCATAATAGAACTATATAATTAGGTTTCACTCTTTGTTTGGTTGAATGAGAAAAAGTACTGTTTCTAAAGTTATACTGTTAGGGCGCAACTGAGTAGTCTAATGTTGTTCCGGTTTTGGTTCTTGTGAACTTAGACAACGATACGTTGCCAATATACACTCTCAGGGCAAAATAGAACAATATAATTAGGTTTCACTCTTTGTTCGGTTGAATGAGAAAAAGTACTGTTTCTAAAGTTATACTGTTAGGGCGCAACTGGGTAGTCTTATGTTGTTCCGGTTTTGGTTCTTGTGAACGTAGACAACGATACGTTGCCAATATACACTCTCGGGGCAAAATAGAACTATATAATTAGGTTTCACTCTTTGTTCGGTTGAATGAGAAAAAGTACTGTTTCTAAAGTTATACTGTTAGGGCGCAACTGAGTAGTCTAATGTTGTTCCGGTTTTGGTTCTTGTGAACGTAGACAACGATACGTTGCCAATATACACTCTCGGGGCATAATAGAACAATATAATTGGGTTTTACTCTTTGTTCGGTGGAATGAGAAAAAGTACTGTTTCCAAAGTTATACTGTTAGGGCGCAACTGAGTAGTCTTATGTTGTTTCGGTTTTGGTTCTTGTGAACGTAGACAACGATACGTTGCCAATATACACTCTCGGGGCAAAATAGAACTATATAATTAGGTTTCACTCTTTGTTCGGTGGAATGAGAAAAAGTACTGTTTCTAAAGTTATACTGTTAGGGCGCAACTGAGTAGTCTTATGTTGTTCCGGTTTTGGTTCTTGTGAACTTAGACAACGATACGTTGCCAATATACACTCTCGGGGCATAATAGAACTATATAATTAGGTTTCACTCTTTGTTCGGTTGAATGTGAAAAAGTACTGTTTCTAAAGTTATACTGTTAGGGCGCAACTGAGTAGTCTAATTGTAAGGACTCGAAACTGCGAAACGAGAAATTGGACTATGATTCAAATTGATCAAAGTCAAGTTAGGAATGCCTTAGAGTGATTAAAGGCATTAAGTAAGCTAAAAGTGCATTGGAAATGACCTGTGCTGAAATCGGAGCAGAAACAGAAGATTTAAAATTTTCTGTGAGAAACGGGGCAGATAAATTAGCAGAAAATGCACAGTGTCGGAAAATTATGAAAACTTTAGGGTATGTCAGGATTATTATTATGAGGCTAGATTTAAAGTTTCATGCCATTCTGACACCCGAAAATACCCAAAATTGGGCTGTGCATTAGAGGGGTAATTTGGTAATTATGGATACAAGAGTGCTATTTGTATTTGACTTCTCTCTTGTCCCCTCATTACTTGCACCCTAAGCAAAGGAAAAGGCTCCTCTCTCTCTCTTTTGATAGAAAGAAAAGGAGAAAAAGAAGAAGAAGGAAGGAAAAGAAGAGAAGTGGAGAAAAAGCTTTGGAGAGTGGGATTTCTCTCCTTTGGGCTTTCCTCTACATCAAGTAGAGATCTTCTCAAGGTAAGCTTGGGATTTCTAAAGCTTAGATTTTTCTAGGGTTTCTAGGGTTTTGTGATATGACCTTAGAATGAGTTTTGGTGACCTCTAGAATTCTAGCTAGTTGCTAGAAGTATGATCTAGAGTCCGTTTCGGCTAGTTTAGCCGAAGTTGTGAGCTAGGGCTCCAAAATGCGATTTTGCTAACGGTTAGGGTTTGATCTAGTTTAACCCTATGTTTGTGATGGTTTTAGGCTCGGGAGCACTCCCGCGAAATCAGTTAGCGATTCCGACGAGCGGGCGCGGAGGAATTGAGCCGGGAGCCTAAATTGGTTTAAATTGCCGTAGAGTGCGGCGAAGCCTTCGAGAATTCGGCGAAGTGCGTCGGTGGAGCCTTTACGATATTAGAAGGTGGGGGGTGTCCATCCCGAAGCAGCTGGGCTGCTCCCTATGTCTGTATGTGCATATGTATATAGTATCGATCTAATGTAAATTGTCGAAAACAAGTTAGGGTAAGATACTCCTTTATTGCATGTAGTTCTAGCTAGTGTAGGGATATGCTTGACACTAGGGTAGAATACATGAATAAAGGCGAGTGACGACATTGAAACCCTAAACTAGAAAACTTATATGAGTTGGCAAATCTGAAAGACATTCCTTTATTTGCATGTGATTCTAGCTAGTGTAGCGTGATATGCTTGACACTAGGGTAGAATACATGAATAAAGGTGAATGATGACATTGAAACTCTAGTGTAAAGAACTTGTATGAGTTTGACAGAACTAAGAACAAACGACAACCTAGATCGAGTGGCATCTAGTTGAATGATAACCTAGATCGAGTGGCATCTAGTTGAATGATAACCTAGATCGAGTGGCATCTAGTAAATAAGAACATTGACAAATGACATGTTGAACTAGAGTCTAGGTGAACTCTATGCATGATGAACTAGAGGTGATAGTTCTGAGAGTTGTTAACCTTAGTTGATAGGGTATCCTCAGTTGGCGAGGATTGGATCATACTCACACAGTCTGTTTGAGCTTGTGGTGGTCGCTCCACACAAGCAGTGCACTCCGGAGTTGTCACACGAGCGGGGTAGCTCACCGGGTGGGATACGAGCGGGGTAGCTCCTCACCCATTGGACTGGGAGGTGAGTCGGGCGAAGGGCGGGGTAGCTCTTCACCTGTGAGATTTGAGCGGGGTAGCTCTTCACCTATGAGGTTCGAGCGGGGTAGCTCTTCACCTATTAGATTTGAGCGGGGTAGCTCATCACTGGGAGATTTGAGAGATCAGTAGAGGCGAAAGGCGGGGTAGCCCTTCACCTCTTCACCTACTAGATTTGTAGTGTGAGTTGAGGGCGAACCTTGAGGGTAAGCCAAGAGATTGAATAAAGACAAGAATATGTTTCCTGTTAAACATAGTAAAGTGATAGTTTCCTTATGCTGTACTTAGCATGATAGTTCTTAAACTATAGTGAGCATGCTTGTTTATACGGTTGTGTATAGTAGAAATATCGATAGCGTGATTTACAGCTTTCCATATTAGCGATAGCATGATTTATCGTTTTTCTATATAAATATCTATCTCGTGCATACCTATGCCGTATGGACCTAGTGGGGAGATCGGTGGAGTCGGTGGCCGAGCCCAGGGAACTAAGGAAGTTAGTTCTCACCCCACCACTATTACGGGGATAGCGCGAGTACCCCGGGCGAGGAGCGTGGCAAGGGCATAGCGCCCTAGTCCGAGGTAGCGGCCACCTATGGTATTAGAACCACCGTCATGTGTATGAGTGTGGAAATGATGTATTGATGAGAGGTTGTGAGATATGTGTATATATGTTATTTTGCAAGTCAAAGAAACTTGTTGTAAATGATGTTTGGAACGTTAATGTAATAGCTAAGTATTTCTCTCTTTTATACTTGTATGAATTTACTCGTATCGCTTGCTCTTGTTTGGTTGGCACTTTTAGTGCTTTGTTTAGTCATGAATAAAAATGAATTCTGTTCTTGTACATGACTCGTTGTTGAGCCTCGACGGCACAGTGGAGGGTTGTCCGTCCGCGCTCTGCTTGATGTGGTTCGTTGTTGAGCCTTGCGTGTGAGAGTAAGGTCACGTCTGGTCCTGGCTTTGTCGTTTGATACGCCGTGCCAAGATCCTTGTACATTAAGGCACAAGGGGCGTGACATACTCTTGTTGCTCGATGGAACGAGAAAAAGATCGTTTCCAAAGCATTAATACCGTTGTGCGCAACTGAGTAGTCTAATGTTGTTCCGGTTTTGGTTCTTGTGAACGTAGACAACGATACGTTGCCAATATACACTCTCGGGGCATAATAGAACAATATAATTGGGTTTCACTCTTTGTTCGGCTGAATGAGAAAAAGTACTGTTTCTAAAGTTATACTGTTAGGGCGCAACTGAGTAGTCTAATGTTGTTCCGGTTTTGGTTCTTGTGAACGTTGACAATGATACGTTGCCAATATACACTCTCGGGGCATAATAGAACAATATAATTGGGTTTTACTCTTTGTTCGGTGGAATGAGAAAAAGTACTGTTTCCAAAGTTATACTGTTAGGGCGCAACTGAGTAGTCTTATGTTGTTCCGGTTTTGGTTCTTGTGAACGTAGACAACGATACGTTGCCAATATACACTCTCGGGGCAAAATAGAACTATATAATTAGGTTTCACTCTTTGTTCGGTTGAATGAGAAAAAGTACTGTTTCTAAAGTTATACTGTTAGGGCGCAACTGAGTAGTCTAATGTTGTTCCGGTTTTGGTTCTTGTGAACTTAGACAACGATACGTTGCCAATATACACTCTCGGGGCATAATAGAACAATATAATTGGGTTTTACTCTTTGTTCGGTGGAATGAGAAAAAGTACAGTTTCCAAAGTTATTCTGTTAGGGCGCAACTGAGTAGTGTAATGTTGTTCCGGTTTTTGTTCTTGTGGACGTAGACAACGATACGTTGCCAATATACACTCCCGGGGCATAATAGAACAATATAATTGGGTTTTACTCTTTGTTCGGTGGAATGAGAAAAGTCGTTTCCCAAAGTTATACTGTTAGGGCGCAACTGAGTAGTCTAATGTTGTTCCGGTTTTGGTTCTTGTGAACGTAGACAACGATACGTTGCCAATATACACTCTCGGGGCATGATAGAACAATATAATTGGGTTTTACTCTTTGTTCGGTGGAATGAGAAAAAGTACTGTTTCTAAAGTTATACTGTTAGGGCGCAACTGAGTAGTCTAATGTTGTTCCGGTTTTGGTTCTTGTGAACGTAGACAACGATACGTTTTCAATATACTCTCTCGGGGCATAATAGAACAATATAATTAGGTTTTACTCTTTGTTCGGTGGAATGAGAAAAATCTTGTTTCTAAAGTTATCGTTGTTAGCGCAACCGAGTAGTCTTATGTTGTTCGGTTTTGGTTCTTGTGAACGTAGACAACGATACGTTGCCAATATACACACTCGGGGCATAATAGAACTATATAATTAGGTTTCACTCATTGTTCGGTTGAATGAGAAAAAGTACTATTTCTAAAGTTATACTGTTAGGGCGCAACTGAGTAGTCTAATGTTGTTCCGGTTTTGGTTCTTGTGAACGTAGACAACAATACGTTGCCAATATACACTCTCGGGGCATAATAGAACAATATAATTGGGTTTCACTCTTTGTTCGGTGGAATGAGAAAAACTCTTTGTTTCCAAAGTTATACTTGTTTGGGCGCAACTGAGTTGTCTTATGTTGTTCCGGTTTTGGTTCTTGTGAACGTAGACAACGATACGTTGCCAATATACACTCTCGGGGCATAATAGAACTATATAATTAGGTTTCACTCTTTGTTTGGTTGAATGAGAAAAAGTACTGTTTCCAATGTTATACTGTTAGGGCGCAACTGAGTAGTCTAATGTTGTTCCGGTTTTGGTTCTTGTGAACGTAGACAACGATACGTTGCCAATATACACTCTCGGGACAAAATAGAACAATATAATTGGGTTTCACTCTTTGTTCGGTTGAATGAGAAAAATCGTTTCTAAAGTTATACTTTGTTAGGCGCAATCGGGTAGTCTTATGTTGTTCGGTTTTGGTTCTTGTGAACGTAGACAACGATACGTTGCCAATATACACTCTCGGGCAAAATAGAACTATATAATTAGGTTTCACTCTTTGTTCGGTTGAATGAGAAAAAGTACTGTTTCTAAAGTTATACTTGTTAGGGCGCATAATCGAGTAGTCGTATGTTGTTCCGGATTTGGTGCTTGTGAACGAAAACAACGATACGTTGCCAATATACACTCTCGTGGCAAAATAGAACTATATAATTAGGTTTCACTCTTTGTTCGGTTGAATGAGAAAAAGTCGTTTCTAAAGTTATCTTGTTAGGCGCAAGAGTAGTCTAATGTTGTTCGGTTTTGGTTCTTGTGAACGTAGACAACGATACGTTGCCAATATACACTCTCGGGCATAATAGAACAATATAATTGGGTTTTACTCTTTGTTCGGTGGAATGAGAAAAATCTTGTTTCCAAAGTTATACCGTTAGGCGCAACCGAGTAGTGTAATGTTGTTCCGGTTTTGGTTCTTGTGAACGTAGACAACGATACGTTGCCAATATACGCTCTCGGGCATAATAGAACTATATAATTAGGTTTCACTCTTTGTTCGGTGGAATGAGAAAAAGTACTGTTTCGAAAGTTATACTGTTAGGGCGCAACTGAGTAGTCTTATGTTGTTCCGGTTTTGGTTCTTGTGAACTTAGACAACGATACGATGCCAATATACACTCTCGGGGCATAATAGAACTATATAATTAGGTTTCACTCTTTGTTCGGTTGAATGTGAAAAATCTTGTTTCTAAAGTTATCTTGTTAGGGCGCAATCGAGTAGTCTAATGTTGTTCGGTTTGGTTCTTGTGAACTTAGACAACGATACGTTGCCAATATACACTCTCGTGGCATAATAGAACAATATAAATAGGTTTCACTCTTTGTTCGGTTGAATGAGAAAAATCGTTTCTAAAGTTATACCGTTAGGGCGCAACGAGTAGTATTATGTTGTTCGGTTTTTGTTCTTGTGAACGTAGACAACGATACGTTGCCAATATACACTCTCGGGCATAATAGAACTATATAATTAGGTTTCACTCTTTGTTCGGTTGAATGAGAAAAAAATCTTGTTTCTAAAGTTATACTTGTTAGGCGCAAATGAGTAGTCTAATGTTGTTCCGATTTTGGTTCTTGTGAACGTAGACAACGATACGTTGCCAATATACACTCTGGGCATAATAGAACAATATAATTGGGTTTTACTCTTTGTTCGGTGGAATGAGAAAAATCGTTTCCAAAGTTATACTTGTTAGGCGCAATCGAGTAGTCTTATGTTGTTCCGGTTTTGGTTCTTGTGAACATAGACAACGATACGTTGCCAATATACACTCTCGGGGCATAATAGAACTATATAATTAGGTTTCACTCTTTGTTCGGTTGAATGAGAAAAATCTTGTTTCTAAAGTTATACCGTTAGGCGCAAGCGAGTAGTCTAATGTTGTTCCGGTTTTGGTTCTTGTGAACGTAGACAACGATACGTTGCCAATATACACTCTCGGGGCATAATAGAACAATATAATTGGGTTTTACTCTTTGTTCGGCGGAATGAGAAAAATCTTGTTTCCAAAGTTATTACGTTAGGCGCAACCGAGTAGTGTAATGTTGTTCGGTTTTGGTTCTTGTGAACGTAGACAACGATACGTTGCCAATATACACTCTCGGGGCATAATAGAACAATATAATTGGGTTTTACTCTTTGTTCGGTGGAATGAGAAAAAGTACTGTTTCCAAAGTTATACTGTTAGGGCGCAACTGAGTAGTCTAATGTTGTTCCGGTTTTGGTGCTTGTGGACTAGGACAACGATGCGTTGCCAATATACACTCTCGGGGCATAATAGAACAATATAATTGGGTTTCACTCTTTGTTCGGTTGAATGAGAAAAAGTACTGTTTCTAAAGTTATAATGTTAGGGCGCAACTGAGTAGTCTAATGTTGTTCCGGTTTTGGTTCTTGTGAACTTAGACAACGATACGTTGCCAATATACACTCTCGGGGCATAATAGAACAATATAATTTGGTTTCACTCTTTGTTCGGTTGAATGAGAAAAAGTACTGTTTCCAAAGTTATTCTGTTAGGGCGCAACTGAGTAGTGTAATGTTGTTCTGGTTTTTGTTCTTGTGGACGTAGACAACGATACGTTGCCAATATACACTCCTGGGGCATAATAGAACAATATAATTGGGTTTTACTCTTTGTTCGGTGGAATGAGAAAAAGTACTGTTTCCAAAGTTATACTGTTAGGGCGCAACTGAGTAGTCTTATGTTGTTCCGGTTTTGGTTCTTGTGAACGTAGACAACGATACGTTGCCAATATACACTCTCGGGGCATAATAGAACTATATAATTAGGTTTCACTCTTTGTTCGGTGGAATGAGAAAAATGACTGTTTGTAAAGTTATACTGTTAGGGCGCAACTGAGTAGTCTAATGTTGTTCCGGTTTTGGTTCTTGTGAACTTAGACAACGATACGTTGCCAATATACACTCTCGGTGCATAATAGAACAATATAATTAGGTTTCACTCTTTGTTCGGTTGAATGAGAAAAAGTACTGTTTCTAAAGTTATACTGTTAGGGCGCAACTGAGTAGTCTAATGTTGTTCCGGTTTTGGTTCTTGTGAACGTAGACAACGATACGTTGCCAATATACACTGGGGCATAATAGAACTATATAATTAGGTTTCACTCATTGTTCGGTTGAATGAGAAAAAGTACTATTTCTAAAGTTATACTGTTAGGGCGCAACTGAGTAGTCTAATGTTGTTCCGGTTTTGGTTCTTGTGAACATAGACAACGATACGTTGCCAATATACACTCTCAGAGCATAATAGAACAATATAATTGGGTTTCACTCTTTGTTCGGTTGAATGAGAAAAAGTACTGTTTCTAAAGTTATAATGTTAGGGCGCAACTGGGTAGTCTTATGTTGTTCCGGTTTTGGTTCTTGTGAACGTAGACAACGATACGTTGCCAATATACACTCTCGGGGCAAAATAGAACTATATAACTAGGTTTCGCTTTTGTTCGGTTGAATGAGAAAAAGTACTGTTTCTAAAGTTATACTGTTAGGGCGCAACTGAGTAGTCTAATGTTGTTCCGGTTTTGGTTCTTGTGAACTTAGACGACGATACGTTGCCAATATACACTCTCAGGACATAATAGAACAATATAATTAGGTTTCACTCTTTGTTCGGTTGAATGAGAAAAAGTACTGTTTCTAAAGTTATAATGTTAGGCGCAACCGGGTAGTCTTATGTTGTTCGGTTTTGGTTCTTGTGAACGTAGACAACGATACGTTGCCAATATACACTCTCGGGCAAAATAGAACTATATAAATAGGTTTCACTCTTTGTTCGGTTGAATGAGAAAAGTATCGTTTCTAAAGTTATACCGTTAGGGCGCAACCGAGTAGTCTAATGTTGTTCCGGTTTTGGTTCTTGTGAACGTAGACAACGATACGTTGCCAATATACACTCTCGGGGCATAATAGAACAATATAATTAGGTTTCACTCTTTGTTCGGTTGAATGAGAAAAAGTACTGTTTCTAAAGTTATTCTGTTAGGGCGCAACTGAGTAGTGTAATGTTGTTCCGGTTTTTGTTCTTGTGGACGTAGACAACGATACGTTGCCAATATACACTCTCGGTGTCACGCCCCGCGACCGCCAATTTGGTCGGCACGGGCACGTCAAACAGACACCGGACGGACAACACCTCCCCTGTACCGTCCAAGGCTCAACAACAAGTCATGTACAAGGAGATTCCAGGCAATCAACTTATAACATACACGACTAAACGAAGCACTAAGAGTGCATACCAACAAGAGCAAGTACAACAAGTAAATTCATACAAGTATAAAAGAGAGAAATACTTAGCTATTACATTAACGTCCCAAACATCATTTACAACAAGTTTCCTTGACTTGCAAAATAACATATATACACATATCTCACAACCTCTCATCTATACATCATTTCCACACTCATACACATGACGGTGGTTCTAATACCATAGGTGGCCGCTACCTCGGACTAGGGCGCTATGCCCTTGCCACGCTCCTCGCCCGGGGTACTCGCGCTATCCCCCGTAATAGTGGTGGGGTGAGCACTAACTTCCTTAGTTCCCGGTGGGTTCGGCCGCCGACTCCACCGATCTCCCCACTAGGTCCATACGGCATAGGTATGCACGAGATAGATATTTATATAGAAAAGCGAAATCATGCTATCGATAATATGGAAAGCTGTAAATCATGCTATCGATATTATACACAACCGTATAAACAAGCATGCTCACTATAGTTTAAGAACTATCATGCTAAGTACAGCATAAGGAACTATCACTTTACTATGTTTAACAGGAAACATATTCTTGTCTTTATTCAATCTCTTGGCTTACCCTCAAGGTTCGCCCTCAACTCACACTACAAATCTAGTAGGTGAAGAGGTGAAGGGCTACCCCGCCTTTCGCCTCTACTGATCTCTCAAATCTCCCAGTGATGAGCTACCCCGCTCAAATCTAATAGGTGAAGAGCTACCCCGCTCAAACCTCATAGGTGAAGAGCTACCCCGCTCAAATCTCACAGGTGAAGAGCTACCCCGCCCTTCGCCCGACTCACCTCCCAGTCCAATGGGTGAGGAGCTACCCCGCTCGTATCCCACCCGGTGAGCTACCCCGCTCGTGTGACAACTGAGTGCAATCGCTTGTGTGGAGCGACCACCACAAGCTCAAACAGCCTGTGTGAGTATGATCCAATCCTCGCCAACTGAGGATACCCTATCAACTAAGGTTAACAACTCTCAGAACTATCACCTCTAGTTCATCATGCATAGAGTTCACCTAGACTCTAGTTCAACATGTCATTTGTCAATGTTCTTATTTACTAGATGCCACTCGATCTAGGTTATCATTCAACTAGATGCCACTCGATCTAGGTTATCATTCAACTAGATGCCACTCGATCTAGGTTGTCGTTTGTTCTTAGTTCTGTCAAACTCATACAAGTTCTTTACACTAGAATTTCAATGTCATCATTCACCTTTATTCATGTATTCTACCCTAGTGTCAAGCATATCACGCTACACTAGCTAGAATCACATGCAAATAAAGGAATGTCTTTCAGTTTTGCCAACTCATATAAGTTTTCTACTTAGGGTTTCAATGTCATCACTCGCCTTTATTCATGTATTCTACCCTAGTGTCAAGCATATCCAGCTACACTAGCTAGAACTACATGCAATAAAGGAGTATCTTACCCTAACTTGTTTTCGACAATTTACATTAGATCGATACTATATACATATGCACATACAGACATAGGAGCGGCCAGTGCCGGGATGGACACCCCCACCTTCTAATACCGTGTAGGCTCCACCGGCGCACTTCGCCGAATTCTCGAAGGCTTCGCCGCATTCTACGGCAATTTGAGCCCGATTAGGCTCCCGGCTCGATTTCTCCGCACTCGCTCGTCGGAATCGCTAACTGTTTTCGCGGGAGTGCTCCCGAGCCTAAAACCATCATAAACATAGGGTTAAACTAGATCAAACCCTAACCATTAGCAAAATCGCATTTTAGAGCCCTAGCTCACAACTTCGCAAAAGCCGTAACGGTCTCTAGATTATGCTTCTAGCAGCTGGGTAGCATTCTAGAGTTCTCTAAAATCCCATTCTAAGGCTAACTAACAAAACCCTAGAAATATAAGGCTTTAGAATATCTGAAGCCTACCTTGAGAAACTCTTCTCTCGATGAAGAAGAAGGCTAGTGAGGGAAATCTCACTCCTCCAAGCTCTTTCTCCAACTTCTCCTTCCTGCTCTTCTTTTTCTCTTCTTTTTCTCCTTCTCTTTCTATCAGCCAAAAGAGAGAGAGAGAGGAGCCTTTTCCTTTGCTTAGGGTGCAAGTAATGAGGGTCAAGAGAGAAGTCAAATACAAATAGCTCTCTTGTATCTATAATTACCAAAATACCCTCTAATGCACGATCCAATTTTGGGCATTTTCGGTGTCGAATGGCATGAAACTTTAATTCTAGCCTCATAATAATAATCCCGACATACCCTCCGTTTTCATAATTTTCCGACACCGTGCATTTTCTCGCTAATTTATCTCTTCGTTTCTCGTAAAATTTTAAATCTTCGTTTCTGCTCCGATTTCAAGATGTGTCATTTCCAATGCACTTTTAGCTTACTTAATGCCTTTAATCACTCTAAGGCATTCCTAACTTGACTTTGATCAATTTGAATCATAGTCCAGTTTCTCGTTTCGCAATTTCGAGTCCTTACACTCGGGGCATAATAGAACTATATAATTAGGTTTCACTCTTTGTTCGGTTGAATGAGAAAAAGTACTGTTTCTAAAGTTATACTGTTAGGGCGCAAATGAGTAGTCTAATGTTGTTCCGGTTTTGGTTCTTGTGAACGTAGACAACGATACGTTGCCAATATACACTCTCGGGGCATAATAGAACAATATAATTAGGTTTTACTCTTTGTTCGGTGGAATGAGAAAAAGTACTGTTTCCAAAGTTATACTGTCAGGGCGCAACTGAGTAGTCTAATGTTGTTCCGGTTTTGGTTCTTGTGAACGTAGACAACGATACGTTGCCAATATACACTCTCGGGGCATAATAGAACTATATAATTAGGTTTCACTCTTTGTTCGGTTGAATGAGAAAAATCTTGTTTCTAAAGTTATCTTTGTTAGGCGCAATCGAGTAGTCTAATGTTGTTCCGGTTTTGGTTCTTGTGAACGTAGACAACGATACGTTGCCAATATACACTCTCGGGGCATAATAGAACAATATAATTGGGTTTCACTCTTTGTTCGGTTGAAAGAGAAAAAGAACTGTTTCTAAAGTTATACTGTTAGAGCGCAACTGAGTAGTCTTATGTTGTTCCGGTTTTGGTTCTTGTGAACGTAGACAACGATACGTTGCCAATATACACTCTCGGGGCATAATAGAACTATATAATTAGGTTTCACTCATTGTTCGGTTGAATGAGAAAAAGTACTATTTCTAAAGTTATCGAGTAGTCTAATGTTGTTCGGTTTTGGTTCTTGTGAACTTAGACAACGATACGTTGCCAATATACACTCTCGGGACATAATAGAACAATATAATTAGGTTTCACTCTTTGTTCGGTTGAATGAGAAAAATCTTGTTTCTAAAGTTATAATGTTAGGCGCAACCGGGTAGTCTATGTTGTTCCGGTTTTGGTTCTTGTGAACGTAGACAACGATACGTTGCCAATATACACTCTCGGGGCATAATAGAACAATATAATTAGGTTTCACTCTTTGTTCGGTTGAATGAGAAAAAGTACTGTTTCTAAAGTTATACTGTTAGGGCGCAACTGAGTAGTCTAATGTTGTTCCGGTTTTGGTTCTTGTGAACGTAGACAACGATACGTTGCCAATATACACTCTCGGGACATAATAGAACAATATAATTAGGTTTCACTCTTTGTTCGGTTGAATGAGAAAAATCTTTTCTAAAGTTATACTGTTAGGGCGCAACTGAGTAGTCTTATGTTGTTCCGGTTTTGGTTCTTGTGAACGTAGACAACGATACGTTGCCAATATACACTCTCGGGGCATAATAGAACTATATAAATAGGTTTCACTCTTTGTTCGGTTGAATGAGAAAAAGTACTGTTTCTAAAGTTATACTGTTAGGGCGCAACTGAGTAGTCTAATGTTGTTCGGTTTTTGTTCTTGTGTACGTAGACAACGATTCGTTGCCAATATACACTCTCGGGGCATAATAGAACAATATAATTGGGTTTTACTCTTTGTTCGGTGGAATGAGAAAAAGTACTGTTTCCAAAGTTATTCTGTTAGGGCGCAACTGAGTAGTGTAATTTTGTTCCGGTTTTTGTTCTTGTGAACGTAGACAACGATACGTTGCCAATATACACTCTCGGGGCATAATAGAACTATATAATTAGGTTTCACTCTTTGTTCGGTTGAATGAGAAAAAGTACTGTTTCTAAAGTTATACTGTTAGGGCGCAAATGAGTAGTCTAATGTTGTTCCGGTTTTGGTTCTTGTGAACGTAGACAACGATACGTTGCCAATATACACTCTCGGGGCATAATAGAACAATATAATTGGGTTTTACTCTTTGTTCGGTGGAATGAGAAAGAGTACTGTTTCCAAAGTTATACTGTTAGGGCGCAACTGAGTAGTCTTATGTTGTTCCGGTTTTGGTTCTTGTGAACGTAGACAACGATACGTTGCCAATGTACACTCTCGGGGCAAAATAGAACTATATAATTAGGTTTCACTCTTTGTTCGGTTGAATGAGAAAAAGTACTGTTTCTAAAGTTATACTGTTAGGGCGCAACTGAGTAGTCTAATGTTGTTCCGGTTTTGGTTCTTGTGAACTTAGACAACGATACGTTGCCAATATACACTCTCAGGGCATAATAGAACAATATAAGTAGGTTTCACTCTTTGTTCGGTTGAATGAGAAAAAGTACTGTTTCTAAAGTTATACTGTTAGGGCGCAACTGAGTAGTCTAATGTTGTTCCGGTTTTGGTTCTTGTGAACTTAGACAACGATACGTTGCCAATATACACTCTCGGGCAAAATAGAACTATATAATTATGTTTCACTCTTTGTTCGGTTGAATGAGAAAAGTACTGTTTCTAAAGTTATACTTGTTAGGGCGCAACTGAGTAGTCTAATGTTGTTCCGGTTTTGGTTCTTGTGAACGTAGACAACGATACGTTGCCAATATACACTCTCGGGGCATAATAGAACAATATAATTGGGTTTTAGTCTTTGTTCTGGAATGAGAAAAGCACTTGTTTCCAAAGTTATACTGTTAGGGCGCAACTGATTAGTCTTATGTTGTTCCGGTTTTGGTTCTTGTGAACGTAGACAACGATACGTTGCCAATATACACTCTCGGGGCATAATAGAACAATATAATTAGGTTTCACTCTTTGTTCGGTGGAATGACAAAAATCTTGTTTCCAAAGTTATACCGTTAGGGCGCAAGCGAGTAGTCTTATGTTGTTCCGGTTTTGGTTCTTGTGAACGTAGACAACGATACGTTGCCAATATACACTCTCGGGCAAAATAGAACTATATAATTAGGTTTCACTCTTTGTTCGATTGAATGAGAAAAATCATTTCTAAAGTTATATTGTTAGGGCGCAACTGAGTAGTCTAATGTTGTTCCGGTTTTGGTTCTTGTGAACGTAGACAACGATACGTTGCCAATATACACTCTCGGGGCATAATAGAACAATATAATTAGGTTTTACTCTTTGCTCGGTTGAATGAGAAAAAGTACTGTTTCTAAAGTTATACTGTTAGGGCGCAACTGAGTAGTCTAATGTTGTTCCGGTTTTGGTTCTTGTGAACGTAGACAACGATACGTTGCCAATATACACTCTCGGGGCATAATAGAACTATATAATTAGGTTTCACTCTTTGTTCGGTTGAATGTGAAAAAGTACTGTTTCTAAAGTTATACTGTTAGGGCGCAATTGAGTAGTCTAATGTTGTTCGGTTTGGTTCTTGTGAACTTAGACAACGATACGTTGCCAATATACACTCTCGGTACAAAATAGAACAATATAATTAGGTTTCACTCTTTGTTCGGTTGAATGAGAAAAATCGTTTCTAAAGTTATCTTGTTAGGGCGCAATGGGTAGTCTTATGTTGTTCCGGTTTTGGTTCTTGTGAACGTAGACAACGATACGTTGCCAATATACACTCTCGGGCAAAATAGAACTATATAATTAGGTTTCACTCTTTGTTCGGTTGAATGAGAAAAGTACTTGTTTTTAAAGTTATACCGTTAGGCGCAACCGAGTAGTCTAATGTTGTTCCGGTTTTGGTTCTTGTGAACGTAGACAACGATACGTTGCCAATATACACTCTGGGCATAATAGAACAATATAATTGGGTTTTACTCTTTGTTCGGTGGAATGAGAAAAAGTACTGTTTCCAAAGTTATACTGTTAGGGCGCAACTGAGTAGTCTTATGTTGTTTCGGTTTTGGTTCTTGTGAACGTAGACAACGATACGTTGCCAATATACACTCTCGGGGCAAAATAGAACCATATAATTAGGGTTCACTCTTTGTTCGGTTGAATGAGAAAAAGTACTGTTTCTAAAGTTATACTGTTAGGGCGCAACTGAGTAGTCTAATGTTGTTCCGGTTTTGGTTCTTGTGAACGTAGACAACGATACGTTGCCAATATACACTCTCGGGCAAAATAGAACTATATAATTAGGTTTCACTCTTTGTTCGGTTGAATGAGAAAAATCGTTTCTAAAGTTATCTTGTTAGGCGCAATTGAGTAGTCTAATGTTGTTCCGGTTTTGGTTCTTGTGAACGTAGACAACGATACGTTGCCAATATACACTCTCGGGGCATAATAGAACAATATAATTAGGTTTCACTCTTTGATCGGTTGAATGAGAAAAAGTACTGTTTCTAAAGTTATACTGTTAGGGCGCAACTGAGTAGTCTTATGTTGTTCCGGTTTTGGTTCTTGTGAACGTAGAGAACGATACGTTGCCAATATACACTCTCGGGGCAAAATAGAACTATATAATTAGGTTTCACTCTTTGTTCGGTTGAATGAGAAAAAGTACTGTTTCTAAAGTTATACTGTTAGGGCGCAACTGAGTAGTCTAATGTTGTTCCGGTTTTGGTTCTTGTGAACGTAGACAACGAAACGTTGCCAATATACACTCTCGGGGCATAATAGAACAATATAATTGGGTTTTAGTCTTTGTTCGGTGGAATGAGAAAAAGTACTGTTTCCAATGTTATACTGTTAGGGCGCAACTGAGTAGTCTTATGTTGTTCCGGTTTTGGTTCTTGTGAACGTAGACAACGATACGTTGCCAATATACACTCTCGGGGCATAATAGAACAATATAATTGGGTTTCACTATTTGTTCGGTTGAATGAGAAAAAGTACTGTTTCTAAAGTTTTACTGTTAGGGCGCAACTGAGTAGTCTAATGTTGTTCCGGTTTTGGTTCTTGTGAACTTAGACGACGATACGTTGCCAATATACACTCTCGGGGCATAATAGAACAATATAATTAGGTTTCACTCTTTGTTCGGTTGAATGAGAAAAAGTACTGTTTCTAAAGTTATACTGTTAGGGCGCAACTGAGTAGTCTTATGTTGTTCCGGTTGGTTTTGGTTCTTGTGAACGTAGACAACGATACGTTGCCAATATACACTCTCGGGGCATAATAGAACTATATAATTAGGTTTCACTCATTGTTCGGTTGAATGAGAAAAAGTACTATTTCTAAAGTTATACTGTTAGGGCGCAACTGAGTAGTCTAATGTTGTTCCGGTTTTGGTTCTTGTGAACTTAGACAACGATACGTTGCCAATATACACTCTCGGGGCATAATAGAACAATATAATTAGGTTTCACTCTTTGTTCGGTTGAATGAGAAAAAGTACTGTTTCTAAAGTTATACTGTTAGGGCGCAACTGAGTAGTCTAATGTTGTTCGGTTTTGGTTCTTGTGAACGTAGACAATGATACGTTGCCAATATACACTCTCGGGGCATAATAGAACTATATAATTAGGTTTCACTTTTTGTTCGGTTGAATGAGAAAAAGTACTGTTTCTAAAGTTATACTGTTAGGGCGCAACTGAGTAGTCTAATGTTGTTCCGGTTTTGGTTCTTGTGAACTTAGACAACGATACGTTGCCAATATACACTCTCGGGGCATAATAGAACAATATAATTGGGTTTTACTCTTTGTTCGGTTGAATGAGAAAAAGTACTGTTTCCAAAGTTATACTGTTAGGGCGCAACTGAGTAGTCTTATGTTGTTCCGGTTTTGGTTCTTGTGAACGTAGACAACGATACGTTGCCAATATACACTCTCGGGGCAAAATAGAACTATATAAATAGGTTTCACTCTTTGTTCGGTTGAATGAGAAAAAGTACTGTTTCTAAAGTTATACTGTTAGGGCGCAACTGAGTAGTCTAATGTTGTTTCGGTTTTGGTTCTTGTGAACGTAGACAACGATACGTTGCCAATATACACTCTCGGGGCATAATAGAACAATATAATTGGGTTTTACTCTTTGTTCGGTGGAATGAGAAAAAGTACTGTTTCCAAAGTTATTCTGTTAGGGCGCAACTGAGTAGTGTAATGTTGTTCCGGTTTTGGTTCTTGTGAACGTAGACAACGATACGTTGCCAATATACACTCTCGGGGCAAAATAGAACTATATAATTAGGTTTCACTCTTTGTTCGGTTGAATGAGAAAAAGTACTGTTTCTAAAGTTATACTGTTAGGGCGCAACTGAGTAGTCTAATGTTGTTCCGGTTTGGTTCTTGTGAACGTAGACAACGATACGTTGCCAATATACACTCTCGGGGCATAATAGAACAATATAATTGGGTTTTAGTCTTTGTTCGGTGGAATGAGAAAAGTACTTGTTTCCAAAGTTATACCGTTAGTGGCGCAACCGATTAGTCTTATGTTGTTCCTGGTTTTGGTTCTTGTGAACGTAGACAACGATACGTTGCCAGTATACACTCCTGGGGCATAATAGAACAATATAATTGGGTTTTACTCTTTGTTCGGTGGAATGACAAAAAGTACTGTTTCCAAAGTTATACTGTTAGGGCGCAACTGAGTAGTCTTATGTTGTTCCGGTTTTGGTTCTTGTGAACGTAGACAACGATACGTTGCCAATATACACTCTGGGGGCAAAATAGAACTATATAATTAGGTTTCACTCTTTGTTCGGTTGAATGAGAAAAAGTACTGTTTCTAAAGTTATACTGTTAGGGCGCAACTGAGTAGTCTAATGTTGTTCCGGTTTTGGTTCTTGTGAACTTAGACAACGATACGTGGCCAATATACACTCTCAGGGCATAATAGAACAATATAATTAGGTTTCACTCTTTGCTCGGTTGAATGAGAAAAAGTACTGTTTCTAAAGTTATACTGTTAGGGCGCAACTGAGTAGTCTTATGTTGTTCCGGTTTTGGTTCTTGTGAACGTAGACAACGATACGTTGCCAATATACACTGGGCATAATAGAACTATATAATTAGGTTTCACTCTTTGTTCTTGAATGTGAAAAAGTACTTGTTTCTAAAGTTATTGTTAGGCGCAAATCGAGTAGTCTAATGTTGTTCCGGTTTTGGTTCTTGTGAACTTAGACAACGATACGTTGCCAATATACACTCTCCGGTCAAAATAGAACAATATAATTAGGTTTCACTCTTTGTTCGGTTGAATGAGAAAAGTACCGTTTCTAAAGTTATACCGTTAGGGCGCAACCGGGTAGTCTTATGTTGTTCCGGCTTTTGGTTCTTGTGAACGTAGACAACGATACGTTGCCAATATACACTCTGGCAAAATAGAACTATATAATTTGGTTTCACTCTTTGTTCGGTTGAATGAGAAAAAGTACTGTTTCTAAAGTTATACTGTTAGGGCGCAAGAGAGTAGTCTAATGTTGTTCCGGTTTTGGTTCGTGTGAACATATACAACGATACGTTGCCAATATACACTCTCGGGGCATAATAGAACAATATAATTGGGTTTTACTCTTTGTTCGGTGGAATGAGAAAAAGTACTGTTTCCAAAGTTATACCGTTAGGCGCAAATCGAGTAGTCTTATGTTGTTTCGGTTTTGGTTCTTGTGAACGTAGACAACGATACGTTGCCAATATACACTCTCGGGCAAAATAGAACTATATAATTAGGTTTCACTCTTTGTTCGGTGGAATGAGAAAAGTAATCGTTTCCAAAGTTATACCGTTAGTGGCGCAACCGAGTAGTCTTATGTTGTTCCGGTTTTGGTTCTTGTGAACGTGGACAACGATACGTTGCCAATATACACTCTCGGGCCAAAATAGAACTATATAATTAGGTTTCACTCTTTGTTCGGTTGAATGTGAAAAAGTACTGTTTCTAAAGTTATACTGTTAGGGCGCAACTGAGTAGTCTAATGTTGTTCCGGTTTTGGCTCTTGTGAACTTAGACAACGATACGTTGCCAATATACACTCTCAGGGCATAATAGAACAATATAAGTAGGTTTCACTCTTTGTTCGGTTGAATGAGAAAAAGTACTGTTTCTAAAGTTATACTGTTAGGGCGCAACTGAGTAGTCTAATGTTGTTCCGGTTTTGGTTCTTGTGAACGTAGAGAACGATACGTTGCCAATATACACTCTCGGGGCATAATAGAACAATATAATTAGGTTTCACTCTTTGTTCGGTTGAATGAGAAAAAGTACTGTTTCTAAAGTTATACTGTTAGGGCGCAACTGAGTAGTCTAATGTTGTTCCGATTTTGGTTCTTGTGAACTTAGACAACGATACGTTGCCAATATACACTCTCGGGGCATAATAGAACAATATAATTGGGTTTTAGTCTTTGTTCGGTGGAATGAGAAAAAGTACTGTTTTCAATGTTATACCGTTAGTAAATCGAGTAGTCTTATGTTGTTCGGTTTGGTTCTTGTGAACGTAGACAACGATACGTTGCCAATATACACTCTCGGGGCAAAATAGAACTATATAATTAGGTTTCACTCTTTGTTCGGTTGAATGAGAAAAAGTACTGTTTCTAAAGTTATACTGTTAGGGCGCAACTGAGTAGTCTAATGTTGTTCCGGTTTTGGTTCTTGTGAACTTAGACAACGATACGTTGCCAATATACACTCTCGGGGCATAATAGAACAATATAATTAGGTTTCACTCTTTGTTCGGTTGAAAGAGAAAAAGTACGTTTCTAAAGTTATACCGTTAGAGCGCAAATCGAGTAGTCTTATGTTGTTCCGCTTTGGTTCTTGTGAACGTAGACAACGATACGTTGCCAATATACACTCTCGGGGCATAATAGAACTATATAATTAGGTTTCACTCTTTGTTCGGTTGAATGAGAAAAAGTACTGTTTCTAAAGTTATACTGTTAGGGCGCAACTGAGTAGTCTAATGTTGTTCCGGTTTTGGTTCTTGTGAACGTAGACAACGATACGTTGCCAATATACACTCTCGGGGCATAATAGAACTATATAATTAGGTTTCACTCTTTGTTCGGTGGAATGAGAAAAAGTACTGTTTCCAAAGTTATACTGTTAGGGCGCAACTGAGTAGTCTTTTGTTGTTCCGGTTTTGGTTCTTGTGAACGTAGACAACGATACGTTGCCAATATACACTCTCGGGGCAAAATAGAACTATATAATTAGGTTTCACTCTTTGTTCGGTTGAATGAGAAAAAGTACTGTTTCTAAAGTTATACTGTTAGGGCGCAACTGAGTAGTCTAATGTTGTTCCGGGTTTGGTTCTTGTGAACGTAGACAACGATACGTTGCCAATATACACTCTCGGGGCATAATAGAACAATATAAGTAGGTTTCACTCTTTGTTCGGTTGAATGAGAAAAAGTACTGTTTCTAAAGTTATACTGTTAGGGCGCAACTGAGTAGTCTTATGTTGTTCCGGTTTTGGTTCTTGTGAACGTAGAGAACGATACGTTGCCAATATACACTCTCGGGGCAAAATAGAACTATATAATTAGGTTTCACTCTTTGTTCGGTTGAATGAGAAAAAGTACTGTTTCTAAAGTTATACTGTTAGGGCGCAACTGAGTAGTCTAATGTTGTTCGGTTTTGGTTCTTGTGAACGTAGACAACGAAACGTTGCCAATATACACTCTCGGGGCATAATAGAACAATATAATTGGGTTTTAGTCTTTGTTCGGTGGAATGAGAAAAAGTACTGTTTCTAAAGTTATACTGTTAGGGCGCAACTGAGTAGTCTTATGTTGTTCCGGTTTTGGTTCTTGTGAACGTAGACAACGATACGTTGACAATATACACTCTCGGGGCATAATAGAACTATATAATTAGGTTTCACTCTTTGTTCGGTTGAATGAGAAAAAGTACTGTTTCTAAAGTTATACTGTTAGGGCGCAACTGAGTAGTCTAATGTTGTTCCGGTTTTGGTTCTTGTGAACTTAGACAACGATACGTTGCCAATATACACTCTCAGGGCATAATAGAACAATATAATTAGGTTTCACTCTTTGTTCGGTTGAAAGAGAAAAAGTACATTTCTAAAGTTATCTTTGTTAGAGCGCAACTGAGTAGTCTTATGTTGTTCCGGTTTTGGTTCTTGTGAACGTAGACAACGATACGTTGCCAATATACACTCTCGGGGCATAATAGAACTATATAATTAGGTTTCACTCATTGTTCGGTTGAATGAGAAAAAGTACTGTTTCAAAAGTTATCTTTGATATGAAGTGCCTTAGCCAGGTAGTCTAATGTTGTTCCGGTTTTGGTTCTTGTGAACTTAGACAACGATACGTTGCCAATATACACTCTCAGGACATAATAGAACAATATAATTAGGTTTCACTCTTTGTTCGGTTGAATGAGAAAAAGTACTGTTTCTAAAGTTATAATGTTAGGGCGCAACTGGGTAGTCTTATGTTGTTCCGGTTTTGGTTCTTGTGAACGTAGACAACGATACGTTGCCAATATACACTCTCGGGGCAAAATAGAACTATATAATTAGGTTTCACTCTTTGTTCGGTTGAATGAGAAAAAGTACTGTTTCTAAAGTTATACTGTTAGGGCGCAACTGAGTAGTCTAATGTTGTTCCGGTTTTGGTTCTTGTGAACTTAGACAACGATACGTTGCCAATATACACTCTCAGGACATAATAGAACAATATAATTAGGTTTCACTCTTTGTTCGGTTGAATGAGAAAAAGTACTGTTTCTAAAGTTATAATGTTAGGGCGCAACTGGGTAGTCTTATGTTGTTCCGGTTTTGGTTCTTGTGAACGTAGACAACGATACGTTGCCAATATACACTCTCGGGGCAAAATAGAACTATATAAATAGGTTTCACTCTTTGTTCGGTTGAATGAGAAAAAGTACTGTTTCTAAAGTTATACTGTTAGGGCGCAACTGAGTAGTCTAATGTTGTTCCGGTTTTGGTTCTTGTGAACGTAGACAACGATACGTTGCCAATATACACTCTCGGGCATAATAGAACAATATAATTGGGTTTTACTCTTTGTTCGGTGGAATGAGAAAAATCTTGTTTCCAAAGTTATTCTGTTAGGGCGCAACTGAGTAGTGTAATGTTGTTCCGGTTTTTGTTCTTGTGGACGTAGACAACGATACGTTGCCAATATACACTCTCGGGGCATAATAGAACTATATAATTAGGTTTCACTCTTTGTTCGGTTGAATGAGAAAAATCTTGTTTCTAAAGTTATACCGTTAGGCGCAAATGAGTAGTCTAATGTTGTTCCGGTTTTGGTTCTTGTGAACGTAGACAACGATACGTTGCCAATATACACTCCGGGCATAATAGAACAATATAATTGGGTTTTACTCTTTGTTCGGTGGAATGAGAAAAAATCTTGTTTCCAAAGTTATCTTTGTTAGGGCGCAACTGAGTAGTCTTATGTTGTTCCGGTTTTGGTTCTTGTGAACGTAGACAACGATACGTTGCCAATATACACTCTCGGGGCAAAATAGAACTATATAATTAGGTTTCACTCTTTGTTCGGTTGAATGAGAAAAAGTACTGTTTCTAAAGTTATCTTTGTTAGGCGCAACGAGTAGTCTAATGTTGTTCCGGTTTTGGTTCTTGTGAACTTAGACAACGATACGTTGCCAATATACACTCTCGGGGCATAATAGAACAATATAATTAGGTTTCACTCTTTGTTCGGTTGAAAGAGAAAAATCTGTTTCTAAAGTTATCGTTAGAGCGCAAGCGAGTAGTCTTATGTTGTTAGGTTTTGGTTCTTGTGAACGTAGACAACGATACGTTGCCAATATACACTCTCGGGGCATAATAGAACTATATAATTAGGTTTCACTCTTTGTTCGGTTGAATGAGAAAAAGTACTGTTTCTAAAGTTATACCGTTAAATCGAGTAGTCTAATGTTGTTCGGTTTTGGTTCTTGTGAACTTAGACAACGATACGTTGCCAATATACACTCTCGGGACATAATAGAACAATATAATTAGGTTTCACTCTTTGTTCGGTTGAATGAGAAAAGAAATCTTGTTTCTAAAGTTATAATGTTAGGCGCAATGGGTAGTGTTATGTTGTTCCGGTTTTGGTTCTTGTGAACGTAGACAATGATACGTTGCCAATATACACTCTCGGGGCATAATAGACCTATATAATTAGGTTTCACTCTTTGTTCGGTTGAATGAGAAAAAGTACTGTTTCTAAAGTTATACTGTTAGGGCGCAACTGAGTAGTCTAATGTTGTTCCGGTTTTTGTTCTTGTGAACTTAGACAACGATACGTTGCCAATATACACTCTCGCGACATAATAGAACAATATAATTAGGTTTCACTCTTTGTTCGGTTGAATGAGAAAAATCTTTTCTAAAGTTATAATGTTAGGCGCAAGGGTAGTCTTATGTTGTTCCGGTTTTGGTTCTTGTGAACGTAGACAACGATACGTTGCCAATATACACTCTCGGGGCAAAATAGAACTATATAAATAGGTTTCACTCTTTGTTCGGTTGAATGAGAAAAAGTACTGTTTCTAAAGTTATACTGTTAGGGCGCAACTGAGTAGTCTAATGTTGTTCCGGTTTTGGTTCTTGTGAACGTAGACAACGATACGTTGCCAATATACACTCTCAGGGCATAATAGAACTATATAATTGGGTTTTACTCTTTGTTCGGTGGAATGAGAAAAAGTACTGTTTCCAAAGTTATTCTGTTAGGGCGCAACTGAGTAGTGTAATGTTGTTCCGGTTTTTGTTCTTGTGGACGTAGACAACGATACGTTGCCAATATACACTCTCGGGGCATAATAGAACTATATAATTAGGTTTCACTCTTTGTTCGGTTGAATGAGAAAAAGTACTGTTTCTAAAGTTATACTGTTAGGGCGCAAATGAGTAGTCTAATGTTGTTCCGGTTTGGTTCTTGTGAACGTAGCAACGATACGTTGCCAATATACACTCTCGGGGCATAATAGAACAATATAATTGGGTTTTACTCTTTGTTCGGTGGAATGAGAAAAAGTACTGTTTCCAAAGTTATACTGTTAGGGCGCAACTGAGTAGTCTTATGTTGTTTCGGTTTTGGTTCTTGTGAACGTAGACAACGATACGTTGCCAATATACACTCTCGGGCAAAATAGAACTATATAATTAGGTTTCACTCTTTGTTCGGTGGAATGAGAAAAAGTACTTTTTCCAAGGTTATACTGTTGGGGCGAAACTGAGAAGTCTTATGTTGTTCCGGTTTGGTTCTTGTGAACGTAGACAACGATACGTTGCCAATATACACTCTCGGGGCATAATAGAACTATATAATTAGGTTTCACTCTTTGTTCGGTTGAATGAGAAAAAGTACTGTTTCTAAAGTTATACTGTTAGGGCGCAACTGAGTAGTCTAATGTTGTTCCGGTTTTGGTTCTTGTGAACTTAGACAACGATACGTTGCCAATATACACTCTCGGGGCATAATAGAACAATATAAGTAGGTTTCACTCTTTGTTCGGTTGAATGAGAAAAAGTACTGTTTCTAAAGTTATACTGTTAGGGCGCAACTGAGTAGTCTAATGTTGTTCCGGTTTTGGTTCTTGTGAACGTAGAGAACGATACGTTGCCAATATACACTCTCGGGCAAAATAGAACTATATAATTAGGTTTCACTCTTTGTTCGGTTGAATGAGAAAAAGTACGTTTCTAAAGTTATACCGTTAGGGCGCAACCGAGTAGTCTAATGTTGTTCGGTTTGGTTCTTGTGAAAGTAAACAACTATACGTTTCCAATATACACTCACTTGGCATAATAGAACAATATAATTGGGTTTTACTATTTGTTGGGTGGAATGAGATAAAGTACTGTTTCGAAAGTTATACCGTTAGGGCGCAACCGAGTAGTCTTATGTTGTTCCTGCTTTGGTTCTTAGAACGTAGACAACGATACGTTGCCAATATACACTCTGGGCAAAATAGAACTATATAATTAGGTTTCACTCTTTGTTCTGGCTTGAATGAGAAAAAGTACCGTTTCTAAAGTTATACCGTTAGGCGCAACCGAGTAGTCTAATGTTGTTCCGGTTTTGGTTCTTGTGAACGTAGACAACGATACGTTGCCAATATACACTCTCGGGGCATAATAGAACAATATAATTGGGTTTCACTCTTTGTTCGGTTGAAAGAGAAAAAGTACTGTTTCTAAAGTTATACTGTTAGGGCGCAACTGAGTAGTCTAATGTTGTTCCGGTTTTGGTTCTTGTGAACGTAGACAACGATACGTTGCCAATATACACTCTGGGCGCATAAGAGAACGATATAATTAGGTTTCACTCATTGTTCGGTTGAATGAGAAAAAGTACTATTTCTAAAGTTATACCGTTAGTGAATCGAGTAGTCTAATGTTGTTCCGGTTTGGTTCTTAGAACTTAGACAACGATACGTTGCCAATATACACTCTCAGGACATAATAGAACAATATAATCAGGTTTCACTCTTTGTTCGGTTGAATGAGAAAAAGTACTGTTTCTAAAGTTATAATGTTAGGGCGCAACTGGGTAGTCTTATGTTGTTCCGGTTTTGGTTCTTGTGAACGTAGACAATGATACGTTGCCAATATACACTCTCGGGGCAAAATAGAACTATATAATTAGGTTTCACTTTTTGTTCGGTTGAATGAGAAAAAGTACTGTTTCTAAAGTTATACTGTTAGGGCGCAACTGAGTAGTCTAATGTTGTTCCGGTTTTGGTTCTTGTGAACTTAGACAACGATACGTTGCCAATATACACTCTCGACATAATAGAACAATATAATTAGGTTTCACTCTTTGTTCGGTTGAATGAGAAAAATGCATTTCTAAAGTTATAATGTTAGGGCGCAATCGGGTAGTCTTATGTTGTTCGGTTTTGGTTCTTGTGAACGTAGACAACGATACGTTGCCAATATACACTCTCAAAATAGAACTATATAAATAGGTTTCACTCTTTGTTCCGTTGAATGAGAAAAAGTACTGTTTCTAAAGTTATAATGTTAGGGCGCAACTGAGTAGTCTAATGTTGTTCCGGCTTTGGTTCTTGTGAACGTAGACAACGATACGTTGCCAATATACACTCTCGGGGCATAATAGAACAATATAATTGGGTTTTACTCGTTGTTCGGTGGAATGAGAAAAAGTACTGTTTCTAAAGTTATACTGTTAGGGCGCAACTGAGTAGTCTAATGTTGTTCCGGTTTTGGTTCTTGTGAACGTAGACAACGATACGTTGCCAATATACACTCTCGGGCATAATAGAACTATATAATTAGGTTTCACTCTTTGTTCGGTTGAATGAGAAAAGTACTGCTTTCTAAAGTTATACTTGTTAGGCGCAACTGAGTAGTCTAATGTTGTTCCGGTTTTGGTTCTTGTGAACGTAGACAACGATACGTTGCCAATATACACTCCCGGGCATAATAGAACAATATAATTGGGTTTTACTCTTTGTTCGGTTGAATGAGAAAAAGTACTGTTTCCAAAGTTATACTGTTAGGGCGCAACTGAGTAGTCTTATGTTGTTCCGGTTTTGGTTCTTGTGAACGTAGACAACGATACGTTGCCAATATACACTCTCGGGGCAAAATAGAACTATATAATTAGGTTTCACTCTTTGTTCGGTTGAATGAGAAAAAGTACTGTTTCTAAAGTTATACTGTTAGGGCGCAACTGAGTAGTCTAATGTTGTTCCGGTTTTGGTTCTTGTGAACTTAGACAACGATACGTTGCCAATATACACTCTCAGGGCATAATAGAACAATATAATTAGGTTTCACTCTTTGTTCGGTTGAAAGAGAAAAAGTACTGTTTCTAAAGTTATACTGTTAGAGCGCAACTGAGTAGTCTTATGTTGTTCCGGTTTTGGTTCTTGTGAACGTAGACAACGATACGTTGCCAATATACACTCTCGGGGCATAATAGAACTATATAATTAGGTTTCACTCATTGTTCTTGAATGAGAAAAAGTACTATTTCTAAAGTTATACCGTTAGGCGCAACCGAGTAGTCTAATGTTGTTCGGTTTTGGTTCTTGTGAACTTAGACAACGATACGTTGCCAATATACACTCTCAGGACATAATAGAACAATATAATTAGGTTTCACTCTTTGTTCGGTTGAATGAGAAAAAGTACTGTTTCTAAAGTTATAATGTTAGGGCGCAACTGGGTAGTCTTATGTTGTTCCGGTTTTGGTTCTTGTGAACGTAGACAACGATACGTTGCCAATATACACTCTCGGGGCAAAATAGAACTATATTATTAGGTTTCACTCTTTGTTCGGTTGAATGAGAAAAAGTACTGTTTCTAAAGTTATACTGTTAGGGCGCAACTGAGTAGTCTAATGTTGTTCCGGTTTTGGTTCTTGTGAACGTAGACAACGATACGTTGCCAATATACACTCTCGGGGCATAATAGAACAATATAATTAGGTTTCACTCTTTGTTCGGTTGAATTAGAAAAAGTACTGTTTCTAAAGTTATAATGTTAGGGCGCAACTGGGTAGTCTTATGTTGTTCCGGTTTTGGTTCTTGTGAACGTAGACAACGATACGTTGCCAATATACACTCTCGGGGCATAATAGAACTATATAATTGGGTTTCACTCTTTGTTCGGTCGAATGAGAAAAAGTACTGTTTCTAAAGTTATACTGTTAGGGCGCAACTGAGTAGTCTAATGTTGTTCCGGTTTTGGTTCTTGTGAACGTAGACAACGATACGTTGCCAATATACACTCTCGGGGCATAATAGAACAATATAATTGGGTTTTACTCTTTGTCGGGTGGAATGAGAAAAAGTACTGTTTCCAAAGTTATTCGTTAGTGGCGCAACCGAGTAGTGTAATGTTGTTCCTGCTTTTGTTCTTAGGACGTAGACAACGATACGTTGCCAATATACACTGGGCATAATAGAACTATATAATTAGGTTTCACTCTTTGTCTATTGAATGAGAAAAAGTACTTTCTAAAGTTATACCGTTAGTGGCGCAAAACGAGTAGTCTAATGTTGTTCCTGCTTTGTTCTTAGAACGTAGACAACGATACGTTGCCAATATACACTCTGGGCATAATAGAACAATATAATTGGGTTTTACTCTTTGTTCGGTGGAATGAGAAAAAGTACGTTTCCAAAGTTATACCGTTAGGGCGCAATCGAGTAGTCTTATGTTGTTCGGTTTTGGTTCTTGTGAACGTAGACAACGATACGTTGCCAATGTACACTCTCGGGCAAAATAGAACTATATAATTAGGTTTCACTCTTTGTTCGGTTGAATGAGAAAAGTACGTTTCTAAAGTTATACCGTTAGGGCGCAACGAGTAGTCTAATGTTGTTCCGGTTTTGGTTCTTGTGAACTTAGACAACGATACGTTGCCAATATACACTCTCGGCATAATAGAACAATATAAGTAGGTTTCACTCTTTGTTCGGTTGAATGAGTAAAAGTACCGTTTTCTAAAGTTATACCGTTAGGGCGCAACCGAGTAGTCTTATGTTGTTCCTGCTTTTGGTTCTTGTGAACGTAGAGAACGATACGTTGCCAATATACACTCTCGGGCAAAATAGAACTATATAATTAGGTTTCACTCTTTGTTCGGTTGAATGAGAAAAGCACGTTTCTAAAGTTATACCGTTAGGCGCAACCGAGTAGTCTAATGTTGTTCCGGTTTTGGTTCTTGTGAACGTAGACAACGATACGTTGCCAATATACACTCTCGGGCATAATAGAACAATATAATTGGGTTTTAGTCTTTGTTCTGGAATGAGAAAAAGCACGTTTCCAAAGTTATACCGTTAGTTAGGCGCAAATCGATTAGTCTTATGTTGTTCCGGTTTTGGTTCTTGTGAACGTAGACAACGATACGTTGCCAATATACACTCTCGGGGCAAAATAGAACTATATAATTGGGTTTTACTCTTTGTTCGGTGGAATGAGAAAAAGTACTGTTTCCAAAGTTATACTGTTAGGGCGCAACTGAGTAGTCTTATGTTGTTCCGGTTTTGGTTCTTGTGAACGTAGACAACGATACGTTGCCAATATACACTCTCGGGGCATAATAGAACTATATAATTAGGTTTCACTCTTTGTTCGGGTGAATGAGAAAAAATAACTTTTTTAAAGTTTTATTGTTAGGGCGCAACCGAGTAGTCTAATGTTGTTCCGGGTTTGGTTCTTGTGAACGTAGACAACGATACGTTGCCAATATACACTCCCGGGGCATAATAGAACAATATAATTGGGTTTTACTCTTTGTTCGGTGGAATGAGAAAAAGTACTGTTTCCAAAGTTATACTGTTAGGGCGCAACTGAGTAGTCTTATGTTGTTCTGGTTTTGGTTCTTGTGAACGTAGACAACGATACGTTGCCAATAAACACTCTCGGGGCAAAATAGAACTATATAATTAGGTTTCACTCTTTGTTCGGTTGAATGAGAAAAAGTACTGTTTCTAAAGTTATACTGTTAGGGCGCAACTGAGTAGTCTAATGTTGTTCCGGTTTTGGTTCTTGTGAACTTAGACAACGATACGTTGCCAATATACACTCTCGGGGCATAATAGAACAATATAAGTAGGTTTCACTCTTTGTTCGGTTGAATGAGAAAAAGTACTGTTTCTAAAGTTATACTGTTAGGGCGCAACTGAGTAGTCTAATGTTGTTCCGGTTTTGGTTCTTGTGAACTTAGACAACGATACGTTGCCAATATACACTCTCAGGGCATAATAGAACAATATAATTAGGTTTCACTCTTTGTTCGGTTGAATGAGAAAAAGTACTGTTTCTAAAGTTATACTGTTAGGGCGCAACTGAGTAGTCTTATGTTGTTCCGGTTTTGGTTCTTGTGAACGTAGACAACGATACGTTGCCAATATACACTCTCGGGGCATAATAGAACTATATAATTAGGTTTCACTCTTTGTTCGGTTGAATGAGAAAAAGTACTGTTTCTAAAGTTATTCTGTTAGGGCGCAACTGAGTAGTCTAATGTTGTTCCGGTTTTGGTTCTTGTGAACGTAGACAACGATACGTTGCCAATATACACTCTCGGGGCATAATAGAACAATATAATTGGGTTTCACTCTTTGTTCGGTTGAATTAGAAAAAGTACAGTTTCTAAAGTTATACTGTTAGGCGCAATCGGGTAGTCTTATGTTGTTCCGGTTTTGGTTCTTGTGAACGTAGACAACGATACGTTGCCATTATACACTCTCGGGGCATAATAGAACAATATAATTGGGTTTCACTCTTTGTTCGGTTGAATGAGAAAAAGTACTGTTCCTAAAGTTATACCGTTAGGGCGCAACCGAGTAGTCTAATGTTGTTCCTGGTTTTGGTTCTTGTGAACGTAGACAACGATACGTTGCCAATATACACTCTCGGGGCATAATAGAACAATATAATTGGGTTTTACTCTTTGTTCGGTGGAATGAGAAAAAGTACTGTTTCCAAAGTTATTCGTTAGGGCTAAATCGAGTAGTGTAATGTTGTTCCGCTTTTTGTTCTTGTGAACTTAGACAACGATACGTTGCCAATATACACTCTCAGGGCATAATAGAACAATATAAATAGGTTTCACCCTTTGTTCGGTTGAATGAGAAAAAGTACTGTTTCTAAAGTTATACTGTTAGGGCGCAACTGAGTAGTCTAATGTTGTTCCGGTTTTGGGTCTTGTGAACGTAGACAACGATACGTTGCCAATATACACTCTCGGGGCATAATAGAACAATATAATTGGGTTTCACTCTTTGTTCGGTTGAATGAGAAAAAGTACTGTTTCTAAAGTTATACTGTTAGGGCGCAACTGAGTAGTCTAATGTTGTTCCGGTTTTGGTTCTTGTGAACGTAGACAACGATACGTTGCCAATGTACACACTCGGGGCACAATAGAACTATATAATTAGGTTTCACTCTTTGTTCGGTTGAATGAGAAAAAGTACTGTTTCTAAAGTTATACTGTTAGGGCGCAACTGAGTAGTCTAATGTTGTTCCGGTTTTGGTTCTTGTGAACTTAGACAACGATACGTTGCCAATATACACTCTCAGGGCATAATAGAACAATATAAGTAGGTTTCACTCTTTGTTCGGTTGAATGAGTAAAAGTACTGTTTCTAAAGTTATACTGTTAGGGCGCAACTGAGTAGTCTTATGTTGTTCCGGTTTTGGTTCTTGTGAACGTAGACAACGATACGTTTCCAATATACACTCTCGGGGCATAATAGAACAATATAATTAGGTTTCACTCTTTGTTCGGTTGAATGAGAAAAAGTACTGTTTCCAAAGTTATACTGTTAGGGCGCAACTGAGTAGTCTAATGTTGTTCCGGTTTTGGTTCTTGTGAACGTAGACAACGATACGTTGCCAATATACACTCTCGGGGCATAATAGAACAATATAATTGGGTTTCACTCTTTGTTCGGTGGAATGAGAAAAAGTACTGTTTCCAAAGTTATACTGTTAGGGCGCAACTGATTAGTCTTATGTTGTTCCGGTTTTGGTTCTTGTGAACGTAGACAACGATACGTTGCCAATATACACTCTTGGGGCATAATAGAACAATATAATTGGGTTTTACTCTTTGTTCGGTGGAATGAGAAAAAGTACTCGTTTCCAAAGTTATACCGTTAGGGCGCAACGAGTAGTCTTATGTTGTTCCTGCTTTTGGTTCTTGTGAACTTAGACAACGATACGTTGCCAATATACACTCTCAGGGCAAAATAGAACTATATAATTAGGTTTCACACTTTGTTCGGTTGAATGAGAAAAAGTACTGTTTCTAAAGTTATACTGTTAGGGCGCAACTGAGTAGTCTAATGTTGTTCCGGTTTTGGTTCTTGTGAACTTAGACCACGATACGTTGCCAATATACACTCTCAGGGCATAATAGAACAATATAATTAGGTTTCACTCTTTGCTCGGTTGAATGAGAAAAAGTACTGTTTCTAAAGTTATACTGTTAGGGCGCAACTGAGTAGTCTTATGTTGTTCCGGTTTTGGTTCTTGTGAACGTAGACAACGATACGTTGCCAATATACACTCTCGGGGCATAATAGAACTATATAATTACGTTTCACTCTTTGTTCGGTTGAATGAGAAAAAGTACTGTTTCTAAAGTTATACTGTTAGGGCGCAACTGAGTAGTCTAATGTTGTTCCGGTTTTGGTTCTTGAGAACTTAGACAACGATACGTTGCCAATATACACTCTCAGTACAAAATAGAACAATATAATTAGGTTTCACTCTTTGTTCGGTTGAATGAGAAAAAGTACTGTTTCTAAAGTTATACTGTTAGGGCGCAACTGAGTAGTCTTATGTTGTTCCGGTTTTGGTTCTTGTGAACGTAGACAACGATACGTTGCCAATATACACTCTCGGGGCAAAATAGAACTATATAATTAGGTTTCACTCTTTGTTCGGTTGAATGAGAAAAAGTACTGTTTCTAAAGTTATACTGTTAGTGCTAAATCGAGTAGTCTAATGTTGTTCCGGTTTTGGTTCTTGTGAACGTAGACAACGATACGTTGCCAATATACACTCTCGGGGCATAATAGAACAATATAATTGGGTTTTACTCTTTGTTCGGTGGAATGAGAAAAAGTACTGTTTCCAAAGTTATACTGTTAGGGCGCAACTGAGTAGTCTTATGTTGTTTCGGTTTTGGTTCTTGTGAACGTAGACAACGATACGTTGCCAATATACACTCTCGGGGCATAATAGAACTATATAATTAGGTTTCACTCTTTGTTCGGTGGAATGAGAAAAAGTACTGTTTCCAAAGTTATACTGTTAGGGCGCAACTGAGTAGTCTAATGTTGTTCCGGTTTTGGTTCTTGTGAACGTGGACAACGATACGTTGCCAATATACACTCTCGGGCCATAATAGAACAATATAATTAGGTTTCACTCTTTGTTCGGTTGAATGAGAAAAAGTACTGTTTCTAAAGTTATACTGTTAGGGCGCAACTGAGTAGTCTAATGTTGTTCCGGCTTTGGTTCTTGTGAACGTAGACAACGATACGTTGCCAATATACACTCTCGGGGCATAATAGAACAATATAATTGGGTTTTACTCTTTGTTCGGTTGAATGAGAAAAAGTACTGTTTCTTAAGTTATACTGTTAGGGCGCAACTGAGTAGTCTTATGTTGTTCCGGTTTTGGTTCTTGTGAACGTAGACAACGATACGTTGCCAATATACACTCTCCGGGCATAATAGAACTATATAATTAGGTTTCACTCTTTGTTCGGTTGAATGAGAAAAAGTACTGTTTCTTACGTCTTCCTGTTAGGGCGCAACTGAGTAGTCTAATGTTGTTCCTTCTTGAGAACTTAGACAACGATACGTTGCCAATATACACTCTCGCAAAAATAGAACAATATAATTAGGTTTCACTCTTTGTTCTTGAATGAGAAAAGTACTGCTTTCTAAAGTTATACCGTTAGGGCGCAATCGGGTAGTCTTATGTTGTTCCGGTTTTGGTTCTTGTGAACGTAGACAACGATACGTTGCCAATATACACTCTCGGGGCAAAATAGAACTATATAATTAGGTTTCACTCTTTGTTCGGTTGAATGAGAAAAAGTACTGTTTCTAAAGTTATACTGTTAGGGCGCAACTGAGTAGTCTAATGTTGTTCCGGTTTTGGTTCTTGTGAACGTAAACAACGATACGTTGCCAATATACACTCTCGGGGCATAATAGAACAATATAATTAGGTTTCACTCTTTGTTCGGTTGAATGAGAAAAAGTACTGCTTCTAAAGTTATACTGTTAGGGCGCAACTGAGTAGTGTCATGTTGTCCCCGCTTTTGTTCTTGCGAACGTAGACAACGATACGTTGCCAATATACACTCTCGGGGCATAATAGAACTATATAATTAGGTTTCACTCTTTGTTCGGTGGAATGAGAAAAAGTACTGTTTCCAAAGTTATACTGTTAGGGCGCAACTGAGTAGTCTTATGTTGTTCCGGTTTTGGTTCTTGTGAACGTGGACAACGATACGTTGCCAATATACACTCTCGGGGCAAAATAGAACTATATAATTAGGTTTCACTCTTTGTTCGGTTGAATGAGAAAAAGTACTGTTTCTAAAGTTATACTGTTAGGGCGCAACTGAGTAGTCTAATGTTGTTCCGGTTTTGGTTCTTGTGAACTTAGACAACGATACGTTGCCAATATACACTCTCGGGGCATAATAGAACAATATAATTAGGTTTCACTCTTTGTTCGGTTGAATGAGAAAAAGTACTGTTTCTAAAGTTATACTGTTAGAGCGCAACTGAGTAGTCTTATGTTGTTCCGGTTTTGGTTCTTGTGAACGTAGACAACGATACGTTGCCAATATACACTCTCGGGGCATAATAGAACTATATAATTAGGTTTCATTCATTGTTCGGTTGAATGAGAAAAAGTACTATTTCTAAAGTTATAATGTTAGGGCGCAACTGAGTAGTCTAATGTTGTTCCGGTTTTGGTTCTTGTGAACGTAGACAACGATACGTTGCCAATATACACTCTCAGAGCATAATAGAACAATATAATTGGGTTTCACTCTTTGTTCGGTTGAATGAGAAAAAGTACTGTTTCTAAAGTTATACTGTTAGGGCGCAACTGAGTAGTCTAATGTTGTTCCGGTTTTGGTTCTTGTGAACGTAGACAATGATACGTTGCCAATATACACTCTCGGGCATAATAGAACTATATAATTAGGTTTCACTCTTTGTTCGGTTGAATGAGAAAAAGTACTGTTTCTAAAGTTATACTGTTAGGGCGCAACTGAGTAGTCTAATGTTGTTCCGGTTTTGGTTCTTGTGAACGTAGACAACGATACGTTGCCAATATACACTCTCGGGACATAATAGAACAATATAATTGGGTTTCACTCTTTGTTCGGTTGAATGAGAAAAAGTACTGTTTCTAAAGTTATAATGTTAGGGCGCAACTGAGTAGTCTAATGTTGTTCCGGTTTTGGTTCTTGTGAACGTAGACAACGATACGTTGCCAATATACACTCTCGGGCAAAATAGAACAATATAAATAGGTTTCACTCTTTGTTCTTGAATGAGAAAAGTACTTTTCTAAAGTTATACCGTTGTTAGGCGCAATCGAGTAGTCTAATGTTGTTCCTGCTTTGGTTCTTAGAACGTAGACAACGATACGTTGCCAATATACACTCTGGGCATAATAGAACAATATAATTGGGTTTTACTCTTTGTTCTATGGAATGAGAAAAAGTACTCGTTTCCAAAGTTATTCGTTAGGGCGCAACCGAGTAGTGTAATGTTGTTCCTGCTTTTGCTTCTTGTGGACGTAGACAACGATACGTTGCCAATATACACTCTCGGGGCATAATAGAACTATATAATTAGGTTTCACTCTTTGTTCGGTTGAATGAGAAAAAGTACTGTTTCTAAAGTTATACTGTTAGGGCGCAACTGAGTAGTCTAATGTTGTTCCGGTTTTGGTTCTTGTGAACGTAGACAACGATACGTTGCCAATATACACTCCCGGGCATAATAGAACAATATAATTGGGTTTTACTCTTTGTTCGGTGATATGTGAAAAAGTACTGTTTCTAAAGTTATACCGTTAGGGCGCAATCGAGTAGTCTTATGTTGTTCCTGCTTTGGTTCTTGTGAACGTAGACAACGATACGTTGCCAATATACACTGGGCAAAATAGAACTATATAATTAGGTTTCACTCTTTGTTCGGTTGAATGAGAAAAAGTACTGTTTCTAAAGTTATACTGTTAGGGCGCAACTGAGTAGTCTAATGTTGTTCCTGTTTTGGTTCTTGTGAACGTAGACAACGATACGTTGCCAATATACACTCTCGTGGCATAATAGAACAATATAATTAGGTTTCACTCTTTGTTCGGTTGAATGAGAAAAAGTACTGTTTCTAAAGTTATACTGTTAGGGCGCAACTGAGTAGCCTTATGTTGTTCCGGTTTTGGTTCTTGTGAACGTAGACAACGATACGTTGCCAATATACACTCTCGGGGCATAATAGAACTATATAATTAGGTTTAACTCTTAGTTCGGTTGAATGAGAACAAGTACTGTTTCGACAGTTATACTGTTAGGGCGCAACTGAGTAGTCTAATGTTGTTCCGGTTTTGGTTCTTGTGAACTTAGACAACGATACGTTGCCAATATACACTCTCGGGGCATAATAGAACAATATAATTAGGTTTCACTCTTTGTTCGGTTGAATGAGAAAAAGTACTGTTTCTAAAGTTATACTGTTAGGGCGCAACTGAGTAGTCTTATGTTGTTCCGGTTTTGGTTCTTGTGAACGTAGACAATGATACGTTGCCAATATACACTCTCGGGGCATAATAGAACAATATAATTGGGTTTTACTCTTTGTTCGGTGGAATGAGAAAAAGTACTGTTTCTAAAGTTATACTGTTAGGGCGCAACTGAGTAGTCTAATGTTGTTCTGGTTTTGGTTCTTGTGAACGTAGACAACGATACGTTGCCAATATACACTCTCAGGACATAATAGAACAATATAATTAGGTTTCACTCTTTGTTCGGTTGAATTAGAAAAAGTACTGTTTCTAAAGTTATAATGTTAGGGCGCAACTGGGTAGTCTTATGTTGTTCCGGTTTTGGTTCTTGTGAACTTAGACAACGATACGTTGCCAATATACACTCTCATGGCATAATAGAACAATATAAATAGGTTTCACTCTTTGTTCGGTTGAATGAGAAAAAGTACTGTTTCTAAAGTTATACTGTTAGGGCGCAACTGAGTAGTCTAATGTTGTTCCGGTTTTGGTTCTTGTGAACGTAGACAACGATACGTTGCCAATATACACTCTCGGGCATAATAGAACAATATAATTGGGTTTTACTCTTTGTTCTATGGAATGAGAAAAGCGTTTCCAAAGTTATTCTGTTAGGGCGCAACTGAGTAGTGTAATATTGTTCCGGTTTTTGCTCTTGTGGACGTAGACAACGATACGTTGCCAATATACACTCTCGGGGCATAATAGAACTATATAATTAGGTTTCACTCTTTGTTCGGTTGAATGAGAAAAAGTACTGTTTCTAAAGTTATACTGTTAGGGCGCAACTGAGTAGTCTAATGTTGTTCCGGTTTTGGTTCTTGTGAACGTAGACAACGATACGTTGCCAATATACACTCTCGGGGCATAATAGAACAATATAATTGGGTTTTACTCTTTGTTCGGTGGAATGAGAAAAAGTACTGTTTCCAAAGTTATACTGTTAGGGCGCAACTGAGTAGTCTTATGTTGTTCTGGTTTTGGTTCTTGTGAACGTAGACAACGATACGTTGCCAATGTACACTCTCGGGGCATAATAGAACTATATAATTAGGTTTCACTCTTTGTTCGGTTGAATGAGAAAAAGTACTGTTTCTAAAGTTATACTGTTAGGGCGCAACTGAGTAGTCTAATGTTGTTCCGGTTTTGGTTCTTGTGAACGTAGACAACGATACGTTGCCAATATATACTCTCGGGGCATAATAGAACAATATAATTAGGTTTCACTCTTTGTTCGGTTGAATGAGAAAAAGTACTGTTTCTAAAGTTATACTGTTAGGGCGCAACTGAGTAGTCTTATGTTGTTCCGGTTTTGGTTCTTGTGAACGTAGACAACGATACGTTGCCAATATACACTCTCGGGGCATAATAGAACAATATAATTGGGTTTACCTGTTTGTTCGGTGGAATGAGAAAAAGTACCGTTTCTAAAGTTATACTGTTAGGGCGCATCTGAGTAGTCTAATGTTGTTCCGGTTTTGGTTCTTGTGAACGTAGACAACGATACGTTGCCAATATACACTCTCGGGGCATAATAGAACAATATAATTGGGTTTTGGTCTTTGTTCGGTTGAATGAGAAAAAGTACTGTTTCTACAGTTATACTGTTAGGGCGCAACTGAGTAGTCTTTTGTTGTTCCGGTTTTGGTTCTTGTGAACGTAGACAACGATACGTTGCCAATATACACTCTCGGGGCATAATAGAACAATATAATTGGGTTTTACTCTTTGTTCGGTGGAATGAGAAAAGCATCGTTTCCAAAGTTATACCGTTAGGGCGCAATCGAGTAGTCTTATGTTGTTCCTGCTTTTGGTTCTTGTGAACGTAGACAACGATACGTTGCCAATATACACTCTCGGGCAAAATAGAACTATATAATTAGGTTTCACTCTTTGTTCTGGTTGAATGAGAAAAAGTACCGTTTCTAAAGTTATACCGTTAGGCGCAACCGAGTAGTCTAATGTTGTTCCGGTTTTGGTTCTTGTGAACGTAGACAACGATACGTTGCCAATATACACTCTCGGGGCATAATAGAACTATATAATTAGGTTTCACTCTTTGCTCGGTTGAATGAGAAAAAGTACTGTTTCTAAAGTTATACTGTTAGGGCGCAACTGAGTAGTCTTATGTTGTTCGGTTTTTGGTTCTTGTGTCCGTAGACAACGATACGTTGCCAATATACACTCGGGCATAATAGAACTATATAATTAGGTTTCACTCTTTGTTCGGTTGAATGAGAAAAAGTACTGTTTCTAAAGTTATACTGTTAGGGCGCAACTGAGTAGTCTAATGTTGTTCCGGTTTTGGTTCTTGAGAACTTAGACAACGATACGTTGCCAATATACACTCTCAGTACAAAATAGAACAATATAATTAGGTTTCACTCTTTGTTCTTGAATGAGAAAAGTACTGTTTCTAAAGTTATACCGTTAGGGCGCAACCGGGTAGTCTTATGTTGTTCCTTTTGGTTCTTGTGAACGTAGACAACGATACGTTGCCAATATACACTCTCGGGCAAAATAGAACTATATAATTAGGTTTCACTCTTTGTTCTTGAATGAGAAAAAGTACCGTTTCTAAAGTTATACCGTTAGGGCGCAACCGAGTAGTCTAATGTTGTTCCGGTTTTGGTTCTTGTGAACGTAGACAACGATACGTTGCCAATATACACTCTCGGGGCATAATAGAACAATATAATTGGGTTTTACTCTTTGTTCGGTGGAATGAGAAAAAGTACTGTTTCCAAAGTTATACTGTTAGGCGCAACTGAGTAGTCTTATGTTGTTTCGGTTTTGGTTCTTAGAACGTAGACAACGATACGTTGCCAATATACACTCTCGGGCAAAATAGAACTATATAATTAGGTTTCACTCTTTGTTCTATGGAATGAGAAAAAGTATCGTTTCCAAAGTTATACCGTTAGTGGCGCAACCGAGTAGTCTTATGTTGTTCCGGTTTTGGTTCTTGTGAACGTGGACAACGATACGTTGCCAATATACACTCTCGGGCAAAATAGAACTATATAATTAGGTTTCACTCTTTGTTCGGTTGAATGAGAAAAAGTATCGTTTCTAAAGTTATACCGTTAGGCGCAACCGAGTAGTCTAATGTTGTTCCTGCTTTTGGTTCTTAGAACTTAGACAACGATACGTTGCCAATATACACTCTCGGGGCATAATAGAACAATATAATTGGGTTTTACTCTTTGTTCGGTGGAATGAGAAAAAGTACTGTTTCCAAAGTTATACTGTTAGGGCGCAACTGAGTAGTCTTATGTTGTTCCGGGTTTGGTTCTTGTGAACGTAGAGAACGATACGTTGCCAATATACACTCTCGGGGCAAAATAGAACTATATAATTAGGTTTCACTCTTTGTTCGGTTGAATGAGAAAAAGTACTGTTTCTAAAGTTATACTGTTAGGGCGCAACTGAGTAGTCTAATGTTGTTCCGGTTTTGGTTCTTGTGAACGTAGACAACGAAACGTTGCCAATATACACTCTCGGGGCATAATAGAACAATATAATTGGGTTTCACTCTTTGTTCGGTCGAATGAGAAAAAGTACTGTTTCCAATGTTATACCGTTGCTAGGCGCAACCGAGTAGTCTTATGTTGTTATTTTGGTTCTTGTGAACGTAGACAACGATACGTTGCCGTATACACTGGGGCATAATAGAACAATATAATTGGGTTTCACTCTTTGTTCGGTTGAATGAGAAAAAGTACTGTTTCCAAAGTTATACTGTTAGGGCGCAACTGAGTAGTCTTATGTTGTTCCGATTTTTGTTCTTGTGAACGTAGACAACGATACGTTGCCAATATACACTCTCGGGGCATAATAGAACTATATAATTAGGTTTCACTCTTTGTTCGGTTGAATGAGAAAAAGTACTGTTTCTAAAGTTATACTGTTAGGGCGCAACTGAGTAGTCTAATGTTGTTCCGGTTTTGGTTCTTGTGAACTTAGACAACGATACGTGGCCAATATACACTCTTAGGGCATAATAGAACAATATAATTAGGTTTCACTCTTGCTCTATTGAATGAGAAAAGCATCGTTTCTAAAGTTATACCGTTAGTGGCGCAACGAGTAGTCCTATGTTGTTCCTGCTTTGGTTCTTGTGAACGTAGACAACGATACGTTGCCAATATACACTCTCTCGGGCATAATAGAACTATATAATTAGGTTTCACTCTTTGTTCGGTTGAATGTGAAAAGTACTGTTTCTAAAGTTATACTGTTAGGGCGCAACTGAGTAGTCTAATGTTGTTCCGGTTTTGGTTCTTGTGAACTTAGACAACGATACGTTGCCAATATACACTCTCAGACCAACATAGAACTATATAATTAGGTTTCACTCTTTGTTCGGTTGAATGAGAAAAAGTACTGTTTCTAAAGTTATACTGTTAGGGCGCAACTGAGTAGTCTGATGTTGTTCCGGTTTTGGTTCTTGTGAACGTAGACAACGATACGTTGCCAATATACACTCTCGGGGCAAAATAGAACTATATAATTTGGTTTCACTCTTTGTTCGGTTGAATGAGAAAAAGTACTGTTTCTAAAGTTATACTGTTAGGGCGCAACTGAGTAGTCTAATGTTGTTCCGGTTTTGGTTCTTGTGAACGTAGACAACGATACGTTGCCAATATACGCTCTCGGGGCATAATAGAACAATATAATTGGGTTTTACTCTTTGTTCGGTTGAATGAGAAAAAGTACTGTTTCTAAAGTTATACTGTTAGGGCGCAACTGAGTAGTCTTATGTTGTTTCGGTTTTGGTTCTTGTGAACGTAGACAACGATACGTTGCCAATATACACTCTCGGGGCATAATAGAACTATATAATTAGGTTTCACTCTTTGTTCGGTTGAATGAGAAAAAGTACTGTTTCGAAAGTTATACTGTTAGGGCGCAACTGAGTAGTCATATGTTGTTCCGGTTTTGGTTCTTGTGAACTTAGACAACGATACGATGCCAATATACACTCTCGGGGCATAATAGAACTATATAATTAGGTTTCACTCTTTGTTCGGTTGAATGTGAAAAAGTACTGTTTCTAAAGTTATACTGTTAGGGCGCAACTGAGTAGTCTAATGTTGTTCCTGTTTTGGTTCTTGTGAACTTAGTCAACGATAGGTTGCCAATATACACTCTCGGGGCAAAATTGAACAATATAATTAGGTTTCACTCTTTGTTCGGTTGAATGAGAAAAAGTACTGTTTCTAAAGTTATACTGTTAGGGCGCAACTGAGTAGTCTAATGTTGTTCCGGTTTTGGTTCTTGTGAACTTAGACAACGATATGTTGCCAATATACACTCTCGGGGCATAATAGAACAATATAATTGGGTTTTACTCTTTGTTCGGTTGAATGAGAAAAAGTACTGTTTCTAAAGTTATACTGTTAGGGCGCAACTGAGTAGTCTTATGTTGTTCCGGTTTTGGTTCTTGTGAACGTAGACAACGATACGTTGCCAATATACACTCTCGGGGCATAATAGAACAATATAATTGGGTTTCACTCTTTGTTCGGTTGAATGAGAAAAAGTACGTTTCTAAAGTTATACCGTTAGTGGCGCAATCGAGTAGTCTAATGTTGTTCCTGGTTTGGTTCTTGTGAACTTAGACAACGATACGTTGCCAATATACACTCTCGGGCATAATAGAACAATATAATTGGGTTTTACTCTTTGTTCGGTGGAATGAGAAAAAGTACGTTTCCAAAGTTATTACGTTAGGCGAATCGAGTAGTTTAATGTTGTTCCTGCTTTTGTTCTTGTGGACGTAGACAACGATACGTTGCCAATATACACTCGGGGCATAATAGAACAATATAATTGGGTTTTACTCTTTGTTCGGTGGAATGAGAAAAGTACTGTTTCCCAAAGTTATACCGTTAGGCGCAACCGAGTAGTCTTATGTTGTTCCGGTTTTGGTTCTTGTGAACGTAGACAACGATACGTTGCCAATATACACTCTCGGGGCAAAATAGAACTATATAATTGGGTTTCCCTCTTTGTGCGGTGCAATGAGAAAAGCACTGTTTCTAAAGTTATACGTTAGGCGCAACCGAGTAGTCTAATGTTGTTCCTGCTTTGGTTCTTGTGAACTTAGACAACGATACGTTGCCAATATACACTCTCGGGCATAATAGAACAATATAATTAGGTTTCACTCTTTGTTCGGTTGAATGAGAAAAGTACGTTTCTAAAGTTATACTGTTAGAGCGCAACTGAGTAGTCTTATGTTGTTCCTGTTTTGGTTCTTGTGAACGTAGACAACGATACGTTGCCAATATACACTCTCGGGGCATAATAGAACTATATAATTAGGTTTCACTCATTGTTCGGTTGAATGAGAAAAAGTACTATTTCTAAAGTTATACTGTTAGGGCGCAACTGAGTAGTCTTATGTTGTTCCGGATTTGGTTCTTGTGAACGTAGACAACGATACGTTGCCAATATACACTCTCGGGGCATAATAGAACTATATAATTAGGTTTCACTCTTTGTTCGGTTGAATGAGAAAAAGCATCGTTTCTAAAGTTATACCGTTAGTCGAGTAGTCTAATGTTGTTCCGGTTTTGGTTCTTGTGAACGTAGACAACGATACGTTGCCAATATACACTCTCGGGGCATAATAGAACAATATAATTAGGTTTCACTCTTTGTTCGGTTGAATGAGAAAAAGTACTGTTACTAAAGTTATACTGTTAGGGCGCAACTGAGTAGTCTAATGTTGTTCCGGTTTTGGTTCTTGTGAACGTAGACAACGATACGTTGCCAATATACACTCTCGGGGCAAAATAGAACTATATAATTAGGTTTCACTCTTTGTTCGGTTGAATGAGAAAAAGTACTGTTTCTAAAGTTATACTGTTAGGGCACAACTGAGTAGTCTAATGTTGTTCCGATTTTGGTTCTTGTGAACGTAGACAACGAAACGTTGCCAATATACACTCTCGGGGCATAATAGAACAATATAATTGGGTTTTAGTCTTTGTTCGGTGGAATGAGAGAAAAGTATCGTTTCCAATGTTATACCGTTAGGCGCAACTGAGTAGTCTAATGTTGTTCCGGTTTTGGTTCTTGTGAACGTAGACAATGATACGTTGCCAATATACACTCTCGGGGCATAATAGAACAATATAATTGGGTTTTACTGTTTGTTCGGTGGAATGAGAAAAAGTACTGTTTCTAAAGTTATACTGTTAGGGCGCAAAATCGAGTAGTCTAATGTTGTTCCGGTTTTGGTTCTTGTGAACGTAGACAACGATACGTTGCCAATATACACTCTCGGGGCAAAATAGAACTATATAATTAGGTTTCACTCTTTGTTCGGTTGAATGAGAAAAAGTACTGTTTCTAAAGTTATACTGTTAGGGCGCAACTGAGTAGTCTAATGTTGTTCCGGTTTTGGTTCTTGTGAACTTAGACAACGATACGTGGCCAATATACACTCTCAGGGCATAATAGAACAATATAATTAGGTTTCACTCTTTGTTCGGTTGAATGAGAAAAAGTACTGTTTCTAAAGTTATACTGTTAGGGCGCAACTGAGTAGTCTTATGTTGTTCCGGTTTTGGTTCTTGTGAACGTAGACAACGATACGTTGCCAATATACACTCTCGGGGCATAATAGAACTATATAATTAGGTTTCACTCTTTGTTCGGTTGAATGAGAAAAAGTACTGTTTCTAAAGTTATACTGTTAGGGCGCAACTGAGTAGTGTAATGTTGTTCCGGTTTTGGTTCTTGTGAACTTAGACAACGATACGTTGCCAATATACACTCTCAGGGCATAATAGAACAATATAATTAGGTTTCACTCTGTGTTCGGTTGAATGAGAAAAAGTACTGTTTCTAAAGTTATACTGTTAGGGCGCAACTGAGTAGTCTAATGTTGTTCCGGTTTTGGTTCTTGTGAACGTAGACAACGATACGTTGCCAATATACACTCTCGGGGCAAAATAGAACTATATAATTTGGTTTCACTCTTTGTTCGGTTGAATGAGAAAAAGTACTGTTTCTAAAGTTATACTGTTAGGGCGCAACTGAGTAGTCTAATGTTGTTCCGGTTTTGGTTCTTGTGAACGTAGACAACGATACGTTGCCAATATACACTCTCGGGGCATAATAGAACAATATAATTGGGTTTTACTCTTTGTTCGGTGGAATGAGAAAAAGTACTGTTTCCAAAGTTATACTGTTAGGGCGCAACTGAGTAGTCTTATGTTGTTTCGGTTTTGGTTCTTGTGAACGTAGACAACGATACGTTGCCAATATACACTCTCGGGGCATAATAGAACTATATAATTAGGTTTCACTCTTTGTTCGGTGGAATGAGAAAAAGTACTGTTTCGAAAGTTATATTGTTAGGGCGCAACTGAGTAGTCTTATGTTGTTCCGGTTTTGGTTCTTGTGAACTTAGACAACGATACGATGCCAATATACACTCTCGGGGCATAATAGAACTATATAATTAGGTTTCACTCTTTGTTCGGTTGAATGAGAAAAAGTACTGTTTCTAAAGTTATACTGTTAGGGCGCAACTGAGTAGTCTAATGTTGTTCCGGTTTTGGTTCTTGTGAACTTAGACAACGATACGTTGCCAATATACACTCTCGGGGCAAAATAGAACTATATAATTAGGTTTCACTCTTTGTTCGGTTGAATGAGAAAAAGTACTGTTTCTAAAGTTATACTGTTAGGCGCAACTGAGTAGTCTAATGTTGTTCCGGTTTTGGTTCTTGTGAACTTAGACAACGATATGTTGCCAATATACACTCCTGGGGCATAATAGAACAATATAATTGGGTTTTACTCTTTGTTCGGTGGAATGAGAAAAAGTACTGTTTCCAAAGTTATTCCGTTAGGCGCAACCGAGTAGTCTTATGTTGTTCGGTTTTGGTTCTTGTGAACATAGACAACGATACGTTGCCAATATACACTCTCGGGCAAAATAGAACTATATAATTAGGTTTCACTCTTTGTTCGGTTGAATGAGAAAAGTACGTTTCTAAAGTTAGACCGTTAGGGCGCAACTTAGTAGTCTAATGTTGTTCCGGTTTTGGTTCTTGTGAACTTAGACAACGATACGTTGCCAATATACACTCTCAGGGCATAATAGAACAATATAATTGGGTTTTACTCTTTGTTCGGTGGAATGAGAAAAAGTACTGTTTCCAAAGTTATTCTGTTAGGGCGCAACTGAGTAGTGTAATGTTGTTCCTGCTTTTGTTCTTGTGGACGTAGACAACGATACGTTGCCAATATACTCTCGGGGCATAATAGAACAATATAATTGGGTTTTACTCTTTGTTCGGTGGAATGAGAAAAGTACTGTTTCCAAAGTGATACTGTTAGGGCGCAAATCGAGTAGTCTTATGTTGTTCCGGTTTTGGTTCTTGTGAACGTAGACAACGATACGTTGCCAATATACACTCTCGGGGCATAATAGAACTATATAATTGGGTTTCACTCTTTGTTCGGTTGAATGAGAAAAAGTACTGTTTCTAAAGTTATACTGTTAGGGCGCAACTGAGTAGTCTAATGTTGTTCCGGTTTTGGTTCTTGTGAACGTAGACAACGATACGTTGCCAATATACACTCTCGTGGCATAATAGAACAATATAATTGGGTTTCACTCTTTGTTCGGTTGAATGAGAAAAAGTACTGTTTCTAAAGTTATACTGTTAGAGCGCAACTGAGTAGTCTTATGTTGTTCCGGTTTTGGTTCTTGTGAACGTAGACAACGATACGTTGCCAATATACACTCTCGGGGCATAATAGAACTATATAATTAGGTTTCACTCATTGTTCGGTTGAATGAGAAAAAGTACTATTTCTAAAGTTATACTGTTAGGGCGCAACTGAGTAGTCTAATGTTGTTCCGGTTTTGGTTCTTGTGAACGTAGACAACGATACGTTGCCAATATACACTCTCGGGGCATAACAGAACAATATAATTAGGTTTTACTCTTTGTTCGGTGGAATGAGAGAAACTATCGTTTCCAAAGTTATACCGTTTGGGCGCAATCGAGTAGTCTTATGTTGTTCCGGTTTTGGTTCTTGTGAACGTAGACAACGATACGTTGCCAATATACACTCTCGGGGCATAATAGAACTATATAATTAGGTTTCACTCTTTGTTTGGTTGAATGTGAAAAAGTACTGTTTCTAAAGTTATACTGTTAGGGCGCAACTGAGTAGTCTAATGTTGTTCCTGTTTTGGTTCTTGTGAACTTAGACAACGATACGTTGCCAATATACACTCTCGGGACAAAATAGAACAATATAATTAGGTTTCACTCTTTGTTCGGTTGAATGAGAAAAAGTCGTTTCTAAAGTTATACCGTTAGGCGCAACGGGTAGTCTTATGTTGTTCGGTTTTGGTTCTTGTGAACGTAGACAACGATACGTTGCCAATATACACTCTCGGGGCATAATAGAACAATATAATTGGGTTTCACTCTTTGTTCGGTTGAATGAGAAAAAGCACTGTTTCTAAAGTTATACTGTTAGGGCGCAACTGAGTAGTCTAATGTTGTTCCGGTTTTGGTTCTTGTGAACGTAGACAACGATACGTTGCCAATATACACTCTCGGGGAATAATAGAACAATATAATTGGGTTTCACTCTTTGTTCGGTGGAATGAGAAAAGTATCTTTGTTTCCAAAGTTATACTGTTAGGGCGCAACTGAGTAGTCTTATGTTGTTTCGGTTTTGGTTCTTGTGAACGTAGACAACGATACGTTGCCAATATACGCTCTCGGGGCAAAATAGAACTATATAATTAGGTTTCACTCTTTGTTCGGTGGAATGAGAAAAAGTACTGTTTCGAAAGTTATACTGTTAGGGCGCAACTGAGTAGTCTAATGTTGTTCCGGTTTTGGTTCTTGTGAACGTAGACAACGATACGTTGCCAATATACACTCTCGGGGCATAATAGAACTATATAATTAGGTTTCACTCTTTGTTCGGTTGAATGTGAAAAAATACTGTTTCTAAAGTTATACTGTTAGGGCGCAACTGAGTTGTCTAATGTTGTTCCGGTTTTGGTTCTTGTGAACGTAGACAACGATACGTTGCCAATATACACTCTCGTGGCATAATAGAACAATATAATTAGGTTTCACTCTTTGTTCGGTTGAATGAGAAAAAGTACTGCTTCTAAAGTTATACTGTTAGGGCGCAACTGAGTAGTGTAATGTTTTTCCGGTTTTTGTTCTTGTGAACGTAGACAACGATACGTTGCCAATATACACTCTCGGGGCATAATAGAACTATATAATTAGGTTTCACTCTTTGTTCGGTTGAATGAGAAAAAGTACTGTTTCTAAAGTTATACTGTTAGGGCGCAAATGAGTAGTCTAATGTTGTTCCGATTTTGGTTCTTGTGAACGTAGACAACGATACGTTGCCAATATACACTCTCGGGGCATAATAGAACAATATAATTGGGTTTTACTCTTTGTTCGGTGGAATGAGAAAAGTACTGTTTCCAAAGTTATACTGTTAGGGCGCAACCGAGTAGTCTTATGTTGTTCCGGTTTTGGTTCTTGTGAACGTAGACAACGATACGTTGCCAATATACACTCTCGGGCAAAATAGAACTATATAATTAGGTTTCACTCTTTGTTCGGTTGAATGAGAAAAAGTACTGTTTCTAAAGTTATACTGTTAGGGCGCAACTGAGTAGTCTAATGTTGTTCCGGTTTTGGTTCTTGTGAACTTAGACAACGATACGTTGCCAATATACACTCTCAGGGCATAATAGAACAATATAATTGGGTTTTACTCTTTGTTCGGTTGAATGAGAAAAATCATTTTCCAAAGTTATTCGTTAGTATTAACCGAGTAGTCTAATGTTGTTCCGGTTTTGGTTCTTGTGAACGTAGACAACGATACGTTGCCAGTATACACTCCTGGGGCATAATAGAACAATATAATTGGGTTTTACTCTTTGTTCGGTGGAATGAGAAAAAGTACTGTTTCCAAAGTTATACTGTTTGGGCGCAACTGAGTAGTCTTATGTTGTTCCGGTTTTGGTTCTTGTGAACGTAGACAACGATACGTTGCCAATATACACTCTCGGGGCATAATAGAACTATATAATTAGGTTTCACTCTTTGTTTGGTTGAATGAGAAAAAGTACTGTTTCTAAAGTTATACTGTTAGGGCGCAACTGAGTAGTCTAATGTTGTTCCGGTTTTGGTTCTTGTGAACTTAGACAACGATACGTTGCCAATATACACTCTCAGGACAAAATAGAACAATATAATTAGGTTTCACTCTTTGTTCGGTTGAATGAGAAAAAGTACTGTTTCTAAAGTTATACTGTTAGGGCGCAACTGAGTAGTCTTATGTTGTTCCGGTTTTGGTTCTTGTGAACGTAGACAACGATACGTTGCCAATATACACTCTCGGGGCAAAATAGAACTATATAATTAGGTTTCACTCTTTGTTCGGTTGAATGAGAAAAAGTACTGTTTCTAAAGTTATACTGTTAGGGCGCAACTGAGTAGTCTAATGTTGTTCGGTTTTGGTTCTTGTGAACGTAGACAACGATACGTTGCCAATATACACTCTCGGGGCATAATAGAACAATATAATTGGGTTTTACTCTTTGTTCGGTGGAATGAGAAAAAGTACTGTTTCCAAAGTTATACTGTTAGGGCGCAACTGAGTAGTCTTATGTTGTTTCGGTTTTGGTTCTTGTGAACGTAGACAACGATACGTTGCCAATATACGCTCTCGGGGCAAAATAGAACTATATAATTAGGTTTCACTCTTTGTTCGGTGGAATGAGAAAAAGTACTGTTTCGAAAGTTATACTGTTAGGGCGCAACTGAGTAGTCTTATGTTGTTCCGGTTTTGGTTCTTGTGAACGTAGACAACGATACGATGCCAATATACACTCTCGGGGCATAATAGAACTATATAATTAGGTTTCACTCTTTGTTCGGTTGAATGAGAAAAAGTACTGTTTCTAAAGTTATACTGTTAGGGCGCAACTGAGTAGTCTAATGTTGTTCCGGTTTTGGTTCTTGTGAACTTAGACAACGATACGTTGCCAATATACACTCTCAGGGCATAATAGAACAATATAAATAGGTTTCACTCTTTGTTCGGTTGAATGAGAAAAAGTACTGTTTCTAAAGTTATACTGTTAGGGCGCAACTGAGTAGTCTAATGTTGTTCCGGTTTCGGTTCTTGTGAACGTATACAACGATACGTTGCCAATATACACTCTCGGGGCATAATAGAACTATATAATTAGGTTTCACTCTTTGTTCGGTTGAATGAGAAAAAGTACTGTTTCTAAAGTTATACTGTTAGGGCGCAAATGAGTAGTCTAATGTTGTTCCGGTTTTGGTTCTTGTGAACGTAGACAACGATACGTTGCCAATATACACACTCGGGGCATAATAGAACAATATAATTGGGTTTCACTCTTTGTTCGGTTGAATGAGAAAAAGTACTGTTTCTAAAGTTATACTGTTAGGGCGCAACTGAGTAGTCTTATGTTGTTCCGGTTTTGGTTCTTGTGAACATAGACAACGATACGTTGCCAATATACACTCTCGGGGCAAAATAGAACTATATAATTAGGTTTCACTCTTTGTTCGGTTGAATGAGAAAAAGTACTGTTTCTAAAGTTATACTGTTAGGGCGCAACTGAGTAGTCTAATGTTGTTCCGGTTTTGGTTCTTGTGAACGTAGACAACGATACGTTGCCAATATACACTCTCGGGGCATAATAGAACAATATAATTGGGTTTTACTCTTTGTTCGGTGGAATGAGAAAAATCGTTTCCAAAGTTATTACGTTAGGCGCAACTGAGTTGTCTAATGTTGTTCCGGTTTTGTTTCTTGTGAACGTAGACAACGATACGTTGCCAATATACACTCGGGGCATAATAGAACAATATAATTGGGTTTTACTCATTGTTCGGTTGAATGAGAAAAAGTACTGTTTCCAAAGTTATACTGTTAGGGCGCAACTGAGTAGTCTTATGTTGTTCCGGTTTTGGTTCTTGTGAACGTAGACAACGATACGTTGCCAATATACACTCTCGGGGCATAATAGAACTATATAATTAGGTTTCACTCTTTGTTCGGTTGAATGAGAAAAAGTACTGTTTCTAAAGTTATACTGTTAGGCGCAACTGAGTAGTCTAATGTTGTTCCGGTTTTGGTTCTTGTGAACTTAGACAACGATACGTTGCCAATATACACTCTCAGGGCATAATAGAACAATATAATTAGGTTTCACTCTTTGTTCGGTTGAAAGAGAAAAAGTACTGTTTCTAAAGTTATACTGTTAGAGCGCAACTGAGTAGTCTTATGTTGTTCCGGTTTGGTTCTTGTGAACGTAGACAACGATACGTTGCCAATATACACTCTCGGGGCATAATAGAACAATATAATTAGGTTTCACTCATTGTTCGGTGGAATGAGAAAAAGTACTATTTCTAAAGTTATACTGTTAGGGCGCAACTGAGTAGTCTAATGTTGTTCCGGTTTTGGTTCTTGTGAACTTAGACAACGATACGTTGCCAATATACACTCTCAGGACATAATAGAACAATATAATTAGGTTTCACTCTTTGTTCGGTTGAATGAGAAAAAGTACTGTTTCTAAAGTTATAATGTTAGGGCGCAACTGGGTAGTCTTATGTTGTTCCGGTTTTGGTTCTTGTGAACGTAGACAACGATACGTTGCCAATATACACTCTCGGGGCATAATAGAACAATATAATTAGGTTTCACTTTTTGTTCGGTTGAATGAGAAAAAGTACTGTTTCTAAAGTTATACTGTTAGGGCGCAACTGAGTAGTCTAATGTTGTTCCGGTTTTGGTTCTTGTGAACTTAGACAACGATACGTTGCCAATATACACTCTCAGGACATAATAGAACAATATAATTAGGTTTCACTCTTTGTTCGGTTGAATGAGAAAAAGTACTGTTTCTAAAGTTATAATGTTAGGGCGCAACTGGGTAGTCTTATGTTGTTCCGGTTTTGGTTCTTGTGAACGTAGACAACGATACGTTGCCAATATACACTCTCGGGGCAAAATAGGACTATATAATTAGTTTTCACTCTTTGTTCGGTTGAATGAGAAAAAGTACTGTTTCTAAAGTTATACTGTTAGGGCGCAACTGAGTAGTCTAATGTTGTTCCGGTTTGGTTCTTGTGAACGTAGACAACGATACGTTGCCAATATACACTCTCGGGGCATAATAGAACAATATAATTGGGTTTTACTCTTTGTTCGGTGGAATGAGAAAAAGTACTGTTTCCAAAGTTATTCTGTTAGGGCGCAACTGAGTAGTGTAATGTTGTTCCGGTTTTTGTTCTTGTGGACGTAGACAACGATACGTTGCCAATATACACTCTCGGGGCATAATAGAACTATATAATTAGGTTTCACTCTTTGTTCGGTTGAATGAGAAAAAGTACTGTTTCTAAAGTTATACTGTTAGGGCGCAACTGAGTAGTCTAATGTTGTTCCGGTTTTGGTTCTTGTGAACGTAGACAACGATACGTTGCCAATATACTCTCGGGGCATAATAGAACAATATAATTGGGTTTTACTCTTTGTTCGGTGGAATGAGAAAAAGTACTGTTTCCAAAGTTATACTGTTAGGGCGCAACTGAGTAGTCTTATGTTGTTCCGGTTTTGGTTCTTGTGAACGTAGACAATGATACGTTGCCAATGTACACTCTCGGGGCAAAAAAGAACTATATAATTAGGTTTCACTCTTTGTTCGGTTGAATGAGAAAAAGTACTGTTTCTAAAGTTATACTGTTAGGGCGCAACTGAGTAGTCTAATGTTGTTCCGGTTTTGGTTCTTGTGAACGTAGACAACGATACGTTGCCAATATATACTCTCGGGGCATAATAGAACAATATAATTGGGTTTCACTCTTTGTTCGGTTGAATGAGAAAAAGTACTGTTTCTAAAGTTATACTGTTAGGGCGCAACTGAGTAGTCTTATGTTGTTCCGGTTTGGTTCTTGTGAACGTAGACAACGATACGTTGCCAATATACACTCTCGGGGCAAAATAGAACTATATAATTAGGTTTCACTCTTTGTTCGGTTGAATGAGAAAAAGTACTGTTTCTAAAGTTATACTGTTAGGGCGCAACTGAGTAGTCTTATGTTGTTCCGGTTTTGGTTCTTGTGAACGTAGACAACGATACGTTGCCAATATACACTCTCGGGGCATAATAGAACAATATAATTGGGTTTTACTCTTTGTTCGGTGGAATGAGAAAAAGTACTGTTTCCAAAGTTATTCTGTTAGGGCGCAACTGAGTAGTGTAGTGTTGTTCCGGTTTTTGTTCTTGTGGACGTAGACAACGATACGTTGCCAATATACACTCTCGGGGCATAATATAACTATATAATTAGGTTTCACTCTTTGTTCGGTTGAATGAGAAAAAGTACTGTTTCTAAAGTTATACTGTTAGGGCGCAAATGAGTAGTCTAATGTTGTTCCGGTTTTGGTTCTTGTGAACTTAGACAACGATACGTTGCCAATATACACTCTCGGGGCATAATAGAGTTATATAATTAGGTTTCACTCTTTGTTCGGTTGAATGTGAAAAAGTACTGTTTCTAAAGTTATACTGTTAGGGCGCAACTGAGTAGTCTAATGTTGTTCCGGTTTTGGTTCTTGTGAACTTAGACAACTATACGTTGCCAATATACACTCTCAGGGCATAATAGAACAATATAAATAGTTTTCACTCTTTGTTCGGTTGAATGAGAAAAAGTACTGTTTCTAAAGTTATACTGTTAGGGCACAACTGAGTAGTCTAATGTTGTTCCGATTTTGGTTCTTGTGAACGTAGACAACGATACGTTGCCAATATACACTCTCGGGGCATAATAGAACTATATAATTAGGTTTCACTCTTTGTTCGGTTGAATGAGAAAAATCGTTTCTAAAGTTATACCGTTAGGGCGCAAATGAGTAGTCTAATGTTGTTCGGTTTTGGTTCTTGTGAACGTAGACAATACGTTGCCAATATACACTCTCGGGCATAATAGAACGATATAAATAGGTTTCACTCTTTGTTCGGTTGAATGAGAAAAAGTACTGTTTCTAAAGTTATACCGTTAGGGCACAACCGAGTAGTGTAATGTTGTTCGGTTTTTGTTCTTGTGAACGTAGACAACGATACGTTGCCAATATACACTCTCGGGCATAATAGAACAATATAATTGGGTTTTACTCTTTGTTCGGTGGAATGAGAAAAATCTTGTTTCCAAAGTTATTCGTTAGGGCGCAACTGAGTAGTCTAGTGTTGTTCCGGTTTTGGTTCTTGTGGACGTAGACAACGATACGTTGCCAATATACACTCTCGGGGCATAATATAACTATATAATTAGGTTTCACTCTTTGTTCGGTTGAATGAGAAAAAGTACTGTTTCTAAAGTTATACTGTTAGGGCGCAACTGAGTAGTCTAATGTTGTTCCGGTTTTGGTTCTTGTGAACTTAGACAACGATACGTTGCCAATATACACTCTCGGGGCATAATAGAGTTATATAATTAGGTTTCACTCTTTGTTCGGTTGAATGTGAAAAGTACGTTTCTAAAGTTATACCGTTAGGGCGCAACTGAGTAGTCTAATGTTGTTCCGGTTTTGGTTCTTGTGAACTTAGACAACGATACGTTGCCAATATACACTCTCGGGGCATAATAGAACAATATAATTAGGTTTCACTCTTTGTTCGGTTGAATGTGAAAAAGTACTGTTTCTAAAGTTATACTGTTAGGGCACAACTGAGTAGTGTAATGTTGTTCCGGTTTTTGTTCTTGTGAACGTAGACAACGATACGTTGCCAATATACACTCTCGGGGCATAATAGAACTATATAATTAGGTTTCACTCTTTGTTCGGTTGAATGAGAAAAAGTACTGTTTCTAAAGTTATACAGTTAGGGCGCAAATGAGTAGTCTAATGTTGTTCCGGTTTTGGTTCTTGTGAACGTAGACAACGATACGTTGCCAATATAAAACTCCTGGGGCATAATAGAACAATATAATTGGGTTTTACTCTTTGTTCGGTGGAATGAGAAAAAGTACTGTTTCCAAAGTTATACTGTTAGGGCGCAACTGGGTAGTCTTATGTTGTTCCGGTTTTGGTTCTTGTGAACGTAGACAACGATACGTTGCCAATATACACTCTCAGGGCATAATAGAACTATATAATTAGGTTTCACTCTTTGTTCGGTTGAATGAGAAAAAGTACTGTTTCTAAAGTTATACTGTTAGGGCGCAACTGAGTAGTCTTATGTTGTTCCGGTTTTGGTTCTTGTGAACGTAGACAACGATACGTTGCCAATATACACTCTCAAAATAGAACTATATAATTAGGTTTCACTCTTTGTTCGGTTGAATGAGAAAAAGTACCGTTTTCTAAAGTTATCTTGTTAGGCGCTAACCGAGTAGTCTAATGTTGTTCCGGTTTTGGTTCTTGTGAACGTAGACAACGATACGTTGCCAATATACACTCTCGGGGCATAATAGAACAATATAATTGGGTTTTACACTTTGTTCGGTGGAATGAGAAAAAGTACTGTTTCCAAAGTTATACTGTTAGGGCGCAACTGAGTAGTGTAATGTTGTTCCGGTTTTTGTTCGTGTGGACGTAGACAACGATACGTTGCCAATATACACTCTCGGGCATAATATAACTATATAATTAGGTTTCACTCTTTGTTCGGTTGAATGAGAAAAAGTACTGTTTCTAAAGTTATACTGTTAGGGCGCAAACGAGTAGTCTAATGTTGTTCCGGTTTTGGTTCTTGTGAACTTAGACAACGATACGTTGCCAATATACACTCTCGGGGCATAATAGAGTTATATAATTAGGTTTCACTCTTTGTTCGGTTGAATGTGAAAAAGTACTGTTTCTAAAGTTATACTGGTAGGGCGCAACTGAGTAGTCTAATGTTGTTCCGGTTTTGGTTCTTGTGAACTTAGACAACGATACGTTGCCAATATACACTCTCGGGGCATAATAGAGTTATATAATTAGGTTTCACTCTTTGTTCGGTTGAATGTGAAAAAGTACTGTTTCTAAAGTTATACTGTTAGGGCGCAACTGAGTAGTCTAATGTTGTTCCGGTTTTGGTTCTTGTGAACTTAGACAACGATACGTTGCCAATATACACTCTCGGGGCATAATAGAACAATATAAATAGTTTTCACTCTTTGTTCGGTTGAATGAGAAAAAGTACTGTTTCTAAAGTTATACTGTTAGGGCACAACTGAGTAGTGTAATGTTGTTCCGGTTTTGGTTCTTGTGAACGTAGACAACGATACGTTGCCAATATACACTCTCGGGGAATAATAGAACTATATAATTAGGTTTCACTCTTTGTTCGGTTGAATGAGAAAAAGTACTGTTTCTAAAGTTATACTGTTAGGGCGCAAATGAGTAGTCTAATGTTGTTCCGGTTTTGGTTCTTGTGAACGTAGACAACGATACGTTGCCAATATACACTCTCGGGGCATAATAGAACAATATAAATAGGTTTCACTCTTTGTTCGGTTGAATGAGAAAAAGTACTGTTTCTAAAGTTATACTGTTAGGGCACAACTGAGTAGTGTAATGTTGTTCCGGTTTTGGTTCTTGTGAACGTAGACAACGATACGTTGCCAATATACACTCTCGGGGCATAATAGAACCATATAATTGGGTTTTACTCTTTGTTCGGTGGAATGAAAAAGTACTGTTTCCAAAGTTATTCGTTAGGGCGCAACTGAGTAGTCTAATGTTGTTCCGGTTTTGGTTCTTGTGAACGTAGACAACGATACGTTGCCAATATACACTCTCGGGTCATAATAGAACTATATAAATAGGTTTCACTCTTTGTTCGGTTGAATGAGAAAAAGTACTGTTTCTAAAGTTATACTGTTAGGGCGCAACTGAGTATTCTAATGTTGGTCCGGTTTTGGTTCTTGTGAACGTTGGCATCGATACGTTGCATATTTACACTCTCGGGACAAAATAGAATAATATAATTAGGTTTTACTCTATGTTCGATTGAATGAGAAAAAGTACTGTTTCCAATGTTATACTGTTAGGGCGCAACTGAGTAGTCTAATGTTGGTCCGGTTTGGGTTCTTGTGAACGTTGGCATCGATACGTTGCATATTTACACTCTCGGGGCAAAATAGAACAATATAATTAGGTTTTACTCTATGTTCGATTGAATGAGAAAAATCTTGTTTCTAAAGTTATCTTGTTAGGCGCAAGAGTAGTCTAATGTTGTTCGGTTTTGGTTCTTGTGAACGTAGACAACGATACGTTGCCAATATACACTCTCGGGGCATAATAGAACAATATAATTGGGTTTTACTCTTTGTTCGGTGGAATGAGAAAAATCTTGTTTCCAAAGTTATCTTGTTAGGCGCAAGCGAGTAGTCTTATGTTGTTTCGGTTTTGGTTCTTGTGAACGTAGACAACGATACGTTGCCAATATACGCTCTCGGGGCAAAATAGAACTATATAATTAGGTTTCACTCTTTGTTCGGTGGAATGAGAAAAATCTTTGTTTGAAAGTTATCTTGTTAGGGCGCAACTGAGTAGTCTTATGTTGTTCCGGTTTTGGTTCTTGTGAACTTAGACAACGATACGATGCCAATATACACTCTCGGGGCATAATAGAACTATATAATTAGGTTTCACTCTTTGTTCGGTTGAATGAGAAAAAAATCTTGTTTCTAAAGTTATCTTGTTAGGGCGCAACAGAGTAGTCTTATGTTGTTCCGGTTTTAGTTCTTGTGAACGTAGACAACGATACGTTGCCAATATACACTCTCGGGGCATAATAGAACTATATAAATAGGTTTCACTCTTTGTTCGGTTGAATGAGAAAAATCGCTTCTAAAGTTATCTTTGTTAGGCGCAGGAGTAGTGTAATGTTGTTCCGGTTTGTTCTTGTGAACGTAGACAACGATACGTTGCCAATATACACTCTCGGGGCATAATAGAACAATATAATTGGGTTTCACTCTTTGTTCGGTTGAATGAGAAAAAAACTGTTTCTAAATTAATACTGTTAGGCGCAACTGAGTAGTCTAATGTTGTTCCGATTTTGGTTCTTGTGAACGTAGACAACGATACGTTGCCAATATACACTCTCGGGGCATAATAGAACAATATAATTGGGTTTCACTCTTTGTTCGGTTGAATGAGAAAAATCTTGTTTCCAAAGTTATCTTTGTTAGGCGCAAGAGTAGTCTTATGTTGTTCCGGTTTTGGTTCTTGTGAACATAGACAACGATACGTTGCCAATATACACTCTCGGGGCAAAATAGAACTATATAATTAGGTTTCACTCTTTGTTCGGTTGAATGAGAAAAAAATCTTGTTTCTAAAGTTATACTGTTAGGGCGCAACTGAGTAGTCTAATGTTGTTCCGGTTTTGGTTCTTGTGAACGTAGACAATGATACGTTGCCAATATACACTCTCGAGGCATAATAGAACAATATAATTGGGTTTTACTCTTTGTTCGGTGGAATGAGAAAAATCTTTCCAAAGTTATTACGTTAGGCGCAGCGAGTAGTGTAATGTTGTTCCGGTTTTGGTTCTTGTGAACGTAGACAACGATACGTTGCCAATATACACTCCTGGGGCATAATAGAACAATATAATTGGGTTTTACTCTTTGTTCGGTGGAATGAGAAAAAATCTTGTTTCCAAAGTTATCTTTGTTAGGCGCAGTGAGTAGTCTTATGTTGTTCCGGTTTTGGTTCTTGTGAACGTAAACAACGATACGTTGCCAATATACACTCTCGGGGCATAATAGAACAATATAATTAGGTTTCACTCTTTGTTCGGTTGAATGAGAAAAAGTACTGTTTCTAAAGTTATACTGTTAGGGCGCAACTGAGTAGTCTAATGTTGTTCCGGTTTTGGTTCTTGTGAACTTAGACAACGATACGTTGCCAATATACACTCTCAGGGCATAATAGAACAATATAATTAGGTTTCACTCTTTGTTCGGTTGAAAGAGAAAAAGTATTGTTTCTAAAGTTATCTTGTTAGGCGCAAGAGTAGTCTTATGTTGTTCCGGTTTTGGTTCTTGTGAACGTAGACAACGATACGTTGCCAATATACACTCTCGGGGCATAATAGAACTATATAATTAGGTTTCACTCTTTGTTCGGTTGAATGAGAAAAAGTACTGTTTCTAAAGTTATATTGTGAGGGCGCAACTGAGTAGTCTAATGTTGTTCCGGTTTTGGTTCTTGTGAACGTAGACAACGATACGTTGCCAATATACACTCTCGGGGCATAATAGAACAATATAAATAGGATTTACTCTTTGTTAGGTGGAAAGAGAAAAAGAAATGTTTATAAAGTTATACTGTTAGGGCGCAACTGAGTAGTCTAATGTTGTTCCGGTTTTCGTTCTTGTGAACGTAGACAACGATACGTTGCCAATATACACTCTCGGGGCATAATAGAACAATATAATTAGGTTTTACTCTTTGTTCGGTGGAATGAGAAAAAAATCTTGTTTCTAAAGTTATATAGTTAGGGCTCAACTGAGTAGTCTAATGTTGTTCCGGTTTTGGTTCTTGTGAACGTAGACAACGATACGTTGCCAATATACACTCTCGGGGCATAATAGAACAAGATAATTAGGTTTCACTCTTTGTTCGGTGGAATGAGAAAAATCTTGTTTCTAAAGTTATAATGTTAGGCGCAACTGGGTAGTCTTATGTTGTTCCGGTTTTGGTTCTTGTGAACGTAGACAACGATACGTTGCCAATATACACTCTCGGGGCAAAATAGGACTATATAATTAGGTTTCACTCTTTGTTCGGTTGAATGAGAAAAAGTACTGTTTCTAAAGTTATACTGTTAGGGCGCAACTGAGTAGTCTAATGTTGTTCCGGTTTTGGTTCTTGTGAACGTAGACAACGATACGTTGCCAATATACACTCTCGGGGCATAATAGAACAATATAATTGGGTTTTACTCTTTGTTCGGTGGAATGAGAAAAATCTTGTTTCCAAAGTTATTACGTTAGGCGCAAGTGAGTAGTGTAATGTTGTTCGGTTTTGTTCTTGTGGACGTAGACAACGATACGTTGCCAATATACACTCTCGGGGCATAATAGAACTATATAATTAGGTTTCACTCTTTGTTCGGTTGAATGAGAAAAATCTTTGTTTCTAAAGTTATCTTTGTTAGGGCGCAAATGAGTAGTCTAATGTTGTTCGGTTTTGGTTCTTGTGAACGTAGACAACGATACGTTGCCAATATACACTCCGGGCATAATAGAACAATATAATTGGGTTTCACTCTTTGTTCGGTTGAATGAGAAAAAGTACTGTTTCTAAAGTTATACTGTTAGGGCGCAACTGAGTAGTCTAATGTTGTTCCGGTTTTGGTTCTTGTGAACGTAGACAATGATACGTTGCCAATGTACACTCTCGGGGCATAATAGAACAATATAATTGGGTTTTACTCTTTGTTCGGTGGAATGAGAAAAAGTACTGTTTCCAAAGTTATACTGTTAGGGCGCAACTGAGTAGTCTAATGTTGTTCCGGTTTTGGTTCTTGTGAACGTAGACAACGATACGTTGCCAATATAAAACTCCTGGGGAATAATAGAACAATATAATTGGGTTTTACTCTTTGTTCGGTGGAATGAGAAAAAGTACTGTTTCCAAAGTTATACTGTTAGGGCGCAACTGAGTAGTCTTATGTTGTTCTGGTTTTGGTTCTTGTGAACGTAGACAACGATACGTTGCCAATATACACTCTCGGGGCAAAATAGAACTATATAATTAGGTTTCACTCTTTGTTCGGTTGAATGAGAAAAAAATCTTGTTTCTAAAGTAATACTTGTTAGGCGCAACTGAGTAGTCTAATGTTGTTCCGGTTTTGGTTCTTGTGAACGTAGACTACGATACGTTGCCATTATTCACTTTCGGGGCATAATAGAACAATATAATTGGGTTTTACTCTTTGTTCGGTGGAATGAGAAAAATCTTGTTTCCAAAGTTATTGTTAGGCGCAGAGTAGTGTAGTGTTGTTCGGTTTTTGTTCTTGTGGACGTAGACAACGATACGTTGCCAATATACACTCTCGGGGCATAATATAACTATATAATTAGGTTTCACTCTTTGTTCGGTTGAATGAGAAAAAGTACTGTTTCTAAAGTTATACTGTTAGGGCGCAACTGAGTAGTCTAATGTTGTTCGGTTTTGGTTCTTGTGAACTTAGACAACGATACGTTGCCAATATACACTCTCGGGGCATAATAGAGTTATATAATTAGGTTTCACTCTTTGTTCGGTTGAATGTGAAAAATCTTGTTTCTAAAGTTATCTTGTTAGGCGCAATGAGTAGTCTAATGTTGTTCCGGTTTTGGTTCTTGTGAACTTAGACAACGATACGTTGCCAATATACACTCTCAGGGCATAATAGAACAATATAAATAGTTTTCACTCTTTGTTCGGTTGAATGAGAAAAAGTACTGTTTCTAAAGTTATCTTTGTTAGGGCACAACCGAGTAGTGTAATGTTGTTCGGTTTTGTTCTTGTGAACGTAGACAACGATACGTTGCCAATATACACTCTCGGGGCATAATAGAACTATATAATTAGGTTTCACTCTTTGTTCGGTTGAATGAGAAAAAGTACTGTTTCTAAAGTTATACTGTTAGGGCGCAACTGAGTAGTCTAATGTTGTTCCGGTTTTGGTTCTTGTGAACGTAGACAACGATACGTTGCCAATATAAACTCTCGGGGCATAATAGAACAATATAAATAGGTTTCACTCTTTGTTCGGTTGAATGAGAAAAAGTACTGTTTCTAAAGTTATACTGTTAGGGCTCAAGCTGAGTAGTGTAATGTTGTTTTTGTTCTTGTGAACGTAGACAACGATACGTTGCCAATATACACTCTCGGGGCATAATAGAACAATATAATTGGGTTTTACTCTTTGTTCGGTGGAATGAGAAAAATCTTGTTTCCAAAGTTATTACATTAGGCGCAAGCGAGTAGTCTTATGTTGTTCCGGTTTTGGTTCTTGTGAACGTAGACAACGATACGTTGCCAATATACACTCTCGGGGCATAATATAACTATATAATTAGGTTTCACTCTTTGTTCGGTTGAATGAGAAAAAGTACTGTTTCTAAAGTTATACTGTTAGGGCGCAAATGAGTAGTCTAATGTCGTATCGGTTCTGGTTCTTGTGAACTTAGACAACGATACGTTGCCAATATACACTCTCGGGGCATAATAGAATTATATAATTAGGTTTCACTCTTTGTTCGGTTGAATGTGAAAAATCTTGTTTCTAAAGTTATACTGTTAGGGCGCAACTGAGTAGTCTAATGTTGTTCCGGTTTTGGTTCTTGTGAACGTAGACAACGATACGTTGCCAATATACACTCTCGGGGCATAGTAGAACAATATAAATAGGTTTCACTCTTTGTTCGGTTGAATGAGAAAAAGTACTGTTTCTAAAGTTATACTGTTAGGGCACAACTGAGTAGTGTAATGTTGTTCCGGTTTTTGTTCTTGTGAACGTAGACAACGATACGTTGCCAATATACACTCTCGGGGCATAATAGAACTATATAATTAGGTTTCACTCTTTGTTCGGTTGAATGAGAAAAATCTTGTTTCTAAAGTTATACGGTTAGAGGCGCAAATGAGTAGTCTAATGTTGTTCCGGTTTTGGTTCTTGTGAACGTAGACAACGATACGTTGCCAATATAAAACTCCTGGGGCATAATAGAACAATATAATTGGGTTTTACTCTTTGTTCGGTGGAATGAGAAAAAGTACTGTTTCCAAAGTTTTATTGTTAGGCGCAGAGTAGTCTTATGTTGTTCGGTTTTGGTTCTTGTGAACGTAGACAACGATACGTTGCCAATATACACTCTCGGGGCAAAATAGAACTATATAATTAGGTTTCACTCTTTGTTCGGTTGAATGAGAAAAAAATCTTGTTTCTAAAGTTATCTTTGTTAGGCGCAAGGCGAGTAGTCTTATGTTGTTCCGGTTTTGGTTCTTGTGAACGTAGACAACGATACGTTGCCAATATACACTCTCGGGGCAAAATAGAACTATATAATTAGGTTTCACTCTTTGTTCGGTTGAATGAGAAAAAGTACTGTTTCTAAAGTTATCCTGTTAGGGCGCAACTGAGTAGTCTTATGTTGTTCCGGTTTTGGTTCTTGTGAACGTAGACAACGATACGTTGCCAATATACACTCTCGGGGCATAATAGAACAATATAATTGGGTTTTACACTTTGTTCGGTGGAATGAGAAAGAAATCTTGTTTCCAAAGTTATTGTTAGGCGCAAGCGAGTAGTGTAGTGTTGTTCCGGTTTTGGTTCTTGTGAACGTAGACAACGATACGTTGCCAATATACACTCTCGGGGCATAATATAACTATATAATTAGGTTTCACTCTTTGTTCGGTTGAATGAGAAAAAGTACTGTTTCTAAAGTTATACTGTTAGGGCGCAAACGAGTAGTCTAATGTTGTTCCGGTTTTGGTTCTTGTGAACTTAGACAACGATACGTTGCCAATATACACTCTCGGGGCATAATAGAGTTATATAATTAGGTTTCACTCTTTGTTCGGTTGAATGTGAAAAATCTTGTTTCTAAAGTTATCTTGTTAGTGCGCAAATGAGTAGTCTAATGTTGTTCCGGTTTTGGTTCTTGTGAACTTAGACAACGATACGTTGCCAATATACACTCTCGGGGCATAATAGAGTTATATAATTAGGTTTCACTCTTTGTTAGGTTGAAAGTGAAAAATCTTGTTTCTAAAGTTATCTTGTTAGGCGCAAGTGAGTAGTCTAATGTTGTTCGGTTTTGGTTCTTGTGAACTTAGACAACGATACGTTGCCAATATACACTCTCGGGGCATAATAGAACAATATAAATAGTTTTCACTCTTTGTTCGGTTGAATGAGAAAAAAATCTTGTTTCTAAAGTTATCTTGTTAGGGCACAACTGAGTAGTGTAATGTTGTTCCGGTTTTTGTTCTTGTGAACGTAGACAACGATACGTTGCCAATATACACTCTCGGGGAATAATAGAACTATATAATTAGGTTTCACTCTTTGTTCGGTTGAATGAGAAAAAGTACTGTTTCTAAAGTTATACTGTTAGGGCGCAAATGAGTAGTCTAATGTTGTTCCGGTTTTGGTTCTTGTGAACGTAGACAACGATACGTTGCCAATATACACTCTCAGGGCATAATAGAACAATATAAATAGGTTTCACTCTTTGTTCGGTTGAATGAGAAAAAGTACTGTTTCTAAAGTTATACTGTTAGGGCGCAACTGAGTAGTCTAATGTTGTTCCGGTTTTGGTTCTTGTGAACGTAGACAACGATACGTTGCCAATATACACTCTCGGGGCATAATAGAACCATATAATTGGGTTTTACTCTTTGTTCGGTGGAATGAGAAAAAGTACTGTTTCCAAAGTTATTACGTAGGCGCAGTAGTGTAGTGTTGTTCGGTTTTGTTCTTGTGAACGTAGACAACGATACGTTGCCAATATACACTCTCGGGGCATAATATAACTATATAATTAGGTTTCACTCTTTGTTCGGTTGAATGAGAAAAAGTACTGTTTCTAAAGTTATACTGTTAGGGCGCAACTGAGTAGTCTAATGTTGTTCCGGTTTTGGTTCTTGTGAACTTAGACAACGATACGTTGCCAATATACACTCTCGGGGCATAATAGAATTATATAATTAGGTTTCACTCTTTGTTCGGTTGAATGAGAAAAAGTACTGTTTCTAAAGTTATCTTTGTTAGGCGCAAGCGAGTAGTCTAATGTTGTTCGGTTTTGGTTCTTGTGAACTTAGACAACGATACGTTGCCAATATACACTCTCGGGGCATAATAGAACAATATAAATAGGTTTCACTCTTTGTTCGGTTGAATGTGAAAAGAAATCTTGTTTCTAAAGTTATCTTTGTTAGGGCACAATGAGTAGTGTAATGTTGTTCGGTTTTGTTCTTGTGAACGTAGACAACGATACGTTGCCAATATACACTCTCGGGGCATAATAGAACTATATAATTAGGTTTCACTATTTGTTCGGTTGAATGAGAAAAAGTACTGTTTCTAAAGTTATACTGTTAGGGCGCAAATGAGTAGTCTAATGTTGTTCCGGTTTTGGTTCTTGTGAACGTAGACAACGATACGTTGCCAATATACACTCTCGGGGCATAATAGAACTATATAATTGGGTTTTACTCTTTGTTCGGTCGAATGAGAAAAAGTACTGTTTCTAAAGTTATACTGTTAGGCGCAAGCGAGTAGTCTTATGTTGTTCCGGTTTTGGTTCTTGTGAACGTAGACAACGATACGTTGCCAATATACACTCTCGGGGCAAAATAGAACTATATAATTAGGTTTCACTCTTTGTTCGGTTGAATGAGAAAAAGTACTGTTTCTAAAGTTATACTGTTAGGCGCAACTTAGTAGTCTAATGTTGTTCGGTTTTGTTCTTGTGAACTTAGACAACGATACGTTGCCAATATACACTCTCGGGGCATAATAGAACAATATAATTGGGTTTTACTCTTTGTTCGGTGGAATGAGAAAAAAATCTTTGTTTCCAAAGTTATTCGTTAGGCGCAAGCGAGTAATGTAATGTTGTTCCGGTTTTATTCTTGTGGACGTAGACAACGATACGTTGCCAATATACACTCTCGGGGCATAATAGAACTATATAATTAGGTTTCACTCTTTGTTCGGTTGAATGAGAAAAATCATTTCTAAAGTTATCTTTGTTAGGCGTAGTAAGTAGTCTAATGTTGTTCCGTTTTGGTTCTTGTGAACTTAGACAACGATACGTTGCCAATATACACTCTCGGGGCATAATAGAACAATATAATTGGGTTTTACTCTTTGTTCGGTTGAATGAGAAAAATCTTTGTTTCTAAAGTTATCTTGTTAGAGCGCAAGAGTAGTCTTATGTTGTTCCGGTTTTGGTTCTTGTGAACGTAGACAACGATACGTTGCCAATATACACTCTCGGGGCATAATAGAACTATATAATTAGGTTTCACTCATTGTTCGGTTGAATGAGAAAAAGTAATATGTCTAAAGTTATACTGTTAGGGCGCAACTGAGTAGTCTAATGTTGTTCCGGTTTTGGTTCTTCTGAACATAGATAACAATGCGTTGCCAATATACACTCTCGGGGCAAAATAGAACAATATAATTGGGTTTACTCTTTGTTCGGTTGAATGAGAAAAATCTTGTTTCCAAAGTTATTACGGTAGGGCGCAGGCGAGTAGTGTAGTGTTGTTCCGGTTTTGTTCTTGTGGACGTAGACAACGATACGTTGCCAATATACACTCTCGGGGCATAATATAACTATATAATTAGGTTTCACTCTTTGTTCGGTTGAATGAGAAAAATCTTGTTTCTAAAGTTATCTTTGTTAGGCGCAAATGAGTAGTCTAATGTTGTTCGGTTTTGGTTCTTGTGAACTTAGACAACGATACGTTGCCAATATACACTCTCGGGGCATAATAGAATTATATAATTAGGTTTCACTCTTTGTTCGGTTGAATGAGAAAAAGTACTGTTTCTAAAGTTATCTTTGTTAGGCGCTGAGTAGTCTAATGTTGTTCGGTTTTGGTTCTTGTGAACTTAGACAACGATACGTTGCCAATATACACTCTCGGGGCATAATAGAACAATATAAATAGGTTTCACTCTTTGTTCGGTTGAATGAGAAAAATCTTGTTTCTAAAGTTATCTTGTTAGGGCACAGCGAGTAGTGTAATGTTGTTAGGTTTTGTTCTTGTGAACGTAGACAACGATACGTTGCCAATATACACTCTCGGGGCATAATAGAACTATATAATTAGGTTTCACTCTTTGTTCGGTTGAATGAGAAAAATCTTTGTTTCTAAAGTTATCTTGTTAGGGCGCAAATGAGTAGTCTAATGTTGTTAGGTTTTGGTTCTTGTGAACGTAGACAACGATACGTTGCCAATATACACTCTGGGGCATAATAGAACAATATAATTGGGTTTTACTCTTTGTTCGGTGGAATGAGAAAAAATCTTGTTTAAAGTAATGCGTTAGGCGCAAGCGAGTAGTCTTATGTTGTTCCGGTTTTGGTTCTTGTGAACGTAGACAACGATACGTTGCCAATATACACTCTCGGGGCAAAATAGAACTATATAATTAGGTTTCACTCTTTGTTCGGTTGAATGAGAAAAATCTTGTTTCTAAAGTTATCTTTGTTAGGCGCAAGCGAGTAGTCTAATGTTGTTCCGGTTTTGGTTCTTGTGAACTTAGGCAACGATACGTTGCCAATATATACTCTCGGAGCATAATAGAACAATATAATTAGGTTTCACTCTTTGTTCGGTTGAATGAGAAAAAGTACTGTTTCTAAAGTTATCTTGTTAGGGCGCAGAGTAGTCTTATGTTGTTCGGTTTTGGTTCTTGTGAACGTAGACAACGATACGTTGCCAATATACACTCTCGGGGCAAAATAGAACTATATAATTAGGTTTCACTCTTTGTTCGGTTGAATGAGAAAAAGTACTGTTTCTAAAGTTATACTGTTAGGGCGCAACTGAGTAGTCTTATGTTGTTCCGGTTTTGGTTCTTGTGAACGTAGACAACGATACGTTGCCAATATACACTCTCGGGGCATAATAGAACAATATAATTGGGTTTTACTCTTTGTTCGGTGGAATGAGAAAAATCTTGTTTCCAAAGTTATTAGTTAGGGCAAGCGAGTAGTGTAGTGTTGTTCGGTTTTGTTCTTGTGAACGTAGAGAACGATACGTTGCCAATATACACTCTCGGGGCATAATAGAACTATATAAGTAGGTTTCACTCTTTGTTCGGTTGAATGAGAAAAAGTACTGTTTCTAAAGTTATACTGTTAGGGCGCAACTGAGTAGTCTAATGTTGTTCCGGTTTTGGTTCTTGTGAACGTAGACAACGATACGTTGCCAATATACACTCTCGGGGCATAATAGAATAATATAATTGGGTTTCACTCTTTGTTCGGTTGAATGTGAAAAAATACTGTTTCTAAAGTTATACTGTTAGGGCGCAACTGAGTAGTCTGATGTTGTTCCGGTTTTGGTTCTTGTGAACTTAGACAACGATACGTTGCCAATATACACTCTCGGGGCATAATAGAACAATATAATTAGGTTTCACTCTTTGTTCGGTTGAATGTGAAAAAAATCTTTGTTTCTAAAGTTATCTTTGTTAGGGCACAATGAGTAGTGTAATGTTGTTCGGTTTTTGTTCTTGTGAACGTAGACAACGATACGTTGCCAATATACACTCTCGGGCATAATAGAACAATATAATTGGGTTTCACTCTTTGTTCGGTTGAATGAGAAAAAGTACTGTTTCTAAAGTTATACTGTTAGGGCGCAACTGAGTAGTCTAATGTTGTTCCGGTTTTGGTGCTTGTGAACGTAGACAACGATACGTTGCCAATATACACTCTCGGGGCAGAATAGAACAATATAATTGGGTTTTACTCTTTGTTCGGTGAAATGAGAAAAAGTACTGTTTCTAAAGTTATACTGTTAGGGCGCAACTGAGTTGTCTTATGTTGTTCCGGTTTTGGTTCTTGTGAACGTAGACAACGATACGTTGCCAATATACACTCTCGGGGCAAAATAGAACTATATAATTAGGTTTCACTCTTTGTTCGGTTGAATGAGAAAAAGTACTGTTTCTAAAGTTATACTGTTAGGGCGCAACTGAGTAGTCTAATGTTGTTCCGGTTTTGGTTCTTGTGAACGTAGACAACGATACGTTTGCCAATTTCCACTTTCGGGGCATAATAGAACAATATAATTGGGTTTCCCTCTTTGTTCGGTCGAATGAGAAAAATCTTTATTTCCAAAGTTATTACGTTAGGCGCAAGAGTAGTGTAATGTTGTTCGGTTTATTCTTGTGGACGTAGACAACGATACGTTGCCAATATACTCTCTCGGGGCATAATAGAACAATATAATTAGGTTTCACTCTTTGTTCGGTTGAATGAGAAAAAGTACTGTTTCTAAAGTTATCTTTTGTTAGGCGCAAGCGAGTAGTCTAATGTTGTTCGGTTTTGGTTCTTGTGAACTTAGACAACGATACGTTGCCAATATACACTCTCGGGCATAATAGAACAATATAATTAGGTTTCACTCTTTGTTCGGTTGAATGAGAAAAATCTTGTTTCTAAAGTTATCTTTGTTAGAGCGCAAGCGAGTAGTCTTATGTTGTTCCTGTTTTGGTTCTTGTGAACGTAGACAACGATACGTTGCCAATATACACTCTCGGGGCATAATAGAACTATATAATTAGGTTTCACTCATTGTTCGGTTGACTGAGAAAAAGTACTATTTCTAAAGTTATCTTTGTTAGGCGCAAGCGAGTAGTCTAATGTTGTTCCGGTTTTGGTTCTTGTGAACGTAGACAACGATACGTTGCCAATATACACTCTCGGGGCATAATAGAACAATATAATTGGGTTTTACTCTTTGTTCGGTTGAATGAGAAAAATCTTGTTTCCAAAGTTATTACGGTAGGCAAGCGAGTAGTGTAGTGTTGTTCCGTTTTTTGTTCTTGTGGACATAGACAACGATACGTTGCCAATATACACTCTTGGGGCATAATATAACTATATAATTAGGTTTCACTCTTTGTTCGGTTGAATGAGAAAAATCTTGTTTCTAAAGTTATCTTTGTTAGGCGCAAATGAGTAGTCTAATGTTGTTCGGTTTTGGTTCTTGTGAACGTAGACAACGATACGTTGCCAATATACACTCTCGGGGCATAATAGAATTATATAATTAGGTTTCACTCTTTGTTCGGTTGAATGAGAAAACGTACTGTTTCTAAAGTTATCTTGTTAGGGCGCAACTGAGTAGTCTAATGTTGTTCCGGTTTTGGTTCTTGTGAACGTAGACAACGATACGTTGCCAATATACACTCTCGGGGCATAATAGAACAATATAAATAGGTTTCACCCTTTGTTCGGTTGAATGAGAAAAATCTGTTTCTAAAGTTATATTGTTAGGGCACAAGCGAGTAGTGTAATGTTATTCGGTTTTGTTCTTGTGAACGTAGACAACGATACGTTGCCAATAAACACTCTCGGGCATAATAGAACTATATAATTAGGTTTCACTCTTTATTCGGTTGAATGAGAAAAATCTGTTTCTAAAGTTATCTTTGTTAGGGCGCAAATGAGTAGTCTAATGTTGTTCGGTTTTGGTTCTTGTGAACGTAGACAACGATACGTTGCCAATATACACTCTGGGGCATAATAGAACAATATAATTGGGTTTTACTCTTTGTTCGGTGGAATGAGAAAAAAATCTTGTTTCCAAAGTAATCTTTGTTAGGCGCAATGAGTAGTCTTATGTTGTTCGGTTTTGGTTCTTGTGAACGTAGACAACGATACGTTGCCAATATACACTCTCGGGGCAAAATAGAACTATATAATTAGGTTTCACTCTTTGTTCGGTTGAATGAGAAAAAGTACTGTTTCTAAAGTTATACTGTTAGGGCGCAACTGAGTAGTCTAATGTTGTTCCGGTTTTGGTTCTTGTGAACTTAGACAACGATACGTTGCCAATATACACTCTCGGGGCATAATAGAACAATATAATTAGGTTTCACTCTTTGTTCGGTTGAATGAGAAAAAAATCTTTGTTTCTAAAGTTATCAGGCGCAAGAGTAGTCTTATGTTGTTCCGGTTTTGGTTCTTGTGAACGTAGACAACGATACGTTGCCAATATACACTCTCGGGGCATAATAGAACTATATAATTAGGTTTCACTCTTTGTTCGGTTGAATGAGAAAAAGTACTGTTTCTAAAGTTATACTGTTAGGGCGCAACTGAGTAGTCTAATGTTGTTCCGGTTTTGGTTCTTGTGAACGTAGACAACGATACGTTGCCAATATACACTCCTGGGGCATAATAGAACAATATAATTGGGTTTTACTCTTTGTTCGGTGGAATGAGAAAGATCTTGTTTCCAAAGTTATCTTGTTAGGCGCAGATTAGTCTTATGTTGTTCGGTTTTGGTTCATGTGAACGTAGACAACGATACGTTGCCAATATACACTCTCGGGGCATAATAGAACAATATAATTGGGTTTTACTCTTTGTTCGGTGGAATGAGAAAAAGTACTGTTTCCAAAGTTATACTGTTAGGGCGCAACTTAGTAGTCTTATGTTGTTCCGGTTTTGGTTCTTGTGAACGTAGACAACGATACGTTGCCAATATACACTCTCGGGGCAAAATAGAACTATATAATTGGGTTTTACTCTTTGTTCGGTGGAATGAGAAAAAGTACTGTTTCCAAAGTTATACTGTTAGGGCGCAACTGAGTAGTCTTATGTTGTTCTGGTTTTGGTTCTTGTGAACGTAGACAACGATACGTTGCCAATATACACTCTCGGGGCATAATAGAACTATATAATTAGGTTTCACTCATTGTTCGGTTGAATGAGAAAAAGTACTATTTCTAAAGTTATACTGTTAGGGCGCAACTGAGTAGTCTAATGTTGTTCCGGTTTTGGTTCTTGTGAACTTAGACAACGATACGTTGCCAATATACACTCTCGGGGCATAATAGAACAATATAATTAGGTTTCACTCTTTGTTCGGTTGAATGAGAAAAAATCTTGTTTCTAAAGTTATCTTGTTAGAGCGCAAGCGAGTAGTCATTTGTTGTCCCGGTTTTGGTTCTTGTGAACGTAGACAACGATACGTTGCCAATATACACTCTCGGGGCATAATAGAACTATATAATTAGGTTTCACTCTTTGTTCGGTTGAATGAGAAAAATCTTGTTTCTAAAGTTATCTTGTTAGAGCGCAAGCGAGTAGTCTTATGTTGTTAGGTTTTGGTTCTTGTGAACGTAGACAACGATACGTTGCCAATATACACTCTCGGGGCATAATAGAACTATATAATTAGGTTTAACTCATTGTTCGGTTGAATGAGAAAAAGTACTATTTCTAAAGTTATACTGTTAGGGCGCAACTGAGTAGTCTAATGTTGTTCCGGTTTTGGTTCTTGTGAACGTAGACAACGATACGTTGCCAATATACACTCTCGGTGCATAATAGAACAATATAATTGGGTTTTACTCTTTGTTCGGTGGAATGAGAAAAATCTTGTTTCCAAAGTTATTACATTAGGCGCAAGTAGTGTAGTGTTGTTCGGTTTTGTTCTTGTGGACGTAGACAACGATACGTTGCCAATATACACTCTCGGGGCATAATAGAACTATATAATTAGGTTTCACTCTTTGTTCGGTTGAATGAGAAGAAATCTTGTTTCTAAAGTTATCTTTGTTAGGCGCAAATGAGTAGTCTAATGTTGTTCCGGTTTTGGTTCTTGTGAACGTAGACAACGATACGTTGCCAATATACACTCTCTGGGGCATAATAGAACAAAATAATTGGGTTTAATTCTTTGTTGGGTTGAATGAGAAAAATCTTGTTTCCAAAGTAATCTTGTTAGGCGCAAGTCTGAGTAGTCTTATGTTGTTCGGTTTTGGTTCTTGTGAACGTAGACAACGATACGTTGCCAATATACACTCTCGGGGCAAAATAGAACTATATAATTAGGTTTCACTCTTTGTTCGGTTGAATGAGAAAAATCTTGTTTCTAAAGTTATCTTTGTTAGGCGCAATGAGTAGTCGATGTTGTTCGGTTTTGGTTCTTGTGAACTTAGACAACGATACGTTGCCAATATACACTCTCGGGGCATAATAGAACAATATAATTAGGTTTCACTCTTTGTTCGGTTGAATGAGAAAAATCTTGTTTCCAAAGTTATACTGTTAGGGCGCAACTGAGTAGTCTTATGTTGTTCCGGTTTTGGTTCTTGTGAACGTAGACAACGATACGTTGCCAATATACACTCTCGGGGCAAAATAGAACTATATAATTAGGTTTCACTCTTTGTTCGGTTGAATGAGAAAAAGTACTGTTTCTAAAGTTATCTTTGTTAGGGCGCAAGATTAGTCTTATGTTGTTCGGTTTTGGTTCTTGTGAACGTAGACAACGATACGTTGCCAATATACACTCTCGGGGCATAATAGAACAATATAATTGGGTTTTACTCTTTGTTCGGTGGAATGAGAAAAATCTTGTTTCCAAAGTTATTGTAAGGACTCGAAAGCTGAGAAACTGGACGATTTTAAAATTGATCAAAGTCATGTTAGGAATGCCTTAGAGTGATTAAAGGCATTAAGTAAGCTAAAAGTGCTTTGGAATTGACCTGTACTGAAATCGGAGCGCAAACAGAAGACTTGAATTTTACGCGAAACGGGACGAGATAAATTTAGCGAGAAAATGCACGTGTCGAGAAAATTATGAAAACTCGGGGGATATGTCGGGATTATTATTATGAGGCTAGATTTAAAGTTTCATGCCATTCGACACCGAAAATGCCGAGAATTTGTGCATTGGAGGGGTATTTTGGTAAATAGAGTGTTAAGAAGGCTATTTGGACTTGGCCTCTTCCCTTTCTCTCATTTCTTGCAGCCAAAGCAAGGAAATGGGCTCTTCTCTCTCTCTCTCTTGGGTGATAGAGAGAAAAGAAGGAGAAGAAGAAAGAGAAGGAGAAGTAGAGAAAAGCTTGGTGGAGTAGGATTTTCCCTCCCTAGCCTTCTTCTCCATCGAGTAGAGAAATCCTTGAGGTAGGCTTTGGATTTTCTAAAGCATTATATTCTAGGGTTTTGTTAATTAGCCTTAGAATTGGATTTTAGAGAACTCTAGAGTTCTAGCTGGTTGCTAGAAGCATGATCTAGAGACCGTTACAGCTATTTTTGCCGATGTTGTGAGCTAGGGCTCCAAAATGCGATTTTGCTAACGGTTAGGGTTTGATCTAGTTTAACCCTATGTTTATGATGGTTTTAGGCCCACGAGTACTCCCGCGAAAAGCAGTTAGCGATTAGACGAGCGAGTGCGGAGAAATCGAGCCGGGAGCCTAATCGGGCTCAAATTGCTGTAGAGTGCGGCGAAGCCTTCGAGAATTCGGCGAAGTGCGCCGGTGGAGCCTACACGGTATTAGAAGGTGGGGGGTGTTGTCCGAAGCAGCTGGGCTGCTCCCTATGTCTATTTGTGCATATATGTATACAAGTATGTAATGTCGATCTAGTGTAATTGTCAAGTGCACGATAGGGTTGAGATATTCTCTTTATTTGCATGTATTCTAGCTAGTGTAGCAAATTGAGCTGGGCACTAGGAGAGAATACAGGAATAAAGGTGAATGATCATGTAGAAACCCTAATGTAAAGAACTTGTATGAGTGACAAGAACAAAGGACATTGACAATATAGATCGAGTGGCATCTAGGTGAAATGATAACCTAGGTTGAATGACATCTAGGAAAATGATAACCTAGATTGAGTGACATCTAGATGAATGAGAACCTAGATCGAGTGGCATCTAGTAGGATGATAACCTAGGTTGAATGACATCTAGGAAAATGATAACCTAGATTGAGTGACATCTAGATGAATGAGAACCTAGATCGAGTGGCATCTAGTAAACAAGAACATTGACAAGAATCTGTCGAACTAGTGTGTAGATGTACACCGTGTAGAGTGGGGGAGCAGTGACAACTTTAAGAGATTGCACCAGTGGTACAACGGGCATATTGGGCTGGCATTGATAGCGTTGAGAGATTGCGCCAGTGGTACACCGTGCATATTGGGCTAGCAATGATAGCTTTGAGAGATTGCACTAGTGGTACACCGTGCATACTGGGCTAGCAATGATAGCTTTGAGAGATTGCACTTGTAGTTGACAGGGTATCCTCCTGAGTGAGGATTGGATCATACTCACGTGTCTGTTCAGAGCTTGTGGAGGTCGCTCCTCACAAGCGTGCACTCCGGAGTTGTCACACGAGGGGCTAACGTACTTGCCCATGGACTAACGTACCTGTCCAGCAGACGGTCTCGAGTAGACGAGTGACCAGTACCTCTTACCTGGAGATTGAGTGAGTCGGGGCGAACCTTGAGGGTAAGCCAAGAGATTTGATAAAGTAAAGAACATGTTTCTTTTGAGCATAGTAGCATGGTTGTTTACTCTATATTATATTGAGCATGCTTACTTGTGGTTTGGGCATAGTAGGATAGATGACTTAGCATGAAAGTTCTTTAAACTATATTGAACATGCTTGTTTATACTGTTGAGTATAGTAGAAATATCTGTGACATGGTTTACGACTTTCCATATAAATATCTATCGTACATGTTTATGCCCTATGGACCTAGTGGGGAGATCGGTGAGGTCGGCGGCCGAGCCAGCAGGAACTAAGGAAGTTAGTTCTCACCCCACCATTATTACGGGGGCTAGCGAGAGTGGACCGCCGTGACCGAGGTTGGGGCACAGTGCCCTAGTAGCTAGCGGCTTCCAGTATGCATTAGAGTACCCTCGTGTACATTCGAGTTATTGGTGAGGTTAAATGTATTCATTAGTGAGGTTATGTATATTTAATCGAGAGATGAAATATGTGTATTCATTTGAGAGTTGAAAGAAGAAAAGTGTAAATTATATTGTGAATGTCAAAAATGGATGTAATAGCTAGATGTTTCTCTCTTTATTTACTTGTATAGTATACTTGTATCTTGCTCTTACTTACTAGCACTTGTGGTGCTTCGTCTCCTGTCATGTATGCTTTTGAATTCTTCTGGGAAATTCATGTACATGACTTGTTGTCGAGCCTTGGGCGGACGGGGGAGTCTTGTCAGATTCGGCGTCTGTTTGACGTGCCCGGACCGGACCAAATTGGTAGCGGTCGCGGGGCGTGACAGGTTAAATGGTATCAGAGCAAGCTAAGAGCAAGTAAATAGAGAGTCTAGGATTGACCTAGGAGACCCTAGGATGGTAAACCTTAAGGCTAATAGGTGCGTGAGTGGAACGTGAACCTATTACGGCGGCGGAAGTTGAATCGATTGGGTTAAGTATTGAAACCTCTAAAATGGATGTTAGAGGTAGACTCAAGATGTCGTTTATTCTCGACCAAGTGTGTTCATGTTGGGCGTACGACAACATGAAACCGAGGGACAAGAATAAATGCTCTTGCATGACTTTCGCCTGATTTGAGTCAAGTCGATGTCTGCTGTTGACCTAGAGGGTCGAGGCTAGTTGTGTTGTTGCGGTTCAAGGGACGATGTTACCGCGTAGGCGATCTTTGTTTAGATCGGCGCGGGAGGGGACAAGTGATGTCCCTGAGCGTTTCGACGTGCGAGCGGAGACTTGGAACTTCGCGAGCAGTTGGCCATTCTTGTGGGAGTGGCGAGGCAACGGGCCGAGTTGGTGCAAGGATAGCAAGAGGCTGTCATGCGCCAAGAGGATGCGGATCCGTGTATCGTGGAGTGTTGGATCGACTCCATGGAGACTCTCTTTTAGGGTCTATGCGCGGTGTAGCGGGACAAGGTACACCTAGCCGTACGTTGTCTGAAACAATCGGCTAGAGTGTGGTGGAAAGGCATCAAGTGGATTTGATCGCCTAGTATTATCCCTCTTGTGACTTGGGATGAGTTTCGGGGATTGATATTCTCTACCCAAGTCCCCGATAGTGTAGAAAGAAAGCTTCGGAGAGGATTGGAGGACTAAGGTCTTTACTTTCTTCCTACAGTGGAGAAGCTTTTGGAGTTAAGCTCTCGAGCTTGCTAATGGCATACATCTAGAGTTTTGCTATTCAGACTCCAGAATGGTTTGAGATGACTAAACCTTAGCGTTGGTGGCGACCTTCCCCTCTCCGAGACAACTTGTGGATGTGCAGCCTTTGACACGGTCTGGAGAGCGAGGTGTGATGGTCAAGTAACCGAAGGGTTCGCGGCGCCGACGGTGGCTATGGGTATGCGACCCGGGTTTAAGAACACAGGCTGCTGGTGAGGACCTAGCAGGTATGGTTTCGCTAGGGCAAGCGTATGCTTTTGCATAGTTTTAAGTTGATGCATTGCATGCATTCATTAAATGGTCAGTTGCTACTATTGATACATCGTTATAGTAGGGACCAGTGACGGGTAATTGGAGGCACCCGGGCATGCTTGCATTGAGAAAGTGTGGCACCTGCTGGAGCAGGTAGAGAGCCAAGTGGCACTAGCAAATGGCTAGTGGTGACTCTTGGACGAGAGATAAGACTCGTGGTAGAGACGGAGTAGTGCGGCGACTCTCAAGGCAATGAGTAGTGGATTGCGAGAGTAGAGCCGTGATACTTGAGGATACCCGAGCAATCCGAGTATTCGGATGTAGTTCGATGGACCGAACGGTGGAAGTTGTACCACTGTTGAGAGCGTAATCGGTTAGTTGTCGAGTACGGGCATGTGAGGCCTAGTGATACCTCGAATTGAGGTAGGTGGGTAGTGTCCGTGTAGTCGGCATGCATAGGCAGAGTGGCCTAATGCTTGACATAGTTCGAACCACTATTGCGGAAATAGTTGGTTAGCGCCGAGTTTGGCCAGTGGGCCTAGTGGTACCTCAATGTGGGGTCAGAAAGGTGCTTAGTAGAGAGTGCACGGGGGCAATCTTGCCCAAAGCTGAGAGTTGGCATAGAGCGCCCGAGTACAGGTACTCGTGGAGTGCGGTTTCGATTCAGCCGTGAGAGTGAGTTGGCAGTAGCACGTTAGCATTGCTAAGTGTGAAGTGGGCCATGGATCACTCGTAGGGCTGGTGGCTCGCACTAGGTGCTTCGGAGCCGATAGTGTGTATAGCTACGTAGAGCATGTCGTATAGGCGACGTTGGCGGGTAATGCTTGGGGACGACCGTGCCTGGACCATTTGTGGGTTGTGGAGCACAGGCCCATTGGGCGGCGCGATCATTGTGGTGGCGGCGGCCGGGGTAGAGGCGAGTTTTGGTCAGGACGGTAGTCCAAGCTTAGACCCGGGAACGTGGAATGCCACGTGTTGGATCGTGAGATCAAGGATGCACCAAGTGTGTACTAACCCAACCAGAGGATCTATAGTGGTTTGGGGTCTTGCTTACTCCTGGTTGGAGTGTGTGCGAATTCCTAAATGAGAATTTCGCTAGGAAATGATGATTGGGTCTACGCCGGTGAGCGAGAGACGCTAGGCGTCGTTGAGACCGGTTTAGGCGGTAGACCTACGTAGAATTGGTGGCCTTTGGCTCACCTATGGAAACAGAGGATCGGTCGGTAACTCTATTAATGAGTTTGGCTTGGGTTATGAACGGAGCGTTCGTGTGGGCTCGTTGTGAGAGCAATTGAGTATTGGTCGTGGCGACTGAAGGAGAAAGTAAAGTGGTCTCTAGGAGACACTTGGACAATGAAAGCCACGTGAGAGAGTTAGAGTTGATGCTCTCAGGTGAGTTGGAGCTTAAGGATAGTGCTCTCAAGGGAATTGAGATTTGAGATGTGCCGAAGTGCGCCATCTCGTAGTAGAGCAAAGATCCGATTATGATAGTAGGTACTCGCGATTGGTCGATGCACCAACGATATTGCTTTTTGGCAATGCCGGTGATCGAATCGAAGTGTATTCCCTGGATGGAGGGTGAATGCAAGGAAGAGTTGTATCAGACTCTTGGATAACCAGAGTGGTAAAGCGCCACTTTGTGGACGCTTGAGTGATTTGAGAAGGTCTACCCGTGTGCATTGTGTAGCGGTGGTGGGTCGTCTGACTAGTTGACGCATTCTTGCTAGATCCACACCACGAGGATAGCGGGTAGTTAGGTCTCGAAGGAAGCGGTTCGGCCTTGGTATGCTGTTGGCGAGTGGTGTTGGGCATGTAGAGTCGTCGAGTATCGACTTGCCCTACCAGAGACTCGCGGGAATGGTAATGCACTTTCGGTGTTTTGCTTGGTGGTGTGAGTGAATCTGGTCTCACATCTTTCGTAGTGGGCCTTTGGACAATTCCGATGAGTAAAAGGCCACACAGAGATGGAAAAGTGCATTGGAATCCCCGATTGCCCGATGAATCGAGTTAGGGTATGAATTGGGTTGAAGTGGTTAGTTTCGGGGACGAAACTCCTTTTAAGGAGGGGAGGATGTAAGGACTCGAAACTGCGAAACGAGAAACTGGACTATATTAAAATTGATCAAAGTCATGTTAGGAATGCCTTAGAGTGATTAAAGGCATTAAGTAAGCTAAAAGTGCTTTGGAAATGACCTGTACTGAAATCGGAGCGAAAACAGAAGACTTGAATTTTCTGTGAGAAACGGGACAGATAAATTTAGCAGAAAATGCACAGTGTCAGAAAATTATGAAAACTCGGGGATATGTCAGGATTATTATTATGAGGCTAGATTTAAAGTTTCATGCCATTCTGACACCCGAAAATGCCCAGAATTGGGCTGTGCATTGGAGGGGTATTTTGGTAAATAGAGTGTTAAGAAGGCTATTTGGACTTGGCCTCTTCCCTTTCTCTCATTTCTTGCAGCCAAAGCAAGGAAATGGGCTCTTCTCTCTCTCTCTCTTGGGTGATAGAGAGAAAAGAAGGAGAAGAAGAAAGAGAAGGAGAAGTAGAAGAGAAAAGCTTGGTGGAGTAGGATTTTCCCTCCCTAGCCTTCTTCTCCATCGAGTAGAGAAATCCTTGAGGTAGGCTTTGGATTTTCTAAAGCATTATATTCTAGGGTTTTGTTAATTAGCCTTAGAATTGGATTTTAGAGAACTCTAGAGTTCTAGCTGGTTGCTAGAAGCATGCTTTAGAGGCAGATTCTGACTATTTTTCGATGTTGTGAGCTAGGGCTCCAAAATGCGATTTTGCTAACGGTTAGGGTTTGATCTAGTTTAACCCTATGTTTATGATGGTTTTAGGCCCACGAGTACTCCCGCGATTAGCGATTACGAGCGAGTGCGGAGAAATCGAGCTGGGAGCCTAATCGGGCTCAAATTGCCGTAGAGTGCGGCGAAGCCTTCGAGAATTCGGCGAAGTGCGCCGGTGGAGCCTACACGGTATTAGAAGGTGGGGGGTGTTGTCCGAAGCAGCTGGGCTGCTCCCTATGTCTATTTGTGCATATATGTATACAAGTATGTAATGTCGATCTAGTGTAATTGTCAAGTGCACGATAGGGTTGAGATATTCTCTTTATTTGCATGTATTCTAGCTAGTGTAGCAAATCGAGCTGGGCACTAGGAGAGAATACAGGAATAAAGGTGAATGATCATGTAGAAACCCTAATGTAAAGAACTTGTATGAGTGACAAGAACAAAGGACATTGACAATATAGATCGAGTGGCATCTAGGTGAAATGATAACCTAGGTTGAATGACATCTAGGAAAATGATAACCTAGATTGAGTGACATCTAGATGAATGAGAACCTAGATCGAGTGGCATCTAGTAGGATGATAACCTAGGTTGAATGACATCTAGGAAAATGATAACCTAGATTGAGTGACATCTAGATGAATGAGAACCTAGATCGAGTGGCATCTAGTAAACAAGAACGTTGACAAGAATCTGTCGAACTAGTGTGTAGATGTACACCGTGCATATTGGGCTAGCATTGACAGCTTTAAGAGATTGCACCAGTGGTACACCGTGCATATTGGGCTAGCATTGATAGCTTTGAGAGATTGCACCAGTGGTACACTGTGCATATTGGGCTAGCAATGATAGCTTTGAGAGATTGCACTAGTGGTACACCGTGCATATTGGGCTAGCATTGACAGCTTTAAGAGATTGCACCAGTGGTACACCGTGCATATTGGGCTAGCATTGATAGCTTTGAGAGATTGCACCAGTGGTACACTGTGCATATTGGGCTAGCAATGATAGCTTTGAGAGATTGCACTAGTGGTACACCGTGCATATTGGGCTAGCAATGATAGCTTTGAGAGATTGCACTTGTAGTTGACAGGGTATCCTCCTGAGTGAGGATTGGATCATACTCACGTGTTTGTTCAGAGCTTGTGGAGGTCACTCCTCACAAGCGTGCACTCCGGAGTTCTCACACGAGGGGCTAACGTACTTGCCCCTGGACTAACGTGCACATCCGGCGACGGTCTCGGGTAGACGAGTGACCGGTACCTCTTACACGGAGATTGAGTGAGTCGGGGCGAACCTTGAGGGTAAGCCAAGAGATTTGATAAAGTAAAGAACATGTTTCTTTTGAGCATAGTAGCATGGTTGTTTACTCTATATTATATTGAGCATGCTTACTTGTGGTTTGGGCATAGTAGGATAGATGACTTAGCATGAAAGTTCTTTAAACTATATTGAACATGCTTGTTTATCTTGTTGAGTATAGTAGAAATATCTGGACATGGTTTTTCCATATAAATATCTATCTGCATGTTTATGCCCTATGGACCTAGTGGGGAGATCGGTGAGGTCGGCGGCGAGCCACTAAGGGAACTAAGGAAGTTAGTTCTCACCCCACCATTATTACAGGGGCTAGCGAGAGTGGACCGGCAAAGAACCGAGGTTGGGGCACAGTGCCCTAGTAGCTAGCGGCTTCCAGTATGCATTAGAGTACCCTCGTGTACATTCGAGTTATTGGTGAGGTTAAATGTATTCATTAGTGAGGTTATGTATATTTAATCGAGAGATGAAATATGTGTATTCATTTGAGAGTTGAAAGAAGAAAAGTGTAAATTATATTGTGAATGTCAAAAATGGATGTAATAGCTAGATGTTTCTCTCTTTATTTACTTGTATAGTATACTTGTATCTTGCTCTTACTTACTAGCACTTGTGGTGCTTCGTCTGTTGTCATGTATGCTTTTGAATTCTTCTGGGAAATTCATGTACATGACTTGTTGTCGAGCCTTGGGCGGACGGGGAGAGTCTTTGTCAGTTCGGCGTACATTTGACGATGCCGGACCGGACCAAATTGGTAGCGGTCGCGGGCGTGACGATTATTACGGTAGGCGCAAGCGAGTAGTGTAATGTTGTTCCGGTTTTGGTTCTTGTGAACGTAGACAACGATACGTTGCCAATATACACTCTCGGGGCATAATAGAACTATATAATTAGGTTTCACTCTTTGTTCGGTTGAATGTGAAAAAGTACTGTTTCTAAAGTTATACTGTTAGGGCGCAACTGAGTAGTCTAATGTTGTTCCGGTTTTGGTTCTTGTGAACTTAGACAACGATACGTTGCCAATATACACTCTCAGGGCATAATAGAACAATATAATTAGGTTTCACTCTTTGTTCGGTTGAATGTGAAAAATCTTGTTTCTAAAGTTATCTTGTTAGGCGCAAGCGAGTAGTCTAATGTTGTTCGGTTTTGGTTCTTGTGAACTTAGACAACGATACGTTGCCAATATACACTTTAGGGGCATAATAGAGCAATATAACTAGTTTTCACTCTTTGTTCGGTTGAATGTGAAAAATTACTATTTCTAAAGTTATACTGTTAGGGCGCAACTGAGTAGTCTAATGTTGTTCCGGTTTTGGTTCTTGTGAACGTAGACAACGATACGTTGCCAATATACACTCTCGGGGCATAATAGAACTATATAATTAGGTTTCACTCTTTGTTCGGTTGAATGAGAAAAATCTTTCTAAAGTTATACGATTAGGCGCAAATGAGTAGTCTAATGTTGTTCCGGTTTTGGTTCTTGTGAACGTAGACAACGATACGTTGCCAATATACACTCTCGGGGCATAATAGAACAATATAATTGGGTTTTACTCTTTGTTCGGTGGAATGAGAAAAAATCTTGTTTCCAAAGTTATCTTTGTTAGGCGCAAGGATTAGTCTTATGTTGTTCCGGTTTTGGTTCTTGTGAACGTAGACAACGATACGTTGCCAATATACACTCTCGTGGCAAAATAGAACTATATAATTAGGTTTCACTCTTTGTTCGGTTGAATGAGAAAAAGTACTGTTTCTAAAGTTATACTGTTAGGGCGCAACTGAGTAGTCTAATGTTGTTCCGGTTTTGGTTCTTGTGAACTTAGACAACGATACGTTGCCAATATACACTCTCGGGGCATAATAGAACAACATAATTGGGTTTTACTCTTTGTTCGGTGGAATGAGAAAAATCTTGTTTCCAAAGTTATTCGGTTAGGCGCAGCGATTAGTGTAATGTTGTTCGGTTTTATTCTTGTGGACGTAGACAACGATACGTTGCCAATATACACTCTCGGGGCATAATAGAACTATATAATTAGGTTTCACTCTTTGTGCGGTGGAATGAGAAAAATCTTGTTTCTAAAGTTATCTTGTTAGGCGCAACTGAGTAGTCTAATGTTGTTCCGGTTTTGGTTCTTGTGAACTTAGACAACGATACGTTGCCAATATACACTCTCAGGGCATAATAGAACAATATAATTAGGTTTCACTCTTTGTTCGGTTGAATGAGAAAAAGTACTGTTTCTAAAGTTATATTGTTAGGGCGCAACTGAGTAGTCTAATGTTGTTCCGGTTTTGGTTCTTGTGAACGTAGACGATACGTTGCCAATATACACTCTCGGGGCATAATAGAACAATATAATTGGGTTTTACTCTTTGTTCGGTGGAATGAGAAAAAAATCTTGTTTCCAAAGTTATTGTTAGGCGCAAGAGTAGTGTAGTGTTGTTCGGTTTGTTCTTGTGGACGTAGACTACGATACGTTGCCAATATACACTCTCGGGGCATAATATAACTATATAATTAGGTTTCACTCTTTGTTCGGTTGAATGAGAAAAAGTACTGTTTCTAAAGTTATACTGTTAGGGCGCAAATGAGTAGTCTAATGTTGTTCCGGTTTTGGTTCTTGTGAACTTAGACAACGATACGTTGCCAATATACACTCTCGGGGCATAATAGAATTATATAATTAGGTTTCACTCTTTGTTCGGTTGAATGAGAAAAAGTACTGTTTCTAAAGTTATACTGTTAGGGCGCAACTGAGTAGTGTAATGTTGTTCGGTTTTGGTTCTTGTGAACTTAGACAACGATACGTTGCCAATATACACTCTCGGGGCATAATAGAACAATATAAATTAGGTTTCACTCTTTGTTCGGTTGAATGAGAAAAATCTTTCTAAAGTTATCTTTGTTAGGGCACAGCGAGTAGTGTAATGTTGTTCCGGTTTTGGTTCTTGTGAACGTAGACAACGATACGTTGCCAATATACACTCTCGGGGCATAATAGAACTATATAATTAGGTTTCACTCTTTGTTCGGTTGAATGAGAAAAATCTTTGTTTCTAAAGTTATCTTTGTTAGGCGCAAATGAGTAGTCTAATGTTGTTCGGTTTTGGTTCTTGTGAACGTAGACAACGATACGTTGCCAATATACACTCTCGGGGCATAATAGAACAATATAATTGGGTTTTACTCTTTGTTCGGTGGAATGAGAAAAATCTTGTTTCCAAAGTAATCTTTGTTAGGCGCAACGAGTAGTCTTATGTTGTTCGGTTTTGGTTCTTGTGAACGTAGACAACGATACGTTGCCAATATACACTCTCGGGGCAAAATAGAACTATATAATTAGGTTTCACTCTTTGTTCGGTTGAATGATAAAGAAATCTTTCTAAAGTTATCTTTGTTAGGCGCAACTTAGAAGTCTAATGTTGTTCCGGTTTTGTTCTTGTGAACTTAGACAACGATACGTTGCCAATATACACTCTCAGGGCATAATAGAACAATATAATTGGGTTTTACTCTTTGTTCGGTGGAATGAGAAAAAGTACTGTTTCCAAAGTTATTAGTTAGGCGCAAGCGAGTAGTGTAATGTTGTTCGGTTTATTCTTGTGGACGTAGACAACGATACGTTGCCAATATACACTCTCGGGGCATAATAGAACTATATAATTAGGTTTCACTCTTTGTTCGGTTGAATGAGAAAAATCTTTCTAAAGTTATCTTTGTTAGGCGCAAGAGTAGTCTAATGTTGTTCCGGTTTTGGTTCTTGTGAACTTAGACAACGATACGTTGCCAATATACACTCTCGGGGCATAATAGAACAATATAATTAGGTTTCACTCTTTGTTCGGTTGAATGAGAAAAGAAATCTTGTTTCTAAAGTTATCTTTGTTAGAGCGCAAGAGTAGTCTTATGTTGTTCCGGTTTTGGTTCTTGTGAACGTAGACAACGATACGTTGCCAATATACACTCTCGGGGCATAATAGAACTATATAATTAGGTTTCACTCTTTGTTCGGATGAATGAGAAAAAGTACTGTTTCGAAAGTTATACTGTTAGGGCGCAACTGAGTAGTCTAATGTTGTTCCGGTTTTGGTTCTTGTGAACGTAGACAACGATACGTTGCCAATATACACTCTCGGGGCATAATAGAACAATATAATTGGGTTTTACCCTTTGTTCGGTGGAATGAGAAAAAGTACTTTTTCCAAAGTTATTACGGTAGGCGCAATGAGTAGTGTAATGTTGTTCCGGTTTTGGTTCTTGTGGACGTAGACAACGATACGTTGCCAATATACACTCTCGGGGCATAATATAACTATATAATTAGGTTTCACTCTTTGTTCGGTTGAATGAGAAAAAGTACTGTTTCTAAAGTTATACTGTTAGGGCGCAAATGAGTAGTCTAATGTTGTTCCGGTTTTGGTTCTTGTGAACTTAGACAACGATACGTTGCCAATATACACTCTCGGGGCATAATAGAATTATATAATTAGGTTTCACTCTTTGTTCGGTTGAATGAGAAAAAGTACTGTTTCTAAAGTTATACTGTTAGGGCGCAACTGAGTAGTGTAATGTTGTTCCGGTTTTGGTTCTTGTGAACGTAGACAACGATACGTTGCCAATATACACTCTCGGGGCATAATAGAACAATATAAATAGGTTTCACTCTTTGTTCGGTTGAATGAGAAAAATCTTGTTTCTAAAGTTATCTTGTTAGGGCACAATGAGTAGTCTAATGTTGTTCCGGTTTTGTTCTTGTGAACGTAGACAACGATACGTTGCCAATATACACTCTCGGGGCATAATAGAACTATATAATTAGGTTTCACTCTTTGTTCGGTTGAATGAGAAAAATCTTGTTTCTAAAGTTATCTTTGTTAGGCGCAAATGAGTAGTCTAATGTTGTTCGGTTTTGGTTCTTGTGAACGTAGACAACGATACGTTGCCAATATACACTCTCGGGGCATAATAGAACAATATAATTGGGTTTTACTCTTTGTTCGGTGGAATGAGAAAAAGTACTGTTTCCAAAGTAATACTGTTAGGGCGCAACTGAGTAGTCTTATGTTGTTCCGGTTTTGGTTCTTGTGAACGTAGACAACGATACGTTGCCAATATACACTCTCGGGGCAAAATAGAACTATATAATTAGGTTTCACTCTTTGTTCGGTTGAATGAGAAAAAGTACTGTTTCTAAAGTTATACTGTTAGGGCGCAACTGAGTAGTCTAATGTTGTTCCGGTTTTGGTTCTTGTGAACTTAGACAACGATACGTTGCCAATATACACTCTCGGGGCATAATAGAACAATATAATTGGGTTTTACTCTTTGTTCGGTGGAATGAGAAAAATTACTGTTTCCAAAGTTATTCTGTTAGGGCGCAACTGAGTAGTGTAATGTTGTTCCGGTTTTTGTTCTTGTGGACGTAGACAACGATACGTTGCCAATATACACTCTCGGGGCAAAATAGAACTATATAATTAGGTTTCACTCTTTGTTCGGTTGAATGAGAAAAATCTTGTTTCTAAAGTTATCTTTGTTAGGCGCAAGCGAGTAGTGTAGTGTTGTTCCGGTTTTGTTCTTGTGGACGTAGACAACGATACGTTGCCAATATACACTCTCGGGGCATAATATAACTATATAATTAGGTTTCACTCTTTGTTCGGTTGAATGAGAAAAATCTTTGTTTCTAAAGTTATCTTGTTAGGGCGCAAATGAGTAGTCTAATGTTGTTCGGTTTTGGTTCTTGTGGACTTAGACAACGATACGTTGCCAATATACACTCTCGGGGCATAATAGAATTATATAATTAGGTTTCACTCTTTGTTCGGTTGAATGTGAAAAAAATCTTGTTTCTAAAGTTATACTGTTAGGGCGCAACTGAGTAGTCTAATGTTGTTCTGGTTTTGGTTCTTGTGAACTTAGACAACGATACGTTGCCAATATACACTCTCGGGGCATAATAGAACAATATAATTAGGTTTCACTCTTTGTTCGGTTGAATGTGAAAAAGTACTGTTTCTAAAGTTATACTGTTAGGGCGCAACTGAGTAGTCTAATGTTGTTCCGGTTTTGGTTCTTGTGAACGTAGACAACGATACGTTGCCAATATACACTCTCGGGGCATAATAGAACTATATAATTAGGTTTCACACTTTGTTCGGTTGAATGAGAAAAAGTACTGTTTCTAAAGTTATACTGTTAGGGCGCAACTGAGTAGTCTAATGTTGTTCCGGTTTTGGTTCTTGTGAACGTAGACAACGATACGTTGCCAATATACACTCTCGGGGCATAATAGAACAATATAATTGGGTTTTACTCTTTATTCGGTGGAATGAGAAAAATCTTGTTTCCAAAGTTATACGATTAGGGCGCAAGAGTAGTCTTATGTTGTTCGGTTTTGGTTCTTGTGAACGTAGACAACGATACGTTGCCAATATACACTCTCGGGGCAAAATAGAACTATATAATTAGGTTTCACTCTTTGTTCGGTTGAATGAGAAAAAGTACTGTTTCTAAAGTTATACTGTTAGGGCGCAACTTAGTAGTCTAATGTTGTTCCGGTTTTGTTCTTGTGAACTTAGACAACGATACGTTGCCAATATACACTCTCAGGGCATAATAGAACAATATAATTGGGTTTTACTCTTTGTTCGGTGGAATGAGAAAAAGTACTGTTTCTAAAGTTATTACGTTAGGCGCAAGAGTAGTGTAATGTTGTTCGGTTTTTATTCTTGTGGACGTAGACAACGATACGTTGCCAATATACACTCTCGGGGCATAATAGAACTATATAATTAGGTTTCACTCTTTGTTCGGTTGAATGAGAAAAGAAATCTTGTTTCTAAAGTTATCTTGTTAGGCGCAATGAGAGTAGTCTAATGTTGTTCCGGTTTTGGTTCTTGTGAACTTAGACAACGATACGTTCCCAATATACACTCTCAGGGCATAATAGAACAATATAATTAGGTTTCACTCTTTGTTCGGTTGAATGAGAAAAAGTACTGTTTCTAAAGTTATACTGTTAGAGCGCAACTGAGTAGTCTTATGTTGTTCCGGTTTTGGTTCTTGTGAACGTAGACAACGATACGTTGCCAATATACACTCTCGGGGCATAATAGAACTATATAATTAGGTTTCACTCATTGTTCGGATGAATGAGAAAAAGTACTATTTCTAAAGTTATCTTTGTTAGGCGCAAGAGTAGTCTAATGTTGTTCGGTTTGGTTCTTGTGAACGTAGACAACGATACGTTGCCAATATACACTCTCGGGGCATAATAGAACAATATAATTGGGTTTTACTCTTTGTTCGGTGGAATGAGAAAAATCTTGTTTCCAAAGTTATTCTGTTAGGGCGCAACTGAGTAGTGTAGTGTTGTTCCGGTTTTTGTTCTTGTGGACGTAGACAACGATACGTTGCCAATATACACTCTCGGGGCATAATATAACTATATAATTAGGTTTCACTCTTTGTTCGGTTGAATGAGAAAAAGTACTGTTTCTAAAGTTATACTGTTAGGGCGCAACTGAGTAGTCTAATGTTGTTCCGGTTTTGGTTCTTGTGAACTTAGACAACGATACGTTGCCAATATACACTCTCGGGGCATAATAGAATTATATAATTAGGTTTCACTCTTTGTTCGGTTGAATGTGAAAAAGTACTGTTTCTAAAGTTATACTGTTAGGGCGCAACTGAGTAGTCTAATGTTGTTCCGGTTTTGGTTCTTGTGAACTTAGACAACGATACGTTGCCAATATACACTCTCAGGGCATAATAGAACAATATAAATAGGTTTCACTCTTTGTTCGGTTGAATGAGAAAAAGTACTGCTTCTAAAGTTATACTGTTAGGGCGCAACTGAGTAGTGTAATGTTGTTCCGGTTTTTGTTCTTGTGAACGTAGACAACGATACGTTGCCAATATACACTCTCGGGGCATAATAGAACTATATAATTAGGTTTTACTCTTTGTTATTGAATGAGAAAAAGTACTGCTTTCTAAAGTTATACCGTTAGGGCGCAAATGAGTAGTCTAATGTTGTTCCTGCTTTGGTTCTTGTGAACGTAGACAACGATACGTTGCCAATATACACTCTCGGGGCATAATAGAACAATATAATTGGGTTTTACTCTTTGTTCGGTGGAATGAGAAAAAGTACTGTTGCCAAAGTTATACTGTTAGGGCGCAACTGAGTAGTCTAATGTTGTTCCGGTTTTGGTTCTTGTGAACGTAGACAACGATACGTTGCCAATATACACTCTCGGGGCATAATAGAACTATATAATTAGGTTTCACTCTTTGTTCGGTTGAATGAGAAAAGTACTGTTTCTAAAGTTATACTTGTTAAGAATGAGTAGTCTAATGTTGTTCCGGTTTTGGTTCTTGTGAACTTAGACAACGATACGTTGCCAATATACACTCTCGGGGCATAATAGAACAATATAATTGTGTTTTACTCTTTGTTCGGTGGAATGAGAAAAAGTACTGTTTCCAAAGTTATTGTGTTAGGGCGCAACTGAGTAGTGTAATGTTGTTCCGGTTTTTGTTCTTGTGGACGTAGACAACGATACGTTGCCAATATACACTCTCGGGGCATAATAGAACAATATAATTAGGTTTCACTCTTTGTTCGGTTGAATGAGAAAAAGTACTGTTTCTAAAGTTATACTGTTAGGGCGCAACTGATTAGTGTAGTGTTGTTCCGGTTTTTGTTCTTGTGGACGTAGACAACGATACGTTGCCAATATACACTCTCGGGGCATAATAGAACTATATAATTAGGTTTCACTCTTTGTTCGGTTGAATGAGAAAAAGTACTGTTTCTAAAGTTATACTGTTAGGGCGCAACTGAGTAGTCTAATGTTGTTCCGGTTTTGGTTCTTGTGGACTTAGACAACGATACGTTGCCAATATACACTCTCGGGGCATAATAGAATTATATAATTAGGTTTCACTCTTTGTTCGGTTGAATGAGAAAAAGTACTGTTTCTAAAGTTATACTGTTAGGGCGCAAATGAGTAGTCTAATGTTGTTCCGGTTTTGGTTCTTGTGAACGTAGACAACGATACGTTGCCAATATACACTCTCAGGGCATAATAGAACAATATAAATAGGTTTCACTCTTTGTTCGGTTGAATGTGAAAAAGTACTGTTTCTAAAGTTATACTGTTAGGGCGCAACTGAGTAGTCTAATGTTGTTCCGGTTTTGGTTCTTGTGAACGTAGACAACGATACGTTGCCAATATACACTCTCGGGGCATAATAGAACAATATAATTGGGTTTCACTCTTTGTTCGGTTGAATGAGAAAAAGTACTGTTTCTAAAGTTATACTGTTAGGGCGAAAATGAGTAGTCTAATGTTGTTCCGGTTTTGGTTCTTGTGAACGTAGACAACGATACGTTGCCAATATACACTCCCGGGGCATAATAGAACAATATAATTGGGTTTTACTCTTTATTCGGTGGAATGAGAAAAAGTACTGTTTCCAAAGTTATACTGTTAGGGCGCAACTGAGTAGTCTTATGTTGTTCCGGTTTTGGTTCTTGTGAACGTAGACAACGATACGTTGCCAATATACACTCTCGCGGCAAAATAGAACTATATAATTAGGTTTCACTCTTTGTTCGGTTGAATGAGAAAAAGTACTGTTTCTAAAGTTATACTGTTAGGGCGCAACTTAGTAGTCTAATGTTGTTCCGGTTTTGTTCTTGTGAACTTAGACAACGATACGTTGCCAATATACACTCTCAGGGCATAATAGAACAATATAATTGGGTTTTACTCTTTGTTCGGTGGAATGAGAAAAAGTACTGTTTCTAAAGTTATACTGTTAGGGCGCAACTGAGTAGTGTAATGTTGTTCGGTTTTTATTCTTGTGAACGTAGACAACGATATGTTGCCAATATACACTCTCGGGGCATAATAGAACTATATAATTAGGTTTCACTCTTTGTTCGGTTGAATGAGAAAAAGTACTGTTTCGAAAGTTATACTGATAGGGCGCAACTGAGTAGTCTAATGTTGTTCCGGTTTTGGTTCTTGTGAACGTAGACAACGATACGTTGCCAATATACACTCTCGGGGCATAATAGAACAATATAATTGGGTTTCACTCTTTGTTCGGTTGAATGAGAAAAAGTACTGTTTCTAAAGTTATACTGTTAGAGCGCAACTGAGTAGTCTTATGTTGTTCCGGTTTTGGTTCTTGTGAACGTAGACAACGATACGTTGCCAATATACACTCTCGGGGCATAATAGAACTATATAATTAGGTTTCACTCTTTGTTCGGATGAATGAGAAAAAGTACTGTTTCGAAAGTTATACTGTTAGGGCGCAACTGAGTAGTCTAATGTTGTTCCGGTTTTGGTTCTTGTGAACGTAGACAACGATACGTTGCCAATATACACTCTCGGGGCATAATAGAACAATATAATTGGGTTTTACTCTTTGTTCTGGAATGAGAAAAAATCGTTTCCAAAGTTATTCTCTTAGGGCGCAACTGAGTAGTGTAGTGTTGTTCCGGTTTTTGTTCTTGTGGACGTAGACAACGATACGTTGCCAATATACACTCTCGGGGCATAATATAACTATATAATTAGGTTTCACTCTTTGTTCGGTTGAATGAGAAAAAGTACTGTTTCTAAAGTTATACTGTTAGGGCGCAAATGAGTAGTCTAATGTTGTTCCGGTTTTGGTTCTTGTGAACTTAGACAACGATACGTTGCCAATATACACTCTCGGGCATAATAGAATTATATAATTAGGTTTCACTCTTGTTCTATTGAATGAGAAAAGTACTGCTTTCTAAAGTTATACCGTTAGTGGCGCAACCGAGTAGTCTAATGTTGTTCCTGCTTTGGTTCTTAGAACTTAGACAACGATACGTTGCCAATATACACTCTCTGGGCATAATAGAACAATATAAATAGGTTTCACTCTTTGTTCGGTTGAATGAGAAAAAGTACTGTTTCTAAAGTTATACAGTTAGGGCAATAACCGAGTAGTGTAATGTTGTTCCTGCTTTTGTTCTTGTGAACGTAGACAACGATACGTTGCCAATATACACTCTCGGGCATAATAGAACTATATAATTAGGTTTCACTCTTTGTTCATTGAATGAGAAAAAGTAATCGCTTTCTAAAGTTATACCGTTAAGAAACGAGTAGTCTAATGTTGTTCCTGCTTTGGTTCTTGTGAACGTAGACAACGATACGTTGCCAATATACACTGGGGCATAATAGAACAATATAATTGGGTTTTACTCTTTGTTCTGGAATGAGAAAAAGTACTGTTTCCAAAGTTAATACCGTTAGTGGCGCAATCGAGTAGTCTTATGTTGTTCCGCTTGTTCTTAGAACGTAGACAACGATACGTTGCCAATATACACTCTCGGGGCATAATAGAACTATATAATTAGGTTCCACTCTTTGTTCGGTTGAATGAGAAAAAGTACTGTTTCTAAAGTTATACTGTTAGGGCGCAACTGAGTAGTCTAATGTTGTTCCGGTTTTGGTTCTTGTGAACTTAGACAACGATACGTTGCCAATATACACTCTCGGGGCATAATAGAACAATATAATTGTGTTTTACTCTTTGTTCGGTGGAATGAGAAAAATCGTTTCCAAAGTTATTGTGTTAGGCGCAAGCGAGTAGTGTAATGTTGTTCCTGGTTTTGTTCTTGTGGACGTAGACAACGATACGTTGCCAATATACACTCTCGGGCAAAATAGAACTATATAATTAGGTTTCACTCTTTGTTCGGTTGAATGAGAAAAAAAATCTTGTTTCTAAAGTTATCTTGTTAGGCGCAGGCGAGTAGTGTAGTGTTGTTAGGTTTGTTCTTGTGGACGTAGACAACGATACGTTGCCAATATACACTCTCGGGGCATAATATAACTATATAATTAGGTTTCACTCTTTGTTCGGTTGAATGAGAAAAATACATTTCTAAAGTTATCGTTAGGGTGCAACTGAGTAGTCTAATGTTGTTCCGGTTTTGGTTCTTGTGAACTTAGACAACGATACGTTGCCAATATACACTCTCGGGGCATAATAGAATTATATAATTAGGTTTCACTCTTTGTTCGGTTGAATGTGAAAAAGTACTGTTTCTAAAGTTATACTGTTAGGGCGCAACTGAGTAGTCTAATGTTGTTCCGGTTTTGGTTCTTGTGAACTTAGACAACGATACGTTGCCAATATACACTCTCGGGGCATAATAGAACAATATAAATAGGTTTCACTCTTTGTTCGGTTGAATGAGAAAAAGTACTGTTTCTAAAGTTATACAGTTAGGGCGCAAATGAGTAGTCTAATGTTGTTCCGGTTTTGGTTCTTGTGAACTTAGACAACGATACGTTCCCAATATACACTCTCAGGGCATAATAGAACAATATAATTAGGTTTCACTCTTTGTTCGGTTGAATGAGAAAAATCTTTGTTTCTAAAGTTATCTTTGTTAGAGCGCAAGCGAGTAGTCTTATGTTGTTCGGTTTTGCTTCTTGTGAACGTAGACAACGATACGTTGCCAATATACACTCTCGGGGCATAATAGAACTATATAATTAGGTTTCACTCATTGTTCGGTTGAATGAGAAAAAGTACTATTTCTAAAGTTATACTGTTAGGGCGCAACTGAGTAGTCTAATGTTGTTCCGGTTTTGGTTCTTGTGAACGTAGACAACGATACGTTGCCAATATACACTCTCGGGGCATAATAGAACAATATAATTGTGTTTTACACTTTGTTCGGTGTAATGAGAAAAAGTACTGTTTCCAAAGTTATTCTGTTAGGGCGCAACTGAGTAGTGTAGTGTTGTTCCGGTTTTTGTTCTTGTGGACGTAGACAACGATACGTTGCCAATATACACTCTCGGGGCATAATATAACTATATAATTAGGTTTCACTCTTTGTTCGGTTGAATGAGAAAAAGTATTGTTTCTAAAGTTATACTGTTAGGGCGCAAATGAGTAGTCTAATGTTGTTCCGGTTTTGGTTCTTGTGAACTTAGACAACGATACGTTGCCAATATACACTCTCGGGGCATAATAGAATTATATAATTAGGTTTCACTCTTTGTTCGGTTGAATGAGAAAAAGTACTGTTTCTAAAGTTATACTGTTAGGGCGCAACTGAGTAGTCTAATGTTGTTCCGGTTTTGGTTCTTGTGAACTTAGACAACGATACGTTGCCAATATACACTCTCGGGGCATAATAGAACAATATAATTGTGTTTTACTCTTTGTTCGGTGGAATGAGAAAAAGTACTGTTTCCAAAGTTATTCTGTTAGGGCGCAACTGAGTAGTGTAATGTTGTTCCGGTTTTTGTTCTTGTGGACGTAGACAACGATACGTTGCCAATATACACTCTCGGGGCAAAATAGAACTATATAATTAGGTTTCACTCTTTGTTCGGTTGAATGAGAAAAATCTTGTTTCTAAAGTTATCGTTAGGCGCAAGTAGTGTAGTGTTGTTAGGTTTTGTTCTTGTGAACGTAGACAACGATACGTTGCCAATATACACTCTCGGGGCATAATAGAACTATATAATTAGGTTTCACTCTTTGTTCGGTTGAATGAGAAAAAGTACTGTTTCTAAAGTTATACTGTTAGGGCGCAAATGAGTAGTCTAATGTTGTTCCGGTTTTGGTTCTTGTGGACTTAGACAACGATACGTTGCCAATATACACTCTCGGGGCATAATAGAATTATATAATTAGGTTTCACTCTTTGTTCGGTTGAATGTGAAAAAGTACTGTTTCTAAAGTTATACTGTTAGGGCGCAACTGAGTAGTCTAATGTTGTTCCGGTTTTGGTTCTTGTGAACGTAGACAACGATACGTTGCCAATATACACTCTCGGGGCATAATAGAACGATATAATTAGGTTTCACTCTTTGTTCGGTTGAATGTGAAAAAGTACTGTTTCTAAAGTTATACTGTTAGGGCGCAACTGAGTAGTCTAATGTTGTTCCGGTTTTGGTTCTTGTGAACTTAGACAACGATACGTTCCCAATATACACTCTCAGGGCATAATAGAACAATATAATTAGGTTTCACTCTTTGTTCGGTTGAATGAGAAAAAAATCTTGTTTCTAAAGTTATCTTGTTAGAGCGCAAGAGTAGTCTTATGTTGTTCCGGTTTTGGTTCTTGTGAACGTAGACAACGATACGTTGCCAATATACACTCTCGGGGCATAATAGAACTATATAATTAGGTTTCACTCATTGTTCGGTTGAATGAGAAAAAGTACTATTTCTAAAGTTATACTGTTAGGGCGCAACTGAGTAGTCTAATGTTGTTCCGGTTTTGGTTCTTGTGAACGTAGACAACGATACGTTGCCAATATACACTCTCGGGGCATAATAGAACAATATAATTGGGTTTTACTCTTTGTTCGGTGGAATGAGAAAAATCTTGTTTCCAAAGTTATTACATTAGGGCGCAGTGAGTAGTGTAGTGTTGTTCCGGTTTTTGTTCTTGTGGACGTAGACAACGATACGTTGCCAATATACACTCTCGGGGCATAATATAACTATATAATTAGGTTTCACTCTTTGTTCGGTTGAATGAGAAAAAGTACTGTTTCTAAAGTTATACTGTTAGGGCGCAACTGAGTAGTCTAATGTTGTTCCGGTTTTGGTTCTTGTGAACTTAGACAACGATACGTTGCCAATATACACTCTCGGGGCATAATAGAACTATATAATTAGGTTTCACTCTTTGTTCGGTTGAATGTGAAAAAGTATTGTTTCTAAAGTTATACTGTTAGGGCGCAACTGAGTAGTCTAATGTTGTTCCGGTTTTGGTTCTTGTGAACTTAGACAACGATACGTTGCCAATATACACTCTCGGGGCATAATAGAACAATATAAATAGGTTTCACTCTTTGTTCGGTTGAATGAGAAAAAGTACTGTTTCTAAAGTTATATTGTTAGGGCGCAACTGAGTAGTGTAATGTTGTTCCGGTTTTGGTTCTTGTGAACGTAGACAACGATACGTTGCCAATATACACTCTCGGGGCATAATAGAACTATATAATTAGGTTTCACTCTTTGTTCGGTTGAATGAGAAAAAGAAATCTTGTTTCTAAAGTTATCTTTGTTAGGCGCAAATGAGTAGTCTAATGTTGTTCCGGTTTTGGTTCTTGTGAACGTAGACAACGATACGTTGCCAATATAAAACTTCTGGGGCATAATAGAACAATATAATTGGGTTTTACTCTTTGTTCGGTGGAATGAGAAAAATCTGTTTCCAAAGTAATATTGTTGTAGGCGCATGAGTAGTCTTATGTTGTTCCGGTTTTGGTTCTTGTGAACGTAGACAACGATACGTTGCCAATATACACTCTCGGGGCAAAATAGAACTATATAATTAGGTTTCACTCTTTGTTCGGTTGAATGAGAAAAAGTACTGTTTCTAAAGTTATTCTGTTAGGGCGCAACTGAGTAGTGTAATGTTGTTCCGGTTTTTGTTCTTGTGGACGTACACAACGATACGTTGCCAATATACACTCTCGGGGCAAAATAGAACTATATAATTAGGTTTCACTCTTTGTTCGGTTGAATGAGAAAAAGTACTGTTTCTAAAGTTATACTGTTAGGCGCAATCGATTAGTGTAGTGTTGTTCCGGTTTTTGTTCTTGTGGACGTAGACAACGATACGTTGCCAATATACACTCTCGGGGCATAATATAACTATATAATTAGGTTTCACTCTTTGTTCGGTTGAATGAGAAAAAGTACTGTTTCTAAAGTTTTATTGTTAGGCGCAAATGAGTAGTCTAATGTTGTTCGGTTTTGGTTCTTGTGAACTTAGACAACGATACGTTGCCAATATACACTCTCGGGGCATAATAGAATTATATAATTAGGTTTCACTCTTTGTTCGGTTGAATGAGAAAAAGTACTGTTTCTAAAGTTATCTTTGTTAGGCGCAATGAGTAGTCTAATGTTGTTCGGTTTTGGTTCTTGTGAACTTAGACAACGATACGTTGCCAATATACACTCTCCGGGCATAATAGAACAATATAAATAGGTTTCACTCTTTGTTCGGTTGAATGAGAAAAATTACTATTCCAAAGGTTATACTGTTAGGGCGCAACTGAGTAGTCTAATGTTGTCCGGTTTTGGTTCTTGTGAACGTAGACAACGATACGTTGCCAATATACACTCTCCGGGCATAATAGAACAATATAATTGGGTTTCACTCTTTGTTCGGTTGAATGAGAAAAATCTTGTTTCTAAAGTTATACTGTTAGGGCGCAAATGAGTAGTCTAATGTTGTTCCGGTTTTGGTTCTTGTGAACGTAGACAACGATACGTTGCCAATATACACTCTCGGGGCATAATAGAACAATATAATTGGGTTTTACTCTTTGTTCGGTTGAATGAGAAAAAGTACTGTTTCCAAAGTTATACTGTTAGGGCGCAACTGAGTAGTCTTATGTTGTTCCGGTTTTGGGTCTTGTGAACGTAAACAAAGATACGTTGCCAATATACACTCTCGGGGCATAATAGAACAATATAATTAGGTTTCACTCTTTGTTCGGTTGAATGAGAAAAAGTACTGTTTCTAAAGTTATACTGTTAGGGCGCAACTGAGTAGTCTAATGTTGTTCCGGTTTTGGTTCTTGTGAACTTAGACAACGATACGTTGCCAATATACACTCTCGGGGCATAATAGAACAATATAATTGGGTTTTACTCTTTGTTCGGTTGAATGAGAAAAATCATTTCTAAAGTTATCTTTGTTAGCGCGCAACTGAGTAGTCTTATGTTGTTCCGGTTTTGGTTCTTGTGAACGTAGACAACGATACGTTGCCAATATACACTCTCGGGGCAAAATAGAACTATATAATTAGGTTTCACTCTTTGTTCGGTTGAATGAGAAAAAGTACTGTTTCTAAAGTTATCTTTGTTAGGCGCAATGATTATTCTTATGTTGTTCCGGTTTTGGTTCTTGTGAACGTAGACAACGATACGTTGCCAATATACACTCTCGGGCATAATAGAACAATATAATTGGGTTTTACTCTTTGTTCGGTGGAATGAGAAAAAATCTTGTTTCCAAAGTTATTACGTTAGGCGCAATGAGTAGTGTAGTGTTGTTCGGTTTGTTCTTGTGGACGTAGACAACGATACGTTGCCAATATACACTCTCGGGCATAATATAACTATATAATTAGGTTTCACTCTTTGTTCGGTTGAATGAGAAAAAGTACTGTTTCTAAAGTTATACTGTTAGGGCGCAACTGAGTAGTCTAATGTTGTTCCGGTTTTGGTTCTTGTGGACTTAGACAACGATACGTTGCCAATATACACTCTCGGGGCATAATAGAATTATATAATTAGGTTTCACTCTTTGTTCGGATGAATGTGAAAAAGTATTGTTACTAAAGTTATACTGTTAGGGCGCAGCTGAGAAGTCTAATGTTGTTCAGATTTTAGTTCTTGTGAACTTAGACAACGATACGTTGCCAATATACACTCTCGGGGCATAATATAACTATATAATTAGGTTTCACTCTTTGTTCGGTTGAATGTGAAAAAGTACTGTTTCTAAAGTTATACTGTTAGGGCGCAAATGAGTAGTCTAATGTTGTTCCGGTTTTGGTTCTTGTGGACTTAGACAACGATACGTTGCCAATATACACTCTCGGGGCATAATAGAATTATATAATTAGGTTTCACTCTTTGTTCGGTTGAATGTGAAAAAGTACTGTTTCTAAAGTTATACTGTTAGAGCGCAACTGAGTAGTCTAATGTTGTTCCGGTTTTGGTTCTTGTGAACGTAGACAACGATACGTTGCCAATATACTGTTGGCCTAGTGGCCCTAATATTGTATTAAATTTTGATGATAACAAATAATCACTTTTAAATTGGACTAACCTCTTTATCTTGAGCTTTATGTTTTTAGATCAATCTAAGAGGATTCAAGATGGGCAAACCTCTAAGTAGTAAGCTTCAACTTTTGAAGCTATACTTGCTTCTTTTGTCAAAATGACAAACTTACTCTCTCTCTACTTTTACTTGAATTAAATCTAAATTGGAGTGAGACATTCTGAGCTAATTCTCTTTTCTCTATATGCTCAAAACATTGACATTCTGTCAAGTTTGGGTTTTCGGACCCTGTTCCGGGCGACCCACAGTGAATCCGAAATCTACAGTATTTTTGGGCCAGCCTACTTGATATTCGAGCTATCCTCGATCACTCTTTTTAACTATTCCGGCGACCGCACGGTTAGGTCGACCGAAATTACTTTATCGTTGCGTGTTGTACGGTCGAGAATGTCGTAGCAAAGACAACTCGCGGCGCAGGCGCGCGTGCCGAAATTCCGGCGCCCACGCAATGTCGTGAAGCCCTAAAAGGTTTTGTCGGGAATTCGGCGCGCGTGCCTCGACCCGTCGAAAGTCGCGCGCATGTCGGGCGCCGGTAATCATGACGTACGGATCCGGAAAAGCGGCGCACGCGGGCCGACAGATGGGAACCGCGATGCGCGTACACAAGTTCCGGGCGCCCGGAATGTACTTTAGGGCGCCCGAAATATCAACGTCCAGGAGCTGGCCGAGGCTATAAATAGATGACCTTTGGGCTTCTCAAAGGCATCTCCTTGCACTTCATTTTTAAGCTAAAAACTTCAGCATTTTAAAACACTTAGCTCTCAATTCTCTCTCTTAACTTGAGTGAAATTGTAGTGAGATTTATTCTTGTAAAAAGAGAGAGAGGCAAAGTCTTGAAGCTTGATAAGAAGAAGGTATTGGTGTGAAGGCTTGGTGCTTGCCCGCAAAAGCATCAACTAGTGGAGATCCAACTTTCTCTTGCGTTGAGAAGTTGGCGGGGGACGTAGGCAAAGTGCCGAACCTCGAAACAAATCGACCGTGTGCTTTCTTGAGTTTGAATTTCTCTATATTTCTCTTTGTCGATTGTTTTGGGTTTTTAATTAACTTGATTTTTGACTTTTTATTTTAGAAACCTAATTCACCCCCCCTCTTAGTCTGCCATTTCGATCCTCAATTGGTATCAGAGCGGGGTCTCACATTTTTTAGATTAACATCTAAGTGAGAATGGCATCTATGGGAAAGAATATCGAAGGACAATCTATTGTTCGGCCACCATTTTTTGATGGAACGGATTATCCTTTTTGGAAGATTAGAATGAAGATATTCTTTCAATCTCTAGATTTTGATGTTTGGGATATAGTCGAAAGTGGTTATATCACTCCATCAAAACCTAGAGCGGAATGGAATGAAGCGGAAAAATCTCGCTTTCAATTGAATGCTAAAGCTATCAATTCATTCCTTTGCGCTCTTAGTAGAGAAGAATTTCATCGAATCTCTATATGCACAACGGCTAAAGAGATTTGGGATAAATTAGAAGTTACTCATGAAGGTACTTCTAGGGTGAAGGAATCTAAAATAAGCATGCTCATGTCAAGTTATGAACTATTCAAAATGGAGGAAAGTGAATCCATTTCGAATATGTTCACAAGATTTACTAACATTGTGAATAGCTTGAAAGCCTTAGGCAAGGATTTTCCTCAATCGGACTTGGTGCGAAAACTTCTTCGAGTACTACCAAGAAGTTGGATACCTAAGGTTACGGCTATCCAAGAAGCTCATGACTTGGACAAAGTAAAGATTGATGAGCTTGTTGGATCGCTCATGGCGCATGAACAACGCCTCAAGGAGTATGATAACGAAGTAGCTCCCGAGAAAAAGAAAAGCCTTGCACTTAAAGGAGTGGTTGCCTCCGATAGTGAAAATGATGAAGAAGGTTCGAGCGAAGAAATTGCTATGATTTCAAAGAGGCTCGACCGACTAATCAAGAAGCGCAACTTGAGGAGACCTAAGCGAGACGGGTTTAAAGGTGAAGGATTCAAGAAAGGAATCATTTGCTACAATTGCAACAAACCGGGGCATTTAAAAAGTGAATGCACTCTTCCTATCAAACCCTTTAAGAAAGACAAGAAAAAGAAGGCTTTCAATGCACTAAATTGGGACGCCCCCGACGAATCTAGCGATGACGAGTCGGAAAAAGAAGTTGCCCAAATTTGCCTTATGGCTTTTGAAGATGAGGTGTGTCTCCAATCAAAAGGTGCAAGCAACAAATGGTACTTAGATAGTGGATGTTCAAGACACATGACTTGGGATCAAACCAAGTTTAAATCTATTGAAATGAAAGATGGAGGATTCGTCACCTTTGGAGACAACACAAAAGGAAAGATCATTGGAATCGGCACTATTGGTAATGAAAAGGTTAATATTTCTAATGTTCTTTTAGTTGATGGTCTTAAGCATAATTTACTAAGCATTAGTCAATTATGTGACAAAGGCTATTTTGTTAAGTTTGAAGCATCTCATTGTAGTATTCTTGATCCATCTACTAATGAGGTAGCTTTTATGGGATTTAGATCCAAGAATGTTTATACCGTTGATTTAGGCAACCTCTCCCATGAAGGAGAAAAATGTTTTGCGGCTCAATCTAACGAATCTTGGCTTTGGCATAAAAGGTTAGCACATGCTAGTATGGACTCTCTTTCAAAACTTTCTAAAAGAAAACTAGTAAAAGGCCTACCTAAAATAGATTATGCCAAAAGTGAGGTTTGTGATGCTTGTGCTCAAGCTAAGCAAGTAAAATCATCTTTTAAATCCAAAAATTTTGTCTCCACTATTAGGCCATTGGAATTGATTCACATGGACCTCTTTGGACCAATTGATGTCACTAGCCTTGGTGGAAGCAACTATGTTTTTGTAATTGTTGATGATTACTCTAGATTTACTTGGACTTTATTTTTAAGACACAAGTATGATACTTTTAAATCCTTCAAAGATTTTGTCTATCGTGTTCAAAATGAAAAGAGTTGTATGATTTCCAAAATTAGAAGTGATCATGGTGGTGAATTTGAAAATCACAACTTTGAAAAGTTTTGCAATGAATTGGGAATAGAACATCAATTTGCTACTCCTCGAACACCTCAACAAAATGGGGTTGTTGAACGCAAAAATAGATCCATTCAAGAAATGGCTAGATCTATGTTAATTGAGGGGGAGTTGCCTAAGTATTTTTGGGCCGAAGCCGTAAACACGGCTTGCTATATTATGAACCGTGTTCTAATTCGACCAATTCTTGAGAAAACTCCTTTCGAATTGTGGCATGATAGAATTCCCAATATTGGTTACTTCAAAATCTTTGGTTGTAAATGTTTCATTTTGAACACAAAAGACAAATTGGGAAAGTTTGATGCTAAATCCGATGAAGCTATATTCTTGGGCTATTCCTCTATTAGTAAAGCTTATCGAGTTTATAATCGACGAACTTTAGTAATTGAGGAAAGTATGCATGTTCTTTTTGAAGAATTTAAAGGCAAGGATATCTCTTTTGAAGATGATCTTCTTGACTTTGAGAAGCTAAACATAAACTCCACACCTCAAGATGTTGAACAATCTAAGGAAGTTGAGAAGTTCATTTCCAAAGATAATGAACCTACTCCTCTACCTAAAGTGTGGAAATTTGCCACTTATCATCCCAAGGACTCCATTATTGGAGATCCAAGTCAAACGGTCAAGACAAGATCTTCTTTAAGATTACTTTGTGACCATTTGGCTTTCATATCTCAAATTGAACCTAAAAATTTTGTTGAAGCTAGCAATGATGAATATTGGCTCATTGCGATGCAAGATGAACTCAATCAATTTGAGAGGAACCAAGTTTGGACGCTTGTGGAAAGACCAAGTGATCATACCATTATTGGCACTAAATGGGTCTTCCGAAACAAGCGAGATGAATCGGGTGTCGTGGTTCGAAACAAGGCTAGACTAGTGGCCCAAGGTTTCAACCAAATTGAAGGAATTGATTTTGATGAAACTTTTGCACCGGTTGCTCGACTTGAAGCTATTCGAATTCTTTTGGCATTTGCCTCCTACATGAACTTCAAGTTATTTCAAATGGATGTTAAAAGTGCTTTCTTAAATGGATTCATTTCCGAAGAAGTCTATGTTGAGCAACCACCCGGTTTTGAAAAGCACGACTTTCCGGATCATGTTTTTAAACTTTCAAAAGCACTTTATGGTTTAAAGCAAGCTCCTAGAGCTTGGTATGAAAGACTTAGCACTTTTCTCACTTCAAATAATTTCACAAGAGGAAAAATTGACACTACACTATTTATTAAGATAAAGGACAATGATCTTCTCATTGTTCAAATTTATGTGGATGATATTATATTTGGTGCTACTAACGAATCTCTTTGCAAGGAATTTTCTACACTAATGCAAAATGAGTTTGAAATGAGCATGAAGGGCGAGCTCTCATTCTTCCTTGGACTCCAAGTCAAACAAATGAAGGAAGGAATCTTCATTAATCAAGCCAAATATGCAAAAGACCTAATCAAAAGATTTGGTTTGGAAAGCTCAAAAGAAACAAGCACTCCAATGAGTGCCGCAACTAAACTTGACAAGGATGAAAAAGGGAAGGATGTTGACATCAAGCTCTACCGAGGTATGATTGGTAGTTTACTTTATCTTACCGCAAGTAGGCCGGACATTATGTTTTGTGTTTGCTTATGTGCTCGATTTCAAGCTCAACCTAAGGAGTCACATTTAGTAGCCGTAAAGAGAATTCTTAGATATGTTAAGGGGACTCTCAACTTAGGATTATGGTATCCCAAGGGCACTAGTTTTGATCTCATTGGCTTTTCGGATGCCGACTTTGCCGGATGCAAAGTTGATCGGAAAAGTACTAGTGGGACTTGTCAATTTCTTGGTCACTCCTTAGTCTCATGGTCTTCGAAAAAGCAAAATTCGGTTGCACTCTCAACCGCCGAAGCCGAGTACATTGCGGCGGGTTGTTGTTGTGCACAAATTTTATGGATGAAACAAACCCTTGAGGACTTTGGAGTGCATCTAAAACAAGTTCCAATCAAATGTGACAATACTAGTGCTATCAACCTATCTAGAAATCCTATTCAACATTCTAGAACTAAACATATTGAGATTAGACATCATTTTATTAGAGATCACATTCAAAAAGGAGATGTTACTATAGACTTTGTGGACACTCATCATCAATTAGCGGACATCTTTACTAAACCCCTTAGTGAGGATAGATTCACTATTCTTAGAAGAGAATTAGGAATGATTGATTTAAATGCTTGATTCTCTTTTGCTTTTGGGTGTTCTTATGTAATGTTTTTCTCCTTATTTTTATCTGTTTTTTTTTTGGTTTTTTGGTTCTTCATACATTTCCGGTCGCCGCTCGTCCTTTTCGGGCGCCGGTCTGCGTTGACCGCATCCGCTCCTCCGACCACCTTAGCGGGTTATCGGGTTTCGGATCCGGCGACGACCAGTCGCACCCGCGCCGGACTTTCGGTTTGACCGTCGCCCGTTTGACTAAGCTTGACGGGTTGCGGGTTACCAAACTCGGGCGACCTGGCCGGTCCGTCAGTCGCACCCGAAACCCGAAATCGGGTCTCCTTCCTTCCTGTCAACCCGACAGAAACCCTAGCCCCCCTTTTTGTTTTTTTTCTCTTCTCCTCCCTCTTCCTCCTCTCCTCCGGTCGCCCTGACCCCGCGCCCTGGACCCGAGCCGCCGCCGCGCCTCGTTTCCGCTTCGCTCTGCTCGCTCGACGACCTTCCTGGCTCGCGTTCGGTCGGCCGGTCCGTGCGCCCAGCCCGAAGCGCTTTCTCTCCCGATCCGAAATCTCCTCAGCCTCTGTTTTCTTCTCCTCCTCTCCTCTTTGTGTGGTATACCTCTTCTTTTTTTATTATTTTTTTTTTTTCCTTTCTTGCAGGAAACCCTAGAAACCCTAGCTTGTTTTTTTTTTTTTTTTTTTTATGTTTTTGTTTCTTTTCCTGCAGGTAGCTACACTTAATCTTCTCTATATATATATATTTTTTTTACACTCGTTTTATCATGCCTAGGACTAAAACTACTCGCGGTAGCTCCTCCCCTCGTGGAGATGAAAATTATGATGCTTTCAATTTTACTTCTAAAGAGGCACAAGAAAGTTTTCTTTTAGGACGTCCGGTTCAATCTTGTCGCTACATTCATCACCTAAACTTTGACTGCATTGAACTCTTGGATCTACTCACTATCGTTGGGTGGGATTTATTTGTTCAAAATGCGCGACCGTTTTATCCGGATTTAGTTAAAATCTTTTATGCTAATGCCTCTTTTAATCCGGAATTTTCAACTATTACTTCTCGCTACCGCGGGCGTGATTTTGCTATAACTCCCATACTTTTAAACACCGTTTTAAATATTCCAAATGATGGGGTTACTTACTATCAAACTAATTCTTGGGCATTTACCTCTTTTACCGAAGCGCAACTTCGCGGTCGCTTTCTTTGTGAAGACTCTAACTTTGCTCTCATTTGTCTTTTCCTCATCGCCTTGCTCACTTTCTTCTGACCAAGTTAGTTCTTCCTCGGGACGGTCACCACACCTCCGTTCAGAAGATGGATCTTTTTCTTTTATATCATCTTTTTGAGGGTCTACGGGTTAATTTGGGGTACATTATTATTCGTCATATGGCCGCCGCAATCTCTATCCCCTCTCGTTCGCTTCCCTATGGTTCCTTGATCACCGCCCTCCTCGAGTTCTTAGAATTTGATCTGTCTGATGTTCGACCTTTGAAACACCCCTCCGCCATTTCTTCCGGCACTTTCTCTCAACTTGGTTTTAAGAAAAATCGTCACGGTCTTTGGGTTAGAAAACATATCATTGATCCACCTAGTGACGACGACCTCGACGATCCTCCACCACATATGCCCTCTCCTCCACCGTTTGAGCCACCACCCGCTGCACCGCCATCTTATGGTCCTCCTCCAACGGATGCATCTCATCGGTTTGATAGGATAGATGCACGTTTGGACGTGATGCATTCGGAATTAACCGGTATGAGGTCCTATATGGACTCACTTTTTGGACCTTCGAGTGCTTTTTATGCCGCCTATGGGCCGTCCTCCTCTACTATGCGAACGGTGACGACGGGTGATGACACGACGACGATGATGATGAAGATGAAGATGATGCTTAGTCGCTCTTTTTGTGCTCTCTTTTATGCTTTTCTTCCCTCTATGTTTCCTTTGCTTATGTTCTTTTTATGATGACAAAGGGGGAGAAAAACTTGATGTGATATGACTTGTTATGATATAGCTTATATGTTAGTTGTTTTAGACACTTGCTATGTGTTATATGTTTATATTTTGGATGCTTTAGACATTTGATATTTGGATGCTTGTTGTTGAATGCTTATGGTTATATTATGCTTTGTGTTGAATCCATATTCACTTTGGTTTTATTTGTTGTTATATCACACTTTATTCATGATAATTTTATTCACCTTGATTTATGGTTTTTATATCTATGCATATACTTAGGGGGAGTATTCTACTCTTTTGTATTCTATATCACATTATTTGTCATCATCAAAAAGGGGGAGATTGTTGGCCTAGTGGCCCTAATATTGTATTAAATTTTGATGATAACAAATAATCACTTTTAAATTGGACTAACCTCTTTATCTTGAGCTTTATGTTTTTAGATCAATCTAAGAGGATTCAAGATGGGCAAACCTCTAAGTAGTAAGCTTCAACTTTTGAAGCTATACTTGCTTCTTTTGTCAAAATGACAAACTTACTCTCTCTCTACTTTTACTTGAATTAAATCTAAATTGGAGTGAGACATTCTGAGCTAATTCTCTTTTCTCTATATGCTCACAACATTGACATACTGTCGAGTTTGGGTTTTCGACTGCTCCTGCACCCACAAGAATCCGAAATCTAAAGATTTTTGGCCTACTTGATATTCGAGCTATCCTCAGATCACTCTTTTTAACTATTCCGGGCGACCGCACAGCCGGTTAGGTCGACCGAAATTACTTTATCAGGTTGCGTGTTGTACAGTCCGAGAATGTCAGAGCAGCACGGCAACTCAGCGCGGCGCAGGCGCGCGTCGAAATTCCGGCGCCCACGCAATGTCGGGAAGCCCTAAAAGGTTTTGTCGTGAATTCCGGCGCGCGTGCCTGACCCGGTCAGAAAGTCAGCGCGCATGTCAGGGCGCCCGGTAATCATGACGTACGGATCCGGAAAAGCGGCGCACGCGGCTGACAGGATGCAGGAACCGCAGTGCGCGTACACAAGTTCCGGGCGCCCGGAATGTACTTTAGGGCGCCCGAAATATCAACGTCCAGGAGCTGGCCGAGGCTATAAATAGATGACCTTTGGGCTTCTCAAAGGCATCTCCTTGCACTTCATTTTTAAGCTAAAAAAACTTCAGTATTTTAAAACACTTAGCTCTCAATTCTCTCTCTTAACTTGAGTGAAATTGTAGTGAGATTTATTCTTGTAAAAAGAGAGAGAGGCAAAGTCTTGAAGCTTGATAAGAAGAAGGTATTGGTGTGAAGGCTTGGTGCTTGCCCGCAAAAGCATCAACTAGTGGAGATCCAACTTTCTCTTGCGTTGAGAAGTTGGCGGGGACGTAGGCAAAGTCGAACCTCGAAACAAATCGACCGTGTGCTTTCTTGAGTTTGAATTTCTCTATATTTCTCTTTGTCGATTGTTTTGGGTTTTTAATTAACTTGATTTTTGACTTTTTATTTTAGAAACCTAATTCACCCCCCCTCTTAGTCTGCCATTTCGATCCTCATATACACTCTCGGGGCATAATAGAACTATATAATTAGGTTTCACTCATTGTTCGGTTGAATGAGAAAAAGTACTATTTCTAAAGTTATACTGTTAGGGCGCAACTGAGTAGTCTAATGTTGTTCCTGTTTTGGTTCTTGTGAACGTAGACAACGATACGTTGCCAATATACACTCTCGGGGCATAATAGAACAATATAATTGGGTTTTACTCTTTGTTCGGTGGAATGCGAAAAAAATCTTGTTTCCAAAGTTATTCTCTTAGGCGCAAGTAGTGTAGTGTTGTTCCGGTTTTGTTCTTGTGGACGTAGACAACGATACGTTGCCAATATACACTCTCGGGGCATAATATAACTATATAATTAGGTTTCACTCTTTGTTCGGTTGAATGAGAAAAAGTACTGTTTCTAAAGTTATACTGTTAGGGCGCAAATGAGTAGTCTAATGTTGTTCCGGTTTTGGTTCTTGTGAACTTAGACAACGATACGTTGCCAATATACACTCTCGGGGCATAATAGAATTATATAATTAGGTTTCACTCTTTGTTCGGTTGAATGAGAAAAAGTACTGTTTCTAAAGTTATACTGTTAGGGCGCAACTGAGTAGTCTAATGTGGTTCCGGTTTTGGTTCTTGTGAACTTAGACAACGATACGTTGCCAATATACACTCTCGGGGCATAATAGAACAATATAAATAGGTTTCACTCTTTGTTCGGTTGAATGAGAAAAAGTACTGTTTCTAAAGTTATACTGTTAGGGCGCAACTGAGTAGTGTAATGTTGTTCCGGTTTTTGTTCTTGTGAACGTAGACAACGATACGTTGCCAATATACACTCTCGGGGCATAATAGAACTATATAATTAGGTTTCACTCTTTGTTCGGTTGAATGAGAAAAATCTTGTTTCTAAAGTTATACCGTTAGTGGCGCAAATGTGTAGTCTAATGTTGTTCGGTTTTGGTTCTTGTGAACGTAGACAACGATACGTTGCCAATATACACTCTGGGGCATAATAGAACAATATAATTGGGTTTTACTCTTTGTTCGGTGGAATGAGAAAAATCTGTTTCCAAAGTAATACCGTTAGGCGCAAGGAGTAGTCTAATGTTGTTCCGGTTTTGGTTCTTGTGAACGTAGACAACGATACGTTGCCAATATACACTCTCGGGGCAAAATAGAACTATATAATTAGGTTTCACTCTTTGTTCGGTTGAATGAGAAAAAGTACTGTTTCTAAAGTTATTACGTTAGGCGCAACCGAGTAGTCTAATGTTGTTCCGGTTTTTGTTCTTGTGGACGTACACAACGATACGTTGCCAATATACACTCTCGGGGCAAAATAGAACTATATAATTAGGTTTCACTCTTTGTTCGGTTGAATGAGAAAAAAGTACTGTTTCTAAAGTTATACTGTTAGGGCGCAACTGATTAGTGTAGTGTTGTTCCGGTTTTTGTTCTTGTGGACGTAGACAACGATACGTTGCCAATATACACTCTCGGGGCATAATATAACTATATAATTAGGTTTCACTCTTTGTTCGGTTGAATGAGAAAAAGTACTGTTTCTAAAGTTATACTGTTAGGGCGCAAATGAGTAGTCTAATGTTGTTCCGGTTTTGGTTCTTGTGAACTTAGACAACGATACGTTGCCAATATACACTCTCGGGGCATAATAGAATTATATAATTAGGTTTCACTCTTTGTTCGGTTGAATGTGAAAAAGTACTGTTTCTAAAGTTATACTGTTAGGGCGCAACTGAGTAGTCTAATGTTGTTCCGGTTTTGGTTCTTGTGAACTTAGACAACGATACGTTGCCAATATACACTCTCAGGGCATAATAGAACAATATAAATAGGTTTCACTCTTTGTTCGGTTGAATGAGAAAAAGTACTGTTTCTAAAGTTATATTGTTAGGGCACAACTGAGTAGTGTAATGTTGTTCCGGTTTTTGTTCTTGTGAACGTAGACAACGATACGTTGCCAATAAACACTCTCGGGGCATAATAGAACTATATAATTAGGTTTCACTCTTTATTCGGTTGAATGAGAAAAATCTTGTTTCTAAAGTTATCTTTGTTAGGGCGCAAATGAGTAGTCTAATGTTGTTCCGGTTTGGTTCTTGTGAACGTAGACAACGATACGTTGCCAATATACACTCTGGGGCATAATAGAACAATATAATTGGGTTTTACTCTTTGTTCGGTGGAATGAGAAAATGTCTTGTTTCCAAAGTAATATTTGTTAGGCGCAGTAGTCTTATGTTGTTCCGGTTTTTGTTCTTGTGAACGTAGACAAAGATACGTTGCCAATATACACTCTCGGGGCATAATAGAACTATATAATTAGGTTTCACTCTTTGTTCGGTTGAATGAGAAAAAGTACTGTTTCTAAAGTTATACTGTTAGGGCGCAACTGAGTAGTCTAATGTTGTTCCGGTTTTGGTTCTTGTGAACTTAGACAACGATACGTTGCCAATATACACTCTCGGGGCATAATAGAACAATATAATTAGGTTTCACTCTTTGTTCGGTTGAATGAGAAAAAGTACTGTTTCTAAAGTTATACTGTTAGGGCGCAACTGAGTAGTCTTATGTTGTTCCGGTTTTGGTTCTTGTGAACGTAGACAACGATACGTTGCCAATATACACTCTCGGGGCAAAATAGAACTATATAATTAGGTTTCACTCTTTGTTCGGTTGAATGAGAAAAAGTACTGTTTCTAAAGTTATACTGTTAGGGCGCAACTGATTATTCTTATGTTGTTCCGGTTTTGGTTCTTGTGAACGTAGACAACGATACGTTGCCAATATACACTCTCGGGGCATAATAGAACAATATAATTGGGTTTTACTCTTTGTTCGGTGGAATGAGAAAAATCTTGTTTCCAAAGTTATTACGTTAGGCGCAAGGCGAGTAGTGTAGTGTTGTTCGGTTTTTGTTCTTGTGGACGTAGACAACGATACGTTGCCAATATACACTCTCGGGGCATAATATAACTATATAATTAGGTTTCACTCTTTGTTCGGTTGAATGAGAAAAAGTACTGTTTCTAAAGTTATACTGTTAGGGCGCAAATGAGTAGTCTAATGTTGTTCCGGTTTTGGTTCTTGTGAACTTAGACAACGATACGTTCCCAATATACACTCTCGGGGCATAATAGAACAATATAATTAGGTTTCACTCTTTGTTCGGTTGAATGAGAAAAAGTACTGTTTCTAAAGTTATACTGTTAGGGCGCAACTGAGTAGTCTAATGTTGTTCCGGTTTTGGTTCTTGTGAACTTAGACAACGATACGTTGCCAATATACACTCACAGGGCTTAATAGAACAATATAAATAGGTTTCACTCTTTGTTCGGTTGAATGTGAAAAAGTACTGTTTCTAAAGTTATACTGTTAGGGCGCAACTGAGTAGTCTAATGTTGTTCCGGTTTTGGTTCTTGTGAACTTAGACAACGATACGTTGCCAATATACACTCTCGGGGCATAAAAGAACAATATAATTGGGTTTTACTCTTTGTTCGGTGGAATGAGAAAAAGTACTGTTTCCAAAGTTATACTGTTTGGGCGCAACTGAGTAGTCTTATGTTGTTCCGGTTTTGGTTCTTGTGAACGTAGACAACGATACGTTGCCAATATACACTCTCGGGGCAAAATAGAACTATATAATTAGGTTTCACTCTTTGTTCGGTTGAATGAGAAAAAGTACTGTTTCTAAAGTTATACTGTTAGGGCGCAACTTAGTAGTCTAATGTTGTTCCGGTTTTGTTCTTGTGAACTTAGACAACGATACGTTGCCAATATACACTCTCAGGGCATAATAGAACAATATAATTGGGTTTTACTCTTTGTTCGGTGGAATGAGAAAAATCTTGTTTCCAAAGTTATTCAGTTAGGGCGCAACTGAGTAGTGTAATGTTGTTCCGGTTTTTATTCTTGTGGACGTAGACAACGATACGTTGCCAATATACACTCTCGGGGCATAATAGAACTATATAATTAGGTTTCACTCTTTGTTCGGTTGAATGAGAAAAAGTACTGTTTCTAAAGTTATACTGTTAGGGCGCAACTGAGTAGTCTAATGTTGTTCCGGTTTTGGTTCTTGTGAACGTAGACAACGATACGTTCCCAATATACACTCTCGGGGCATAATAGAACAATATAATTGGGCTTTACTCTTTGTTCGGTGGAATGAGAAAAATCTTGTTTCTAAAGTTATCTTTGTTAGGCGCAAGCGATTAGTGTAGTGTTGTTCCGGTTTTTGTTCTTGTGGACGTAGACAACGATACGTTGCCAATATACACTCTCGGGGCATAATATAACTATATAATTAGGTTTCACTCTTTGTTCGGTTGAATGAGAAAAAGTACTGTTTCTAAAGTTATACTGTTAGGGCGCAACTGAGTAGTCTAATGTTGTTCCGGTTTTGGTTCTTGTGAACTTAGACAACGATACGTTGCCAATATACACTCTCGGGGCATAATAGAATTATATAATTAGGTTTCACTCTTTGTTCGGTTGAATGTGAAAAAGCATTTTCTAAAGTTATACGTTAGGCGCAACCGAGTAGTCTAATGTTGTTCGGTTTTGGTTCTTGTGAACTTAGACAACGATACGTTGCCAATATACACTCTCGGGCATAATAGAACAATATAAATAGGTTTCACTCTTTGTTCGGTTGAATGAGAAAAAGTACTGTTTCTAAAGTTATATTGTTAGGGCACAACTGAGTAGTGTAATGTTGTTCCGGTTTTTGTTCTTGTGAACGTAGACAACGATACGTTGCCAATATACACTCTCGGGGCATAATAGAACTATATAATTAGGTTTCACTCTTTGTTCGGTTGAATGAGAAAAAGTACTGTTTCTAAAGTTATACTGTTAGGGCGCAAATGAGTAGTCTAATGTTGTTCCGGTTTTGGTTCTTGTGAACGTAGACAACGATACGTTGCCAATATACACTCTCGGGGCATAATAGAACAATATAATTGGGTTTTACTCTTTGTTCGGTGGAATGAGAAAATGTCTTGTTTCCAAAGTAATACGTTAGGGCGCAATCGAGTAGTCTAATGTTGTTTCGGTTTTGATTCTTGTGAACGTAGACAACGATACGTTGCCAATATACACTCTCGGGGCATAATAGAACTATATAATTAGGTTTCACTCTTTGTTCGGTTGAATGAGAAAAAGTACTGTTTCTAAAGTTATACTGTTAGGGCGCAACTGAGTAGTCTAATGTTGTTCCGGTTTTGGTTCTTGTGAACTTAGACAACGATACGTTGCCAATATACACTCTCAGGGCATAATAGAACAATATAATTAGGTTTCACTCTTTGTTCGGTTTAATGAGAAAAAGCACTGTTTCTAAAGTTATACTGTTAGGGCACAACTGAGTAGTCTTATGTTGTTCCGGTTTTGGTTCTTGTGAACGTAGACAGCGATACGTTGCCAATATACACTCTCGGGGCAAAATAGAACTATATAATTAGGTTTCACTCTTTGTTCGGTTGAATGAGAAAAAGTACTGTTTCTAAAGTTATACTGTTAGGGCGCAACTGAGTAGTCTAATGTTGTTCCGGTTTTGGTTCTTGTGAACGTAGACAACGATACGTTGCCAATATACACTGTCGGGGCCTAATAGAACTATATAATTAGGTTTCACTCTTTGTTCGGTTGAATGAGAAAAATCTTTGTTTCCAAAGTTATTCGTTAGAAGAATCGAGTAGTCTAATGTTGTTCCGGTTTTGGTTCTTGTGGACGTAGACAACGATACGTTGCCAATATGAACTCTCGGGCATAATATAACTATATAATAGGGTTTCACTCTTTGTTCGGTTGAATGAGAAAAAGTACTGTTTCTAAAGTTATACTGTTAGGGCGCAAATGAGTAGTCTAATGTTGTTCAGGTTTTGGTTCTTGTGAACGTAGACAACGATACGTTGCCAATATACACTCTCGGGGCATAATAGAATAATATAATTGGGTTTCACTCTTTGTTCGGTTGAATGAGAAAAAGTACTGTTTCTAAAGTTATACTGTTAGGGCGCAACTGAGTAGTCTAATGTTGTTCCGGTTTTGGTTCGTGTGAACTTAGACAACGATACGTTGCCAATATACACTCTCGGGGCATAATAGAACAATATAATTAGGTTTCACTCTTTGTTCGGTTGAATGAGAAAAAGTACTGTTTCTAAAGTTATCTTGTTAGGGCACAACCGAGTAGTGTAATGTTGTTCGGTTTTGGTTCTTGTGAACGTAGACAACGATACGTTGCCAATATACACTCTCGGGGCATAATAGAACTATATAATTAGGTTTCACTCTTGGTTCGGTTGAATGAGAAAAAGTACTGTTTCTAAAGTTATACTGTTAGGGCGCAAATGAGTAGTCTAATGTTGTTCCGGTTTTGGTTCTTGTGAACGTAGACAACGATACGTTGCCAATATACACTCGGGGCATAATAGAACAATATAATTAGGTTTTACTCTTTGTTCGGTGGAATGAGAAAAATCTTGTTTCCAAAGTTATACCGTTAGGCGCCGATTAGTCTTATGTTGTTCGGTTTTGGTTCTTGTGAACGTAGACAACGATACGTTGCGAATATACACTCTCGGGGCGTAATAGAACAATATAATTAGGTTTTACTCTTTGTTCGATTGAATGAGAAAAAGTACTGTTTCCAAAGTTATACTGTTAGGGCGAAACTGAGTAGTCTAATGTTGTTCCGGTTTTGGTTCTTGTGAACGTAGACAACGATACGTTGCCAATATACACTCTCGGGGCATAATAGAACAATATAATTAGGTTTTAGTCTTTGTTCGGAGGAATGAGAAAAATCTTTCCAAAGTTATTCGTTAGGCGCAACCGAGTAGTGTAATGTTGTTCGGTTTTATTCTTGTGGACGTAGACAACGATACGTTGCCAATATACACTCTCGGGCATAATAGAACTATATAATTAGGTTTCACTCTTTGTTCGGTTGAATGAGAAAAATACCGTTTCTAAAGTTATCTTGTTAGGCGCAATCGAGTAGTCTAATGTTGCTCGGTTTTGGTTCTTGTGAACTTAGACAACGATACGTTGCCAATATACACTCTCGGGCATAATAGAACAATATAATTAGGTTTCACTCTTTGTTCGGTTGAATGAGAAAAGTACGTTTCTAAAGTTATACTGTTAGAGCGCAACTGAGTAGTCTTATGTTGTTCCGGTTTTGGTTCTTGTGAACGTAGACAACGATACGTTGCCAATATACACTCTCGGGGCATAATAGAACTATATAATTAGGTTTCACTCATTGTTCGGTTGAATGAGAAAAAGTACTATTTCTAAAGTTATACTGTTAGGGCGCAACTGAGTAGTCTAATGTTGTTCCGGTTTTGGTTCTTGTGAACGTAGACAACGATACGTTGCCAATATACACTATCGGGGCATAATAGAACAATATAATTGGGTTTTACTCTTTGTTCGGTTGAATGAGAAAAAGTACTGTTTCTAAAGTTATACTGTTAGGGCGCAACTGAGTAGTCTAATGTTGTTCCGGTTTTGGTTCTTGTGGACGTAGACAACGATACGTTGCCAATATACACTCTCGGGGCATAATAGAACAATATAATTGGGTTTCACTCTTTGTTCGGTTGAATGAGAAAAAAATCTTTCTAAAGTTATCTTGTTAGGCGCAAATGAGTAGTCTAATGTTGTTCCGGTTTTGGTTCTTGTGAACTTAGACAACGATACGTTGCCAATATACACTCTCGGGGCATAATAGAATTATATAATTAGGTTTCACTCTTTGTTCGGTGGAATGAGAAAAAGTACTGTTTCTAAAATTATTCTGTTAGGGCGCGCGAGTAGTCTAATGTTGTTCTGGTTTTGGTTCTTGTGAACGTAGACAACGATACGTTGCCAATATACACTCTCGGGGCATAATAGAACAATATAATTGGGTTTTACTCTTTGTTCGGTGGAATGAGAAAAAGTACTGTTTCCATAGTTATTCTGTTAGGGCGCAACTGAGTAGTGTAATGTTGTTCCGGTTTTTATTCTTGTGGACGTAGACAACGATACGTTGCCAATATACACTCTCGGGGCATAATAGAACTATATAATTAGGTTTCACTCTTTGTTCGGTTGAATGAGAAAAATATTTGTTTCTAAAGTTATCTTGTTAGGGCGCAACCGAGTAGTCTAATGTTGCTCGGTTTTGGTTCTTGGGAACTTAAAAAAAAATACGTTGCCAATATACACTCTCAGGCATAATAGAACAATATAATTAGGTTTCACTCTTTGTTCGGTTGAATGAGAAAAAGTACTGTTTCTAAAGTTATACTGTTAGGGCGCAACTGAGTAGTCTTATGTTGTTCCGGTTTTGGTTCTTGTGAACGTAGACAACGATACGTTGCCAATATACACTCTCGGGGCATAATAGAACTATATAATTAGGTTTCACTCATTGTTCGGTTGAATGAGAAAAAGTACTATTTCTAAAGTTATACTGTTAGGGCGCAACTGAGTAGTCTAATGTTGTTCCGGTTTTGGTTCTTGTGAACGTAGACAACGATACGTTGCCAATATACAGTCTCGGGGCATAATAGAACAATATAATTGGGTTTTACTCTTTGTTCGGTGGAATGAGAAAAAGTACTGTTTCCAAAGTTATACTGTTAGGGCGCAACTGAGTAGTGTAGTGTTGTTCCGGTTTTTGTTCTTGTGGACGTAGACAACGATACGTTGCCAATATACACTCTCGGGGCATAATATAACTATATAATTAGGTTTCACTCTTTGTTCGGTTGAATGAGAAAAAGTACTGTTTCTAAAGTTATACTGTTAGGGCGCAAATGAGTAGTCTAATGTTGTTCCGGATTTGGTTCTTGTGAACGTAGACAACGATACGTTGCCAATATACACTCTCGGGGCATAATTAAAAAATATAATTGGGTTTCACTCTTTGTTCGGTTGAATGAGAAAAAGTACTGTTTCTAAAGTTATACTGTTAGGGCGCAACTGAGTAGTCTAATGTTGTTCCGGTTTTGGTTCTTGTGAACTTAGACAACGATACGTTGCCAATATACACTCTCAGGGCATAATAGAACAATATAAATAGGTTTCACTCTTTGTTCGGTTGAATGTGAAAAAGTACTGTTTCTAAAGTTATACTGTTAGGGCACAACTGAGTAGTGTAATTGTCACGCCCCGAGACCGCTACCAATTCGGTTCGGTTCGGGGACGCCGATCAGGCGCCGAACGGACAGCACCTCCCCTGTCCGCCCAAGGCTCAACAACAAGTCATGTACAAAGAATCACCCAGGAGATTTAATTCTATATCATACATGACAAGAAGATGCACCTAAAGGTGCGAACGACAACAAGAGCAAGGTACAAGTATTTTATACAAGTAATATAAAGAGAGAAGAATCTATCTATTACAATCATTCAACATTTGTTTACATCTCTTTACATTCTTTCACCAAAATGAATATACATGTTCTTTTCCCCAAAACACATAAGTCATTACATATCCAAAATATACATTCTTTTCTTGTTCATAAGACTATACCAAAATGATATCGGGAAGGTTCTAATGCAAATGGCGGCCTCTATCAACTAGGGCGCGATGCCCATACCGCGATCCTCACCAGCCGCCCGCGAACTTGCACCTGTAATAGAGTGGGGTGAGAACTAACTTCCTTAGTTCCCGCTCACCGACCCCACCGATCTCCCCACTAGGTCTAAGCAGGCAATAGCAGATAGATATTTATCTTAAAGCTGTAAATACGGTAAGTAAAGCATAATAGAAGAAATGCAATAACTACTTTGCCTGTAACAATAAGGTAAGAGAAATGCTCTAGCCATGTAACCACCAACATGCTAATAGAACTCTATCAAGTAAATTGCAATTCTATCATGCTCAATATGTACTTTTGTACCCAATCTCATAACTCTTTGGAGTTTGTTACCCAATCCATGGCTAGCCCGTAGGCACGCCCACGACTCAACACATTCAACCTCATGGGTTGTCTGCGGGACCCCACATAGGCTATCCCTCGGGACCCCACATAGGCTATCCCTATCGAATCACGTGCCAAGACCTCCGGAGACTCGCACTACTCGTGTGGAGCGACCAACCACGAGCGCTGAGCAGACTGTGTGAGTATGATCATCTCCTCCACTTTGGAGGGCATCCATACAAGGGCATCCAACACAGGGGAATCATGCATAAGTGTTCTATACACTATGTTTCCATGTCAATGTCGTCAAGTTGTTTACTTGGTTCATGTCACTAGTGTCGCTACACTATGTCATATGTCATTGTCATTCATCAAGTTCTATGCTTGGTTCATATAGCTCTAGTGTTCTTTACACTAAGTTATTGCACAATATCATAAAGTCATGTTGTCATTGTCATTCATCAAGTTCTATACTTGATTCATATATCTCTAGGTGGCAATCATGCATAACTAAATCATAGTTCTTGTCTCTAGGGTTCGATGTCATTATACTCATTCCTTTGCTTCCTATGTCCAAATGCAAGCCTATGGTGCCGCACGATAAGGAAGGTATGCAAGCATACTCCTATGTCCTAATGCAACACCATAGTCACGCACAATAAGGAGGCACACTAGAATAGTCATTTAATCATACCAACCCTATCATGCATGAAAATTATATACATATGTACATATATGTGCAATATGACCAATATTTACTTAGACATAAAAGGGAGCCCAACGGCTTCGGTAAAGCACCCCCCACCTTTTGGGATGTTCCACGAGGTTAGAATGCCGCTCTCGACGCTTCTAACCACTATTTTGACTCCCCGACCCAATATCGGCCGAAAGCCTTCGTTTGGTTTGGCTCGGATCGCTTAAACCGTTCGCCGAATCGACGAACCGTCGCCTCGCACGCGTTCGTGGACCTAACAATATGTTAGAAATGAGGTTAAAAGAGATCAAAACCTCATATTTAGAAAACCCCCAATTTGAGCCCTAGAAATTGCCCCGAGCAAAATCTTGCGCTAGAGCTCAAATCGACCGTGTAGATCACTTCTTAGAGAAGCTAGGGTTCCAAGAAAATTATTTCTAAGAGGTACAAAACACTCTAGAAGAAGCTACCATGAAAGCTCTCTAGGGCTTACCTCTATGGTGAGCTCCAATGGTGGAGAGGAAGAAGAAGACTCCAAGGATCTTCCTCTAAGTATGCTTCTCCACCAAAATCTCAACCTTTTTCTCCTTCTCTTTCTTCTATCCTCTTCTCCTTCTTCTGGCTGCTAGAGAGAGAGAGAGGAGAGTGATCGGGTGAGGGAGGTGAGGAAATAACAGGGAGAGAGAGAGTGGTACCCTCTATAAGCTCTATTGTAACAAGATGCTAAAAGGACCCTCAACTATGCAAACTGCACCAACTGGGCATTTTTCGGGCTCAGGGACCGGTCTCCCTAACCCAGGACCGGTCCCAGAGAGCCTTGCTCCACTCTGCGCAGCTGGGGACCGGTCTCCCCCTTACGAGACCGGTCCCAGAGAGCCTGCTCTCGCGGGACAGCCTTCCGAGACCGGTCTCCCTTTTCAGAGACCGGTCCCCTGTGGACCATCACCACTCCAAGGACTTAGCCAAATTTTCGGCTTTTCGTCGTTTATTCTCCGTTTTCGCTCGTTTGGCATCCGATTCTTTTCAAATCCAACCGAGACTTTGCAAACATGTTTTCGAACACGTTTTCATCATCTTTTCATCCACGCTAATGCCGGATTTAGCTCACGACCCAACATAGCTTTTCGGGTTCCGTTTTCGCGCCTACGCGCACAAAAACGCCCGAAAGCTTCCGAACTTCACCGCGAGCAACTCCGATGCACTTTTTGCCTTCGGATCAACTTCGAACTTTCTGAAGTCCATCCATTCGACAATCAGTCGATTCTAAACGTGGTGCAACTCTCGGATTTCGAGAATTCACATCCTTACAGTAATGTTGTTCCGGTTTTTGTTCTTGTGAACGTAGACAACGATACGTTGCCAATATACACTCTCGGGGCATAATAGAACTATATAATTAGGTTTCACTCTTTGTTCGGTTGAATGAGAAAAAGTACTGTTTCTAAAGTTATACTGTTAGGGCGCAACTGAGTAGTCTAATGTTGTTCAGGTTTTGGTTCTTGTGAACGTAGACAACGATACGTTGCCAATATACACTCTCGGGGCATAATAGAACAATATAATTGGGTTTTACTCTCTGTTCGGTGGAATGAGAAAAAGTACTGTTTCCAAAGTTATACTGTTTGGGCGCAACTGAGTAGTCTTATGTTGTTCAGGTTTTGGTTCTTGTGAACGTAGACAACGATACGTTGCCAATATACACTCTCGGGGCATAATAGAACAATATAATTGGGTTTCACTCTTTGTTCGGTCGAATGAGAAAAAGTACTGTTTCTAAATTTATACTGTTAGGGCGCAACTGAGTAGTCTAATGTTGTTCCGGTTTGTTCTTGTGAACGTAGACAACGATACGTTGCCAATATACACTCTCGGGGCATAATAGAACAATATAATTGGGTTTCACTCTTTGTTCGGTGGAATGAGAAAAAGTACTGTTTCCAAAGTTATACTGTTAGGGCGCAACTGAGTAGTGTAATGTTGTTCCGGTTTTGGTTCTTGTGAACGTAGACAACGATACGTTGCCAATATACACTCTCGGGGCATAATAGAACAATATAATTGGGTTTCACTCTTTGTTCGGTTGAATGAGAAAAAGTACTGTTTCTAAAGTTATACTGTTAGGGCGCAACTGAGTAGTCTAATGTTGTTCAGGTTTTGGTTCTTGTGAACTTAGACAACGATACGTTGCCAATATACACTCTCAGGGCATAATAGAACAATATAATTAGGTTTCACTCTTTGTTCGGTTGAATGAGAAAAAGTACTGTTTCTAAAGTTATACTGTTAGGGCGCAACTGAGTAGTCTTATGTTGTTCCGGTTTTGGTTCTTGTGAACGTAGACAACGATACGTTGCCAATATACACTCTCGGGGCATAATAGAACTATATAATTAGGTTTCACTCATTGTTCGGTTGAATGAGAAAAAGTACTATTTCTAAAGTTATACTGTTAGGGCGCAACTGAGTAGTCTAATGTTGTTCCGGTTTTGGTTCTTGTGAACGTAGACAACGATACGTTGCCAATATACACTCTCGGGGCATAATAGAACAATATAATTGGGTTTCACTCTTTGTTCGGTTGAATGAGAAAAAGTACTGTTTCTAAAGTTATACTGTTAGGGCGCAACTGAGTAGTCTAATGTTGTTCCGGTTTTGGTTCTTGTGGACGTAGACAACGATACGTTGTGAATATTCCCTCTGGGGGCATAATAGAACTATATAATTAGGTTTCACTCTTTGTTCGGTTGAATGAGAAAAAGTACTGTTTCTAAAGTTATACTGTTAGGGCGCAAATGAGTAGTCTAATGTTGTTCCGGTTTTGGTTCTTGTGAACTTAGACAATGATACGTTGCCAATATACACTCTCGGGGCATAATAGAATTATATAATTAGGTTTCACTCTTTGTTCGGTTGAATGAGAAAAAGTAATGTTTCTAAAGTTATACTGTTAGGGCGTAACTGAGTAGTCTAATGTTGTTCCTGTTTTGTTTCTTGTGAGCTTAGACAACGATACGTTGCCAATATACACTCTCAGGGCATAATAGAACAATATAAATAGGTTTCACTCTTTGTTCGGTTGAATGAGAAAAAGTACTGTTTCTAAAGTTATACTGTTAGGGCACAACTGAGTAGTGTAATGTTGTTCCGGTTTTTGTTCTTGTGAACGTAGACAACGATACGTTGCCAATATACACTCTCGGGGCATAATAGAACTATATAATTAGGTTTCACTCTTTGTTCGGTTGAATGAGAAAAATCTTGTTTCTAAAGTTATACCGTTAGGGCGCAAATGAGTAGTCTAATGTTGTTCGGTTTTGGTTCTTGTGAACGTAGACAACGATACGTTGCCAATATACACTCTCGGGGCATAATAGAACAATATAATTGGGTTTTACTCTTTGTTCGGTGGAATGAGAAAAAGTACTGTTTCCAAAGTTATACTGTTAGGGCGCAACTGAGTAGTCTTATGTTGTTCCGGTTTTGGTTCTTGTGAACGTAGACAACGATACGTTGCCAATATACACTCTCGGGGCAAAATAGAACTATATAATTAGGTTTCACTCTTTGTTCGGTTGAATGAGAAAAAGTACTGTTTCTAAAGTTATACTGTTAGGGCGCAACTGAGTAGTCTAATGTTGTTCCGGTTTTGGTTCTTGTGAACTTAGACAACGATACGTTGCCAATATACACTCTCAGGGCATAATAGAACAATATAATTAGGTTTCACTCTTTGTTCGGTTGAATGAGAAAAAGTACTGTTTCTAAAGTTATACTGTTAGGGCGCAACTGAGTAGTCTTATGTTGTTCCGGTTTTGGTTCTTGTGAACGTAGACAACGATACGTTGCCAATATACACTCTCGAGGCAAAATAGAACTATATAATTAGGTTTCACTCTTTGTTCGGTTGAATGAGGAAAAGTACTGTTTCTAAAGTTATACTGTTAGGGCGCAACTGAGTAGTCTAATGTTGTTCCGGTTTTGGTTCTTGTGAACGTAGACAACGATACGTTGCCAATATACACTCTCGGGGCATAATAGAACAATATAATTGGGTTTTACTCTTTGTTCGGTGGAATGAGAAAAAGTACTGTTTCCAAAGTTATACTGTTAGGGCGCAACTGAGTAGTCTTATGTTGTTCCGGTTTTGGTTCTTGTGAACGTAGACAACGATACGTTGCCAATATACACTCTCGGGGCAAAATAGAACTATATAATTAGGTTTCACTCTTTGTTCGGTTGAATGAGAAAAAGTCTTGTTTCTAAAGTTATACCGTTAGGCGCAACTGAGTAGTCTAATGTTGTTCCGGTTTTGGTTCTTGTGAACTTAGACAACGATACGTTGCCAATATACACTCTCAGGGCATAATAGAACAATATAATTGGGTTTTACTCTTTGTTCGGTGGAATGAGAAAAAGTACTGTTTCCAAAGTTATTTTGTTAGGGCGCAACTGAGTAGTGTAATGTTGTTCCGGTTTTTATTCTTGTGGACGTAGACAACGATACGTTGCGAATATACACTCTCGGGGCATAATAGAACTATATAATTAGGTTTCACTCTTTGTTCGGTTGAATGAGAAAAAGTACTGTTTCTAAGTTGTTAGCGCAACGAGTAGTCTAATGTTGCTCGGTTTTGGTTCTTGTGAACTTAGACAACGATACGTTGCCAATATACACTCTCGGGGCATAATAGAACAATATAATTAGGTTTCACTCTTTGTTCGGTTGAATGAGAAAAAGTACTGTTTCTAAAGTTATACTGTTAGGGCGCAACTGAGTAGTCTTATGTTGTTCCGGTTTTGGTTCTTGTGAACGTAGACAACGATACGTTGCCAATATACACTCTCGGGGCATAATAGAACTATATAATTAGGTTTCACTCATTGTTCGGTTGAATGAGAAAAAGTACTATTTCTAAAGTTATACTGTTAGGGCGCAACTGAGTAGTCTAATGTTGTTCCGGTTTTGGTTCTTGTGAACGTAGACAACGATACGTTGCCAATATACACTCTCGGGGCATAATAGAACAATATAATTGGGTTTTACTCTTTGTTCGGTGGAATGAGAAAAAGTACTGTTTCTAAAGTTATTCTGTTAGGGCGCAACTGAGTAGTGTAATGTTGTTCCGGTTTTTGTTCTTGTGGACGTAGACAACGATACGTTGCCAATATACACTCTCGGGGCATAATATAACTATATAATTAGGTTTCACTCTTTGTTCGGTTGAATGAGAAAAAGTACTGTTTCTAAAGTTATACTGTTAGGGCGCAACTGAGTAGTCTAATGTTGTTCCGGTTTTGGTTCTTGTGAACTTAGACAACGATACGTTGCCAATATACACTCTCGGGGCATAATAGAATTATATAATTAGGTTTCACTCTTTGTTCGGTTGAATGTGAAAAAGTACTGTTTCTAAAGTTATACTGTTAGGGCGCAACTGAGTAGTCTAATGTTGTTCCGGTTTTGGTTCTTGGGAACTTAGACAACGATACGTTGCCAATATACACTCTCAGGGCATAATAGAACAATATAAATAGGTTTCACTCTTTGTTCGGTTGAATGAGAAAAAGTACTGTTTCTAAAGTTATACTGTTAGGGCACAACTGAGTAGTGTAATGTTGTTCCGGTTTTTGTTCTTGTGAACGTAGACAACGATACGTTGCCAATATACACTCTCGGGGCATAATAGAACTATATAATTAGGTTTCACTCTTTGTTCGGTTGAATGAGAAAAAGTACTGTTTCTAAAGTTATACTGTTAGGGCGCAAATGAGTAGTCTAATGTTGTTCCGGTTTTGGTTCTTGTGAACGGAGACAACGATACGTTGCCAATATACACACGCGGGGCATAATAGAACAATATAATTGGGTTTCACTCTTTGTTCGGTTGAATGAGAAAAGTACCGTTTCCAAAGTAATACCGTTAGGCGCAAATCGAGTAGTCTAATGTTGTTCCGGTTTTGGTTCTTGTGAACTTAGACAACGATACGTTGCCAATATACACTCTCGGGGCATAATAGAACAATATAATTGTGTTTTACTCTTTGTTCGGTGGAATGAGAAAAAGTACTGTTTCCAAAGTTATACTGTTAGGGCGCAACTGAGTAGTCTAATGTTGTTCCGGTTTTGGTTCTTGTGGACGTAGACAACGATACGTTGCCAATATACACTCTCGGGGCATAATAGAACAATATAATTAGGTTTCACTCTTTGTTCGGTTGAATGAGAAAAAGTACTGTTTCCAAAGTTATACTGTTTGGGCGCAACTGAGTAGTCTAATGTTGTTCCGGTTTTGGTTCTTGTGAACGTAGACAACGATACGTTGCCAATATACACTCTAGGGGCATAATAGAACAATATAATTGGGTTTTACTCTTTGTTCGGTGGAATGAGAAAAAGTACTGTTTCCAAAGTTATACTGTTTGGGCGCAACTGAGTAGTCTTATGTTGTTCCGGTTTTGGTTCTTGTGAACGTAGACAACGATAGGTTGCCAATATACACTCTGGGCAAAATAGAACTATATAATTAGGTTTCACTCTTTGTTCGGTTGAATGAGAAAAAGTACCGTTTCTAAAGTTATACCGTTAGGCGCAACCGAGTAGTCTAATGTTGTTCGCTTTGGTTCTTGTGAACTTAGACAACGATACGTTGCCTATATACACTCGGGCATAATAGAACAATATAATTAGGTTTCACTCTTTGTTCTTGAATGAGAAAAGTACTGTTTCTAAAGTTATACCGTTAGGCGCAATCCGAGTAGTCTTATGTTGTTCCTGCTTTGGTTCTTGTGAACGTAGACAACGATACGTTGCCAATATACACTCTGGGCAAAATAGAACTATATAATTAGGTTTCACTCTTTGTTCGGTTGAATGAGAAAAATCTTGTTTCTAAAGTTATACGGTTAGGCGCAAATGAGTTGTCTAATGTTGTTCCGGTTTTGGTTCTTGTGAACGTAGACAACGATACGTTGCCAATATACACTCTCGGGGCATAATAGAACAATATAATTGGGTTTTACTCTTTGTTTGGTGGAATGAGAAAAATCGTTTCCAAAGTTATCTTGTTAGGGCGCAAGAGTAGTCTTATGTTGTTCGGTTTTGGTTCTTGTGAACGTAGACAACGATACGTTGCCAATATACACTCTCGGGGCAAAATAGAACTATATAATTAGGTTTCACTCTTTGTTCGGTTGAATGAGAAAAATCTTGTTTCTAAAGTTATACCTTTGTTAGGCGCAACTTAGTAGTCTAATGTTGTTCGGTTTTGGTTCTTGTGAACTTAGACAACGATACGTTGCCAATATACACTCTCGGGGCATAATAGAACAATATAATTGGGTTTTACTCTTTGTTCGGTGGAATGAGAAAAAGTACTGTTTCTAAAGTTATTACGTTAGAAACCGAGTAGTGTAATGTTGTTCCGGTTTTTATTCTTGTGGACGTAGACAACGATACGTTGCCAATATACACTCTCGGGGCATAATAGAACTATATAATTAGGTTTCACTCTTTGTTCGGTTGAATGAGAAAAAATCTTGTTTCTAAAGTTATCTTTGTTAGGCGCAAATGAGTAGTCTAATGTTGTTCGGTTTTGGTTCTTGTGAACTTAGACAACGATACGTTGCCAATATACACTCTCGGGGCATAATAGAATTATATAATTAGGTTTCACTCTTTGTTCGGTTGAATGTGAAAAAATCTTTGTTTCTAAAGTTATCTTGTTAGGCGCAATGAGTAGTCTAATGTTGTTCGGTTTTGGTTCTTGTGAACTTAGACAACGATACGTTGCCAATATACACTCTCGGGGCATAATAGAACAATATAAATAGGTTTCACTCTTTGTTCGGTTGAATGAGAAAAAGTACTGTTTCTAAAGTTATACTGTTAGGGCGCAACTGAGTAGTCTAATGTTGTTCCGGTTTTGGTTCTTGTGAACGTAGACAACGATACGTTGCCAATATACACTCTCGGGGCATAATAGAACTATATAATTAGGTTTCACTCTTTGTTCGGTTGAATGAGAAAAATCTTGTTTCTAAAGTTATACTTTGTTAGGGCGCAACTGAGTAGTCTAATGTTGTTCCGGTTTTGGTTCTTGTGAACGTAGACAACGATACGTTGCCAATATACACTCTCGGGGCATAATATAACAATATAATTGGGTTTCACTCTTTGTTCGGTTGAATGAGAAAAAGTACTGTTTCTAAAGTTATACTGTTAGGGCGCAACTGAGTAGTCTGATGTTGTTCCGGTTTTGGTTCTTGTGAACGTAGACAACGATACGTTGCCAATATACACTCTCGGGGCATAATAGAACAATATAATTGGGTTTTACTCTTTGTTCGGTGGAATGAGAAAAATCTTGTTTCCAAAGTTATTCGTTAGGCGCAACCGAGTAGTGTAATGTTGTTAGGTTTTTGTTCTTGTGGACGTAGACAACGATACGTTGCCAATATACACTCTCGGGGCATAATAGAACTATATAATTAGGTTTCACTCTTTGTTCGGTTGAATGAGAAAAAGTACTGTTTCTAAAGTTATACTGTTAGGGCGCAACTGAGTAGTCTAACGTTGTTCCGGATTTGGTTCTTGTGAACGTAGACAACGATACGTTGCCAATATACACTCTGGGCATAATAGAACAATATAATTGGGTTTTACTCTTTGTTCGGTGGAATGAGAAAAAATCTTGTTTCCAAAGTTATCTTTGTTAGGCGCAATGAGTAGTCTTATGTTGTTCCGGTTTTGGTTCTTGTGAACGTAGACAACGATAGGTTGCCAATGTACACTCTCGGGGCAAAATAGAACTATATAATTAGGTTTCACTCTTTGTTCGGTTGAATGAGAAAAAGTACTGTTTCTAAAGTTATACTGTTAGGGCGCAACTGAGTAGTCTAATGTTGTTCCGGTTTTGGTTCTTGTGAACGTAGACAACGATACGTTGCCTCTATACACTCTCGGGGCATAATAGAACCATATAATTAGGTTTTACTCTTTGTTCGGTGGAATGAGAAAAAGAAATCTTGTTTCTAAAGTTATCTTTGTTAGGCGCAACCGAGTAGTCTTATGTTGTTCGGTTTGGTTCTTGTGAACGTAGACAACGATACGTTGCCAATATACACTCTCGGGGCAAAATAGAACTATATAATTAGGTTTCACTCTTTGTTCGGTTGAATGAGAAAAAGTACTGTTTCTAAAGTTATACAGTTAGGGCGCAAATGAGTTGTCTAATGTTGTTCCGGTTTTGGTTCTTGTGAACGTAGACAACGATACGTTGCCAATATACACTCCAGGGGCATAATAGAACAATATAATTGGGTTTTACTCTTTGTTTGGTGGAATGAGAAAAAGTACTGTTTCCAAAGTTATACTGTTAGGGCGCAACTGAGTAGTCTTATGTTGTTCCGGTTTTGGTTCTTGTGAACGTAGACAACGATACGTTGCCAATATACACTCTCGGGGCAAAATAGAACTATATAATTAGGTTTCACTCTTTGTTCGGTTGAATGAGAAAAATCTTGTTTCTAAAGTTATCTTTGTTAGGGCGCAACTGAGTAGTCTAATGTTGTTCCGGTTTTGGTTCTTGTGAACTTAGACAACGATACGTTGCCAATATACACTCCCGGGGCATAATAGAACAATATAATTGGGTTTTACTCTTTGTTCGGTGGAATGAGAAAAATCTTGTTTCCAAAGTTATTCTCGTTAGGCGCAACGAGTAGTGTAATGTTGTTCGGTTTTGTTCTTGTGGACGTAGACAACGATACGTTGCCAATATACACTCTCGGGGCATAATAGAACTATATAATTGGGTTTCACTCTTTGTTCGGTTGAATGAGAAAAAGTACTGTTTCTAAAGTTATACTGTTAGAGCGCAACTGAGTAGTCTAATGTTGTTCCGGTTTTGGTTCTTGTGAACTTAGACAACGATACGTTGGCAATATACACTCTCGGGGCATAATAGAACTATATAATTAGGTTTCACTCTTTGTTCGGTTGAATGAGAAAAAGTACTGTTTCTAAAGTTATCTTTGTTAGAGCGCAAGAGTAGTCTTACGTTGTTCGGTTTTGCTTCTTGTGAACGTAGACAACGATACGTTGCCAATATACACTCTCGGGGCATAATAGAACTATATAATTAGGTATCACTATTTGTTCGGTTGAATGAGAAAAAGTACTATTTCTAAAGTTATCTTGTTAGGCGCATCGAGTAGTCTAATGTTGTTCGGTTTTGGTTCTTGTGAACGTAGACAACGATACGTTGCCAATATACACTCTCGGGGCATAATAGAACAATATAATTGGGTTTACTCTTTGTTCGGTGGAATGAGAAAAAGAAATCTTGTTTCCAAAGTTATTACGTTAGGCGCAAGAGTAGTGTAGTGTTGTTCGGTTTTTGTTCTTGTGGACGTAGACAACGATACGTTGCCAATATACACTCTCGGGGCATAATATAACTATATAATTAGGTTTCACTCTTTGTTCGGTTGAACGAGAAAAATCTTGTTTCTAAAGTTATCTTTGTTAGGGCGCAACTGAGTAGTCTAATGTTGTTCCGGTTTTGGTTCTTGTGAACGTAGACAACGATACGTTGCCAATATACACTCTCGGGGCATAATAGAATTATATAATTGGGTTTTACTCTTTGTTCGGTTGAATGTGAAAAATCTTGTTTCTAAAGTTATCTTTGTTAGGCGCAAATGAGTAGTCTAATGTTGTTCCGGTTTTGGTTCTTGTGAACGTAGACAACGATACGTTGCCAATATACACTCTCAGGGCATAATAGAACAATATAAATAGGTTTCACTCTTTGTTCGGTTGAATGAGAAAAATCTTTCTAAAGTTATCTTGTTAGGGCACAAGAGTAGTGTAATGTTGTTCGGTTTTGTTCTTGTGAACGTAGACAACGATACGTTGCCAATATACACTCTCGGGGCATAATAGAACTATATAATTAGGTTTCACTCTTTGTTCGGTTGAATGAGAAAAATCTTGTTTCTAAAGTTATCTTGTTAAGGCGCAAATGAGTAGTCTAATGTTGTTCGGTTTTGGTTCTTGTGAACGTAGACAACGATACGTTGCCAATATACACTCTCGGGGCATAATAGAACAATATAATTGGGTTTTACTCTTTGTTCGGTGGAATGAGAAAAATCTTGTTTCCAAAGTAATACTTGTTAGGGCGCAAGCGAGTAGTCTTATGTTGTTCGGTTTTGGTTCTTGTGAACGTAGACAACGATACGTTGCCAATATACACTCTCGGGGCAAAATAGAACTATATAATTAGGTTTCACTCTTTGTTCGGTTGAATGAGAAAAATCATTTCTAAAGTTATCTTGTTAGGCGCAGTAGTCTAATGTTGTTCGGTTTTGGTTCTTGTGAACTTAGACAACGATACGTTGCCAATATACACTCTCGGGGCATAATAGAACAATATAATTGTGTTTTACTCTTTGTTCGGTGGAATGAGAAAAATCTTGTTTCCAAAGTTATTACGTTAGGGCGCAGTAGTGTAATGTTGTTCGGTTTTTGTTCTTGTGGACGTAGACAACGATACGTTGCCAATATACACTCTCGGGCATAATAGAACTATATAATTAGGTTTCACTCTTTGTTCGGTTGAATGAGAAAAATCTTGTTTCTAAAGTTATCTTTGTTAGGCGCAAATGAGTAGTCTAATGTTGTTCGGTTTTGGTTCTTGTGAACGTAGACAACGATACGTTGCCAATATACACTAGGGGCATAATAGAACAATATAATTGGGTTTTACTCTTTGTTCGGTGGAATGAGAAAAATCTTGTTTCCAAAGTTATCTTGTTAGGGCGCAAGCGAGTAGTCTTATGTTGTTCGGTTTTGGTTCTTGTGAACGTAGACAACGATACGTTGCCAATGTACACTCTCGGGGCAAAATAGAACTATATAATTAGGTTTCACTCTTTGTTCGGTTGAATGAGAAAAAGTACTGTTTCTAAAGTTATACTGTTAGGGCGCAACTGAGTAGTCTAATGTTGTTCGGTTTTGGTTCTTGTGAACTTAGACAACGATACGTTGCCAATATACACTCTCGGGGCATAATAGAACAATATAATTAGGTTTCACTCTTTGTTCGGTTGAATGAGAAAAAAATCTTTGTTTCTAAAGTTATCTTGTTAGGGCGCAATGAGTAGTCTAATGTTGTTCCGGTTTTGGTTCTTGTGAACGTAGACAACGATACGTTGCCAATATACACTCTCGGGGCATAATAGAACTATATAATTAGGTTTCACTCTTTGTTCTGTTGAATGAGAAAAAGTACTGTTTCTAAAGTTATACTGTTAGGGCGCAACTGAGTAGTCTAATGTTGTTCCGGTTTTGGTTCTTGTGAACGTAGACAACGATACGTTGCCGATATAAACTCTGGGGCATAATAGAACAATATAATTGGGTTTTACTCTTTGTTCGGTGGAATGAGAAAAAATCTTGTTTCCAAAGTTATCTTTGTTAGGGCGCAAGTAGTCTTATGTTGTTCGGTTTTGGTTCTTGTGAACGTAGACAACGATACGTTGCCAATATACACTCTCGGGGCAAAATAGAACTATATAATTAGGTTTCACTCTTTGTTCGGTTGAATGAGAAAAAGTTCCTGTTTCTAAAGTTATACTGTTAGGGCGCAACTGAGTAGTCTAATGTTGTTCCGGTTTTGGTTCTTGTGAACTTAGACAACGATACGTTGCCAATATACACTCTCGGGGCATAATAGAACAATATAATTGGGTTTTACTCTTTGTTCGGTGGAATGAGAAAAATCTTGTTTCCAAAGTTATTACGTTAGGGCGCAGTAGTGTAATGTTGTTCCGGTTTCTATTCTTGTGGACGTAGACAACGATACGTTGCCAATATACACTCTCGGGGCATAATAGAACTATATAATTAGGTTTCACTCTTTGTTCGGTTGAATGAGAAAAAGTACTGTTTCTAAAGTTATACTGTTAGGGCGCAACTGAGTAGTCTAATGTTGTTCCGGTTTTGGTTCTTGTGAACTTAGACAACGATACGTTGCCAATATACACTCTCGGGGCATAATAAAACAAAATAGTTGGGTTTGACTCTTTGTTCGGTGGAATGAGCAAGAAATCTTGTTTCTAAAGTTATCTTGTTAGAGCGCAATGAGTAGTCTTATGTTGTTCGGTTTTGGTTCTTGTGAACGTAGACAACGATACGTTGCCAATATACACTCTCGGGGCATAATAGAACTATATAATTAGGTTTCACTCATTGTTCGGTTGAATGAGAAAAAGTACTGTTTCTAAAGTTATACTGTTAGGGCGCAACTGAGTAGTCTAATGTTATTCCGGTTTTGGTTCTTGTGAACGTAGACAACGATACGTTGCCAATATACACTCTCGGGGCATAATAGAACAATATAATTAGGTTTCACTCTTTGTTCGGTTGAATGAGAAAAATCTTGTTTCCAAAGTTATTCGTTAGGGCGCAGGCGAGTAGTGTAGTGTTGTTCGGTTTTGTTCTTGTGGATGTAGACAACGTTACGTTGCCAATATACACTCTCGGGGCATAATATAACTATATAATTAGGTTTCACTCTTTGTTCGGTTGAATGAGAAAAAGTACTGTTTCTAAAGTTATATCTTTGTTAGGCGCAAATGAGTAGTCTAATGTTGTTCGGTTTTGGTTCTTGTGAACTTAGACAACGATACGTTGCCAATATACACTCTCGGGGCATAATAGAATTATATAATTAGGTTTCACTCTTTGTTCGGTTGAATGAGAAAAAGTACTGTTTCTAAAGTTATACTGTTAGGGCGCAAATGAGTAGTCTAATGTTGTTCCGGTTTTGGTTCTTGTGAACTTAGACAACGATACGTTGCCAATATACACTCTCGGGGCATAATAGAATTATATAATTAGGTTTCACTCTTTGTTCGGTTGAATGAGAAAAAGTACTGTTTCTAAAGTTATACTGTTAGGGCGCAACTGAGTAGTGTAATGTTGTTCCGGTTTTGGTTCTTGTGAACGTAGACAACGATACGTTGCCAATATACACTCTCGGGGCATAATAGAACTATATAATTAGGTTTTACTCTTTGTTCGGTTGAATGAGAAAAAGTACTGTTTCCAATGTTATACTGTTAGGGCGCAACTGAGTAGTCTAATGTTGTTCGGTTTTGGTTCTTGTGAACGTAGACAACGATACGTTGCCAATATACACTCCGGGGCATAATAGAACAATATAATTGGGTTTTACTCTTTGTTCGGTGGAATGAGAAAAAATCTTGTTTCCAAAGTAATCTTGTTAGGCGCAAGAGTAGTCTTATGTTGTTCGGTTTTGGTTCTTGTGAACGTAGACAACGATACGTTGCCAATATACACTCTCGGGGCAAAATAGAACTATATAATTAGGTTTCACTCTTTGTTCGGTTGAATGAGAAAAAGTACTGTTTCTAAAGTTATACTGTTAGGGCGCAAACGAGTAGTCTAATGTTGTTCCGGTTTTGGTTCTTGTGAACTTAGACAACGATACGTTGCCAATATACACTCTCGGGGCATAATAGAGCTATATAATTAGGTTTCACTCTTTGTTCGGTTGAATGAGAAAAAGTACTGTTTCTAAAGTTATCTTTGTTAGGCGCAAGGAGTAGTCTAATGTTGTTCCGGTTTTGGTTCTTGTGAACTTAGACAACGATACGTTGCCAATATACACTCTCGGGGCAAAATAGAACAATATAATTGGGTTTCACTCTTTGTTCGGTTGAATGAGAAAAACTACTGTTTCTAAAGTTATACGATTAGGGCGCAACTGAGTAGTCTAATGTTGTTCCGGTTTTGGTTCTTGTGAACGTAGACAACGATACGTTGCCAATATACACTCTCGGGGCATAATAGAACAATATAATTGGGTTTTATTCTTTGTTCGGTGGAATGAGAAAAATCTTGTTTCCAAAGTTATACCGTTAGGCGCAAGGAGTAGTCTTATGTTGTTCCGGTTTTGGTTCTTGTGAACGTAGACAACGATACGTTGCCAATATACACTCTCGGGGCAAAATAGAACTATATAATTAGGTTTCACTCTTTGTTCGGTTGAATGAGAAAAAGTACTGTTTCTAAAGTTATACTGTTAGGGCGCAACTGAGTAGTCTAATGTTGTTCCGGTTTTGGTTCTTGTGAACTTAGACAACGATACGTTGCCAATATACACTCTCAGGGCATAATAGAACAATATAATTGGGTTTTACTCTTTGTTCGGTGGAATGAGAAAAAGTACTGTTTCTAAAGTTATACTGTTAGGGCGCAACTGAGTAGTCTAATGTTGTTACGGTTTTGGTTCTTGTGGACGTAGACAACGATACGTTGCGAATATACACTCTCGGGGCATAATAGAACTATATAATTAGGTTTCACTCTTTGTTCGGTTGAATGAGAAAAAGTATGTTTCTAAAGTTATACTGTTAGGGCGCAACGGAGTAGTCTAATGTTGCTCCGGTTTTGGTTCTTGTGAACTTAGACAACGATACGTTGCCAATATACACTCTCAGGGCATAATAGAACAATATAATTAGGTTTCACTCTTTGTTCGGTTGAATGAGAAAAAGTACTGTTTCTAAAGTTATCTTTGTTAAAGCGCGAGTAGTCTAATGTTGTTCCGGTTTTTGTTCTTGTGAACGTAGACAACGATACGTTGCCAATATACACTCTCGGGGCATAATAGAACTATATAATTAGGTTTCACTCATTGTTCGGTTGAATGAGAAAAAGTACTATTTCTAAAGTTATACTGTTATGGCGCAAGTGAGTAGTCTAATGTTGTTCCGGTTTTGGTTCTTGTGAACGTAGACAACGATACGTTGCCAATAAACACTCTCGGGGCATAATAGAACAATATAATTAGGTTTTACTCTTTGTTCGGTTGAATGAGAAAAAGTACTGTTTCCAATGTTATTCTGTTAGGGCGCAACTGAGTAGTGTAGTGTTGTTCCGGTTTTTGTTCTTGTGGACGTAGACAACGATACGTTGCCAATATACACTCTCGGGGCATAATATAACTATATAATTAGGTTTCACTCTTTGTTCGGTTGAATGAGAAAAATCTTGTTTCTAAAGTTATCTTGTTAGGGCGCAAATGAGTAGTCTAATGTTGTTCGGTTTTGGTTCTTTTGAACGTAGACTACGATAGGTTGCTTATGTTCACTCTCGGGCATAATAGAATTATATAATTAGGTTTCACTCTTTGTTCGGTTGAATGTGAAAAGAAATCTTGTTTCTAAAGTTATCTTGTTAGGCGCAACTGAGTAGTCTAATGTTGTTCCGGTTTTGGTTCTTGTGAACGTAGACGAGGATACGTTGCCAATATACACTCTCGCGGCATAATAGAACAATATAAATAGGTTTCACTCTTTGTTCGGTTGAATGAGAAAAAATCTTGTTTCTAAAGTTATCTTGTTAGGGCACAAGCGAGTAGTGTAATGTTGTTAGGTTTTGTTCTTGTGAACATAGACAACGATACGTTGCCAATATACACTCTCGGGGCATAATAGAACTATATAATTAGGTTTCACTCTTTGTTCGGTTGAATGAGAAAAAATCTTGTTTCTAAAGTTATACCGTTAGGGCGCAAATGAGTAGTCTAATGTTGTTCGGTTTTGGTTCTTGTGAACGTAGACAACGATACGTTGCCAATATACACTCTGGGGCATAATAGAACAATATAATTGGGTTTTACTCTTTGTTCGGTGGAATGAGAAAAATCTTGTTTCCAAAGTAATCTTGTTAGGCGCAATGAGTAGTCTTATGTTGTTCGGTTTTGGTTCTTGTGAACGTAGACAACGATACGTTGCCAATATACACTCTCGGGGCAAAATAGAACAATATAATTGTGTTTTACTCTTTGTTCGGTGGAATGAGAAAAATCTTGTTTCCAAAGTTATTCTGTTAGGCGCAATGAGTAGTGTAATGTTGTTCGGTTTTGTTCTTGTGGACGTAGACAACGATACGTTGCCAATATACACTCTCGGGGCATAATAGAACTATATAATTAGGTTTCACTCTTTGTTCGGTTGAATGAGAAAAAGTATTGTTTCTAAAGTTATACTGTTAGGGCGCAAATGAGTAGTCTAATGTTGTTCGGTTTTGGTTCTTGTGAACGTAGACAACGATACGTTGCCAATATACACTCGGGGCATAATAGAACAATATAATTGGGTTTTACTCTTTGTTCGGTGGAATGAGAAAAATCTTGTTTCCAAAGTTGTACTGTTAGGGCGCAACTGAGTAGTCTTATGTTGTTCCGGTTTTGGTTCTTGTGAACGTAGACAACGATAGGTTGCCAATGTACACTCTCGGGGCAAAATAGAACTATATAATTAGGTTTCACTCTTTGTTCGGTTGAATGAGAAAAAGTACTGTTTCTAAAGTTATACTGTTAGGGCGCAACTGAGTAGTCTAATGTTGTTCCGGTTTTGGTTCTTGTGAACTTAGACAACGATACGTTGCCTATATACACTCTCGGGGCATAATAGAACAATATAATTAGGTTTCACTCTTTGTTCGGTTGAATGAGAGAAAAATCTTTGTTTCTAAAGTTATCTTTGTTAGGCGCAAGCGAGTAGTCTTATGTTGTTCGGTTTTGGTTCTTGTGAACGTAGACAACGATACGTTGCCAATATACACTCTCGGGGCAAAATAGAACTATATAATTAGGTTTCACTCTTTGTTCGGTTGAATGAGAAAAAGTACTGTTTCTAAAGTTATACGATTAGGCGCAAATGAGTTGTCTAATGTTGTTCCGGTTTTGGTTCTTGTGAACGTAGACAACGATACGTTGCCAATATACACTCCTGGGGCATAATAGAACAATATAATTGGGTTTTACTCTTTGTTTGGTGGAATGAGAAAAAGTACTGTTTCCAAAGTTATACTGTTAGGGCGCAACTGAGTAGTCTAATGTTGTTCCGGTTTTGGTTCTTGTGAACGTAGACAACGATACGTTGCCAATATACACTCTCGGGGCATAATAGAACTATATAATTAGGTTTCACTCTCTGTTCGGTTGAATGAGAAAAAGTACTGTTTCTAAAGTTATACTGTTAGGGCGCAACTGAGTATTCAAATGTTGTTCCGATTTTGGTTCTTGTGAACTTAGACAACGATACGGTGCCAATATACACTCTCGAGGCATAATAGAACAATATAATTGGGTTTCACTCTTTGTTCGGTTGAATGAGAAAAAGTACTGTTTCTAAAGTTATACTGTTAGGGCGCAACTGAGTAGTGTAATGTTGTTCGGGTTTTTATTCTTGTGGACGTAGACAACGATACGTTGCCAATATACACTCTCGGGGCATAATAGAACTATATAATTAGGTTTCACTCTTTGTTCGGTTGAATGAGAAAAAGTACTGTTTCTAAAGTTATACTGTTAGGGCGCAACTGAGTAGTCTAATGTTGTTCCGGTTTTGGTTCTTGTGAACTTAGACAACGATACGTTGGCAATATACACTCTCAGGGCATAATAGAACAATATAATTAGGTTTCACTCTCTGTTCGGTTGAATGAGCAAAAGTACTGTTTCTAAAGTTATACTGTTAGAGCGCAACTGAGTAGTCTTACGTTGTTCCGGTTTTGGTTCTTGTGAATGTAGACAACGATACGTTGCCAATATACACTCTCGGGGCATAATAGAACTATATAATTAGGTTTCACTCATTGTTCGGTTGAATGAGAAAAAGTACTATTTCTAAAGTTATACTGTTAGGGCGCAACTGAGTAGTCTAATGTTGTTCCGGTTTTGGTTCTTGTGAACGTAGACAACGATACGTTGCCAATATACACTCTCGGGGCATAATAGAACAATATAATTAGGTTTTACTGTTTGTTCGGTGGAATGAGAAAAAATCTTTTTTCCAAAGTTATTACGTTAGGGCGCAAGGAGTAGTGTAGTGTTGTTCGGTTTTGTTCTTGTGGACGTAGACTACGATACGTTGCCAATATACACTCTCGGGGCATAATATAACTATATAATTAGGTTTCACTCTTTGTTCGGTTGAATGATAAAAAAATCTTGTTTCTAAAGTTATCTTTGTTAGGCGCAAATGAGTAGTCTAATGTTGTTAGGTTTTGGTTCTTGTGAACTTAGACAACGATACGTTGCCAATATACACTCTCGGGCATAATAGAATTATATAATTAGGTTTCACTCTTTGTTCGGTTGAATGTGAAAAATCTTGTTTCCAAAGTTATACTGTTAGGGCGCAACTGAGTAGTCTAATGTTGTTCCGGTTTTGGTTCTTGTGAACTTAGACAACGATACGTTGCCAATATACACTCTCGGGGCATAATAGAACAATATAATTAGGTTTCACTCTTTGTTCGGTTGAATGAGAAAAATCTTGTTTCTAAAGTTATCTTGTTAGGGCACAATGAGTAGTGTAATGTTGTTCCGGTTTTGGTTCTTGTGAACGTAGACAACGATACGTTGCCAATATACACTCTCGGGGCATAATAGAACTATATAATTAGGTTTCACTCTTTGTTCGGTTGAATGAGAAAAAGTACTGTTTCTAAAGTTATACTGTTAGGGCGCAAATGAGTAGTCTAATGTTGTTCCGGTTTTGGTTCTTGTGAACGTAGACAACGATACGTTGCCAATATACACTCCTGGGGCATAATAGAACAATATAATTGGGTTTTACTCTTTGTTCGGTGGAATGAGAAAAAGTACTGTTTCCAAAGTAATACTGTTAGGGCGCAACTGAGTAGTCTTATGTTGTTCCGGTTTTGGTTCTTGTGAACGTAGACAACGATACGTTGCCAATATACACTCTCGGGGCAAAATAGAACAATATAATTGTGTTTTACTCTTTGTTCGGTGGAATGAGAAAAAGTACTGTTTCCAAAGTTATTCTGTTAGGGCGCAACTGAGTAGTGTAATGTTGTTCCGGTTTTTGTTCTTGTGGACGTAGACAACGATACGTTGCCAATATACACTCTCGGGGCATAATAGAACTATATAATTGGGTTTTACTCTTTGTTCGGTGGAATGAGAAAAAGTACTGTTTCTAAAGTTATACTGTTAGGGCGCAAATGAGTAGTCTAATGTTGTTCCGGTTTTGGTTCTTGTGAACGTAGACAACGATACGTTGCCAATATACACTCCCGGGGCATAATAGAACAATATAATTGGGTTTTACTCTTTGTTCGGTGGAATGAGAAAAATCTTGTTTCCAAAGTTATCTTTGTTAGGCGCAATGAGTAGTCTTATGTTGTTCGGTTTTGGTTCTTCTGATCGTAGACAACGATAGGTTGCCAAAATAAAATCTCGGGGCATAATAGAACAATATAATTGGGTTTCACTCTTTGTTCGGTTGAATGAGAAAAATCGTTTCTAAAGTTATCTTGTTAGGCGCAATGAGTAGTCTAATGTTGTTCGGTTTTGGTTCTTGTGAACTTAGACAACGATACGTTGCCTATATACACTCTCGGGGCATAATAGAACAATATAATTAGGTTTCACTCTTTGTTCGGTTGAATGAGAAAAAGTACTGTTTCTAAAGTTATCTTTGTTAGGCGCAGCGAGTAGTCTTATGTTGTTCGGTTTTGGTTCTTGTGAACGTAGACAACGATACGTTGCCAATATACACTCTCGGGGCAAAATAGAACTATATAATTAGGTTTCACTCTTTGTTCGGTTGAATGAGAAAAATCTTGTTTCTAAAGTTATACGATTAGGCGCAAATGAGTTGTCTAATGTTGTTAGGTTTGGTTCTTGTGAACGTAGACAACGATACGTTGCCAATATACACTCCTGGGGCATAATAGAACAATATAATTGGGTTTTACTCTTTGTTTGGCGGAATGAGAAAAAGTACTGTTTCCAAAGTTATACTGTTAGGGCGCAACTGAGTAGTCTTATGTTGTTCCGGTTTTGGTTCTTGTGAACGTAGACAACGATACGTTGCCAATATACACTCTCGGGGCAAAATAGAACTATATAATTAGGTTTCACTCTTTGTTCGGTTGAATGAGAAAAAGTACTGTTTCTAAAGTTATACTGTTAGGGCGCAACTGAGTAGTCTAATGTTGTTCCGGTTTTGGTTCTTGTGAACTTAGACAACGATACGTTGCCAATATACACTCTCAGGGCATAATAGAACAATATAATTGGGTTTTACTCTTTGTTCGGTGGAATGAGAAAAAGTACTGTTTCCAAAGTTATTCTGTTAGGGCGCAACTGAGTAGTGTAATGTTGTTAGGTTTTATTCTTGTGGACGTAGACAACGATACGTTGCCAATATACACTCTCGGGCATAATAGAACTATATAATTAGGTTTCACTCTTTGTTCGGTTGAATGAGAAAAATCTTGTTTCTAAAGTTATCTTTGTTAGGGCGCAACTGAGTAGTCTAATGTTGTTCCGGTTTTGGTTCTTGTGAACGTAGACAACGATACGTTGGCAATATACACTCTCGGGGCATAATAGAACAATATAATTAGGTTTCACTCTCTGTTCGGTTGAATGAGCAAAAGTACTGTTTCTAAAGTTATACTGTTAGAGCGCAACTGAGTAGTCTTACGTTGTTCCGGTTTTGGTTCTTGTGAACGTAGACAACGATACGTTGCCAATATACACTCTCGGGGCATAATAGAACTATATAATTAGGTTTCACTCTTTGTTCGGTTGAATGAGAAAAAGTACTATTTCTAAAGTTATCCTGTTAGGCGCAAGCGAGTAGTCTAATGTTGTTCCGGTTTTGGTTCTTGTGAACGTAGACAACGATACGTTGCCAATATACACTCTCGGGGCATAATAGAACAATATAATTGGGTTTTACTCTTTGTTCGGTGGAATGAGAAAAATCTTGTTTCCAAAGTTATTACGTTAGGGCGCAGAGTAGTGTAGTGTTGTTCCGGTTTTGTTCTTGTGGACGTAGACTACGATACGTTGCCAATATACACTCTCGGGGCATAATATAACTATATAATTAGGTTTCACTCTTTGTTCGGTTGAATGATAAAGAAATCTTGTTTCTAAAGTTATCTTTGTTAGGGCGCAAATGAGTAGTCTAATGTTGTTCCGGTTTTGGTTCTTGTGAACGTAGACAACGATACGTTGCCAATATACACTCTCGGGGCATAATAGAACAATATAATTAGGTTTTACTCTTTGTTCGGTGGAATGAGAAAAATCTTGTTTCTAAAGTTATCTTTGTTAGGCGCAAGCGAGTAGTCTAATGTTGTTCGATTTTGGTTCTTGTGAACGTAGACAACGATACGTTGCCTATATACACTCTCGGGGCATAATAGAATAATATAATTGGGTTTCACTCTTTGTTCGGTTGAATGAGAAAAAGTACTGTTTCTAAAGTTATCTTTAGGCGCGCAGCGAGTAGTCTAATGTTGTTCCGGTTTTGGTTCTTGTGAACGTAGACAACGATACGTTGCCAATATACACTCTCGGGGCAAAATAGAACTATATAATTAGGTTTCACTCTTTGTTCGGTTGAATGAGAAAAAGTACTGTTTCTAAAGTTATACTGTTAGGGCGCAAATGAGTTGTCTAATGTTGTTCCGGTTTTGGTTCTTGTGAACGTAGACAACGATACGTTGCCAATATACACTCCCGGGGCATAATAGAACAATATAATTGGGTTTTACTCTTTGTTCGGTGGAATGAGAAAAAGTACTGTTTCCAAAGTTATACTGTTAGGCGCAAGAGTAGTCTTATGTTGTTCGGTTTTGGTTCTTGTGAACGTAGACAATGATACGTTGCCAATATACACTCTCGGGGCAAAATAGAACTATATAATTAGGTTTCACTCTTTGTTCGGTTGAATGAGAAAAAGTACTGTTTCTAAAGTTATACTGTTAGGGCGCAACTGAGTAGTCTAATGTTGTTCCGGTTTTGGTTCTTGTGAACTTAGACAACGATACGTTGCCAATATACCCTCCCGGGGCATAATAGAACAATATAATTGGGTTTTACTCTTTGTTCGGAGGAATGAGAAAAAGTACTGTTTCTAAAGTTATACTGTTAGGGCGCAACTGAGTAGTCTAATGTTGTTCCGGTTTTGGTTCTTGTGGACGTAGACAACGATACGTTGCCAATATACACTCTCGGGGCATAATAGAACTATATAATTAGGTTTCACTCTTTGTTCGGTTGAATGAGAAAAAAATCTTGTTTCTAAAGTTATCTTGTTAGGCGCAATGAGTAGTCTAATGTTGTTCGGTTTTGGTTCTTGTGAACTTAGACAACGATACGTTGGCAATATACACTCTCGGGCATAATAGAACAATATAATTAGGTTTCACTCTCTGTTCGGTTGAATGAGCAAAGAAATCTTGTTTCCAAAGTTATACTGTTAGAGCGCAACTGAGTAGTCTTACGTTGTTCCGGTTTTGGTTCTTGTGAACGTAGACAACGATACGTTGCCAATATACACTCTCGGGGCATAATAGAACTATATAATTAGGTTTCACTCTTTGTTCGGTTGAATGAGAAAAAGTACTGTTTCTAAAGTTATACTGTTAGGGCGCAACTGAGTAGTCTAATGTTGTTCCGGTTTTGGTTCTTGTGAACGTAGACAACGATACGTTGCCAATATACACTCTCGGGGCATAATAGAACAATATAATTGGGTTTTACTCTTTGTTCGGTGGAATGAGAAAAATCTTGTTTCCAAAGTTATTACGTTAGGCGCAACTGAGTAGTGTAGTGTTGTTCCGGTTTTTGTTCTTGTGGACGTAGACTACGATACGTTGCCAATATACACTCTCGGGGCATAATATAACTATATAATTAGGTTTCACTCTTTGTTCGGTTGAATGAGAAAAAGTACTGTTTCTAAAGTTATACTGTTAGGGCGCAACTGAGTAGTCTAATGTTGTTCCGGTTTTGGTTCTTGTGAACTTAGACAACGATACGTTGCCAATATACACTCTCGGGGCATAATAGAACTATATAATTAGGTTTCACTCTTTGTTCGGTTGAATGAGAAAAAGTACTGTTTCTAAAGTTATACTGTTAGGGCGCAACTGAGTAGTCTAATGTTGTTCCGGTTTTGGTTCTTGTGAACTTAGACAACGATACGTTGCCAATATACACTCTCAGGGCATAATAGAACAATATAAATAGGTTTCACTCTTTGTTCGGTTGAATGAGAAAAAGTACTGTTTCTAAAGTTATACTGTTAGGGCGCAACTGAGTAGTGTAATGTTTTTCCGGTTTTTGTTCTTGTGAACGTAGACAACGATACGTTGCCAATATACACTCTCGGGGCATAATAGAACTATATAATTAGGTTTCACTCTTTTTTCGGTTGAATGAGAAAAAGTACTGTTTCTAAAGTTATACTGTTAGGGCGCAAATGAGTAGTCTAATGTTGTTCCGGTTTTGGTTCTTGTGAACTTAGACAACGATACGTTGCCAATATACACTCTCGGGGCATAATAGAATTATATAATTAGGTTTCACTCTTTGTTCGGTTGAATGATAAAAAGTACTGTTTCCAAAGTTATACTGTTTGGGCGCAACTGAGTAGTCTTATGTTGTTCCGGTTTTGGTTCTTGTGAACGTAGACAACGATACGTTGCCAATATACACTCTCGGGGCAAAATAGAACTATATAATTAGGTTTCACTCTTTGTTCGGTTGAATGAGAAAAATCTTGTTTCTAAAGTTATCTTTGTTAGGCGCAAGCGAGTAGTCTAATGTTGTTCGATTTTGGTTCTTGTGAACTTAGACAACGATACGTTGCCAATATACACTCTCGGGGCATAATAGAACAATATAATTGTGTTTTACTCTTTGTTCGGTGGAATGAGAAAAATCTTGTTTCCAAAGTTATTCTCGTTAGGGCGCAATGAGTAGTGTAATGTTGTTCCTGGTTTTGTTCTTGTGGACGTAGACAACGATACGTTGCCAATATACACTCTCGGGGCATAATAGAACTATATAATTAGGTTTCACTCTTTGTTCGGTTGAATGAGAAAAAGTACTGTTTCTAAAGTTATCTTTGTTAGGGCGCAACTCAGTAGTCTAATGTTGTTCCGGTTTTGGTTCTTGTGAACGTAGACAACGATACGTTGCCAATATACACTCTCGGGGCATAATACAACAATATAATTGGGTTTTACTCTTTGTTCGGTGGAATGAGAAAAAGTACTGTTTCCAAAGTTATCTTTGTTAGGCGCAAGCGAGTAGTCTAATGTTGTTCCGGTTTTGGTTCTTGTGAACGTAGACAACGATACGTTGCCAATGTACACTCTCGGGGCATAATAGAACAATATAATTGGGTTTCACTCTTTGTTCGGTTGAATGAGAAAAAAACTGTTTCTAAAGTTATACTGTTAGGGCGCAACTGAGTAGTCTAATGTTTTTCCGGTTTTGGTTCTTGTGAACTTAGACAACGATACGTTGCCAATATACACTCTCGGGGCATAATAGAACAATATAATTGGGTTTCACTCTTTGTTCGGTTGAACGAGAAAAATCTTGTTTCTAAAGTTATACTGCTAGGCGCAATGAGTAGTCTTATGTTGTTCGGTTTTGGTTCTTGTGAACGTAGACAACGATACGTTGCCAATATACACTCTCGGGGCAAAATAGAACTATATAATTAGGTTTCACTCTTTGTTCGGTTGAATGAGAAAAATCTTTGTTTCTAAAGTTATACGATTAGGGCGCAATTGAGTAGTCTAATGTTGTTCCGGTTTTGGTTCTTGTGAACGTAGACAACGATACGTTGCCAATATACACTCTCGGGGCATAATAGAGAAATATAATTGGGTTTCACTCTTTGTTCGGTTGAATATGAAAAAGTACTATTTCTAAAGTTATACTGTTAGGGCGCAACTGAGTAGTCTTATGTTGTTCCGGTTTTGGTTCTTGTGAACGTAGACAACGATACGTTGCCAATATACACTCTCGGGGCAAAATAGAACTATATAATTAGGTTTCACTCTTTGTTCGGTTGAATGAGAAAAATCTTGTTTCTAAAGTTATACGTTAGGCGCAACTTAGTAGTCTAATGTTGTTCGGTTTTGGTTCTTGTGAACGTAGACAACGATACGTTGCCAATATACACTCTCGGGGCATAATAGAACAATATAATTGGGTTTTACTCTTTGTTCGGTTGAATGAGAAAAAGTACTGTTTCCAAAGTTATTCTGTTAGGGCGCAACTGAGTAGTGTAATGTTGTTCCGGTTTTTATTCTTGTGGACGTAGACAACGATACGTTGCCAATATACACTCTCGGGGCATAATAGAACTATATAATTAGGTTTCACTCTTTGTTCGGTTGAATGAGAAAAAGTACTGTTTCTAAAGTTATACTGTTAGGGCGCAACTGAGTAGTCTAATGTTGTTCCGGTTTTGGTTCTTGTGAACGTAGACAACGATACGTCGCCAATATACACTCTCGGGGCATAATAGAACAATATAATTAGGTTTCACTCTTTGTTCGGTTGAATGAGAAAAAGTACTGTTTCTAAAGTTATACTGTTAGGGCGCAACTGAGTTGTCTTATGTTGTTCCGGTTTTGGTTCTTGTGAACGTAGACAACGATACGTTGCCAATATACACTCTCGGGGCATAATAGAACTATATAATTAGGTTTCACTCATTGTTCGGTTGAATGAGAAAAAGTACTGTTTCTAAAGTTATCTTTGTTAGGCGCAAGCGAGTAGTCTAATGTTGTTCGGTTTTGGTTCTTGTGAACGTAGACAACGATACGTTGCCAATATACACTCTCGGGGCATAATAGAACAATATAATTGGGTTTTACTCTTTGTTCGGTGGAATGAGAAAAATCTTTGTTTCCAAAGTTATTCTGTTAGGGCGCAACTGAGTAGTGTAGTGTTGTTCCGGTTTTTGTTCTTGTGGACGTAGACAACGATACGTTGCCAATATACACTCTCGGGGCATAATATAACTATATAATTAGGTTTCACTCTTTGTTCGGTTGAATGAGAAAAATCTTGTTTCTAAAGTTATCTTGTTAGGGCGCAAATGAGTAGTCTAATGTTGTTCCGGTTTTGGTTCTTGTGAACTTAGACAACGATACGTTGCCAATATACACTCTCGGGGCATAATAGAATTATATAATTAGGTTTCACTCTTTGTTCGGTTGAATGTGAAAAAGTACTGTTTCTAAAGTTATACTGTTAGGGCGCAACTGAGTAGTCTAATGTTGTTCCGGTTTTGGTTCTTGTGAACTTAGACAACGATACGTTGCCAATATACACTCTCAGGGCATAATAGAACAATATAAATAGGTTTCACTCTTTGTTCGGTTGAATGAGAAAAAGTACTGTTTCTAAAGTTATACTGTTAGGGCACAATTGAGTAGTGTAATGTTGTTCCGGTTTTGGTTCTTGTGAATGTAGACAACGATACGTTGCCAATATACACTCTCGGGGCATAATAGAACAATATAATTAGGTTTCACTCTTTGTTCGGTTGAATGAGAAAAAGTACTGTTTCTAAAGTTATACTGTTAGGGCGCAAATGAGTAGTCTAATGTTGTTCCGGTTTTGGTTCTTGTGAACGTAGACAACGATACGTTGCCAATATACACTCCTGGGGCATAATAGAACAATATAATTGGGTTTTACTCTTTGTTCGGTGGAATATGAAAAAGTACTGTTTCCAAAGTTATACTGTTAGGGCGCAACTGAGTAGTCTTATGTTGTTCCGGTTTTGGTTCTTGTGAACGTAGACAACGATACGTTGCCAATATACACTCTCGGGGCAAAATAGAACTATATAATTAGGTTTCACTCTTTGTTCGGTTGAATGAGAAAAAGTACTGTTTCTAAAGTTATACTGTTAGGGCGCAACTTAGTAGTCTAATGTTGTTCCGGTTTTGGTTCTTGTGAACTTAGACAACGATACGTTGCCAATATACACTCTCAGGGCATAATAGAACAATATAATTGGGTTTTACTCTTTGTTCGGTGGAATGAGAAAAAGTACTGTTTCCAAAGTTATTCTGTTAGGGCGGAACTGAGTAGTGTAATGTTGTTCCGGTTTTATTCTTGTGGACGTAGACAACGATACGTTGCCAATATACACTCTCGGGGCATAATAGAACTATATAATTAGGTTTCACTCTTTGTTCGGTTGAATGAGAAAAAATCTTGTTTCTAAAGTTATCTTTGTTAAGTAGAGTAGTCTAATGTTGTTCCGGTTTTGGTTCTTGTGAACGTAGACAACGATACGTCGCCAATATACACTCTCGGGGCATAATAGAACAATATAATTAGGTTTCACTCTTTGTTCGGTTGAATGAGCAAAGAAATCTTGTTTCTAAAGTTATCTTGTTAGAGCGCAATTGAGTTGTCTTATGTTGTTCGGTTTTGGTCCTTGCGAACGTAGACAACGATACGTTGCCAATATACACTCTCGGGGCATAATAGAACTATATAATTAGGTTTCACTCATTGTTCGGTTGAATGAGAAAAAGTACTATTTCTAAAGTTATACTGTTAGGGCGCAACTGAGTAGTCTAATGTTGTTCCGGTTTTGGTTCTTGTGAACGTAGACAACGATACGTTGCCAATATACACTCTCGGGGCATAATAGAACAATATAATTGGGTTTTACTCTTTGTTCGGTGGAATGAGAAAAATCTTGTTTCCAAAGTTATTACGTTAGGTCGCAACTGAGTAGTGTAGTGTTTTACCGGTTTTTGTTCTTGTGGACGTAGACAACGGTACGTTGCCAATAAACACTCTCGGGGCATAATATAACTATATAATTAGGTTTCACTCTTTGTTCGGTTGAATGAGAAAAAGTACTGTTTCTAAAGTTATACTGTTAGGGCGCAAATGAGTAGTCTAATGTTGTTCGGTTTTGGTTCTTGTGAACTTAGACAACGATACGTTGCCAATATACACTCTCGGGGCATAATAGAATTATATAATTAGGTTTCACTCTTTGTTCGGTTGAATGTGAAAAGAAATCTTGTTTCTAAAGTTATCTTGTTAGGGCGCAATGAGTAGTCTAATGTTGTTCGGTTTTGGTTCTTGTGAACTTAGACAACGATACGTTGCCAATATACACTCTCGGGGCATAATAGAACAATATAAATAGGTTTCACTCTTTGTTCGGTTGAATGAGAAAAATCTTGTTTATAAAGTTATCTTTGTTAGGGCACAAGCGAGTAGTGTAATGTTGTTAGGTTTTGTTCTTGTGAACGTAGACAACGATACGTTGCCAATATACACTCTCGGGGCATAATAGAACTATATAATTAGGTTTCACTCTTTGTTCGGTTGAATGAGAAAAATCTTGTTTCTAAAGTTATCTTGTTAGGCGCAAATGAGTAGTCTAATGTTGTTCGGTTTTGGTTCTTGTGAACGTAGACAACGATACGTTGCCAATATACACTCTGGGGCATAATAGAACAATATAATTGGGTTTTACTCTTTGTTCGGTGGAATGAGAAAAATCTTGTTTCCAAAGTAATACCGTTAGGCGCAAGCGAGTAGTCTTATGTTGTTCGATTTTGGTTCTTGTGAACGTAGACAACGATACGTTGCCAATATACACTCTCGGGGCAAAATAGAACTATATAATTAGGTTTCACTCTTTGTTCGGTTGAATGAGAAAAATCTTGTTTCTAAAGTTATCTTGTTAGGCGCAAGCGAGTAGTCTAATGTTGTTCGGTTTTGGTTCTTGTGAACTTAGACAACGATACGTTGCCAATATACACTCTCGGGGCATAATAGAACAATATAATTGTGTTTTACTCTTTGTTCGGTGGAATGAGAAAAATCTTGTTTCCAAAGTTATTAGTTAGGCGCAAGAGTAGTGTAATGTTGTTCGGTTTTGTTCTTGTGGACGTAGACAACGATACGTTGCCAATATACACTCTCGGGGCATAATAGAACTATATAATTAGGTTTCACTCTTTGTTCGGTTGAATGAGAAAAATCTTGTTTCTAAAGTTATCTTGTTAGGGAGCAAATGAGTAGTCTAATGTTGTTCGGTTTTGGTTCTTGTGAACGTAGACAACGATACGTTGCCAATATACACTAGGGGCATAATAGAACAATATAATTGGGTTTTACTCTTTGTTCGGTGGAATGAGAAAAATCTTGTTTCCAAAGTTATCTTGTTAGGCGCAAGCGAGTAGTCTTATGTTGTTCGGTTTTGGTTCTTGTGAACGTAGACAACGATACGTTGCCAATGTACACTCTCGGGGCAAAATAGAACTATATAATTAGGTTTCACTCTTTGTTCGGTTGAATGAGAAAAATCTTGTTTCTAAAGTTATCTTGTTAGGCGCAATGAGTAGTCTAATGTTGTTCGGTTTTGGTTCTTGTGAACTTAGACAACGATACGTTGCCAATATACACTCTCGGGGCATAATAGAACAATATAATTAGGTTTCACTCTTTGTTCGGTTGAATGAGAAAAAATCTTGTTTCTAAAGTTATCTTTGTTAGGCGCAAGCGAGTAGTCTTATGTTGTTCGGTTTTGCTTCTTGTGAACGTAGACAACGATACGTTGCCAATATACACTCTCGGGGCAAAATAGAACTATATAATTAGGTTTCACTCTTTGTTCTGTTGAATGAGAAAAAATACTGTTTCTAAAGTTATACAGTTAGGGCGCAAATGAGTAGTCTAATGTTGTTCCGGTTTTGGTTCTTGTGAACGTAGACAACGATACGTTGCCTATATAAACTCCTGGGGCATAATAGAACAATATACTTGGGTTTTACTCTTTGTTCGGTGGAATGAGAAAAAAATCTTGTTTCCAAAGTTATCTTTGTTAGGCGCAAGGAGTAGTCTTATGTTGTTCGGTTTTGGTTCTTGTGAACGTAGACAACGATACGTTGCCAATATACACTCTCGGGGCAAAATAGAACTATATAATTAGGTTTCACTCTTTGTTCGGTTGAATGAGAAAAAGTACTGTTTCTAAAGTTATCTTGTTAGGCGCAACTTAGTAGTCTAATGTTGTTCGGTTTTGGTTCTTGTGAACTTAGACAACGATACGTTGCCAATATACACTCTCGGGGCATAATAGAACAATATAATTGGGTTTTACTCTTTGTTCGGTGGAATGAGAAAAATCTTGTTTCCAAAGTTATTACGGTAGGCGCGCAGTAGTGTAATGTTGTTAGGTTTTTATTCTTGTGGACGTAGACAACGATACGTTGCGAATATACACTCTCGGGGCATAATAGAACTATATAATTAGGTTTCACTCTTTGTTCGGTTGAATGAGAAAAATCTTGTTTCTAAAGTTATCTTGTTAGGGCGCAAGCGAGTAGTCTAATGTTGTTCGGTTTTGGTTCTTGTGAACTTAGACAACGATACGTTGCCAATATACACTCTCGGGGCATAATAGAACAATATAATTAGGTTTCACTCTTTGTTCGGTTGAATGAGCAAAAATCTTTGTTTCTAAAGTTATCTTGTTAGAGCGCAATGAGTAGTCTTATGTTGTTCGGTTTTGGTTCTTGTGAACGTAGACAACGATACGTTGCCAATATACACTCTCGGGGCATAATAGAACTATATAATTAGGTTTCACTCATTGTTCGGTTGAATGAGAAAAAGTACTATTTCTAAAGTTATCTTTGTTAGGCGCAAGAGTAGTCTAATGTTATTCGGTTTTGGTTCTTGTGAACGTAGACAACGATACGTTGCCAATATACACTCTCGGGGCATAATAGAACAATATAATTGGGTTTTACTCTTTGTTCGGTGGAATGAGAAAAATCTTGTTTCCAAAGTTATTGTTAGGCGCAGGAGTAGTGTAGTGTTGTTAGGTTTTTGTTTTTGTGGACGTAGACAACGATACGTTGCCAATATACACTCTCGGGGCATAATAGAACTATATAATTAGGTTTCACTCTTTGTTCGGTTGAATGAGAAAAAGTACTGTTTCTAAAGTTATACTGTTAGGGCGCAAATGAGTAGTCTAATGTTGTTCCGGTTTTGGTTCTTGTGAACTTAGACAACGATACGTTGCCAATATACACTCTCGGGGCATAATAGAATTATATAATTAGGTTTCACTCTTTGTTCGGGTGAATGTGAAAAAGTACTGCTTCGAAAGTTATCTTTGTTAGGGCACAATGAGTAGTGTAATGTTGTTCGGTTTTGTTCTTGTGAACGTAGACAACGATACGTTGCCAATATACACTCTCGGGGCATAATAGAACTATATAATTAGGTTTCACTCTTTGTTCGGTTGAATGAGAAAAAGTACTGTTTCTAAAGTTATACTGTTAGGGCGCAAATGAGTAGTCTAATGTTGTTAGGTTTTGGTTCTTGTGAACGTAGACAACGATACGTTGCCAATATACACTCTGGGGCATAATAGAACAATATAATTGGGTTTTACTCTTTGTTCGGTGGAATGAGAAAAATCTTGTTTCCAAAGTAATACTTGTTAGGGCGCAAGAGTAGTCTTATGTTGTTCGGTTTTGGTTCTTGTGAACGTAGACAACGATACGTTGCCAATATACACTCTCGGGGCAAAATAGAACTATATAATTAGGTTTCACTCTTTGTTCGGTTGAATGAGAAAAATCTTGTTTCTAAAGTTATCTTGTTAGGCGCAAGTGAGTAGTCTAATGTTGTTCGGTTTTGGTTCTTGTGAACTTAGACAACGATACGTTGCCAATATACACTCTCGGGGCATAATAGAACAATATAATTGTGTTTTACTCTTTGTTCGGTGGAATGAGAAAAATCATTTCCAAAGTTATTACGTTAGGCGCAAGCGAGTAGTGTAATGTTGTTCGGTTTTGTTCTTGTGGACGTAGACAACGATACGTTGCCAATATACACTCTCGGGGCATAATAGAACTATATAATTAGGTTTCACTCTTTGTTCGGTTGAATGAGAAAAATCTTGTTTCTAAAGTTATCTTGTTAGGGCGCAACTGAGTAGTCTAATGTTGTTCCGGTTTTGGTTCTTGTGAACGTAGACAACGATACGTTGCCAATATACACTCTAGGGGCATAATAGAACAATATAATTGGGTTTTACTCTTTGTTCGGTGGAATGAGAAAAAGTACTGTTTCCAAAGTTATACTGTTAGGCGCAAGAGTAGTCTTATGTTGTTCCGGTTTTGGTTCTTGTGAACGTAGACAACGATACGTTGCCAATGTACACTCTCGGGGCAAAATAGAACTATATAATTAGGTTTACCTTTTGTTCGGGTGAATGAGAAAAATCTTGTTTCTAAAGTTATCTTTGTGAGGCGCAAGCGAGTAGTCTAATGTTGTTCCGGTTTTGGTTCTTGTGAACTTAGACAACGATACGTTGCCAATATACACTCTCGGGGCATAATAGAACAATATAATTAGGTTTTACTCTTTGTTCGGTGGAATGAGAAAAAGTACTGTTTCTAAAGTTATACTGTTAGGGCGCAACTGAGTAGTCTAATGTTGTTCCGGTTTTGGTTCTTGTGAACGTAGACCACGATACGTTGCCAATATACACTCTCGGGGCATAATAGAATTATATAATTAGGTTTCACTCTTTGTTCGGTTGAATGAGAAAAAAATCTTGTTTCTAAAGTTATCTTTGTTAGGGCGCAACTTAGTAGTCTAATGTTGTTCCGGTTTTGGTTCTTGTGAACGTAGACAACGATACGTTGCCAATATACACTCTCGGGGCATAATAGAACAATATAATTGGGTTTTACTCTTTGTTCGGTGGAATGAGAAAAATCTTGTTTCCAAAGTTATTCTTAGGCGCAAGAGTAGTGTAATGTTGTTCGGTTTTATTCTTGTGGACGTAGACAACGATACGTTGCCAATATACACTCTCGGGGCATAATAGAACTATATAATTAGGTTTCACTCTTTGTTCGGTTGAATGAGAAAAATCTTGTTTCTAAAGTTATCTTGTTAGGCGCAGAGTAGTCTAATGTTGTTCGGTTTTGGTTCTTGTGAACTTAGACAACGATACGTTGCCAATATACACTCTCGGGGCATAATAGAACAATATAATTAGGTTTCACTCTTTGTTCGGTTGAATGAGAAAAATCTTGTTTCTAAAGTTATCTTGTTAGAGCGCAAGCGAGTAGTCTTATGTTGTTCGGTTTTGGTTCTTGTGAACGAAGACAACGATACGTTGCCAATATACACTCTCAGGGCATAATAGAACTATATAATTAGGTTTCACTCCTCGTCCGGTCGAATGAGAAAAAGTACAGTTTCCAAAGTTATACTGTTAGGGCGCAACTGAGTAGTCTAATGTTGTTCGGTTTTGGTTCTTGTGAACGTAGACAACGATACGTTGCCAATATACACTCTCGGGGCATAATAGAACAATATAATTGGGTTTTACTCTTTGTTCGGTGGAATGAGAAAAACTCTTTGTTTCCAAAGTTATCTTGTTTGGGCGCAAGAGTAGTCTTATGTTGTTCCGGTTTTGGTTCTTGTGAACGTAGACAACGATACGTTGCCAATATACACTCTCGGGGCATAATAGAAATTATAATTAGGTTTCACTCTTTGTTCGGTGGAATGAGAAAAATCTTGTTTCTAAAGTTATACTGTTAGGGCGCAACTGAGTAGTCTAATGTTGTTCCGGTTTTGGTTCTTGTGAACTTAGACAACGATACGTTGCCAATATACACTCTCAGGACATAATAGAACAATATAATTAGGTTTCACTCTTTGTTCGGTTGAATGAGAAAAAGTACTGTTTCTAAAGTTATAATGTTAGGGCGCAACTGAGTAGTCTTATGTTGTTCGGTTTTGGTTCTTGTGAACGTAGACAACGATACGTTGCCAATATACACTCTCGGGGCAAAATAGAACTATATAATTAGGTTTCACTCTTTGTTCGGTTGAATGAGAAAAAGTACTGTTTCTAAAGTTATGCTGTTAGGGCGCAAATGAGTAGTCTAATGTTGTTCGTGTTTTGGTTCTTGTGAACGTAGACAACGATACGTTGCCAATATACACTCTTGGGGCATAATAGAACAATATAATTGGGTTTAACTCTTTGTTCGGTGGACTGAGAAAAATCTTGTTTCCAAAGTTATTCTCGTTAGGGCGCAAGAGTAGTGTAATGTTGTTCGGTTTTTGCTCTTGTGGACGTAGACAACGATACGTTGCCAATATACACTCTCGGGGCATAATAGAACTATATAATTAGGTTTCACTCTTTGTTCGGTTGAATGAGAAAAAGTACTGTTTCTAAAGTTATACTGTTAGGGCGCAAATGTGTAGTCTAATGTTGTTCCGGTTTTGGTTCTTGTGAACGTAGACAACGATACGTTGCCAATATACACTCCCGGGGCATAATAGAACAATATAATTGTGTTTTACTCTTTGTTCGGTGGAATGAGAAAAAGTACTGTTTCCAAAGTTATACTGTTAGGGCGCAACTGAGTAGTCTAATGTTGTTCCGGTTTTGGTTCTTGTGAATGTAGACAACGATACGTTGCCAATGTACACTCTCGGGGCAAAATAGAACTATATAATGAGGTTTCCTCTTTGTTTGGTTGAATGTGAAAAAGTACTGTTTCTAAAGTTATACTGTTAGGGCGCAACTGAGTAGTCTAATGTTGTTCCGGTTTTGGTTCTTGTGAACTTAGACAACGATACGTTGCCAATATACACTCTCGGGGCATAACGAACAATATAATTAGGTTTCACTCTTTGTTCGGTTGAATGAGAAAAAGTACTGTTTCTAAAGTTATACTGTTAGGGCGCAACTGAGTAGTCTAATGTTGTTCCGGTTTTGGTTCTTGTGAACTTAGACAACGATACGTTGCCAATATACACTCTCGGGGCATAATAGAATTATATAATTAGGTTTCACTCTTTGTTCGGTTGAATGTGAAAAATCTTGTTTCTAAAGTTATCGTTAGGCGCAAGTGAGTAGTCTAATGTTGTTCGGTTTTGGTTCTTGTGAACTTAGACAACGATACGTTGCCAATATACACTCTCGGGGCATAATAGAACAATATAAATAGGTTTCACTCTTTGTTCGGTTGAATGAGAAAAATCTTTATTTCTAAAGTTATCTTGTTACGGCACAAGCGAGTAGTGTAATGTTGTTCGGTTTTGTTCTTGTGAACGTAGACAACGATACGTTGCCAATATACACTCTCGGGGCATAATAGAACTATATAATTAGGTTTCACTCTTTGTTCGGTTGAATGAGAAAAATCTTGTTTCTAAAGTTATACGTTAGGGCGCAAATGAGTAGTCTAATGTTGTTCGGTTTTGGTTCTTGTGAACGTAGACAACGATACGTTGCCAATATACACTCTGGGGCATAATAGAACAATATAATTGGGTTTTACTCTTTGTTCGGTGGAATGAGAAAAATCTTGTTTCCAAAGTTATCTTTGTTAGGCGCAACCAGGTAGTCTTATGTTGTTCCGGTTTTGGTTCTTGTGAACGTAGACAACGATACGTTGCCAATATACACTCTCGGGGCAAAATAGGACTATATAATTAGGTTTCACTCTTTGTTCGGTTGAATGAGAAAAATCATTTCTAAAGTTATCTTGTTAGGCGCAAGCGAGTAGTCTAATGTTGTTCGGTTTTGGTTCTTGTGAACTTAGACAACGATACGTTGCCAATATACACTCTCGGGGCATAATAGAACAATATAATTGTGTTTTACTCTTTGTTCGGTGGAATGAGAAAAATCTTGTTTCCAAAGTTATTACGTTGTTAGGCGCAACTGAGTAGTGTAATGTTGTTCCGGTTTTGGTTCTTGTGAACGTAGACAACGATACGTTGCCAATATACACTCTCGGGGCATAATAGAACTATATAATTAGGTTTCACTCTTTGTTCGGTTGAATGAGAAAAATCTTGTTTCTAAAGTTATCTTGTTAGGGCGCAAATGAGTAGTCTAATGTTGTTCCGGTTTTGGTTCTTGTGAACGTAGACAACGATACGTTGCCAATATACACTCCCGGGGCATAATAGAACAACATAATTGGGTTTTACTCTTTGTTCGGTGGAATGAGAAAAATCTTGTTTCCAAAGTTATCTTGTTAGGCGCAACTGAGTAGTCTTATGTTGTTCCGGTTTTGGTTCTTGTGAACGTAGACAACGATACGTTGCCAATGTACACTCTCGGGGCAAAATAGAACTATATAATTAGGTTTCACTCTTTGTTCGGTTGAATGAGAAAAAGTACTGTTTCTAAAGTTATACTGTTAGGGCGCAAGTCTAAGTAGTCTAATGTTGTTCGGTTTTGGTTCTTGTGAACTTAGACAACGATACGTTGCCAATATACACTCTCGGGGCATAACGAACAATATAATTAGGTTTCACTCTTTGTTCGGTTGAATGAGAAAAATCTTGTTTCTAAAGTTATCTTGTTAGGCGCAATGAGTAGTCTTATGTTGTTCGGTTTTGGCTCTTGTGAACGTAGACAACGATACGTTGCCAATATACACTCTCGGGGCATAATAGAATTATATAATTTGGTTTCACTCTTTGTTCGGTTGAATGAGAAAAAGTACTGTTTCTAAAGTTATCTTTGTTAGGGCGCAATGAGTAGTCTAATGTTGTTCGGTTTTGGTTCTTGTGAACTTAGACAACGATACGTTGCCAATATACACTCTCGGGGCATAATAGAACAATATAATTGGGTTTCACTCTTTGTTCGGTTGAATGAGAAAAAGTACTGTTTCTAAAGTTATACTGTTAGGGCACAACTGAGTAGTGTAATGTTGTTCCGGTTTTTGTTCTTGTGAACGTAGACAACGATACGTTGCCAATATACACTCTCGGGGCATAATAGAACTATATAATTAGGTTTCACTCTTTGTTCGGTTGAATGAGAAAAAGTACTGTTTCTAAAGTTATACGGTTAGGGCGCAACTGAGTAGTCTAATGTTGTTCCGGTTTTGGTTCTTGTGAACGTAGACAACGATACGTTGCCAATATACACTCTCGGGGCATAATAGAACAATATAATTGGGTTTTACTCTTTGTTCGGTGGAATGAGAAAAAGTACTGTTTCCAAAGTTATACTGTTTGGGCGCAACTAAGTAGTCTTATGTTGTTCCGGTTTTGGTTCTTGTGAACGTAGACAACGATACGTTGCCAATATACACTCTCGGGGCAAAATAGAACTATATAATTAGGTTTCACTCTTTGTTCGGTTGAATGTGAAAAATCTTGTTTCTAAAGTTATCTTGTTAGGCGCAAGCGAGTAGTCTAATGTTGTTCGGTTTTGGTTCTTGTGAACGTAGACAACGATACGTAGCCAATATACACTCTCGGGGCATAATAGAACTATATAATTGGGTTTTACTCTTTGTTCGGTGGAATGAGAAAAAGTACTGTTTCCAAAGGTATTCTGTTAGGGCGCAACTTAGTAGTGTAATGTTGTTCCGGTTTTTGTTCTTGTGGACGTAGACAACGATACGTAGCCAATATACACTCTCGGGGCATAATAGAACTATATAATTAGGTTTCACTCTTTGTTCGGTTGAATGAGAAAAATCATTTCTAAAGTTATACTGTTAGGGCGCAAATGAGTAGTCTAATGTTGTTCCGGTTTTGGTTCTTGTGAACGTAGACAACGATACGTTGCCAATATACACTCCCGGGGCATAATAGAACAATATAATTGGGTTTTACTCTTTGTTCGGTGGAATGAGAAAAAGTACTGTTTCCAAAGTTATTACATTAGGCGCAGTAGTAGTCTTATGTTGTTCCGGTTTTGGTTCTTGTGAACGTAGACAACGATACGTTGCCAATGTACACTCTCGGGGCAAAATAGAATATATAATTAGGTTTCAGTCTTTGTTCGGTTGAATGAGAAAAAGTACTGTTTCTAAAGTTATACTGTTAGGGCGCAACTGAGTAGTCTAATGTTGTTCCGGTTTTGGTTCTTGTGAACTTAGACAACGATACGTTGCCAATATACACTCTCGGGGCATAATAGAACAATATAATTGGGTTTTACTCTTTGTTCGGTTGAATGAGAAAAAATCTTGTTTCTAAAGTTATCTTGCTAGGCGCAAGCGAGTAGTCTAATGTTGTTCCGGTTTTGGTTCTTGTGAACGTAGACAACGATACGTTGCCAATATACACTCTCGGGGCAAAATAGAACTATATAATTAGGTTTCACTCTTTGTTCGGTTGAATGAGAAAAAGTACTGTTTCTAAAGTTATACAGTTAGGGCGCAAATGAGTAGTCTAATGTTGTTCCGGTTTTGGTTCTTGTGAACGTAGACAACGATACGTTGCCAATATACACTCTCGGGGCATAATAGAACAATATAATTGGGTTTTACTCTTTGTTCGGTGGAATGAGAAAAAGTACTGTTTCCAAAGTTATACTGTTAGGGCGCAACTAAGTAGTCTTATGTTGTTCCGGTTTTGGTTCTTGTGAACGTAGACAACGATACGTTGCCAATATACACTCTCGGGGCAAAATAGAACTATATAATTAGGTTTCACTCTTTCTTCGGTTGAATGAGAAAAAGTACTGTTTCTAAAGTTATACTGTTAGGGCGCAACTTAGTAGTCTAATGTTGTTCCGGTTTTGGTTCTTGTGAACTTAGACAACGATACGTTGCCAATATACACTCTCGGGGCATAATAGAACAATATAATTGGGTTTCACTCTTTGTTCGGTGGAATGAGAAAAATCTTTTCCAAAGTTATTCGGTTAGGGCGCAGGCGGAGTAGTGTAATGTTGTTCGGTTTTATTCTTGTGGACGTAGACAACGATACGTTGCCAATATACACTCTCGGGGCATAATAGAACTATATAATTAGGTTTTACTCTTTGTTCGGTGGAATGAGAAAAAGTACTGTTTCTAAAGTTATACTGTTAGGGCGCAACTGAGTAGTCTAATGTTGTTCCGGTTTTGGTTCTTGTGAACTTAGACAACGATACGTCGCCAATATACACTCTCAGGGCATAATAGAACAATATAATTAGGTTTCACTCTTTGTTCGGTTGAATGAGCAAAAGTACTGTTTCTAAAGTTATACTGTTAGGGCGCAACTGAGTAGTCTAATGTTGTTCGGTTTTGGTTCTTGTGAACGTAGACAACGATACGTTGCCAATATACACTCTCGGGGCATAATAGAACTATATAATTAGGTTTCACTCATTGTTCGGTTGAATGAGAAAAAGTACTATTTCTAAAGTTATCTTGTTAGGCGCAATGAGTAGTCTAATGTTGTTCGGTTTTGGTTCTTGTGAACGTAGACAACGATACGTTGCCAATATACACTCTCGGGGCATAATAGAACAATATAATTAGGTTTCACTCTTTGTTCGGTTGAATGAGAAAAAGTACTGTTTCCAAAGTTATACTGTTAGGGCGCAACTGAGTAGTGTAGTGTTGTTCCGGTTTTTGTTCTTGTGGACGTAGACAACGATACGTTGCCAATATACACTCTCGGGGCATAATAGAACTATATAATTAGGTTTCACTCTTTGTTCGGTTGAATGAGAAAAAGTACTGTTTCTAAAGTTATACTGTTAGGGCGCAAATGAGTAGTCTAATGTTGTTCCGGTTTTGGTTCTTGTGAACGTAGACAACGATACGTTGCCAATATACACTCCTGGGGCATAATAGAACAATATAATTGGGTTTTACTCTTTGTTCGGTGGAATGAGAAAAAAATCTTGTTTCCAAAGTAATACTTGTTAGGCGCAAGCGAGTAGTCTTATGTTGTTAGGTTTTGGTTCTTGTGAACGTAGACAACGATACGTTGCCAATATACACTCTCGGGGCAAAATAGAACTATATAATTAGGTTTCACTCTTTGTTCGGTTGAATGAGAAAAAGTACTGTTTCTAAAGTTATCCTGTTAGGGCGCAACTGAGTAGTCTAATGTTGTTCCGGTTTTGGTTCTTGTGAACTTAGACAACGATACGTTGCCAATATACACTCTCGGGGCATAATAGAACAATATAATTGGGTTTTACTCTTTGTTCGGTGGAATGAGAAAAAGTACTGTTTCCAAAGTTATACTGTTTCGGCGCAATGCCAATATACACTCTCGGGGCATAATAGAACTATATAATTAGGTTTCACTCTTTGTTCGGTTGAATGAGAAAAAGTACTGTTTCTAAAGTTATACTGTTAGGGCGCAACTGAGTAGTCTAATGTTGTTCCGGTTTTGGTTCTTGTGAACGTAGACAACGATACGTTGCCAATATACACTCTAGGGGCATAATAGAACAATATAATTGGGTTTTACTCTTTGTTCGGTGGAATGAGAAAAAGTACTGTTTCCAAAGTTATCTTTGTTAGGCGCAAGTGAGTAGTCTTATGTTGTTCGGTTTTGGTTCTTGTGAACGTAGACAACGATACGTTGCCAATGTACACTCTCGGGGCAAAATAGAACTATATAATTAGGTTTCACTCTTTGTTCGGTTGAATGAGAAAAATCTTGTTTCTAAAGTTATCTTGTTAGGCGCAGTAGTCTAATGTTGTTCCGGTTTTGGTTCTTGTGAACTTAGACAACGATACGTTGCCAATATACACTCTCGGGGCATAATAGAATAATATAATTAGGTTTTACTCTTTGTTCGGTTGAATGATAAAAAATACTATTTCTATAGTTATCTTTGTTAGGCGCAGAGTAGTCTTATGTTGTTCCGGTTTTGGTTCTTGTGAACGTAGACAACGATACGTTGCCAATATACACTCTCGGGGCAAAATAGAACAATATAATTGGGTTTTACTCTTTGTTCGGTGGAATGAGAAAAAGTACTGTTTCCAAAGTTATACTGTTAGGGCGCAACTAAGTAGTCTTATGTTGTTCCGGTTTTGGTTCTTGTGAACGTAGACAACGATACGTTGCCAATATACACTCTCGGGGCAAAATAGAACTATATAATTAGGTTTCACTCTTTGTTCGGTTGAATGAGAAAAAGTACTGTTTCTAAAGTTATACTGTTAGGGCGCAACTGAGTAGTCTAATGTTGTTCGGTTTTGGTTCTTGTGAACGTAGACAACGATACGTTGCCAATATACACTCTCGGGGCATAATAGAACTATATAATTGTGTTTTACTCTTTGTTCGGTGGAATGAGAAAAAGTACTGTTTCCAAAGTTATTCTGTTAGGGCGCAACTGAGTAGTGTAATGTTGTTCCGGTTTTTGTTCTTGTGGACGTAGACAACGATACGTTGCCAATATACACTCTCGGGGCATAATAGAACTATATAATTAGGTTTCACTCTTTGTTCGGTTGAATGAGAAAAATCATTTCTAAAGTTATACTTGTTAGGGCGCAAATGAGTAGTCTAATGTTGTTCGGTTTTGGTTCTTGTGAACGTAGACAACGATACGTTGCCAATATACACTCCGGGCATAATACAACAATATAATTGGGTTTTACTCTTGGTTCGGTGGAATGAGAAAAAGAACGGTTTCGAAAGTTATCTTTTTAGGCGCAACTGAGTAGTCTTATGTTGTTCCGGTTTTGGTTCTTGTGAACGTAGACAACGATACGTTGCCAATATACACTCTCGGGGCATAATAGAACTATATAATTGGGTTTTACTCTTTGTTCGGTTGAATGAGAAAAAGTACTGTTTCTAAAGTTATACTGTTAGGGCGCAACTGAGTAGTCTAATGTTGTTCCGGTTTTGGTTCTTGTGAACTTAGACAACGATACGTTGCCAATATACACTCTCAGGGCATAATAGAACAATATAATTAGGTTTCACTCTTTGTTCGGTTGAATGAGAAAAAATCTTGTTTCTAAAGTTATCTTTGCTAGGGCGCGAGTAGTCTTATGTTGTTCGGTTTTGGTTCTTGTGAACGTAGACAACGATACGTTGCCAATATACACTCTCGGGGCAAAATAGAACTATATAATTAGGTTTCACTCTTTGTTCGGTTGAATGAGAAAAAGTACTGTTTCTAAAGTTATACTGTTAGGGCGCAAATGAGTAGTCTAATATTGTTCCGGTTTTGGTTCTTGTGAACGTAGACAACGATACGTTGCCAATATACACTCTCGGGGCATAATAGAACAATATAATTGGGTTTTACTCTTTGTTCGGTGGAATATGAAAAAATCTTGTTTCCAAAGTTATCTTTGTTAGGCGCAATGAGTAGTCTTATGTTGTTCCGGTTTTGGTTCTTGTGAACGTAGACAACGATACGTTGCCAATGTACACTCTCGGGGCAAAATAGAACTATATAATTAGGTTTCACTCTTTGTTCGGTTGAATGAGAAAAATCTTTGTTTCTAAAGTTATCTTGTTAGGCGCAATGAGTAGTCTAATGTTGTTCGGTTTTGGTTCTTGTGAACTTAGACAACGATACGTTGCCAATATACACTCTCGGGGCATAATAGAACAATATAATTAGGTTTCACTCTTTGTTCGGTTGAATGAGAAAAATCTTGTTTCTAAAGTTATCTTGTTAGGCGCAATGAGTAGTCTTATGTTGTTCCGGTTTTGGTTCTTGTGAACGTAGACAACGATACGTTGCCAATATACACTCTCGGGGCATAATAGAACAATATAATTGGGTTTTACTCTTTGTTCGGTGGAATGAGAAAAATCTTGTTTCCAAAGTTATCTTGTTAGGCGCAACTAAGTAGTCTTATGTTGTTCCGGTTTTGGTTCTTGTGAACGTAGACAACGATACGTTGCCAATATACACTCTCGGGGCAAAATAGAACTATATAATTAGGTTTCACTCTTTGTTCGGTTGAATGAGAAAAAGTACTGTTTCTAAAGTTATACTGTTAGGGCGCAACTGAGTAGTCTAATGTTGTTCCGGTTTTGGTTCTTGTGAACTTAGACACCGATACGTTGCCAATATACACTCTCGGGGCATAATAGAACTATATAATTGTGTTTTACTCTTTGTTCGGTGGAATGAGAAAAATCATTTCCAAAGTTATACTGTTAGGGCGCAACTGAGTAGTCTAATGTTGTTCCGGTTTTGGTTCTTGTGAACGTAGACAACGATACGTTGCCAATATACACTCTCGGGGCATAATAGAACTATATAATTAGGTTTCACTCTTTGTTCGGTTGAATGAGAAAAAGTACTGTTTCTAAAGTTATACTGTTAGGGCGCAAATGAGTAGTCTAATGTTGTTCCGGTTTTGGTTCTTGTGAACGTAGACAACGATACGTTGCCAATATACACTCCCGGGGCATAATACAACAATATAATTGGGTTTTACTCTTTGTTCGGTGGAATGAGAAAAAGTACTGTTTCCAAAGTTATACTGTTAGGGCGCAAGCGAGTAGTCTTATGTTGTTCGGTTTTGGTTCTTGTGAACGTAGACAACGATACGTTGCCAATATACACTCTCGGGGCAAAATAGAACTATATAATTAGGTTTCACTCTTTGTTCGGTTGAATGAGAAAAAGTACTGTTTCTAAAGTTATCTTGTTAGGCGCAGTGAGTAGTCTAATGTTGTTCGGTTTTGGTTCTTGTGAACTTAGACAACGATACGTTGCCAATATACACTCTCGGGGCATAATAGAACAATATAATTAGGTTTCACTCTTTGTTCGGTTGAATGAGAAAAATCTTGTTTCTAAAGTTATCTTTGCTAGGCGCAAGTGAGTAGTCTTATGTTGTTCGGTGTTGGTTCTTGTGAACGTAGACAACGATACGTTGCCAATATACACTCTCGGGGCAAAATAGAACTATATAATTAGGTTTCACTCTTTGTTCGGTTGAATGAGAAAAAGTACTGTTTCTAAAGTTATACTGTTAGGGCGCAAATGAGTAGTCTAATGTTGTTCCGGTTTTGGTTCTTGTGAACGTAGACAACGATACGTTGCCAATATACACTCCTGGGGCATAATAGAACAATATAATTGGGTTTTACTCTTTGTTCGGTGGAATATGAAAAAGTACTGTTTCCAAAGTTATACTGTTAGGGCGCAACTGAGTAGTCTTATGTTGTTCCGGTTTTGGTTCTTGTGAACGTAGACAACGATACGTTGCCAATATACACTCTCGGGGCAAAATAGAACTATATAATTAGGTTTCACTCTTTCTTCGGTTGAATGAGAAAAAGTACTGTTTCTAAAGTTATACTGTTAGGGCGCAACTGAGTAGTCTAATGTTGTTCCGGTTTTGGTTCTTGTGAACGTAGACAACGATACGTTGCCAATATACACTCTCGAGGCATAATAGAACAATATAATTGGGTTTTACTCTTTGTTCGGTGGAATGAGAAAAATCTTGTTTCCAAAGTTATTCGGTTAGGCGCAAGCGAGTAGTGTAATGTTGTTCGGTTTTTATTCTTGTGGACGTAGACAACGATACGTTGCCAATATACACTCTCGGGGCATAATAGAACTATATAATTAGGTTTCACTCTTTGTTCGGTTGAATGAGAAAAAGTACTGTTTCTAAAGTTATACTGTTAGGGCGCAACTGAGTAGTCTAATGTTGCTCCGGTTTTGGTTCTTGTGAACGTAGACAACGATACGTCGCCAATATACACTCTCGGGGCATAATAGAACAATATAATAGGGTTTTACTCTTTGTTCGGTTGAATGAGCAAAAATCTTGTTTCTAAAGTTATCTTTTGTTAGCGCAAGTGAGTAGTCTTATGTTGTTCGGTTTTGGTTCTTGTGAACGTAGACAACGATACGTTGCCAATATACACTCTCGGGGCATAATAGAACTATATAATTAGGTTTCACTCATTGTTCGGTTGAATGAGAAAAAGTACTATTTCTAAAGTTATCTTGTTAGGCGCAATGAGTAGTCTAATGTTGTTCGGTTTTGGTTCTTGTGAACGTAGACAACGATACGTTGCCAATATACACTCTCGGGGCATAATAGAACAATATAATTGGGTTTTACTCTTTGTTCGGTGGAATGAGAAAAATCTTTGTTTCCAAAGTTATACTGTTAGGGCGCAACTGAGTAGTCTAATGTTGTTCCGGTTTTGGTTCTTGTGAACGTAGACAACGATACGTTGCCAATATACCCTCTCGGGGCATAATAGAACTATATAATTAGGTTTCACTCTTTGTTCGGTTGAATGAGAAAAATTACTGTTTCTAAAGTTATACTGTTAGGGCGCAAATGAGTAGTCTAATGTTGTTCCGGTTTTGGTTCTTGTGAACGTAGACAACGATACGTTGCCAATATACACTCTCGGGGCATAATAGAACAATATAATTGGGTTTTACTCTTTGTTCGGCGGAATGAGAAAAATCTTGTTTCCAAAGTAATGTTTGTTAGGGCGCAAGTAGTAGTCTTATGTTGTTCGGTTTTGGTTCTTGTGAACGTAGACAACGATACGTTGCCAATATACACTCTCGGGGCAAAATAGAACTATATAATTAGGTTTCACTCTTTGTTCGGTTGAATGAGAAAAATCTTGTTTCTAAAGTTATCTTTGTTAGGCGCAATGAGTAGTCTAATGTTGTTCCGGTTTTGGTTCTTGTGAACGTAGACAACGATACGTTGCCAATATACACTCTCGGGGCATAATAGAACAATATAATTGTGTTTTACTCTTTGTTCGGTGGAATGAGAAAAATCTTGTTTCCAAAGTTATTACGTTAGGCGCAAGCGAGTAGTGTAATGTTGTTCCGGTTTTGTTCTTGTGGACGTAGACAACGATACGTTGCCAATATACACTCTCGGGGCATAATAGAACTATATAATTAGGTTTCACTCTTTGTTCGGTTGAATGAGAAAAATCTTGTTTCTAAAGTTATCTTTGTTAGGCGCAAATGAGTAGTCTAATGTTGTTCGGTTTTGGTTCTTGTGAACGTAGACAACGATACGTTGCCAATATACACTCTTAGGGGCATAATAGAACAATATAATTGGGTTTTACTCTTTGTTCGGTGGAATGAGAAAAATCTTGTTTCCAAAGTTATCTTTGTTAGGCGCAAGCGAGTAGTCTTATGTTGTTAGGTTTTGGTTCTTGTGAACGTAGACAACGATACGTTGCCATATACACTCTCGGGGCAAAATAGAACTATATAATTAGGTTTCACTCTTTGTTCGGTTGAATGAGAAAAAGTACTGTTTCTAAAGTTATACTGTTAGGGCACAAATGAGTAGTCTAATGTTGTTCCGGTTTGTTCTTGTGAACTTAGACAACGATACGTTGCCAATATACACTCTCGGGGCATAATAGAACAATATAATTGGGTTTCACTCTTTGTTCGGTCGAATGAGAAAAATCTTTGTTTCTAAAGTTATCTTTGTTAGGCGCAGCGAGTAGTCTAATGTTGTTCCGGTGTTGGTTCTTGTGAACGTAGACAACGATACGTTGCCAATATACACTCCCGGGGCATAATAGAACAATATAATTGGGTTTCACTCTTTGTTCGGTCGAATGAGAAAGAAATCTTGTTTCTAAAGTTATACTGTTAGGGCGCAACTGAGTAGTCTAATGTTGTTCCGGTTTTGGTTCTTGTGAACGTAGACAACGATACGTTGCCAATATAAACTCTCGGGGCATAATAGAACAATATAATTGGGTTTTACTCTTTGTTCGGTGGAATGAGAAAAATGCATTTCCAAAGTTATCTTTGTTAGGGCGCAACTGAGTAGTCTTATGTTGTTCCGGTTTTGGTTCTTGTGAACGTAGACAGCGATACGTTGCCAATATACACTCTCGGGGCAAAATAGAACTATATAATTAGGTTTCACTCTTTGTTCAGTTGAATGAGAAAAAGTACTGTTTCTAAAGTTATCGTTGAGGCGCAACTTAGTAGTCTAATGTTGTTCGGTTTTGGTTCTTGTGAACTTAGACGACGATACTTTGGTAATATACTCTCTCGGGGCATAATAGAACAATATAATGGGGTTTTACTCTTTGTTCGGTGGAATGAGAAAAAGTACTGTTTCTAAAGTTATACTGTTAGTGCGCTAGTGAGTTGTGTAATGTTGTTCAGGTTTTGGTTCTTGTGAACGTAGTCAACGATACGTTGCCAATATACCCTCACGGGGCATAATAGAACTATATAATTAGGTTTCACTCTTTGTTCGGTTGAATGAGAAAAAATCTTGTTTCTAAAGTTATCTTGTTAGGCGCTTGAGTAGTCTAATGTTGTTCGGTTTTGGTTCTTGTGAACTTGACAACGTCGTTGCCAATATACACTCTCGGGGCATAATAGAACAATATAATTAGGTTTCACTCTTTGTTCGGTTGAATGAGAAAAAAATCATTTCTAAAGTTATCTTTGTTAGAGCGCAGCGAGTAGTCTTATGTTGTTCGGTTTTGGTTCTTGTGAACGTAGACAACGATACGTTGCCAATATACACTCTCGGGGCATAATAGAACAATATAATTAGGTTTCACTCATTGTTCGGTGGAATGAGAAAAAGTACTGTTTCTAATGTTATCTTTGTTAGGGCGCAAGCGAGTAGTCTAATGTTGTTCGGTTTGGTTCTTGTGAACGTAGACAACGATACGTTGCCAATATACACTCTCGGGGCATAATAGAACAATATAATTGGGTTTTACTCTTTGTTCGGTGGAATGAGAAAAACTCTTTGTTTCCAAAGTTATCTTGTTTGGGCGCAAGAGTAGTCTTATGTTGTTCCGGTTTTGGTTCTTGTGAACGTAGACAACGATACGTTGCCAATATACACTCTCGGGGCATAATAGAACTATATAATTAGGTTTCACTCTTTGTTCGAGTGAATAAGAAAAATCTTTGTTTCTAAAGTTATCTTGTTAGGGCGCAACTGAGTAGTCTAATGTTGTTCCGGTTTTGGTTCTTGTGAACGTAGACAACGATACGTTGCCAATATACACTCTCGGGACATAATAGAACAATATAATTGGGTTTCACTCTTTGTTCGGTTGAATGAGAAAAAGTACTGTTTCTAAAGTTATAATGTTAGGGCGCAACTGAGTAGTCTAATGTTTTTCCGGTTTTGGTTCTTGTGAACGTAGACAACGATACGTTGCCAATATACACTCTCGGGGCATAATAGAACAATATAATTGGGTTTCACTCTTTGTTCGGTTGAATGAGAAAAATCTTGTTTCTAAAGTTATCTTTGTTAGGGCGCAGTAGTCTAATGTTGTTAGGTTTTGGTTCTTGTGAACGTAGACAACGATACGTTGCCAATATACACTCTCGGGGCATAATAGAACAATATAATTGGGTTTTACTCTTTGTTCGGTGGAATGAGAGAAAGAACTGTTTCCAAAGTTATTACGTTAGGCGCAAGAGTAGTGTAATGTTGTTCCGGTTTTGTTCTTGTGGACGTAGACAACGATACGTTGCCAATATACACTCTCGGGGCATAATAGAACTATATAATTAGGTTTCACTCTTTGTTCGGTTGAATGAGAAAAAGTACTGTTTCTAAAGTTATACTGTTAGGGCGCAAATGAGTAGTCTAATGTTGTTCCGGTTTTGGTTCTTGTGAACGTAGACAACGATACGTTGCCAATATACACTCCTGGGGCATAATAGAACAATATAATTGGGTTTTACTCTTTGTTCGGTGGAATGAGAAAAATCTTGTTTCCAAAGTTATCTTGTTAGGCGCAAGAGTAGTCTTATGTTGTTCGGTTTTGGTTCTTGTGAACGTAGACAACGATACGTTGCCAATGTACACTCTCGGGGCAAAATAGAACTATATAATTAGGTTTCACTCTTTGTTCGGTTGAATGAGAAAAATCTTGTTTCTAAAGTTATCTTTGTTAGGCGCAAGCGAGTAGTCTAATGTTGTTCGGTTTTGGTTCTTGTGAACTTAGACAACGATACGTTGCCAATATACACTCTCGGGGCATAACGAACAATATAATTAGGTTTCACTCTTTGTTCGGTTGAATGAGAAAAAAATCTTGTTTCTAAAGTTATACTGTTAGGGCGCAACTGAGTAGTCTAATGTTGTTCCGGTTTTGGTTCTTGTGAACTTAGACAACGATACGTTGCCAATATACACTCTCGGGGCATAATAGAATTATATAATTAGGTTTCACTCTTTGTTCGGTTGAATGTGAAAAATCTTGTTTCTAAAGTTATACTTGTTGAGGCGCAAGGAGTAGTCTAATGTTGTTCGGTTTTGGTTCTTGTGAACTTAGACAACGATACGTTGCCAATATACACTCTCGGGGCATAATAGAACAATATAAATAGGTTTCACTCTTTGTTCGGTTGAATGAGAAAAATCTTGTTTCTAAAGTTATCTTTACGGCACAATGAGTAGTGTAATGTTGTTCGGTTTTTGTTCTTGTGAACGTAGACAACGATACGTTGCCAATATACACTCTCGGGGCATAATAGAACTATATAATTAGGTTTCACTCTTTGTTCGGTTGAATGAGAAAAATCTTGTTTCTAAAGTTATACGGTTAGAGGCGCAAATGAGTAGTCTAATGTTGTTCGGTTTGGTTCTTGTGAACGTAGACAACGATACGTTGCCAATATACACTCTGGGGCATAATAGAACAATATAATTGGGTTTTACTCTTTGTTCGGTGGAATGAGAAAAATCTTGTTTCCAAAGTTATCTTTGTTAGGTAGTCTTATGTTGTTCGGTTTTGGTTCTTGTGAACGTAGACAACGATACGTTGCCAATATACACTCTCGGTGCAAAATAGAACAATATAAGTGGGTTTCACTTTCTGTTAGGTTGAATGAGAAAAAGCACTGTTTCTGAAGTCATTCTGTTAGGGCGCAACTGAGTAATCTAATGTTGTTCCGGTTTTGGTTCTTGTGAACGTAGACAACGATACGTTGCCAATATACACTCTCGGGGCAAAATAGAACAATATGATTGGGTTTTACTTTTGGTTCGGTGGAATGAGAAAAATCTTGTTTCCAAAGTTATTACGTTAGGCGCAAGCAGTAGTGTAATGTTGTTCGGTTTTTATTCTTGTGGACGTAGACAACGATACGTTGCCAATATACACTCTCGGGGCATAATAGAACTATATAATTAGGTTTCACTCTTTGTTCGGTTGAATGAGAAAAATCTTGTTTCTAAAGTTATCTTGTTAGGGCGCAAAGTAGTCTAATCTTGTTCCGGTTATGGTTCTTGTGAACTTAGACAACAATACGTTGCCAATATACACTCTCAGGGCATAATAGAACAATATAATTAGGTTTCACTCTTTGTTCGGTTGAATGAGAAAAAGTACTGTTTCTAAAGTTATACTGTTAGCGCCCACCCAAGTAGCCCAATGTTGTTCCGGTTTTGGTTCTTGTGAACGTAGACAACGATACGTTGCCAATATACACTCTCGGGGCATAATAGAACAATATAATTGGGTTTCACTCATTGTTCGGTTGAATGAGAAAAAGTACTGTTTCTAAAGTTATACTGTTAGGGCGCAACGGAGTAGTCTAATGTTGTTCCGGTTTTGGTTCTTGTGAACGTAGACAACGATACGTTGCCAATATACACTCTCGGGGCATAATAGAACAATATAATTGGGTTTTACTCTTTGTTCGGTGGAATGAGAAAAACTACTGTTTCCAAAGTTATACTGTTTGGGCGCAACTGAGTAGTCTTATGTTGTTCCGGTTTTGGTTCTTGTGAACGTAGACAACGATACGTTGCCAATATACACTCTCGGGGCATAATAGAACTATATAATTAGGTTTCACTCTTTGTTCGGGTGAATGTGAAAAATCTTGTTTCTAAAGTTATCTTTGTTAGGGCGCAACTGAGTAGTCTAATGTTGTTCCGGTTTTGGTTCTTGTGAACTTAGACAACGATACGTTGCCAATATACACTCTCAGGACATAATAGAACAATATAATTAGGTTTCACTCTTGGTTCGTTTGAATGAGAAAAAGTACTGTTTCTAAAGTTATAATGTTAGGGCGCAACTGGGTAGTCTTATGTTGTTCCGGTTTTGGTTCTTGTGAACGTAGACAACGATACGTTGCCAATATACACTCTCGGGGCATAATAGAACAATATAATTAGGTTTCACTCTTTGTTCGGTTGAATGAGAAAAATCTTGTTTCTAAAGTTATCTTGTTAGGCGCAAGAGTAGTCTAATGTTGTTCGGTTTTGGTTCTTGTGAACGTAGACAACGATACGTTGCCAATATACACTCTCGGGGCATAATAGAACAATATAATTGGGTTTTACTCTTTGTTCGGTGGAATGAGAAAAATCTTGTTTCCAAAGTTATTACGTTAGGGCAGAGTAGTGTAATGTTGTTAGGTTTTTGTTCTTGTGGACGTAGACAACGATACGTTGCCAATATACACTCTCGGGGCATAATAGAACTATATAATTAGGTTTCACTCTTTGTTCGGTTGAATGAGAAAAAGTACTGTTTCTAAAGTTATACTGTTAGGGCGCAAATGAGTAGTCTAATGTTGTTCCGGTTTTGGTTCTTGTGAACGTAGACAACGATACTTTGCCAATATACACTCTCGGGGCATAATAGAACAATATAATTGGGTTTCACTCTTTGTTCGGTGGAATGAGAAAAAGTACTGTTTCTAAAGTTATACTGTTAGGGCGCAACTGAGTAGTCTTATGTTGTTCCGGTTTTGGTTCTTGTGAACGTAGACAACGATACGTTGCCAATGTACACTCTCGGGGCAAAATAGAACTATATAATTCGGTTTCACTATTTGTTCGGTTGAATGAGAAAAATCTTGTTTCTAAAGTCATCTTTGTTAGGCGCAATGAGTAGTCTAATGTTGTTCGGTTTTGGTTCTTGTGAACTTAGACAACGATACGTTGCCAATATACACTCTCGGGGCATAATAGAACAATATAATTAGGTTTCACTCTTTGTTCGGTTGAATGAGAAAAAGTACTGTTTCTAAAGTTATACTGTTAGGGCGCAACTGAGTAGTCTAATGTTGTTCCGGTTTTGGTTCTTGTGAACTTAGACAACGATACTTTGCCAATATACACTCTCGGGGCATAATAGAACTATATAATTAGGTTTCACTCTTTGTTCGGTTGAATGAGAAAAATCTTGTTTCTAAAGTTATACTGTTAGGGCGCAACTGAGTAGTCTAATGTTGTTCCGGTTTTGGTTCTTGTGAACGTAGACAACGATACGTTGCCAATATACACTCTCGGGGCTTAATAGAACAATATAATTGGGTTTTACTCTTTGTTCGGTGGAATGAGAAAAAGTACTGTTTCCAAAGTTATTACGTTAGGGCGCAGGAGTAGTGTAATGTTGTTTTGGTTCTTGTGAACGTAGACAACGATACGTTGCCAATATACACTCTCGGGGCATAATAGAACTATATAATTAGGTTTCACTCGTTGTTCGGTTGAATGAGAAAAAGTACTGTTTCTAAAGTTATACTGTTAGGGCGCAACTGAGTAGTCTAATGTTGTTCCGGTTTTGGTTCTTGTGAACGTAGACAACCATACGTTGCCAATATACACTCTCGGGGCATAATAGAACAATATAATTGGGTTTTACTCTTTGTTCGGTGGAATGAGAAAAACTACTGTTTCCAAAGTTATACTGTTTGGGCGCAACTGAGTAGTCTTATGTTGTTCCGGTTTTGGTTCTTGTGAACGTAGACAACGATACGTTGCCAATATACACTCTCGGGGCATAATAGAACTATATAATTAGGTTTCACTCTTTGTTCGGGTGAATGAGAAAAAATACTGTTTCTAAAGTTATACTGTTAGGGCGCAACTGAGTAGTCTAATGTTGTTCCGGTTTTTGTTCTTGTGAACTTAGACAACGATACGTTGCCAATATACACTCTCGGGACATAATAGAACAATATAATTAGGTTTCACTCTTTGTTAGATTCAATGAGAAAAAATACTGTTTCCAAAATTATATTGTTAGGGCGCAACTGAGTAGTCTAATGTTGTTTCGGTGTTGGTTCTTGTGAACGTAGACAACGATACGTTGCCAATATACACTCTCGGGGCATAATAGAACAATATAATTGGGTTTCACTCTTTGTTCGGTGGAATGAAAAAATCTTGTTTCCAAAGTTATTACGGTTAGGGCGCAAGGAGTAGTGTAATGTTGTTCCGGTTTTTGTTCTTGTGGACGTAGACAACGATACGTTGCCAATATACACTCTCGGGGCATAATAGAACTATATAATTAGGTTTCACTCTTTGTTCGGTTGAATGAGAAAAAGTACTGTTTCTAAAGTTATACTGTTAGGGCGCAACTGAGTAGTCTAATGTTGTTCCGGTTTTGGTTCTTGTGAACGTAGACAACGATACGTTGCCAATATACACTCTCGGGGCATAATATAACTATATAATTAGGTTTCACTCTTTGTTCGGTTGAATGAGAAAAAGTACTGTTTCTAAAGTTATCTTTGTTAGGGCGCAAGAGTAGTCTAATCTTTGTTCGGTTTTGGTTCTTGTGAACGTAGACAACGATACGTTGCCAATATACACTCTCGGGGCATAATAGAACAATATAATTAGGTTTTACTCTTTGTTCGGTGGAATGAGAAAAATCTTGTTTCCAAAGTTATTACGTTAGGCGCAGTGAGTAGTGTAATATTGTTCGGTTTTGTTCTTGTGGACGTAGACAACGATACGTTGCCAATATACACTCTCGGGGCATAATAGAACTATATAATTAGGTTTCACTCTTTGTTCGGTTGAATGAGAAAAAGTACTGTTTCTAAAGTTATACTGTTAGGGCGCAACTGAGTAGTCTAATGTTGTTCGGTTTTGGTTCTTGTGAACGTAGACAACGATACGTTGCCAATATACACTCAGGGGCATAATAGAACAATATAATTGGGTTTTACTCTTTGTTCGGTGGAATGAGAAAAATCTTGTTTCCAAAGTTATCCTGTTAGGGCGCGATCTAGTAGTCTTATGTTGTTCCGGTTTTGGTTCTTGTGAACGTAGACAACGATACGTTGCCAATGTACACTCTCGGGGCAAAATAGAACTATATAATTAGGTTTACTCTTTGTTCGGGTGAATGAGAAAAAGTACTGTTTCTAAAGTTATACTGTTAGGGCGCAACTGAGTAGTCTAATGTTGTTCCGGTTTTGGTTCTTGTGAACTTAGACAACGATACGTTGCCAATATACACTCTCGGGGCATAATAGAACAATATAATTAGGTTTCACTCTTTGTTCGGTTGAATGAGAAAAAGTACTGTTTCTAAAGTTATACTGTTAGGGCGCAACTGAGTAGTCTTATGTTGTTCCGGTTTTGGTTCTTGTGAACGTAGACAACGATACGTTGCCAATATACACTTTCGGGGCAAAATAGAACTATATAATTAGGTTTCACTCTTTGTTCGGTTGAATGAGAAAAAGTACTGTTTCTAAAGTTATACTGTTAGGGCGCAACTGAGTAGTCTAATGTTGTTCCGGTTTTGGTTCTTGTGAACGTAGACAACGATACGTTGCCAATATACACTCTCGGGGCTTAATAGAACAATATAATTAGGTTTCACTCTTTGTTCGGTTGAATGAGAAAAAGTACTGTTTCTAAAGTTATACTGTTAGGGCGCAACTGAGTAGTGTAGTGTTGTTCCGGTTTTTGTTCTTGTGGACGTAGACAACGATACGTTGCCAATATACACTCTCGGGGCATAATATAACAATATAATTAGGTTTCACTCTTTGTTCGGTTGAATGAGAAAAAGTACTGTTTCCAAAGTTATACTGTTAGGGCGCAACTGAGTAGTGTAATGTTGTTCGGTTTTGGTTCTTGTGAACGTAGACAACGATACGTTGCCAATATACACTCTCGGGGCATAATAGAATTATATAATTAGGTTTCACTCTTTGTTCGGTTGAATGAGAAAAAGTACTGTTTCTAAAGTTATACTGTTAGGGCGCAACTGAGTAGTCTAATGTTGTTCCGGTTTTGGTTCTTGTGAACGTAGACAACGATACGTTGCCAATATACACTCTCGGGGCATAATAGAACAATATAATTAGGGTTCACTCTTTGTTCGGTGGAATGAGAAAAATCTTGTTTCTAAAGTTATCTTGTTAGGGCACAAGAGTTGTGTAATGTTGTTCGGTTTTTGTTCTTGTGAACGTAGACAACGATACGTTGCCAATATACACTCTCGGGGCATAATAGAACTATATAATTAGGTTTCACTCTTTGTTCGGTTGAATGAGAAAAATCTTGTTTCTAAAGTTATACTGTTAGGGCGCAAATGAGTAGTCTAATGTTGTTCCGGTTTTGGTTCTTGTGAACGTAGACAACGATACGTTGCCAATATACACTCCTGGGGCATAATAGAACAATATAATTGGGTTTTACTCTTTGTTCGGTGGAATGAGAAAAAGTACTGTTTCCAAAGTTATACTGTTAGGCGCAGAGTAGTCTTATGTTGTTCGGTTTTGGTTCTTGTGAACGTAGACAACGATACGTTGCCAATATACACTCTCGGGGCAAAATAGAACTATATAATTAGGTTTCACTCTTTGTTCGGTTGAATGAGAAAAATCTTGTTTCTAAAGTTATCTTTGTTAGGCGCAACTGAGTAGTCTAATGTTGTTCCGGTTTTGGTTCTTGTGAACGTAGACAACGATACGTTGCCAATATACACTCTCGGGGCATAATAGAACAATATAATTGGATTTTACTCTTTGTTCGGTGGAATGAGAAAAATCTTGTTTTCAAAGTTATTACCGTTAGTGTAATGTTGTTCGGTTTTATTCTTGTGGACGTAGACAACGATACGTTGCCAATATACACTCTCGGGGCATAATAGAACTATATAATTAGGTTTCACTCTTTGTTCGGTTGAATGAGAAAAAGTACTGTTTCTAAAGTTATACTGTTAGGGCGCAAATGAGTAGTCTAATGTTGTTCCGGTTTTGGTTCTTGTGAATGTAGACAACGATACGTTGCCAATATACAATCTCGGGGCATAATAGAACAATATAATTGGGTTTCACTCTTTGTTCGGTTGAATGAGAAAAATCTTGTTTCCAAAGTTATCTTGTTAGGCGCAAGAGTAGTCTTATGTTGTTCGGTTTTGGTTCTTGTGAACGTAGACAACGATACGTTGCCAATATACACTCGGGCATAATAGAACAATATAATTGGGTTTTACTCTTTGTTCGGTGGAATGAGAAAAATCTTGTTTCCAAAGTTATCTTTGTTAGAGCGCAAGTGAGTAGTCTGATGTTGTTCCGGTTTTGGTTCTTGTGAACGTAGACAACGATACGTTGCCAATATACACTCTCGGGGCATAATAGAACTATATAATTAGGTTTCACTCTTTGTTCGGTTGAATGAGAAAAAGTACTATTTCTAAAGTTATCTTTGTTAGGGCGCAATGAGTAGTCTAATGTTGTTCGGTTTTGGTTCTTGTGAACGTAGACAACGATACGTTGCCAATATACACTCTCGGGGCATAATAGAACAATATAATTGGGTTTTACTCTTTGTTCGGTGGAATGAGAAAAACTCTGTTTCCAAAGTTATCTTGTTTGGGCGCAAGTGAGTAGTCTTATGTTGTTAGGTTTTGGTTCTTGTGAACGTAGACAACGATACGTTGCCAATATACACTCTCGGGCATAATAGAACTATATAATTAGGTTTCACTCTTTGTTCGGTTGAATGTGAAAAATCTTGTTTCTAAAGTTATCTTTGTTAGGCGCAAGCGAGTAGTCTAATGTTGTTCGGTTTTGGTTCTTGTGAACTTAGACAACGATACGTTGCCAATATACACTCTCGGGACATAATAGAACAATATAATTAGGTTTCACTCTTTGTTCGGTTGAATGAGAAAAATCTTGTTTCTAAAGTTATAATGTTAGGCGCAAGGGTAGTCTAATGTTGGTCCGGTTTTGTTTCTTGTGAACGTAAACCACGATACGTTGCCAATATAAATCTCTCGGGGCATAATAGAACTATATAATTAGGTTTCACTCTTTGTTCGGTTGAATGAGAAAAAGTACTGTTTCTAAAGTTATACTGTTAGGGCGCAACTGAGTAGTCTAATGTTGTTCCAGTTTTTGTTCTTGTGAACGTAGACAACGATACGTTGCCAATATACACTCTCGGGGCATAATAGAACAATATAATTGGGTTTCACTCTTTGTTCGGTCGAATGAGAAAAATCTTGTTTCTAAAGTTATCTGTTAGTATGAGTAGTCTAATGTTGTTCCGGTTTTGGTTCTTGTGAACGTAGACAACGATACGTTGCCAATATACACTCTCGGGGCATAATAGAACAATATAATTGGGTTTTACTCTTTGTTCGGTGGAATGAGAAAAAATACTGTTTCTAATGTTATTCTGTTAGGGCGCAACTGAGTAGTGTAATGTTGTTCCGGTTTTTGTTCTTGTGGACGTAGACAACGATACGTTGCCAATATACACTCTCGGGGCATAATATAACTATATAATTAGGTTTCACTCTTTGTTCGGTTGAATGAGAAAAAGTACTGTTTCTAAAGTTATACTGTTAGGGCGCAAATAAGTAGTCTAATGTTGTTCCGGTTTTGGTTCTTGTGAACGTAGACAACGATACGTTGCCAATATACACTCTCGGGGCATAATAGAACAATATAATTGGGTTTTATTCTTTGTTTGGTGGAATGAGAAAAATCTTGTTCCCAAAGTTATACTGTTAGGGCGCAACTTAGTAGTCTTATGTTGTTCCGGTTTTGGTTCTTGTGAACGTAGACAACGATACGTTGCCAATATACACTCTCGGGGCAAAATAGAACTATATAATTAGGTTTCACTCTTTGTTCGGTTGAATGAGAAAAAATCATTTCTAAAGTTATCTTTGTTAGGCGAGTAGTCTAATGTTGTTCGGTTTTGGTTCTTGTGAACTTAGACAACGATACGTTGCCAATATACACTCTCGGGGCATAATAGAACAATATAATTGGGTTTTACTCTTTGTTCGGTGGAATGAGAAAAATCTTGTTTCCAAAGTTATTACTTTGGGGCGCAGGTAGTGTAATGTTGTTCGGTTTTTGTTCTTGTGGACGTAGACAACGATACGTTGCCAATATACACTCTGGGGCATAATAGAACAATATAATTGGGTTTTACTCTTTGTTCGGTGGAATGAGAAAAATCTTGTTTCCAAAGTTATCTTTGTTAGGCGCAAGAGTAGTCTTATGTTGTTCCGGTTTTGGTTCTTGTGAACGTAGACAACGATACGTTGCCAATATACACTCTGGGGGCATAATAGAACTATATAATTAGGTTTCACTCTTTGTTCGGTTGAATGAGAAAAAGTACTGTTTCTAAAGTTATACTGTTAGGGCGCAACTGAGTAGTCTAATGTTGTTCCGGTTTTAGTTCTTGTGAACTTAGACAACGATACGTTGCCAATATACACTCTCGGGGCATAATAGAACAATATAATTAGGTTTCACTCTTTGTTCGGTTGAATGAGAAAAATCTTGTTTCTAAAGTTATCTTGTTAGAGCGCAAGCGAGTAGTCTTATGTTGTTCCGGTTTTGGTTCTTGTGAACGTAGACAACGATACGTTGCCAATATACACTCTCGGGGCATAATAGAACTATATAATTAGGTTTCACTCATTGTTCGGTTGAATGAGAAAAAGTACTATTTCTAAAGTTATCTTGTTAGGCGCAATGAGTAGTCTAATGTTGTTCGGTTTTGGTTCTTGTGAACGTAGACAACGATACGTTGCCAATATACACTCTCGGGGCATAATAGAACAATATAATTGGGTTTTACTCTTTGTTCGGTGGAATGAGAAAAATCTTGTTTCCAAAGTTATCTTTGTTAGGCGCAAATGAGTAGTCTAATGTTGTTCGGTTTTGGTTCTTGTGAACGTAGACAACGATACGTTGCCAATATACACTCTCGGGGCATAATAGAACAATATAATTGGGTTTTACTCTTTGTTCGGTGGAATGAGAAAAATCTTGTTTCCAAAGTTATCTTTGTTAGGGCGCAAGCGAGTAGTCTTATGTTGTTGGTTTTGGTTCTTGTGAACGTAGACAACGATACGTTGCCAATATACACTCTCGGGGCAAAATAGAACTATATAATTAGGTTTCACTCTTTGTTCGGTTGAATGAGAAAAATCTTTATTTCTAAAGTTATCTTTTGTTAGGGCGCAACTGAGTAGTCTAATGTTGTTCCGGTTTTGGTTCTTGTGAACTTAGACAACGATACGTTGCCAATATACACTCTCGGGGCATAATAGAACAATATAATTAGGTTTTACTCTTTGTTCGGTGGAATGAGAAAAATCATTTCCAAAGTTATTATTAGGCGCAAGAGTAGTGTAATGTTGTTCCGGTTTTGTTCTTGTGAACGTAGACAACGATACGTTGCCAATATACACTCCGGGGCATAATAGAACAATATAATTGGGTTTTACTCTTTGTTCGGTGGAATGAGAAAAATCTTGTTTCCAAAGTTATCTTGTTAGCGCTCAACTTAGTAGTCTTATGTTGTTCCGGTTTTGGTTCTTGTGAACGTAGACAACGATACGTTGCCAATATACACTCTCGGGGCAAAATAGAACTATATAATTAGGTTTCGCTCTTTGTTCGGTGGAATGAGAAAAAGTACTGTTTCTAAAGTTATACTGTTAGGGCGCAACTGAGTAGTCTAATGTTGTTCCGGTTTTGGTTCTTGTGAACGTAGACAACGATACGTTGCCAATATACACTCTCGGGGCATAATAGAACAATATAATTAGGTTTCACTCTTTGTTCGGTTGAATGAGAAAAATCTTGTTTCTAAAGTTATCTTTGTTAGAGCGCAAGCGAGTAGTCTTATGTTATTCCGGTTTTTGTTCTTGGGAACGTAGACAACGATACGTTGCCAATATACACTCTCGGGGCATAATAGAACTATATAATTAGGTTTCACTCATTGTTCGGTTGAATGAGAAAAAGTACTATTTCTAAGTTATCTTTGTTAGGCGCAAGCGAGTAGTCTAATGTTGTTCTGGTTTTGTTTCTTGTGAACGTAGACAACGATACGTTGCCAATATACACTCTCGGGGCATAATAGAACAATATAATTAGGTTTCACTCTTTGTTCGGTGGAATGAGAAAAAGTACTGTTTCCAAAGTTATACTGTTTGGGCGCAACTGAGTAGTCTTATGTTGTTCCGGTTTTGGTTCTTGTGAACGTAGACAACGATACGTTGCCAATATACACTCTCGGGGTATAATAGAACTATATAATTAGGTTTCACTCTTTGTTCGATTGAATGAGAAAAATCTTTGTTTCTAAAGTTATGCTTTGTTAGGCGCAAGCGAGTAGTCTAATGTTGTTCGGTTTTGGTTCTTGTGAACTTAGACAACGATACGTTGCCAATATACACTCTCGGGGCATAATAGAACAATATAATTAGGTTTCACTCTTTGTTCGGTTGAATGAGAAAAAGTACTGTTTCTAAAGTTATAATGTTAGGGCGCATCTGGGTAGTCTTATGTTGTTCCGGTTTTGGTTCTTGTGAACGTAGACAACGATACGTTGCCAATATACACTCTCGGGGCAAAATAGAACTATATAATTAGGTTTCACTCTTTGTTCGGTTGAATGAGAAAAAGTACTGTTTCTAAAGTTATAATGTTAGGGCGCAACTGAGTAGTCTAATGTTGTTCCGGTTTTGGTTCTTGTGAACGTAGACAACGATACGTTGCCAATATACACTCTCGGGGCATAATAGAACAATATAATTCTGTTTCACTCTTTGTTCGGTGGAATGAGAAAAATCTTGTTTCCAAAGTTATTACGTTAGGGCGCAAGCGAGTAGTGTAATGTTGTTAGGTTTTTGTTCTTGTGGACGTAGACAACGATACGTTGCCAATATACACTCTCGGGGCATAATAGAACTATATAATTAGGTTTCACTCTTTGTTCGGTTGAATGAGAAAAAGTACTGTTTCTAAAGTTATACTGTTAGGGCGCAAATGAGTAGTCTAATGTTGTTCCGGTTTTGGTTCTTGTGAACGTAGACAACGATACGTTGCCAATATACACTCCCGGGGCATAATAGAACAATATAATTGGGTTTTACTCTTTGTTCGGTGGAATGAGAAAAATCTTGTTTCCAAAGTTATCTTTGTTAGGCGCAGCGAGTAGTCTAATGTTGTTCCGGTTTTGGTTCTTGTGAACGTAGACAACGATACGTTGCCAATTTACACTCTCGGGGCATAATAGAACTATATAATTAGGTTTCACTCTTTGTTCGGTTGAATGAGAAAAAGTACTGTTTCTAAAGTTATGATGTTAGGGCGCAATTGAGTAGTCTAAGGTTGTGTCGGATTTGGTTCTAGTGAACTTAGACAACGATACATTGCCATTCTACACTTTCGGGGTATAATAGAAGAATATGATAGGGTTTCACTCTTTGTTCGGTTGAATGAGAAAAATCTTGTTTCTAAAGTTATCTTTGTTAGGCGCAAGTGAGTAGTCTTATGTTGTTCGGTTTTGGTTCTTGTGAACTTAGACAACGATACGTTGCCAATATACACTCTCGGGGCATAATAGAATTATATAATTAGGTTTCACTCTTTGTTCGGTTGAATGAGAAAAAGTACTGTTTCTAAAGTTATACTGTTAGGGCGCAACTGAGTAGTCTAATGTTGTTCCGGTTTTGGTTCTTGTGAACTTAGACAACGATACGTTGCCAATATACACTCTCGGGGCATAATAGAACAATATAATTGGGTTTTACTCTTTGTTCGGCTGAATGAGAAAAATCTTGTTTCCAAAGTTATTACGTTAGGCGCAATGAGTAGTGTAATGTTGTTCGGTTTTGTTCTTGTGGACGTAGACAACGATACGTTGCCAATATACACTCTCGGGGCATAATAGAACAATATAATTGGGTTTTACTCTTTGTTCGGTGGAATGAGAAAAAGTACTGTTTCGAAAGTTATACTGTTTGCGCGCAACTGAGTAGTCTTATGTTGTTCCGGTTTTGGTTCTTGTGAACGTAGACAACGATACGTTGCCAATATACACTCTCGGAGCAAAATAGAACTATATAATTAGGTTTCACTCTTTGTTCGGTTGAATGAGAAAAATCTTGTTTCTAAAGTTATACTGTTAGGGCGCAACTGAGTAGTCTAATATTGTTCCGGTTTTGGTTCTTGTGAACGTAGACAACGATACGTTGCCAATATACACTCTCGGGGCATAATAGAACAATATAATTGGGTTTCACTCTTTGTTCGGTTGAATGAGAAAAATCTTGTTTCCAAAGTTATTATTACATTAGGCGCAAGCGAGTAGTGTAATGATGTTCGGTTTTGTTCTTGTGGACGTAGACAACGATACGTTGCCAATATACACTCTCGGGGCATAATAGAACTATATAATTAGGTTTCACTCTTTGTTCGGTTGAATGAGAAAAAGTACTGTTTCTAAAGTTATACTGTTAGGGCGCAAATGAGTAGTCTAATGTTGTTCCGGTTTTGGTTCTTGTGAACGTAGACAACGATACGTTGCCAATATACAATCCCGGGGCATAATAGAACAATATAATTGGGTTTTACTCTTTGTTCTGTGCAATGAGAAAAATCTTGTTTCCAAAGTTATCTTTGTTAGGCGCAAGCGAGTAGTCTTATGTTGTTCCGGTTTTGGTTCTTGTGAACGTAGACAACGATACGTTGCCAATGTACACTCTCGGGGCAAAATAGAACTATATAATTAGGTTTCACTCTTTGTTCGGTTGAATGAGAAAAAGTACTGTTTCTAAAGTTATCTTGTTAGGCGCAATTGAGTAGTCTAATGTTGTTCCGGTTTTGGTTCTTGTGAACGTAGATAAAGATACGTTGCCTTTATACACTCTCGGGGCCAAATAGATCAATATAAATTCGTTTTACTCTTTGTTCGGTGGAAAGAGAAAAATCTTGTTTCTAAAGTTATCTTTGTTAGGGCGCAACTGAGTAGTCTAATGTTGTTCCGGTTTTGGTTCTTGTGAACTTAGACAACGATACGTTGCCAATATACACTCTCGGGGCATAATAGAACAATATAATTGTGTTTTACTCTTTGTTCGGTGGAATGAGAAAAAGTACTGTTTCTAAAGTTATTCTGTTTGGGCGCAACTGAGTAGTGTAATGTTGTTCCGGTTTTTGTTCTTGTGGACGTAGACAACGATACGTTGCCAATATACACTCTCGGGGCATAATAGAACTATATAATTAGGTTTCACTCTTTGTTCGGTTGAATGAGAAAAAGTACTGTTTCTAAAGTTATCCTGTTAGGGCGCAACTGAGTAGTCTAATGTTGTTCCGGTTTTGGTTCTTGTGAACGTAGACAACGATACGTTGCCAATATACACTCTAGGGCATAATAGAACAATATAATTGGGTTTTACTCTTTGTTCGGTGGAATGAGAAAAATCTTGTTTCCAAAGTTATCTTTGTTAGGCGCAGTAGTCTTATGGTGTCCCGGTTTAGGTTCTTGTGAACGTAGACAACGATACGTTGCCAATATACACTCTCGGGGCCAAATAGAACTATATAATTAGGTTTCACTCTTTGTTCGGTTGAATGAGAAAGAAATCTTGTTTCTAAAGTTATCTTTGTTAGGCGCAAGCGAGTAGTCTTATGTTGTTCGGTTTTGGTTCTTGTGAACGTAGACAACGATACGTTGCCAATATACACTCTCGGGGCATAATAGAACAATATAATTGGGTTTTACTCTTTGTTCGGTGGAATGAGAAAAATCTTGTTTCCAAAGTTATTACGTTAGGGCGCAGTGAGTAGTGTAGTGTTGTTCGGTTTTGTTCTTGTGGACGTAGACAACGATACGTTGCCAATATACACTCTCGGGGCATAATATAACTATATAATTAGGTTTCACTCTTTGTTCGGTTGAATGAGAAAAAATCTTTCTAAAGTTATCTTTGTTAGGCGCAAATGAGTAGTCTAATGTTGTTCGGTTTTGGTTCTTGTGAACTTAGACAACGATACGTTGCCAATATACACTCTCGGGGCATAATAGAATTATATAATTAGGTTTCACTCTTTGTTCGGTTGAATGTGAAAAATCTTGTTTCTAAAGTTATCTTTGTTAGGCGCGAGTAGTCTAATGTTGTTCCGGTTTTGGTCCTTGTGAACTTAGACAACGAAACGTTGCCAATATACACTCTCAGGGCATATTAGAACAATATAAATAGGTTTCACTCTTTGTTCGGTTGAATGAGAAAAAGTACTGTTTCTAAAGTTATCTTTGTTAGGGAGCTGGAGTAGTGTAATGTTGTTAGGTTTTGGTTATTGTGAACGTAGACAACGATACGTTGCCAATATACACTCTCGGGGCATAATAGAACTATATAATTAGGTTTCACTCTTTGTTCGGTTGAATGAGAAAAAGTACTGTTTCTAAAGTTATACGATTAGAGCGCAATTGAGTAGTCTAATGTTGTTCCGGTTTTGGTTCTTGTGAACGTAGACAACGATACGTTGCCAATATACACTCCTGGGCATAATAGAACAATATAATTGGGTTTTACTCTTTGTTCGGTGGAATGAGAAAAATCTTGTTTCCAAAGTTATCTTTTGTTAGGCGCAAGTAGTCTTATGTTGTTCGGTTTGGTTCTTGTGAACGTAGACAACGATACGTTGCCAATATACACTCTCGGGGCAAAATAGAACTATATAATTAGGTTTCACTCTTTGTTCGGTTGAATGAGAAAAAGAAATCTTGTTTCTAAAGTTATCTTTGTTAGGGCGCAAGGAGTAGTCTAATGTTGTTCCGGTTTTGGTTCTTGTGAACTTAGACAACGAAACGTTGCCAATATACACTCTCAGGGCATAATAGAACAATATAATTAGGTTTCACTCTTTGTTCGGTTGAATGAGAAAAAGTACTGTTTCTAAAGTTATACTGTTAGGGCGCAACTGAGTAGTCTTATGTTGTTCCAGTTTTGGTTCTTGTGAACGTAGACAACGATACGTTGCCAATATACACTCTCGGGGCAAAATAGAACTATATAATTAGGTTTCACTCTTTGTTCGGTTGAATGAGAAAAAGTACTGTTTCTAAAGTTATCTTTGTTAGGCGCAAGGTAGTCTAATGTTGTTCCGGTTTTGGTTCTTGTGAACGTAGACAACGATACGTTGCCAATATGCACTCTCGGGGCATAATAGAACAATATAATTGGGTTTCACTTTTTGTTCGGTGGAATGAGAAAAATCTTGTTTCCAAAGTTATTACGTTAGGGCGCAGGCGAGTAGTGTAATGTTGTTCGGTTTTTGTTCTTGTGGACGTAGACAACGATACGTTGCCAATATACACTCTCGGGGCATAATATAACTATATAATTAGGTTTCACTCTTTGTTCGGTTGAATGAGAAAAAGTATTGTTTCTAAAGTTATACTGTTAGGGCGCAAATAAGTAGTCTAATGTTGTTCCGGTTTTGGTTCTTGTGAACGTAGACAACGATACGTTGCCAATATACACTCCCGGGAGATAATAAAACAATATAATTGGGTTTTACTCTTTGTTCGGTGGAATGAGAAAAAAATCTTGTTCCCAAAGTTATCTTTGTTAGGGCGCAAGCGAGTAGTCTTATGTTGTTCCGGTTTTGGTTCTTGTGAACGTAGACAACGATACGTTGCCAATATACACTCTCGCGGCATAATAGAACTATATAATTAGGTTTCACTCTTTGTTCGGGTGAATGAGAAAAAGTACTGTTTCTAAAGTTATACTGTTAGGGCGCAACTGAGTAGTCTAATGTTGTTCCGGTTTTGGTTCTTGTGAACGTAGACAACGATACGTTGCCAATATACACTCTCGGGGCATAATAGAACAATATAATTGGGTTTTACTCTTTGTTCGGTGGAATGAGAAAAATCTTGTTTCCAAAGTTATTACTGTTAGGGCGGAGCGAGTAGTGTAATGTTGTTCCGGTTTTGGTTCTTGTGGACGTAGACAACGATACGTTGCCAATATACACTCCTGGGGCATAATAGAACAATATAATTGGGTTTTACTCTTTGTTCGGTGGAATGAGAAAAAGTACTGTTTCCAAAGTTATACTGTTAGGGCGCAACTGAGTAGTCTTATGTTGTTCCGGTTTTGGTTCTTGTGAACGTAGACAACGATACGTTGCCAATATACACTCTCGGGGCAAAATAGAACTATATAATTAGGTTTCACTCTTTGTTCGGTTGAATGAGAAAAAGTACTATTTCTAAAGTTATACTGTTAGGGCGCAACTGAGTAGTCTAATGTTGTTCCGGTTTTGGTTCTTGTGAACTTAGACAACGATACGTTGCCAATATACACTCTCAGGACATAATAGAACAATATAATTAGGTTTCACTCTTTGTTCGGTTGAATGAGAAAAAGTACTGTTTCTAAAGTTATACTGTTAGGGCGCAACTGAGTAGTCTTATGTTGTTCGGTTTGGTTCTTGTGAACGTAGACAACGATACGTTGCCAATATACACTCTCGGGGCATAATAGAACTATATAATTAGGTTTCACTCTTTGTTCGGTTGAATGAGAAAAAGTACTATTTCTAAAGTTATCTTTGTTAGGCGCAAGTGAGTAGTCTAATGTTGTTCGGTTTTGGTTCTTGTGAACGTAGACAACGATACGTTGCCAATATACACTCTCGGGGCATAATAGAACAATATAATTGGGTTTTACTCTTTGTTCGGTGGAATGAGAAAAATCTTGTTTCCAAAGTTATCTTTGTTAGGCGCAAATGAGTAGTCTAATGTTGTTCGGTTTTGGTTCTTGTGAACGTAGACAACGATACGTTGCCAATATACACTCTGGGGCATAATAGAACAATATAATTGGGTTTTACTCTTTGTTCGGTGGAATGAGAAAAATCTTGTTTCCAAAGTTATCTTTGTTAGGCGCAAGTGAGTAGTCTTATGTTGTTCGGTTTTGGTTCTTGTGAACGTAGACAACGATACGTTGCCAATATACACTCTCGGGGCAAAATAGAACTATATAATTAGGTTTCACTCTTTGTTCGGTTGAATGAGAAAAATCTTGTTTCTAAAGTTATCTTGTTAGGAGTAGTCTAATGTTGTTCGGTTTTGGTTCTTGTGAACTTAGACAACGATACGTTGCCAATATACACTCTCGGGGCATAATAGAACAATATAATTGGGTTTTACTCTTTGTTCGGTGGAATGAGAAAAATCTTTGTTTCTAAAGTTATTACTGTTGAGGCGCAATGAGTAGTGTAATGTTGTTCGGTTTTTGTTCTTGTGGACGTAGACAACGATACGTTGCCAATATACACTCTGGGGCATAATAGAACAATATAATTGGGTTTTACTCTTTGTTCGGTGGAATGAGAAAAAATCTTGTTTCCAAAGTTATCTTTGTTAGGCGCAACTTAGTAGTCTTATGTTGTTCGGTTTTGGTTGTTGTGAACGTAGAAAACGATACGTTGCCAATATACACTCTCGGGGCAAAATAGAACTATATAATTAGGTTTCGCTCTTTGTTCGGTTGAATGAGAAAAAGTACTGTTTCTAAAGTTATACTGTTAGGGCGCAACTGAGTAGTCTAATGTTGTTCCGGTTTTGGTTCTTGTGAACTTAGACAACGATACGTTGCCAATATACACTCTCAGGGCATAATAGAACAATATAATTAGGTTTCACTCTTTGTTCGGTTGAATGAGAAAAAGTAGTGTTTCTAAAGTTATCTTTGTTAGGCGCAGCGAGTAGTCTTATGTTGTTCGGTTTTGGTTCTTGTGAACGTAGACAACGATACGTTGCCAATATACACTCTCGGGGCATAATAGAACTATATAATTAGGTTTCACTCATTCGGTTGAATGAGAAAAAGTACTATTTCTAAAGTTATCTTTGTTAGGCGCAGTAGTCTAATGTTGTTCGGTTTTGGTTCTTGTGAACGTAGACAACGATACGTTGCCAATATACACTCTCGGGGCATAATAGAACAATATAATTGGGTTTTACTCTTTGTTCGATGGAATGAGAAAAATCTTTGTTTCCAAAGTTATCTTGTTTGGCGCAGTAGTCTTGAGTAGTCTTATGTTGTTCCGGTTTTGGTTCTTGTGAACGTAGACAACGATACGTTGCCAATATACACTCTCGGGGCAAAATAGAACTATATAATTAGGTTTCACTCTTTGTTCGGTTGAATGTGAAAAATCTTGTTTCTAAAGTTATCTTTGTTAGGCGCAAGAGTAGTCTAATGTTGTTCCGGTTTTGGTTCTTGTGAACTTAGACAACGATACGTTGCCAATATACACTCTCGGGACATAATAGAACAATATAATTAGGTTTCACTCTTTGTTCGGTTGAATGAGAAAAAGTACTGTTTCTAAAGTTATACTGTTAGGGCGCAACTGAGAGGCTTATTGTGTTCCGGTTTTGGTTCTTGTGAAAGTAGACAACGATACGTTGCCAATATACACTCTCGGGGCAAAATAGAACTATATAATTAGGTTTCACTCTTTGTTCGGTTGAATGAGAAAAAGTACTGTTTCTAAAGTTATACTGTTAGGGCGCAACTGAGTAGTCTAATATTGTTCCGGTTTTGGTTCTTGTGAACGTAGACAACGATACGTTGCCAATATACACTCTCGGGGCATAATAGAACAATATAATTAGGTTTCACTCTTTGTTCGGTGGAATGAGAAAAAAATCTTGTTTCCAAAGTTATTACGTTAGGGCGCAAGAGTAGTGTAATGTTGTTCGGTTTTGTTCTTGTGGACGTAGACAACGATACGTTGCCAATATACACTCTCGGGGCGTAATAGAACAATATAATTAGGTTTTACTCTTTGTTCGATTGAATGAGAAAAAGTACTGTTTCCAAAGTTATACTGTTAGGCCGCAAATGAGTAGTCTAATGTTGGTCCGGTTTTGGTTCTTGTGAACGTAGACAACGATACGTTGCCAATATACACTCGGGGCATAATAGAACAATATAATTGGGTTTTACTCTTTGTTCGGTGGAATGAGAAAAATCTTGTTTCTAAAGTTATACTGTTAGGGCGCAACTGAGTAGTCTAATGTTGTTCCGGTTTTGGTTCTTGTGAACGTAGACAACGATACGTTGCCAATATACACCCTCGGGGCATAATAGAACAATATAATTAGGTTTCACTCTTTGTTCGGTTGAATGAGAAAAAGTACTTTTTCTAAAGTTATACTGTTAGGGCGCAATTGAGTAGTCTAATGTTGTTCCGGTTTTGGTTCTAGTGAACTTAGACAACGATACGTTGCCAATATACACTCTCAGGGCATAATAGAACAATATAATTAGGTTTCACTCTTTGTTCGGTTGAATGAGAAAAAATCATTTCTAAAGTTATCTTGTTAGGCGCAGAGTAGTCTTATGTTGTTCCGGTTTTGGTTCTTGTGAACGTAGACAACGATACGTTGCCAATATACACTCTCGGGGCAAAATAGAACTATATAATTAGGTTTCACTCTTTGTTCGGTTGAATGAGAAAAATCATTTCTAAAGTTATACGGTTAGGCGCAAGCGAGTAGTCTAATGTTGTTCCGGTTTTGGTTCTTGTGAACGTAGACAACGATACGTTGCCAATATACACTCTCGGGGCATAATAGAACAATATAATTGGGTTTTACTCTTTGTTCGGTTGAATGAGAAAAATCTTGTTTCCAAAGTTATTACATTAGGCGCAATGAGTAGTGTAATGTTGTTAGGTTTTTGTTCTTGTGGACGTAGACAACGATACGTTGCCAATATACACTCTCGGGGCATAATAGAACAATATAATTGGGTTTTACTCTTTGTTCGGTGGAATGAGAAGAAATCTTGTTTCCAAAGTTATCTTTGTTAGGCGCAACTTAGTAGTCTTATGTTGTTCCGGTTTTGGTTCTTGTGAACGTAGACAACGATACGTTGCCAATATACACTCTCGGGGCATAATAGAACTATATAATTAGGTTTCACTCTTTGTTCGGTTGAATGAGAAAAAGTACTGTTTCTAAAGTTATACTGTTAGGGCGCAACTGAGTAGTCTAATATTGTTCCGGTTTTGGTTCTTGTGAACTTAGACAACGATACGTTGCCAATATACACTCTCGGGGCATAATAGAACAATATAATTAGGTTTTACTCTTTGTTCGGTTGAATGAGAAAAAGTACTGTTTCCAAAGTTATTCTGTTAGGGCGCAACTGAGTAGTCTAATGTTGTCCGGTTTTGGTTCTTGTGAACGTAGACAACGATACGTTGCCAATATACACTCTCGGGGCATAATAGAACTATATAATTAGGTTTCACTCTTTGTTCGGTTGAATGAGAAAAATCTTGTTTCTAAAGTTATCTTTGTTAGGGCGCAAATGAGTAGTCTAATGTTGTTCGGTTTTGGTTCTTGTGAACGTAGACAACGATACGTTGCCAATATACACTCGGGCATAATAGAACAATATAATTGGGTTTTACTCTTTGTTCGGTGGAATGAGAAAAAATCTTGTTTCCAAAGTTATCTTTGTTAGGGCGCAACTGAGTAGTCTTATGTTGTTCCGGTTTTGGTTCTTGTGAACGTAGACAACGATACGTTGCCAATGTACACTCTCGGGGCAAAATAGAACTATATAATTAGGTTTCACTCTTTGTTCGGTTGAATGAGAAAAAGTACTGTTTCTAAAGTTATCTTTAGGCGCAATTGAGTAGTCTTATGTTGTTCCGGTTTTGGTTCTTGTGAACGTAGACAACGATACGTTGCCAATATACACTCTCGGGGCCAAATAGAACTATATAATTAGGTTTCACTCTTTGTTCGGTTGAATGAGAAAAATCTTTGTTTCTAAAGTTATCTTTGTTAGGCGCAACTGAGTAGTCTAATGTTGTTCCGGTTTTGGTTCTTGTGAACGTAGCCAAAGATACGTTGCCAATGTACGCTCTCGGGGCATAATAGAACAATTTAATTGTGTTTTACTCTTTGTTCGGTTGAATGAGAAAAAGTACTGTTTCCAAAGTTATTCTGTTAGGGCGCAACTGAGTAGTGTAATGTTGTTCCGGTTTTTGTTCTTGTGGACGTAGACAACGATACGTTGCCAATATACACTCTCGGGGCATAATAGAACTATATAATTAGGTTTCACTCTTTGTTCGGTTGAATGAGAAAAATCTTGTTTCTAAAGTTATCTTTGTTAGGGCGCAAATGAGTAGTCTAATGTTGTTCCGGTTTTGGTTCTTGTGAACGTAGACAACGATACGTTGCCAATATACACTCTCGGGGCATAATAGAACAATATAATTAGGTTTTACTCTTTGTTCGTTGGAATGAGAAAAATCTTGTTTCCAAAGTTATCTTGTTAGGCGCAAGCGAGTAGTCTAATGTTGTTCCGGTTTTGGTTCTTGTGAACTTAGACAACGATACGTTGCCAATATACACTCTCGGGGCCAAATAGAACTATATAATTAGGTTTCACTCTTTGTTCGGTTGAATGAGAAAAAGTACTGTTTCTAAAGTTATACTGTTAGGGCGCAACTGAGTAGTCTTATGTTGTTCCAGTTTTGGTTCTTGTGAACGTAGACAACGATACGTTGCCAATATACACTCTCGGGGCAAAATAGAACTATATAATTAGGTTTCACTCTTTGTTCGGTTGAATGAGAAAAAGTACTGTTTCTAAAGTTATACTGTTAGGGCGCAACTGAGTAGTCTTATGTTGTTCCGGTTTTGGTTCTTGTGAACGTAGACAACGATACGTTGCCAATATACACTCTCGGGGCATAATAGAACAATATAATTGGGTTTCACTCTTTGTTCGGTGGAATGAGAAAAAAATCTTGTTTCCAAAGTTATTACGGTTAGGCGCAGTAGTAGTGTAATGTTGTTCCGGTTTTGGTTCTTGTGGACGTAGACAACGATACGTTGCCAATATACACTCTCGGGGCATAATATAACTATATAATTAGGTTTCACTCTTTGTTCGGTTGAATGAGAAAAAGTACTGTTTCTAAAGTTATCTTTGTTAGGCGCAAATAAGTAGTCTAATGTTGTTAGGTTTTGGTTCTTGTGAACGTAGACAACGATACGTTGCCAATATACACTCCTGGGGCATAATAGAACAATATAATTGGGTTTTACTCTTTATTCGGTGGAATGAGAAAAAGTACTGTTTCCAAAGTTATACTGTTAGGGCGCAACTGAGTAGTCTTATGTTGTTCCGGTTTTGGTTCTTGTGAACGTAGACAACGATACGTTGCCAATATACACTCTCGCGGCAAAATAGAACTATATAATTAGGTTTCACTCTTTGTTCGGTTGAATGAGAAAAAGTACTGTTTCTAAAGTTATACTGTTAGGGCGCAACTGAGTAGTCTAATGTTGTTCCGGTTTTGGTTCTTGTGAACTTAGACAACGATACGTTGCCAATATACACTCTCGGGGCATAATAGAACAATATAATTGGGTTTTACTCTTTGTTCGGTGGAATGAGAAAAAGTACTGTTTCCAAAGTTATACTGTTAGGGCGGAACTGAGTAGTCTAATGTTGTTCCGGTTTTGGTTCTTGTGAACGTAGACAACGATACGTTGCCAATATACACTCTCGGGGCATAATAGAACAATATAATTGGGTATTACTCTTTGTTCGGTGGAATGAGAAAAAGTACTGTTTCCAAAGTTATACTGTTAGGGCGCAACTGACTAGTCTTATGTTGTTCCGGTTTTGGTTCTTGTGAACGTAGACAACGATACGTTGCCAATATACACTCTCGGGCAAAATAGAACTATATAATTAGGTTTCACTCTTTGTTCGGTTGAATGAGAAAAATCTTGTTTCTAAAGTTATCTTGTTAGGGCGCAACTGAGTAGTCTAATGTTGTTCCGGTTTTGGTTCTTGTGAACGTAGACAACGATACGTTGCCAATATACACTCTCGGGCGATAATAGAACAATATAATTGGGTTTTACTCTTTGTTCGGTGGAATGAGAAAAAGTACTGTTTCCAAAGTTATACTGTTAGGGCGCAACTGAGTAGTCTTATGTTGTTCCGGTTTTGGTTCTTGTGAACGTAGACAACGATACGTTGCCAATATACACTCTCGGGGCATAATAGAACTATATAATTAGGTTTCATTCATTGTTCGGTTGAATGAGAAAAAGTACTGTTTCTAAAGTTATCTTTGTTAGGCGCAAGTGAGTAGTCTAATGTTGTTCCGGTTTTGGTTCTTGTGAACGTAGACAACGATACGTTGCCAATATACACTCTCGGGGCATAATAGAACAATATAATTAGGTTTCACTCTTTGTTCGGTGGAATGAGAAAAATCTTGTTTCCAAAGTTATCTTTGTTAGGGTGCAAGCGAGTAGTGTTATGTTGTTCCGGTTTTGGTTCTTGTGAACGTAGACAACGATACGTTGCCAATGTACACTCTCGGGGCAAAATAGAACTATATAATTAGGTTTCACTCTTTGTTCGGTTGAATGAGAAAAAGTACTTTTTCTAAAGTTATACTGTTAGGGCGCAACTGAGTAGTCTAATGTTGTTCCGGTTTTGGTTCTTGTGAACGTAGACAACGATACGTTGCCAATATACACTCTCGGGGCATAATAGAACAATATAATTAGGTTTCACTCTTTGTTCGGTTGAATGAGAAAAAAATCTTGTTTCTAAAGTTATCTTTGTTAGGCGCAACCGAGTAGTCTTATGTTGTTCGGTTTGGTTCTTGTGAACGTAAACAACGATACGTTTCCAATATACACTCTCGGGGCAAAATAGAACAATATAATTAGGTTTCACTCTTTGTTCGGTTGAATGAGAAAAAAATCTTGTTTCTAAAGTTATACGGATTAGGCGCAAGCGAGTAGTCTAATGTTGTTCCGGTTTTGGTTCTTGTGAACGTAGACAACGATACGTTGCCAATATACACTCTCGGGGCATAATAGAACAATATAATTGGGTTTTACTCTTTGTTCGGTTGAATGAGAAAAAGTACTGTTTCCAAAGTTATTCTGTTAGGGCGCAACTGAGTAGTGTAATGTTGTTCCGGTTTTTGTTCTTGTGGACGTAGACAACGATACGTTGCCAATATACACTCCTGGGGCATAATAGAACAATATAATTGGGTTTTACTCTTTGTTCGGTGGAATGAGAAAAAGTACTGTTTCCAAAGTTATACTGTTAGGGCGCAACTGAGTAGTCTTATGTTGTTACGGTTTTGGTTCTTGTGAACGTAGACAACGATACGTTGCCAATATACACTCTCGGGGCAAAATAGAACTATATAATTAGGTTTCACTCTTTGTTCAGTTGAATGAGAAAAAGTACTGTTTCTAAAGTTATACTGTTAGGGCGCAACTGAGTAGTCTAATATTGTTCCGGTTTTGGTTCTTGTGAACGTAGACAACGATACGTTGCCAATATACACTCTCGGGGCATAATAGAACAATATAATTGGGTTTTACTCTTTGTTCGGTGGAATGAGAAAAAGTACTGTTTCCAAAGTTATTGTAAGGCGCAGTGAGTAGTGTAATGTTGTTCCGTTTTTTGTTCTTGTGAACGTAGACAACGATACGTTGCCAATATACACTCTCGGGGCATAATAGAACTATATAATTAGGTTTCACTCTTTGTTCGGTTGAATGAGAAAAATCTTTCTAAAGTTATCTTGTTAGGCGCAACTGAGTAGTCTAATGTTGTTCCGGTTTTGGTTCTTGTGAACGTAGACAACGATACGTTGCCAATATACACTCCCGGGGCATAATAGAACAATATAATTGGGTTTTACTCTTTGTTCGGTGGAATGAGAAAAATCTTGTTTCCAAAGTGATACTTGTTAGGCGCAAGAGTAGTCTTATGTTGTTCCGGTTTTGGTTCTTGTGAACGTAGACAACGATACGTTGCCAATGTACACTCTCGGGGCAAAATAGAACTATATAATTAGGTTTCACTCTTTGTTCGGTTGAATGAGAAAAAGTACTTTTTCTAAAGTTATACTGTTAGGGCGCAATTGAGTAGTCTTATGTTGTTCCGGTTTTGGTTCTTGTGAACGTAGACAACGATACGTTGCCAATATACACTCTCGGGGCCAAATAGAACTATATAATTAGGTTTCACTCTTTGTTCGGTTGAATGAGAAAAAGTACTGTTTCTAAAGTTATACTGTTAGGGCGCAACTGAGTAGTCTAATGTTGTTCCGGTTTTGGTTCTTGTGAACTTAGACAACGATACGTTGCCAATATACACTCTCGGGGCATAATAGAACAATATAATTGTGTTTTACTCTTTGTTCGGTGGAATGAGAAAAATCTTGTTTCCAAAGTTATTACGTTAGGCGCAAGCGAGTAGTGTAATGTTGTTCCGGTTTTGTTCTTGTGGACGTAGACAACGATACGTTGCCAATATACACTCTCGGGCATAATAGAACTATATAATTAGGTTTCACTCTTTGTTCGGTTGAATGAGAAAAATCTTGTTTCTAAAGTTATACTGTTAGGGCGCAAATGAGTAGTCTAATGTTGTTCCGGTTTTGGTTCTTGTGAACGTAGACAACGATACGTTGCCAATATACACTCCCGGGGCATAATAGAACAATATAATTGGGTTTTACTCTTTGTTCGGTGGAATGAGAAAAAGTACTGTTTCCAAAGTTATACTGTTAGGGCGCAACTGAGTAGTCTTATGTTGTTCCGGTTTAGGTTCTTGTGAACGTAGACAACGATACGTTGCCAATATACACTCTCGGGGCCAAATAGAACTATATAATTAGGTTTCACTCTTTGTTCGGTTGAATGAGAAAAAGTACTGTTTCTAAAGTTATACTGTTAGGGCGCAACTGAGTAGTCTTATGTTGTTCCGGTTTTGGTTCTTGTGAACGTAGACAACGATACGTTGCCAATATACACTCTCGGGGCATAATAGAACAATATAATTGGGTTTTACTCTTTGTTCGGTGGAATGAGAAAAATCTTGTTTCCAAAGTTATTACGTTAGGCGCAATGAGTAGTGTAGTGTTGGTCCGGTTTTGGTTCTTGTGAACGTTGGCATCGATACGTTGCAAATTTACACTCTCGGGGCGTAATATAACTATATAATTAGGTTTCACTCTTTGTTCGGTTGAATGAGAAAAATCTTGTTTCTAAAGTTATCTTTGTTAGGGCGCAAATGAGTAGTCTAATGTTGTTCCGATTTTGGTTCTTGTGAACGTAGACAACGATACGTTGCCAATATACACTCTCGGGGCATAATAGAACTATATACTTGGGTTTCACTCTTTGTTCGGTTGAATGAGAAAAAGTACTGTTTCTAAAGTTATACTGTTAGGGCGCAACTGAGTAGTCTAATGTTGTTCCGGTTTTGGTTCTTGTGAACTTAGACAACGAAACGTTGCCAATATACACTCTCAGGGCATAATAGAACAATATAATTAGGTTTCACTCTTTGTTCGGTTGAATGAGAAAAAAATCTTTTTTCTAAAGTTATCTTTGTTAGGGCACAATGAGTAGTGTAATGTTGTTCGGTTTTGGTTCTTGTGAACGTAGACAACGATACGTTGCCAATATACACTCTCGGGGCATAATAGAACTATATAATTAGGTTTCACTCTTTGTTCGGTTGAATGAGAAAAAGTACTGTTTCTAAAGTTATACGGTTAGGGCGCAACTGAGTAGTCTAATGTTGTTCCGGTTTTGGTTCTTGTGAACGTAGACAACGATACGTTGCCAATATACACTCTCGGGGCATAATAGAACAATATAATTGGGTTTTACTCTTTGTTCGGTGGAATGAGAAAAATCGTTTCCAAAGTTATACTTTTAGGGCGCAAGAGTAGTCTTATGTTGTTCGGTTTTGGTTCTTGTGAACGTAGACAACGATACGTTGCCAATATACACTCTCGGGGCAAAATAGAACTATATAATTAGGTTTCACTCTTTGTTCGGTTGAATGAGAAAAATCTTTCTAAAGTTATCTTTGTTAGGGCGCAACTGAGTAGTATAATGTTGTTCCGGTTTTGGTTCTTGTGAACTTAGACAACGAAACGTTGCCAATATACACTCTCAGGGCATAATAGAACAATATAATTTGGTTTCACTCTTTGTTCGGTTGAATGAGAAAAAGTACTGTTTCTAAAGTTATACTGTTAGGGCGCAACTGAGTAGTCTTATGTTGTTCCAGTTTTGGTTCTTGTGAACGTAGACAACGATACGTTGCCAATATACACTCTCGGGGCATAATAGAACTATATAATTAGGTTTCACTCTTTGTTCGGTTGAATGAGAAAAATCTTTGTTTCTAAAGTTATCTTGTTAGGCGCAATGAGTAGTCTTATGTTGTTCGGTTTTGGTTCTTGTGAACGTAGACAACGATACGTTGCCAATATACACTCTCGGGGCATAATAGAACAATATAATTGGGTTTTACTCTTTGTTCGGTGGAATGAGAAAAATCTTGTTTCCAAAGTTATTATTAGGGCGCAGGCGAGTAGTGTAATGTTGTTCGGTTTTTGTTCTTGTGGACGTAGACAACGAAACGTTGCCAATATACACTCTCGGGGCATAATATAACTATATAATTAGGTTTCACTCTTTGTTCGGTTGAATGAGAAAAAGTATTGTTTCTAAAGTTATACTGTTAGGGCGCAAATAAGTAGTCTAATGTTGTTCCGGTTTTGGTTCTTGTGAACGTAGACAACGATACGTTGCCAATATTCACTCTCGGGGTTTAATAGAACAATATAATTTGGAGTTACTCATAGTTCGGTGGAATGAGAAAAAATCTTGTTCCCAAAGTTATCTTGTTAGAGGCGCAACTGAGTAGTCTTATGTTGTTCCGGTTTTGGTTCTTGTGAACGTAGACAACGATACGTTGCCAATATACACTCTCGCGGCAAAATAGAACTATATAATTAGGTTTCACTCTTTGTTCGGTTGAATGAGAAAAAGTACTGTTTCTAAAGTTATCTTTGTTAGGCGCAACTGAGTAGTCTAATGTTGTTCCGGTTTTGGTTCTTGTGAACTTAGACAAAGATACGTTGCCAATATACACTCTCAGGGCATAATAGAACAATATAATTAGGTTTCACTCTTTGTTCGGTTGAATGAGAAAAATCATTTCCAAAGTTATTACGTTAGGCGGAGCGAGTAGTCTAATGTTGTTCCGGTTTTTGTTCTTGTGAACGTAGACAACGATACGTTGCCAATATACACTCTCGGGGCATAATAGAACAATATAATTGGGTTTTACTCTTTGTTCGGTGGAATGAGAAAAATCTTGTTTCCAAAGTTATCTTGTTAGGGCGCAACTGTGCAGTCTAATGTTGTTCCGGTTTTGGTTCTTGTGAACGTAGACAACGATACGTTGCCAATATACACTCTCGGGGCATAATAGAACAATATAATTAGGTTTCACTCTTTGTTCGGTTGAATGAGAAAAAGTACTGTTTCTAAAGTTATACTGTTAGGGCGCAACTGAGTAGTCTAATGTTGTTCCGGTTTTGGTTCTTGTGAACTTAGACAACGATACGTTGCCATTATATCCTCTCGGGCATAATAGAACAATATAATTGGGTTTCACTCTTTGTTCGGTTGAATGAGAAAAATCATTTCTAAAGTTATCTTGTTAGCGCATTGAGTAGTCTTATGTTGTTTCGGTTTTTGTTCTTGTGAACGTAGACAACGATACGTTGCCAATATACACTCTCGGGGCATAATAGAACTATATAATTATGTTTCACTCATTGTTCGGTTGAATGAGAAAAAGTACTATTTCTAAAGTTATCTTTGTTAGGGCGCAAGAGTAGTCTAATGTTGTTCGGTTTTGGTTCTTGTGAACGTAGACAACGATACGTTGCCAATATACACTCTCGGGGCATAATAGAACAATATAATTGGGTTTTACTCTTTGTTCGGTGGAATGAGAAAAAATCTTGTTTCTAAAGTTATACTGTTAGGGCGCAACTGAGTAGTCTAATGTTGTTCCGGTTTTGGTTCTTGTGAACTTAGACAACGATACGTTGCCAATATACACTCTCAGGGCATAATAGAACAATATAATTGGGTTTTACTCTTTGTTCGGTGGAATGAGAAAAAATTCCTGTTTCCAAAGTTATCTTTGTTAGGCGCAATGAGTAGTCTTATGTTGTTCCGGTTTTGGTTCTTGTGAACGTAGACAACGATACGTTGCCATTGTACACTCTCGGGCAAAATAGAACTATATAATTGGGTTTCACTCTTTGTTCGGTTGAATGAGAAAAAGTACTGTTTCTAAAGTTATCTTGTTAGGCGCAAGTCTTGAGTAGTCTTATGTTGTTCGGTTTTGGTTCTTGTGAACGTAGACAACGATACGTTGCCAATATACACTCTCGGGGCATAATAGAACAATATATTTGGGTTTTACTCTTTGTTCGGTGGAATGAGAAAAATCTTGTTTCCAAAGTTATTCTTTAGGCGCAGTGAGTAGTGTAATGTTGTTCCGGTTTTTGTTCTTGTGGACGTAGACAACGATACGTTGCCAATATACACTCTCGGGGCATAATATAACTATATAATTAGGTTTCACTCTTTGTTCGGTTGAATGAGAAAAAGTATTGTTTCTAAAGTTATCGTTAGGCGCAAATAAGTAGTCTAATGTTGTTCCGGTTTTGGTTCTTGTGAACGTAGACAACGATACGTTGCCAATATACACTCTCGGGGCATAATAGAACAATATAATTGGGTTTTACTCTTTGTTCGGTGGAATGAGAAAAAGAAATCATTCCCAAAGTTATCTTGTTAGGCGCAATGAGTAGTCTTATGTTGTTCGGTTTTGGTTCTTGTGAACGTAGACAACGATACGTTGCCAATATACACTCTCGCGGCATAATAGAACAATATAATTAGGTTTCACTCTTTGTCCGGTGGAATAAGAAAAATCTTGTTTCTAAAGTTATCTTGTTAGGCGCAAGGAGTAGTCTAATGTTGTTCGGTTTTGGTTCTTGTGAACTTAGACAACGATACGTTGCCAATATACACTCTCGGGGCATAATAGAACAATATAATTGGGTTTTACTCTTTGTTCGGTGGAATGAGAAAAAATCACATTTCCAAAGTTATTACGTTAGGCGGAGCGAGTAGTGTAATGTTGTTCGGTTTTGTTCTTGTGGACGTAGACAACGATACGTTGCCAATATACACTCTCGGGGCATAATAGAACAATATAATTGGGTTTTACTCTTTGTTCGGTGGAATGAGAAAAATCTTGTTTCCAAAGTTATGCGGTTAGGGCGCAGCGAGTAGTCTTATGTTGTTCGGTTTTGGTTCTTGTGAACGTAGACAACGATACGTTGCCAATATACACTCTCGGGCAAAATAGAACTATATAATTAGGTTTCACTCTTTGTTCGGTTGAATGAGAAAAATCTTGTTTCTAAAGTTATCTTGTTAGGCGCAATGAGTAGTCTAATGTTGTTCCGGTTTTGGTTCTTGTGAACGTAGACAACGATACGTTGCCAATATACACTCTCGGGCCTTAATAGAACAATGTAATTGGGTGTTACTCTTTGTTCGGTTGAATGAGAAAAAGAAATCTTGTTTCTAAAGTTATCTTTGTTAGAGCGCAACTGAGTAGTCTTATGTTGTTCCGGTTTTGGTTCTTGTGAACGTAGACAACGATACGTTGCCAATATACACTCTCGGGGCATAATAGAACTATATAATTAGGTTTCACTCATTGTTCGGTTGAATGAGAAAAAGTACTATTTCTAAAGTTATCTTTGTTAGGCGCAACCGAGTAGTCTAATGTTGTTCCGGTTTTGGTTCTTGTGAACGTAGACAACGATACGTTGCCAATATACACTCTCGGGGCATAATAGAACAATATAATTGGGTTTTACTCTTTGTTCGGTGGAATGAGAGAAAAATCTTTGTTTCCAAAGTTATCTTTGTTAGGCGCAAATGAGTAGTCTAATGTTGTTCGGTTTTGGTTCTTGTGAACGTAGACAACGATACGTTGCCAATATACACTCTGGGGCATAATAGAACAATATAATTGGGTTTTACTCTTTGTTCGGTGGAATGAGAAAAAGAAATCTTGTTTCCAAAGTTATATCTTGTTAGGGCGCAAGCGAGTAGTCTTATGTTGTTCGGTTTTGGTTCCTGTGAACGTAGACAACGATACGTTGCCAATATACACTCTCGGGGCAAAATAGAACTATATAATTAGGTTTCACTCTTTGTTCGGTTGAATGAGAAAAAGTACTGTTTCTAAAGTTATCTTGTTAGGCGCAACTGAGTAGTCTAATGTTGTTCCGGTTTTGGTTCTTGTGAACGTAGACAATGATACGTTGCCAATATACACTCTCGAGGCATAATAGAACAATATAATTGGGTTTTACTCTTTGTTCGGTGGAATGAGAAAAATCTTGTTTCCAAAGTTATTCTGTTAGCAAGTAGAGTAGTGTAATGTTGTTCGGTTTTGTTCTTGTGGACGTAGACAACGATACTTGCCAATATACACTCTGGGGCATAATAGAACAATATAATTGGGTTTTACTCTTTGTTCGGTGGAATGAGAAAAATCTTGTTTCCAAAGTTATACTGTTAGGGCGCAACTTAGTAGTCTTATGTTGTTCCGGTTTTGGTTCTTGTGAACGTAGACAACGATACGTTGCCAATATACACTCTCGGGGCAAAATAGAACTATATAATTAGGTTTCGCTCTTTGTTCGGTTGAATGAGAAAAAGTACTGTTTCTAAAGTTATACTGTTAGGGCGCAACTGAGTAGTCTAATGTTGTTCCGGTTTTGGTTCTTGTGAACTTAGACAACGATACGTTGCCAATATACACTCTCGGGGCATAATAGAACAATATAATTAGGTTTCACTCTTTGTTCGGTTGAATGAGAAAAAGTAGTGTTTCTAAAGTTATACTGTTAGAGCGCAACTGAGTAGTCTTATGTTGTTCCGGTTTTGGTTCTTGTGAACGTAGACAACGATACGTTGCCAATATACACTCTCGGGGCATAATAGAACTATATAATTAGGTTTCACTCTTTGTTCGGTTGAATGAGAAAAAGTACTATTTCTAAAGTTATCTTGTTAGGCGCAAGCGAGTAGTCTAATGTTGTTCCGGTTTTGGTTCTTGTGAACGTAGACAACGATACGTTGCCAATATACACTCTCGGGGCATAATAGAACAATATAATTGGGTTTTACTCTTTGTTCGGTGGAATGAGAAAAATCTTGTTTCCAAAGTTATCTTGTTTGGCGCAGTGAGTAGTCTTATGTTGTTCCGGTTTTGGTTCTTGTGAACGTAGACAACGATACGTTGCCAATATACACTCTCGGGGCATAATAGAACTATATAATTAGGTTTCACTCTTTGTTCGGTTGAATGTGAAAAAATACTGTTTCTAAAGTTATCTTTGTTAGGCGCAAGAGTAGTCTAATGTTGTTCCGGTTTTGGTTCTTGTGAACTTAGACAACGATACGTTGCCAATATACACTCTCGGGGCATAATAGAACAATATAATTAGGTTTCACTCTTTGTTCGGTTGAATGGGAAAAATCGTTTCCAAAGTTATTCGTTAGGCGCAACCGAGTAGTGTAGTGTTGTTCGGTTTGTTCTTGTGAACGTAGACAACGATACGTTGCCAATATACACTCTCGGGGCATAATATAACAATATAATTGGGTTTTACTCTTTGTTCGGTGGAATGAGAAAAGAAATCTTGTTTCTAAAGTTATACTGTTAGGGCGCAACTGAGTAGTCTAATGTTGTTCCGGTTTTGGTTCTTGTGAACTTAGACAACGATACGTTGCCAATATACACTCTCGGGGCATAATAGAATTATATAATTAGGTTTCACTCTTTGTTCGGTTGAATGTGAAAAATCTTGTTTCTAAATTTATCTTTGTTAGGCGCAGTAGTAGTCTAATGTTGGTCCGGTATTGGTTCTTGTGAACGTAGACAACGATACGTTGCCAATATACACTCTCGGGGCATAATAGAACAATATAATTGGGTTTTACTCTTTGTTCGGTTGAATGAGAAAAATCTTTGTTTCCAAAGTTATTCGTTAGGGCGCAAGTGAGTAGTGTAATGTTGTTCCGGTTTTTGTTCTTGTGGACGTAGACAACGATACGTTGCCAATATACACTCTCGGGGCATAATAGAACTATATAATTAGGTTTCACTCTTTGTTCGGTTGAATGAGAAAAAGTACTGTTTCTAAAGTTATACTGTTAGGGCGCAACTGAGTAGTCTAATGTTGTTCCGGTTTTGGTTCTTGTGAACGTAGACAAAGATACGTTGCCAATATACACTCTCGGGGCAAAATAGAACTATATAATTAGGTTTCACTCTTTGTTCGGTTGAATGAGAAAAAGTACTGTTTCTAAAGTTATACTGTTAGGGCGCAACTGAGTAGTCTAATATTGTTCCGGTTTTGGTTCTTGTGAACGTAGACAACGATACGTTGCCAATATACATTCTCGGGGCATAATAGAACAATATAATTGGATTTCACTCTTTGTTTGGTTGAATGAGAAAAATCTTGTTTCCAAAGTTATTCGTTAGGCGCAGTGAGTAGTGTAATGTTGTTCGGTTTTGTTCTTGTGGACGTAGACAACGATACGTTGCCAATATACACTCTCGGGCATAATAGAACTATATAATTAGGTTTCACTCTTTGTTCGGTTGAATGAGAAAAATCTTGTTTCTAAAGTTATCTTTGTTAGGGCGCAAATGAGTAGTCTAATGTTGTTCGGTTTTGGTTCTTGTGAACGTAGACAACGATACGTTGCCAATATACACTCCGGGGCATAATAGAACAATATAATTGGGTTTTACTCTTTGTTCGGTGGAATGAGAAAAATCTTTGTTTCCAAAGTTATCTTTGTTAGGGCGCAACTGAGTAGTCTTATGTTGTTCCGGTTTTGGTTCTTGTGAACGTAGACAACGATACGTTGCCAATGTACACTCTCGGGGCAAAATAGAACTATATAATTAGGTTTCACTCTTTGTTCGGTTGAATGAGAAAAAGTACTGTTTCTAAAGTTATACTGTTAGGGCGCAACTGAGTAGTCTAATGTTGTTCCGGTTTTGGTTCTTGTGAACTTAGACAACGATACGTTGCCAATATACACTCTCGGGGCATAATAGAACAATATAATTAGGTTTCACTCTTTGTTCGGTTGAATGAGAAAAATCTTTCTAAAGTTATCTTGTTAGGCGCAACTAAGTAGTCTTATGTTTTCCGGTTTTGGTTCTTGTGAACGTAGACAACGATACGTTGCCAATATACACTCTCGGGGCAAAATAGAACTATATAATTAGGTTTCACTCTTTGTTCGGTTGAATGAGAAAAAGTACTGTTTCTAAAGTTATACGATTAGGCGCAAGAGTAGTCTTATGTTGTTCGGTTTTGGTTCTTGTGAACGTAGACAACGATACGTGGCCAATATACACTCTCGGGGCATAATAGAACAATATAATTGGGTTTCACTCTTTGTTCGGTGGAATGAGAAAAAGTTCTGTTTCCAAAGTTATTACGGTAGGGCGCAGGTAGTGTAGTGTTGTTCTGGTTTTTGTTCTTGTGGACGTAGACAACGAGACGTTGCCAATATACGCTCTCGGGGCATAATATAACTATATAATTAGGTTTCTCTCTTTGTGCGGTTGAATGAGAAAAATCTTTCTAAAGTTATCTTTGTTAGGCGCAAATGAGTAGTCTAATGTTGTTCGGTTTTGGTTCTTGTGAACTTAGACAACGATACGTTGCCAATATACACTCTCGGGGCATAATAGAATTATATAATTAGGTTTCACTCTTTGTTCGGTTGAATGAGAAAAAGTACTGTTTCTAAAGTTATCTTGTTAGGCGCAGTAGTCCAATGTTGTTCCGGTTTTGGTTCTTGTGAACTTAGACAACGATACGTTGCAAATATACACTCTCAGGGCATAATAGAACAATATAATTGGGTTTTACTCTTTGTTCGGTTGAATGAGAAAAAAAATCTTGTTTCCAAAGTTATTACGTTAGGCGCAATGAGTAGTGTAATGTTGTTCGGTTTTGTTCTTGTGGACGTAGACAACGATAAGTTTCCAATATACACTACTGGGGCATAATAGAACAATATTATTGGGTTTTACTCTTTGTTCGGCGGAATGAGAAAAATCTTGTTTCCAAAGTTATCTTGTTAGGCGCAACTTAGTAGTCTAATGTTGTTCCGGTTTTGGTTCTTGTGAACGTAGACAACGATACGTTGACAATATACACTCCTGGGGCAGAATAGAACAATATAATTGGGTTTTACTCTTTGTTCGGTGGAATGAGAAAAAGTACTGTTTCTAAAGTTATACTGTTAGGGCGCAACTGAGTAGTCTAATATTGTTCCGGTTTTGGTTCTTGTGAACTTAGACAACGATACGTTGCCAATATACACTCTCGGGGCAAAATAGAACAATATAATTAGGTTTTACTCTTTGTTCGGTGGAATGAGAAAAATCTTGTTTCCAAAGTTATTCGTTAGGCGCAAGTAGTGTAATGTTGTTCCGGTTTGTTCTTGTGGACGTAGACAACGATACGTTGCCAATATACACTCTCGGGGCATAATAGAACTATATAATTAGGTTTCACTCTTTGTTCGGTTGAATGAGAAAAATCTTGTTTCTAAAGTTATCTTGTTAGGGCGCAAATGAGTAGTCTAATGTTGTTCCGGTTTTGGTTCTTGTGAACGTAGACAACGATACGTTGCCAATATACACTCCCGGGGCATAATAGAACAATATAATTGGGTTTTACTCTTTGTTCGGTGGAATGAGAAAAAGTACTGTTTCCAAAGTTATACTGTTAGGGCGCAACTGAGTAGTCTTTTGTTGTTCCGGTTTTGGTTCTTGTGAACGTAGACAACGATACGTTGCCAATGTACACTCTCGGGGCAAAATAGAACTATATAATTAGGTTTCACTCTTTGTTCGGTTGAATGAGAAAAAGTACTGTTTCTAAAGTTATACTGTTAGGGCGCAACTGAGTAGTCTAATGTTGTTCCGGTTTTGGTTCTTGTGAACTTAGACAACGATACGTTGCCAATATACACTCTCAGGGCATAATAGAACAATATAAGTAGGTTTCACTCTTTGTTCGGTTGAATGAGAAAAAGTACTGTTTCTAAAGTTATCTTTGTTAGGCGCAGAGTAGTCTTATGTTGTTCCGGTTTTGGTTCTTGTGAACGTAGACAACGATACGTTGCCAATATACACTCTCGGGGCAAAATAGAACTATATAATTAGGTTTCACTCTTTGTTCGGTTGAATGAGAAAAAGTACTGTTTCCAAAGTTATTCTGTTAGGGCGCAACTGAGTAGTGTAATGTTGATCCGGTTTTTGTTCTTGTGGACGTAGACAACGATACGTTGCCAATATACACTCCTGGGGCATAATAGAACAATATAATTGGGTTTTACTCTTTGTTCGGTGGAATGAGAAAAATCTTGTTTCCAAAGTTATCTTTGTTAGGCGCAAGAGTAGTCTTATGTTGTTCCGGTTTTGGTTCTTGTGAACGTAGACAACGATACGTTGCCAATGTACACTCTCGGGGCAAAATAGAACTATATAATTAGGTTCACTCTTTGTTCGGTTGAATGAGAAAAAGTACTGTTTCTAAAGTTATACTGTTAGGGCGCAAATTAGTAGTCTAATGTCGTTCCGGTTTTGGTTCTTGTGAACGTAGACAACGATACGTTGCCAATATACACTCCCGGGGCATAATAGAACAATATAATTGGGTTTTACTCTTTGTTCGGTGGAATGAGAAAAAAATCTTGTTCCCAAAGTTATCTTTGTTAGGGCGCAACGATCTTATGTTGTTCCGGTTTTGGTTCTTGTGAACGTAGACAACGATACGTTGCCAATATACACTCTCGCGGCAAAATAGAACTATATAATTAGGTTTCACTCTTTGTTCGGTTGAATGAGAAAAAGTACTGTTTCTAAAGTTATACTGTTAGGGCGCAACTGAGTAGTCTAATGTTGTTCCGGTTTTGGTTCTTGTGAACTTAGACAACGATACGTTGCAAATATACACTCTCAGGGCATAATAGAACAATATAATTGGGTTTTACTCTTTGTTCGGTGGAATGAGAAAAAAATCTTTTTTCCAAAGTTATTCTGTTAGGCGCGCGAGTAGTCTAATGTTGTTCCGGTTTTGGTTCTTGTGGACGTAGACAACGATACGTTGCCAATATACACTCTCGGGGCATAATAGAACAATATAATTGGGTTTTACTCTTTGTTCGGTGGAATGAGAAAAAGTACTGTTTCCAAAGTTATACTGTTAGGGCGCAACTGAGTAGTCTTATGTTGTTCCGGTTTTGGTTCTTGTGAACGTAGACAACGATACGTTGCCAATGTACACTCTCGGGGCAAAATAGAACTATATAATTAGGTTCACTCTTTGTTCGGTTGAATGAGAAAAAGTATTGTTTCTAAAGTTATACTGTTAGGGCGCAAATTAGTAGTCTAATGTCGTTCCGGTTTTGGTTCTTGTGAACGTAGACAACGATACGTTGCCAATATACACTCTCGGGGCATAATAGAACAATATAATTGGGTTTTACTCTTTGTTCGGTGGAATGAGAAAAAAATCTTGTTCCCAAAGTTATCTTTGATAGGGAGCAATTGAGTAGTCTAATGTTGTTACGGTTTTGGTTCTTGTGAACGTAGACAACCATACGTTGCAAATATACACACACTGGACATAATAGAACTATATAATTAGGTTTCACTCATTGTTCGGTTGAATGAGAAAAAGTACTGTTTCTAAAGTTATACTGTTAGGGCGCAACTGAGTAGTCTAATGTTGTTCCGTTTTTTTTCTTGTGAACGTAGACAACGATACGTTGCCAATATACACTCTCGGGGCAAAATAGAACTATATAATTAGGTTTCACTCTTTGTTCGGTTGAATGAGAAAAAGTACTGTTTCTAAAGTTATCTTTGTTAGGCGCAATGAGTAGCTTATGTTGTTCGGTTTTGGTTCTTGTGAACGTAGACAACGATACGTTGCCAATATACACTCTCGGGGCATAATAGAACAATATAATTGGGTTTTACTCTTTGTTCGGTGGAATGAGAAAAATCTTGTTTCCAAAGTTATTCTGTTAGGCGCAATGAGTAGTGTAATGTTGTTCGGTTTTTTGTTGTGGACGTAGACAACGATACGTTGCCAATATACACTCTCGGGGCATAATATAACTATATAATTAGGTTTCACTCTTTGTTCGGTTGAATGAGAAAAAGTATTGTTTCTAAAGTTATACTGTTAGGGCGCAAATTAGTAGTCTAATGTCGTTCCGGTTTTGGTTCTTGTGAACGTAGACAACGATACGTTGCCAATATACACTCTCGGGGCATAATAGAACAATATAATTGGGTTTTACTCTTTGTTCGGTGGAATGAGAAAAATCTTGTTCCCAAAGTTATCTTTGTTAGGCGCATGACGATCTTATGTTGTTCCGGTTTTGGTTCTTGTGAACGTAGACAACGATACGTTGCCAATATACACTCTCGCGGCAAAATAGAACTATATAATTAGGTTTCACTCTTTGTTCGGTTGAATGAGAAAAAGTACTGTTTCTAAAGTTATACTGTTAGGGCGCAACTGAGTAGTCTAATGTTGTTCCGGTTTTGGTTCTTGTGAACTTAGACAACGATACGTTGCAAATATACACTCTCAGGGCATAATAGAACAATATAATTGGGTTTTACTCTTTGTTCGGTGGAATGAGAAAAATCTTGTTTCAAAGTTATTACGGTAGGCGCAGTGAGTAGTGTAATGTTGATCCGGTTTTTGTTCTTGTGGACGTAGACAACGATACGTTGCCAATATACACTCTCGGGGCATAATAGAACTATATAATTAGGTTTCACTCTTTGTTCGGTTGAATGAGAAAAATCTTGTTTCCAAAGTTATCTTGTTAGGCGCAAGAGTAGTCTTATGTTGTTCCGGTTTTGGTTCTTGTGAACGTAGACAACGATACGTTGCCAATGTACACTCTCGGGGCAAAATAGAACTATATAATTAGGTTCACTCTTTGTTCGGTTGAATGAGAAAAAGTACTGTTTCTAAAGTTATACTGTTAGGGCGCAACTGAGTAGTCTAATGTTGTTCCGGTTTTGGTTCTTGTGAACTTAGACAACGATACGTTGCCAATATACACTCTCGGGGCATAATAGAACAATATAATTAGGTTTTACTCTTTGTTCGGTTGAATGAGAAAAATCTTGTTTCTAAAGTTATACTGTTAGGGCGCAACTGAGTAGTCTTATGTTGTTCCGGTTTTGGTTCTTGTGAATGTAGACAACGATACGTTGCCAATATACACTCTCGGGGCAAAATAGAACTATATAATTAGGTTTCACTCATTGTTCGGTTGAATGAGAAAAATCTTGTTTCTAAAGTTATCTTTGTTAGGCGCGAGTAGTCTAATGTTGTTCCGGTTTTGGTTCTTCTGAACATAGATAACAATGCGTTGCCAATATACACTCTCGGGGCAAAATAGAACAATATAATTGGGTTTACTCTTTGTTCGGTTGAATGAGAAAAAGTACTGTTTCTAAAGTTATACTGTTAGGGCGCAGGCGAGTAGTGTAATGTTGTTCGGTTTTGTTCTTGTGGACGTAGACAACGATACGTTGCCAATATACACTCTCGGGGCATAATATAACTATATAATTAGGTTTCACTCTTTGTTCGGTTGAATGAGAAAAAGTATTGTTTCTAAAGTTATACTGTTAGGGCGCAAATGAGTAGTCTAATGTTGTTCCGGTTTTGGTTCTTGTGAACGTAGACAACGATACGTTGCCAATATACACTCTAGGGGCATAATAGAACAATATAATTAGGTTTTACTCTTTGTTCGGTGGAATGAGAAAAATCTTTGTTCCCAAAGTTATCTTTGTTAGGCGCAAGCGAGTAGTATGTTGTTCCGGTTTTGGTTCTTCTGAACGTAGACAACGATACGTTGCCAATGTACACTCTCGGGGCATAATAGAATAATATAATTGGGTTTCACTCTTTGTTCGGTTGAATGAGAAAAAGTACTGTTTCTAAAGTTATACTGTTAGGGCGCAACTGAGTAGTCTAATGTTGTTCCGGTTTTGGTTCTTGTGAACTTAGACAACGATACGTTGCCAATATACACTCTCAGGGCATAATAGAACAATATAATTAGGTTTCACTCTTTGTTCGGTTGAATGAGAAAAAGTACTGTTTCTAAAGTTATACTGTTAGGGCGCAACTGAGTAGTCTTATGTTGTTCCAGTTTTGGTTCTTGTGAACGTAGACAACGATACGTTGCCAATATACACTCTCGGGGCGAAATAGAACTATATAATTAGGTTTCACTCTTTGTTCGGTTGAATGAGAAAAAGTACTGTTTCTAAAGTTATACTGTTAGGGCGCAACTGAGTAGTCTAATGTTGTTCCGGTTTTGGTTCTTGTGAACGTAGACAACGATACGTTGCCAATATACACTCTCGGGGAAAAATAGAACAATATAATTGGGTTTCACTCTTTGTTCGGTTGAATGAGAAAAAAATCTTTGTTTCCAAAGTTATTCGTTAGGGCGCAAGCGAGTAGTGTAATGTTGTTAGGTTTTTGTTCTTGTGGACGTAGACAACGATACGTTGCCAATATACACTCTCGGGGCATAATAGAACTATATAATTAGGTTTCACTCTTTGTTCGGTTGAATGAGAAAAAGTACTGTTTCTAAAGTTATACTGTTAGGGCGCAAATGAGTAGTCTAATGTTGTTCCGGTTTTGGTTCTTGTGAATGTAGACAACGATACGTTGCCAATATACACTCTCGGGGCATAATAGAACAATATAATTGGGTTTTACTCTTTGTTCGGTGGAATGAGAAAAAGTACTGTTTCCAAAGTTATACTGTTAGGGCGCAACTGAGTAGTCTTATGTTGTTCCGGTTTTGGTTCTTGTGAACGTAGACAACGATACGTTGCCAATGTACACTCTCGGGGCAAAATAGAACTATATAATTAGGTTCACTCTTTGTTCGGTTGAATGAGAAAAAGTATTGTTTCTAAAGTTATACTGTTAGGGCGCAACTGAGTAGTCTAATGTTGTTCCGGTTTTGGTTCTTGTGAACTTAGACAACGATACGTTGCCAATATACACTCTCGGGGCATAATAGAACTATATAATTGGGTTTTACTCTTTGTTCGGTGGAATGAGAAAAATCTTGTTTCCAAAGTTATTCGTTAGGGCACAACTGAGTAGTGTAATGTTGTTCCGGTTTTTGTTCTTGTGGACGTAGACAACGATACGTTGCCAATATACACTCTCGGGGCATAATAGAACTATATAATTAGGTTTCACTCTTTGTTCGGTTGAATGAGAAAAAGTACTGTTTCTAAAGTTATACTGTTAGGGCGCAAATGAGTAGTCTAATGTTGTTCCGGTTTTGGTTCTTGTGAATGTAGACAACGATACGTTGCCAATATACACTCCCGGGGCATAATAGAACAATATAATTGGGTTTTACTCTTTGTTCGGTGGAATGAGAAAAAGTACTGTTCCCAAAGTTATACTGTTAGGGCGCAACTGAGTAGTCTTATGTTGTTCCGGTTTTGGTTCTTGTGAACGTAGACAACGATACGTTGCCAATGTACACTCTCGGGGCAAAATAGAACTATATAATTAGGTTTCACTCTTTGTTCGGTTGAATGAGAAAAAGTACTGTTTCTAAAGTTATACTGTTAGGGCGCAACTGAGTAGTCTAATGTTGTTCGGATTTTGTTCTTGTGAACTTAGACAACGATACGTTTCCAATAAACACTCTCGGGGCATAATAGAACAATATAATTAGGTTTCACTCTTTGTTCGGTTGAATGAGAAAAAATCTTGTTTCTAAAGTTATCTTGTTAGGGCGCAAGCGAGTAGTCTTATGTTGTTCCGTTTTTAGTTCTTGTGAACGTAGACAACGATACGTTGCCAATATACACTCTCGGGGCATAATGGAACTATATAACAAGGTTTCACTCTTTGTTCGGTTGAATGAGAAAAATCTTGTTTCTAAAGTTATCTTGTTAGGGCGCAAGCGAGTAGTACTATGTTGTTCGGTTTTGGTTCTTGTGAACGTAGACAACGATACGTTGCCAATATACACTCTCGGGGCATAATAGAACAATATAATTGGGTTTTACTCTTTGTTCGGTGGAATGAGAAAAATCTTGTTTCCAAAGTTATTCGTTAGGCGCAATGAGTAGTGTAATGTTGTTCCGGTTTTGGTTCTTGTGAACGTAGACAACGATACGTTGCCAATATACACTCTCGGGGCATAATAGAACAATATAATTAGGTTTTACTCTTTGTTCGGTTGAATGAGAAAAAGTTCTGTTTCTAAAGTTATACTGTTAGGGCGCAACTGAGTAGTCTAATGTTGTTCCGGTTTTGGTTCTTGTGAACGTAGACAACGATACGTTGCCAATATACACTCCCAGGGCATAATAGAACAATATAATTGGGTTTTACTCTTTGTTCGGTGGAATGAGAAAAAGTACTGTTTCCAAAGTTATACTGTTAGGGCGCAACTGAGTAGTCTTATGTTGTTCCGGTTTTGGTTCTTGTGAACGTAGACAACGATACGTTGCCAATGTACACTCTCGGGGCAAAATAGAACTATATAATTAGGTTCACTCTTTGTTCGGTTGAATGAGAAAAAATTCTGTTTCTAAAGTTATCTTTGTTAGGGCGCAAGTAGTCTAATGTTGTTCCGGTTTTGGTTCTTGTGAACTTAGACAACGATACGTTGCCAATATACACTCTCGGGGCATAATAGAACAATATAATTAGGTTTCACTCTTTGTTCGGTTGAATGAGAAAAAATCTTGTTTCTAAAGTTATCTTGTTAGGGCGCAACTAAGTAGTCTTATGTTGTTCCGGTTTTGGTTCTTGTGAACGTAGACAACGATACGTTGCCAATATACACTCTCGGGGCAAAATAGAACTATATAATTAGGTTTCACTCTTTGTTCGGTTGAATGAGAAAAATCTTGTTTCTAAAGTTATCTTTGTTAGGCGCAATGAGTAGTCTTATGTTGTTCGGTTTTGGTTCTTGTGAACGTAGACAACGATACGTTGCCAATATACACTCTCGGGGCATAATAGAACAATATAATTGGGTTTTACTCTTTGTTCGGTGGAATGAGAAAAATCTTGTTTCCAAAGTTATTGTTAGGGCGCAAGGCGAGTAGTGTAATGTTGTTCGGTTTTGTTCTTGTGGACGTAGACTACGATACGTTGCCAATATACACTCTCGGGGCATAATATAACTATATAATTAGGTTTCACTCTTTGTTCGGTTGAATGATAAAAAGTATTGTTTCTAAAGTTATACTGTTAGAGCGCAAATGAGTAGTCTAATGTTGTTCCGGTTTTGGTTCTTGTGAACGTAGACAACGATACGTTGCCAATATACACTCTCGGGGCATAATAGAACAATATAATTAGGTTTCACTCTTTGTTCGGTGGAATGAGAAAAATCTTGTTCCCAAAGTTATCTTTGTTAGGCGCAACTGAGTAGTCTTATGTTGTTCCGGTTTTGGTTCTTGTGAACGTAGACAACGATACGTTGCCAATATACACTCTCGCGGCATAATAGAACTATATAATTAGGTTTCACTCTTTGTTCGGTTGAATGAGAAAAAGTACTGTTTCTAAAGTTATACTGTTAGGGCGCAACTGAGTAGTCTAATGTTGTTCGGTTTTGGTTCTTGTGAACGTAGACAATGATACGTTGCCAATATACACTCTCGGGGCATAATAGAACAATATAATTGGGTTTTACTCTTTGTTCGGTGGAATGAGAAAAATCTTGTTTCCAAAGTTATTACGTTAGGGCGCATAGTGTAATGTTGTTCGGTTTTTGTTCTTGTGGACGTGAACAACGATACGTTGCCAATATACACTCTCGGGGCATAATAGAACTATATAATTAGGTTTCACTTTTTGTTCGGTTGAATAAGAAAAAGAAATCTTGTTTCTAAAGTTATCTTTGTTAGGCGCAAATGAGTAGTCTAATGTTGTTCGGTTTTGGTTCTTGTGAATGTAGACAACGATACGTTGCCAATATACACTCGGGGCATAATAGAACAATATAATTGGGTTTTACTCTTTGTTCGGTGGAATGAGAAAAATCTTGTTTCCAAAGTTATCTTGTTAGGCGCAATGAGTAGTCTTATGTTGTTCCGGTTTTGGTTCTTGTGAACGTAGACAACGATACGTTGCCAATGTACACTCTCGGGGCAAAATAGAACTATATAATTAGGTTCACTCTTTGTTCGGTTGAATGAGAAAAAGTATTGTTTCTAAAGTTATACTGTTAGGGCGCAACTGAGTAGTCTAATGTTGTTCCGGTTTTGGTTCTTGTGAACTTAGACAACGATACGTTGCCAATATACACTCTCGGGGCATAATAGAACAATATAATTAGGTTTCACTCTTTGTTCGGTGGAATGAGAAAAATCTTGTTTCCAAAGTTATACTGTTAGGGCGCAACTGAGTAGTCTTATGTTGTTCCGGTTTTGGTTCTTGTGAACGTAGACAACGATACGTTGCCAATATACACTCTCGGGGCAAAATAGAACTATATAATTAGGTTTCACTCTTTGTTCGGTTGAATGAGAAAAATCTTTGTTCTAAAGTTATACTGTTAGGGCGCAACTGAGTAGTCTTATGTTGTTCCGGTTTTGGTTCTTGTGAACGTAGACAACGATACGTTGCCAATATACACTCTCGGGGCATAATAGAACAATATAATTGGGTTTTACTCTTTGTTCGGTGGAATGAGAAAAATCTTGTTTCCAAAGTTATTACGGTTAGGGCGCAGTAGTGTAATGTTGTTCCGGTTTTTGTTCTTGTGGACGTAGACAACGATACGTTGCCAATATACACTCTCGGGGCATAATATAACTATATAATTAGGTTTCACTCTTTGTTCGGTTGAATGAGAAAAAGTACTGTTTCTAAAGTTATACTGTTAGAGCGCAACTGAGTAGTCTAATGTTGTTCCGGTTTTGGTTCTTGTGAACGTAGACAACGATACGTTGCCAATATACACTCCCGGGGCATAATAGAACAATATAATTGGGTTTTACTCTTTGTTCGGTGGAATGAGAAAAAAATCTTGTTCCCAAAGTTATCTTTGTTAGGCGCAACTGAGTAGTCTAATGTTGTTCCGGTTTTGGTTCTTGTGAACGTAGACAACGATACGTTGCCAATATACACTCTCGCGGCATAATAGAACAATATAATTAGGTTTCACTCTTTGTTCGGTGGAATGAGAAAAAATCTTGTTTCTAAAGTTATCTTTGTTAGGCGCAATGAGTAGTCTAATGTTGTTCCGGTTTTGGTTCTTGTGAACTTAGACAACGATACGTTGCAAATAAACACTCTCTGGGCATAATAGAACAATATAATTGGGTTTTCCTCTTTGTTCGGTGGAATGAGAAAAATCATTTCCAAAGTTATACTGTTAGGGCGCAACTGAGTAGTCTAATGTTGTTCCGGTTTTGGTTCTTGTGAACGTAGACAACGATACGTTGCCAATATACACTCCTGGGGCATAATAGAACAATATAATTGGGTTTTACTCTTTGTTCGGTGGAATGAGAAAAAGTACTGTTTCCAAAGTTATCTTTGTTAGGCGCAGCGAGTAGTCTACTGTTGTTCCGGTTTTGGTTCTTGTGAACGTAGACAACGATACGTTGCCAATATACACTCTCGGGGCATAATAGAACTATATAATTACGTTTCACTCTTTGTTCGGTTGAATGAGAAAAAGTACTGTTTCTAAAGTTATACTGTTAGGGCGCAACTGAGTAGTCTAATGTTGTTCCGGTTTTGGTTCTTGTGAACGTAGACAACGATACGTTGCCAATATACACTCTCGGGGCATAATAGAACAATATAATTAGGTTTCACTCTTTGTTCGGTTGAATGAGAAAAATCTTGTTTCTAAAGTTATCTTGTTAGAGCGCAAGAGTAGTCTTATGTTGTTCCGGTTTTGGTTCTTGTGAACGTAGACAACGATACGTTGCCAATATACACTCTCGGGGCATAATAGAACTATATAATTAGGTTTCACTCTTTGTTCGGTTGAATGAGAAAAAGTACTGTTTCTAAAGTTATACTGTTAGGGCGCAACAGAGTAGTCTAATGTTGTTCCGGTTTTGGTTCTTGTGAACGTAGACAACGATACGTTGCCAATATACACTCTCGGGGCATAATAGAACAATATAATTGGGTTTTACTCTTTGTTCGGTGGAATGAGAAAAAGTACTGTTTCCAAAGTTATACTGTTTGGGCGCAACTGAGTAGTCTTATGTTGTTCCGGTTTTGGTTCTTGTGAACGAAGACAACGATACGTTGCCAATATACACTCTCGGGGCATAATAGAACTATATAATTAGGTTTCACTCTTTGTTCGGTTGAATGTGAAAAATCTTGTTTCTAAAGTTATCTTGTTAGGGCGCAACTGAGTAGTCTAATGTTGTTCCGGTTTTGGTTCTTGTGAACTTAGACAACGATACGTTGCCAATATAGACCCTCGGGACATAATAGAACAATATAATTAGGTTTCACTCTTTGTTCGGTTGAATGAGAAAAATCTTGTTTCTAAAGTTATCTTGTTAGGCGCAACTGGGTAGTCTTATGTTGTTCCGATTTTGGTTCTTGTGAACGTAGACAACGATACGTTGCCAATATACACTCTCGGGGCAAAATAGAACTATATAATTAGGTTTCACTCTTTGTTCGGTTGAATGAGAAAAATCTTGTTTCTAAAGTTATCTTTGTTAGGGCGCAAGAGTAGTCTAATGTTGTTCGGTTTTGGTTCTTGTGAACGTAGACAACGATACGTTGCCAATATACACTCTCGGGGCATAATAGAACAATATAATTGGGTTTTACTCTTTGTTCGGTGGAATGAGAAAAATCTTGTTTCCAAAGTTATCTTGTTAGGCGCGAGTAGTCTTATGTTGTTCGGTTTTGGTTCTTGTGAACGTAGACAACGATACGTTGCCAATATACACTCTCGGGGCAAAATAGAACTATATAATTAGGTTTCACTCTTTGTTCGGTGGAATGAGAAAAATCTTGTTTCCAAAGTTATCTTGTTAGGCGCAAGAGTAGTCTTATGTTGTTCCGGTTTTGGTTCTTGTGAACGTGAACAACGATACGTTGCCAATATACACTCTCGGGGCAAAATATAACTATATAATTAGGTTTCACTCTTTGTTCGGTTGAATGAGAAAAAGTACTGTTTCTAAAGTTATACTGTTAGGGCGCAACTGAGTAGTCTAATGTTGTTCCGGTTTTGGTTCTTGTGAACTTAGACAACGATACGTTGCCAATATACACTCTCGGGGCATATTAGAATTATATAATTAGGTTTCACTCTTTGTTCGGTTGAATGAGAAAAATCTTGTTTCCAAAGTTATCTTTGTTAGGCGCAAGCGAGTAGTCTTATGTTGTTCGGTTTTGGTTCTTGTGAACGTAGACAACGATACGTTGCCAATATACACTCTCGGTGCAAAATAGAACTATATAATTAGGTTTCACTCTTTGTTCGGTTGAATGAGAGAAAAATCTTGTTTCTAAAGTTATCTTTGTTAGGCGCAAGCGAGTAGTCTAATGTTGTTCCGGGTTTGGTTCTTGTGAACGTAGAGAACGATACGTTGCCAATATACACTCTCGGGGCAAAATATAACTATATAATTAGGTTTCACTCTTTGTTCGGTTGAATGAGAAAAAGTACTGTTTCTAAAGTTATACTGTTAGGGCGCAACTGAGTAGTCTAATGTTGTTCCGGTTTTGGTTCTTGTGAACTTAGACAACGATACGTTGCCAATATACACTCTCGGGGCATAATAGAACAATATAATTGGGTTTTACTCTTTGTTCGGTGGAATGAGAAAAAGTACTGTTTACAAAGTTATATGGTTAGGGCGCAACTGAGTAGTCTAATGTTGTTTCCGGTTTGGTTCTTGTGAACGGAGACAACGATATGTTGCCAATATACACTCCTGGGGCATAATAGAACAATATAATTGGGTTTTACTCTTTGTTCGGTGGAATGAGAAAAATCTTTGTTTCCAAAGTTATCTTGTTAGGCGCAGTGAGTAGTCTTATGTTGTTGCCGGTTTGGTTCTTGTGAACGTAGAGAACGATACGTTGCTAATAGACACTCTCGGGGCAAAATAGAACTATATAATTAGGTTTCACTCTTTGTTCGGTTGAAGGAGAAAAATCTTGTTTCTAAAGTTATCTTGTTAGGCGCAATGGGTAGTCTTATGTTGTTCGGTTTTGGTTCTTGTGAACGTAGACAACGATACGTTGCCAATATACTCTCGAGGCATAATAGAACTATATAATTAGGTTTCACTCTTTGTTCGGTTGAATGAGAAAAAATACATTTCTAAAGTTATCTTTGTTAGAGGCGCAAGCGAGTAGTCTAATGTTGTTCGGTTTTGGTTCTTGTGAACGTAGACAACGATACGTTGCCAATATACACTCTCGGGGCAAAATAGAACTATATAATTAGGTTTCACTCTTTGTTCGGTTGAATGAGAAAAAATCTTGTTTCTAAAGTTATCTTTGTTAGGCGCTAATGTTGTTCGGTTTTGGTTCTTGTGAACGTAGACAACGATACGTTGCCAATATACACTCTCGGGGCATAATAGAACAATATAATTGGGTTTTACTCTTTGTTCGGTGGAATGAGAAAAATCTTGTTTCCAAAGTTATCTTGTTAGGGCGCAAGGAGTAGTCTTATGTTGTTCCGGTTTTGGTTCTTGTGAACGTAGACAACGATACGTTGCCAATATACACTCTCGGGGCAAAATAGAACTATATAATTAGGTTTCACTCTTTGTTCGGTTGAATGAGAAAAAGTACTGTTTCTAAAGTTATACTGTTAGGGCGCAACTGAGTAGTCTAATGTTGTTCCGGTTTTGGTTCTTGTGAACGTAGACAACGATACGTTGCCAATATACACTCTCGGGGCATAATAGAACAATATAAGTGCGTTTCACTCTTTGTTCGGTTGAATGAGAAAAAGTACTGTTTCTAAAGTTATACTGTTAGGGCGCAACTGAGTAGTCTAATGTTGTTCCGGTTTTGGTTCTTGTGAACGTAGACAACGATACGTTGCCAATATACACTCTCGGGGCAAAATAGAACTATATAATTAGGTTTCACTCTTTGTTCGGTTGAATGAGAAAAAGTACTGTTTCTAAAGTTATCTTTGTTAGGCGCAATGAGTAGTCTAATGTTGTTCCGGTTTTGGTTCTTGTGAATGTAGACAACGATACGTTGCCAATATACACTCTCGGGGCATAATAGAACAATATAATTGGGTTTCACTCTTTGTTCGGTGGAATGAGAAAAAGTACTGTTTCTAAAGTTATACTGTTAGGGCGCAACTGAGTAGTCTTATGTTGTTCCGGTTTTGGTTCTTGTGAATGTAGACAACGATACGTTGCCAATATACACTCTCGGGGCATAATAGAACAATATAATTGGGTTTTACTCTTTGTTCGGTGGAATGAGAAAAATCTTGTTTCCAAAGTTATCTTTGTTAGGCGCGAGTAGTCTTATGTTGTTCCGGTTTTGGTTCTTGTGAACGTAGACAACGATACGTTGCCAATGTACACTCTCGGGGCAAAATAGAACTATATAATTAGGTTCACTCTTTGTTCGGTTGAATGAGAAAAAGTATTGTTTCTAAAGTTATACTGTTAGGCGCAAGCGAGTAGTCTAATGTTGTTCGGTTTTGGTTCTTGTGAACTTAGACAACGATACGTTGCCAATATACACTCTCGGGGCATAATAGAACAATATAATTAGGTTTCACTCTTTGTTCGGTTGAATGAGAAAAATCTTTGTTTCTAAAGTTATCTTTGTTAGGCGCAATGAGTAGTCTTATGTTGTTCCGGTTTTGGTTCTTGTGAACGTAGACAACGATACGTTGCCAATATACACTCTCGGGGCAAAATAGAACTATATAATTAGGTTTCACTCTTTGTTCGGTTGAATGAGAAAAAGTACTGTTTCTAAAGTTATACTGTTAGGGCGCAACTGAGTAGTCTAATGTTGTTCGGTTTTGGTTCTTGTGAACGTAGACAATGATACGTTGCCAATATACACTCTCGGGGCATAATAGAACAATATAATTGGGTTTTACTCTTTGTTCGGTGGAATGAGAAAAATCTTGTTTCCAAAGTTATTACGGTAGGGCGCAAGCGGAGTAGTGTAATATTGTTCCCGTTTTTGTTCTTGTGAACGTAGACAACGATACGTTGCCAATATACACTCTCGGGGCATAATATAACTATATAATTAGGTTTCACTCTTTGTTCGGTTGAATGAGAAAAAGTATTGTTTCTAAAGTTATCTTTGTTAGGCGCAAATGAGTAGTCTAATGTTGTTCGGTTTTGGTTCTTGTGAACGTAGACAACGATACGTTGCCAATATACACTCTCGGCATAATAGAACAATATAATTGGGTTTTACTCTTTGTTCGGTGGAATGAGAAAAATCTTTGTTCCCAAAGTTATCTTTGTTAGGCGCAAGCGAGTAGTCTAATGTTGTTCCGGTTTTGGTTCTTGTGAACGTAGACAACGATACGTTGCCAATATACACTCTCGGGGCATAATAGAACCATATAATTAGGTTTCACTCTTTGTTCGGTTGAATGAGAAAAAGTACTGTTTCTAAAGTTATCTTTGTTAGGGCGCAAGAGTAGTCTAATGTTGTTCGGTTTTGGTTCTTGTGAACTTAGACAACGAAACGTTGCAAATATACACTCTCGGGGCATAATAGAACAATATAATTGGGTTTCACTCTTTGTTCGGTTGAATGAGAAAAATCTTGTTTCTAAAGTTATCTTTGTTAGGGCGCAATGAGTAGTCTAATGTTGTTAGGTTTTGGTTCTTGTGAACTTAGACAACGATACGTTGCCAATATACACTCTCGGGGCATAATAGAACAATATAATTAGGTTTCACTCTTTGTTCGGTTGAATGAGAAAAATCTTGTTTCTAAAGTTATCTTGTTAGGCGCAATGAGTAGTCTTATGTTGTTCGGTTTTGGTTCTTGTGAACGTAGACAACGATACGTTGCCAATATACACTCTCGGGGCATAATAGAACTATATAATTAGGTTTCACTCTTTGTTCGGTTGAATGAGAAAAAGTACTATTTCTAAAGTTATCTTTGTTAGGCGCAATGAGTAGTCTAATGTTGTTCGGTTGGTTCTTGTGAACGTAGACAACGATACGTTGCCAATATACACTCTCGGGGCATAATAGAACAATATAATTGGGTTTTACTCTTTGTTCGGTGGAATGAGAAAAATCTTGTTTCCAAAGTTACCTTTGTTTGGGCGCAAGGGTAGTCTTATGTTGTTCGGTTTGGTTCTTGTGAACGAAGGCAAGGATACGTTGCCAATATACACTCTCGGGGCATAATAGAACTATATAATTAGGTTTCACTCTTTGTTCGGTTGAATGTGAAAAAATCTTGTTTCTAAAGTTATCTTTGTTAGGCGCAATGAGTAGTCTAATGTTGTTCGGTTTTGGTTCTTGTGAACTTAGACAACGATACGTTGCCAATATAGACTCTCGGGACATAATAGAACAATATAATTAGGTTTCACTCTTTGTTCGGTTGAATGAGAAAAATCTTGTTTCTAAAGTTATCTTTGTTAGGCGCAATGGGTAGTCTTATGTTGTTACGATTTTGGTTCCTGTGAACGTAGACAACGATACGTTGCCAATATACACTCTCGGGGCAAAATAGAACTATATAATTAGGTTTCACTCTTTGTTCGGTTGAATGAGAAAAAGTACTGTTTCTAAAGTTATCTTGTTAGGCGCAAGAGTAGTCTAATGTTGTTCGGTTTTGGTTCTTGTGAACGTAGACAACGATACGTTGCCAATATACACTCTCGGGGCATAATAGAACAATATAATTGGGTTTTACTCTTTGTTCGGGCGGAATGAGAAAAATCTTGTTTCTAAAGTTACACTGTTATGGCGCAACTGAGTAGTCTTATGTTGTTCCGGTTTTGGTTCTTGTGAACGTAGACAACGATACGTTGCCAATATACACTCTCGGGGCATAATAGAACAATATAATTAGGTTTCACTCTTTGTTCGGTTGAATGAGAAAAAGTACTGTTTCCAAAGTTATACTGTTAGGGCGCAACTGAGTAGTCTTATGTTGTTCCGGTTTTGGTTCTTGTGAACGTGAACAACGATACGTTGCCAATATACACTCTCGGGGCAAAATATAACTATATAATTAGGTTTCACTCTTTGTTCGGTTGAATGAGAAAAAGTACTGTTTCTAAAGTTATACTGTTAGGGCGTAACTGAGTAGTCTAATGTTGTTCCGGTTTTGGTTCTTGTGAACGTAGACAACGATACGTTGCCAATATACACTCTCGGGGCATAATAGAACAATATAATTGGGTTTTACTCTTTGTTCGGTTGAATGAGAAAAATCTTGTTTCCAAAGTTATCTTTGTTAGGCGCAACTGAGTAGTCTTATGTTGTTCCGGTTTTGGTTCTTGTGAACGTAGACAACGATACGTTGCCAATATACACTCTCGGTGCAAAATAGAACTATATAATTAGGTTTCACTCTTTGTTCGGTTGAATGAGAAAAAGTACTGTTTCTAAAGTTATACTGTTAGGGCGCAACTGAGTAGTCTAATGTTGTTCCGGGTTTGGTTCTTGTGAACGTAGAGAACGATACGTTGCCAATATACACTCTCGGGGCAAAATATAACTATATAATTAGGTTTCACTCTTTGTTCGGTTGAATGAGAAAAAGTACTGTTTCTAAAGTTATACTGTTAGGGCGCAACTGAGTAGTCTAATGTTGTTCCGGTTTTGGTTCTTGTGAACTTAGACAACGATACGTTGCCAATATACACTCTCAGGGCATAATAGAACAATATAATTGGGCTTTACTCTTTGTTCGGTGGAATGAGAAAAAGTACTATTTCCAAAGTTATTACATTAGGCGCAGCGAGTAGTGTAATGTTGTTCCGGTTTTGGTTCTTGTGGACGTAGACAACGATACGTTGCCAATATACACTCTCGGGGCATAAAAGAACTATATAATTAGGTTTCACTCTTTGTTCGGTTGAATGAGAAAAAGTACTGTTTCTAAAGTTATACTGTTAGGGCGCAACTGAGTAGTCTAATGTTGTTCCGGTTTTGGTTCTTGTGAACCTAGACAACGATACGTTGCCAATATACACTCTCGGGGCAAAATAGAACTATATAATTAGGTTTCACTCTTTGTTCGGTTGAATGAGAAAAATCTTGTTTCTAAAGTTATCTTTGTTAGGCGCAATGGGTAGTCTTATGTTGTTCCGGTTTTGGTTCTTGTGAACGTAGACAACGATACGTTGCCAATATACACTCTCGGGCAAAATAGAACTATATAATTAGGTTTCACTCTTTGTTCGGTTGAATGAGAAAAATCTTGTTTCTAAAGTTATCTTTGTTAGGCGCAAGTAGTCTAATGTTGTTCGGTTTTGGTTCTTGTGAACGTAGACAACGATACGTTGCCAATATACACTCTCGGGGCAAAATAGAACTATATAATTAGGTTTCACTCTTTGTTCGGTTGAATGAGAAAAATCTTGTTTCTAAAGTTATCTTGTTAGGCGCAATGAGTAGTCTAATGTTGTTCGGTTTTGGTTCTTGTGAACGTAGACAACGATACGTTGCCAATATACACTCTCGGGGCATAATAGAACAATATAATTGGGTTTTACTCTTTGTTCGGTGGAATGAAAAAAAATCTTGTTTCCAAAGTTATATCTTGTTAGGCGCAATGAGTAGTCTTATGTTGTTCGGTTTTGGTTCTTGTGAACGTAGACAACGATACGTTGCCAATATACACTCTCGGGGCAAAATAGAACTATATAATTAGGTTTCACTCTTTGTTCGGTTGAATGAGAAAAATCTTGTTTCTAAAGTTATCTTTGTTAGGCGCAATGAGTAGTCTAATGTTGTTCGGTTTTGGTTCTTGTGAACTTAGACAACGATACGTTGCCAATATACACTCTCGGGGCATAATAGAACAATATAAGTAGGTTTCACTCTTTGTTCGGTTGAATGAGAAAAATCTTGTTTCTAAAGTTATCTTGTTAGGCGCAAGCGAGTAGTCTTATGTTGTTCGGTTTTGGTTCTTGTGAACGTAGACAACGATACGTTGCCAATATACACTCTCGGGGCAAAATAGAACTATATAATTAGGTTTCACTCTTTGTTCGGTTGAATGAGAAAAATCTTGTTTCTAAAGTTATCTTGTTAGGCAAGCGAGTAGTCTAATGTTGTTCGGTTTTGGTTCTTGTGAACGTAGACAACGATACGTTGCCAATATACACTCTCGGGGCATAATAGAACAATATAATTGGGTTTTACTCTTTGTTCGGTGGAATGAGAAAAATCTTGTTTCCAAAGTTATCTTGTTAGGGCGCAAGTAGTCTTATGTTGTTCCGGTTTTGGTTCTTGTGAACGTAGACAACGATACGTTGCCAATATACACTCTTGGGGCAAAATAGAACTATATAATTAGGTTTCACTCTTTGTTCGGTTGAATGAGAAAAATTACTGTTTCTAAAGTTATCTTTGTTAGGCGCAATGAGTAGTCTAATGTTGTTCGGTTTTGGTTCTTGTGAACTTAGACAACGATACGTGTCCAATATACACTCTCGGGGCATAATAGAACAATATAATTAGGTTTCACTCTTTGTTCGGTTGAATGAGAAAAATCTTGTTTCTAAAGTTATCTTTGTTAGGCGCAACTGAGTAATCTTATGTTGTTCCGGTTTTGGTTCTTGTGAACGTAGACAACGATACGTTGCCAATATACACTCTCGGGGCATAATAAAACTATATAATTAGTTTTCACTCTTTTTTCGGTTGAATGAGAAAAATTACAGTTTCTAAAGTTATACTGTTAGGGCGCAACTGAGTAGTCTAATGTTGTTCCGGTTTTGGTTCTTGTGAACGTAGACAACGATACGTTGCCAATATACACTCTCGGGGCATAATAGAACAATATAATTGGGTTTTACTCTTTGTTCGGTTGAATGAGAAAAAGTACTGTTTCTAAAGTTATACTGTTAGGGCGCAACTGAGTAGTCTAATGTTGTTCCAGTTTTGGTTCTTGTGAACGTAGACCACGATATATTGCCAATATACACTCTCGGGGCATAATAGAACATTATAATTGGGTTTTACTCTTTGTTCGGTGAAATGAGAAAAATCTTGTTTCGAAAGTTATCTTGTTAGGCGCAATGAGTAGTCTAATGTTGTTCCGGTTTTGGTTCTTGTGAACGTAGACAACGATACGTTGCCAATATACACTCTCGGGGCAAAATAGAACTATATAATTAGGTTTCACTCTTTGTTCGGTTGAATGAGAAAAATCTTGTTTCTAAAGTTATCTTTGTTAGGCGCAGAGTAGTCTAATGTTGTTCGGTTTTGGTTCTTGTGAACGTAGACAATGATACGTTGCCAATATACACTCTCGGGGCATAATAGAACAATATAATTGGGTTTTACTCTTTGTTAGGTGGAATGAGAAAAAGTACTGTTTCTAAAGTTATACTGTTAGGGCGCAACTGAGTAGTCTAATGTTGTTCCGGTTTTGGTTCTTGTGAACGTAGACAACGATACGTTGCCAATATACACTCTGGGGCATAATAGAACAATATAATTGGGTTTTACTCTTTGTTCGGTGGAATGAGAAAAATCTTGTTTCCAAAGTTATCTTTGTTAGGCGCATGAGTAGTCTTATGTTGTTCGGTTTTGGTTCTTGTGAACGTAGACAACGATACGTTGCCAATATACACTCTCGGGGCAAAATAGAACTATATAATTAGGTTTCACTCTTTGTTCGGTTGAATGAGAAAAAGTACTGTTTCTAAAGTTATCCTATTAGGGCGAAACTGAGTAGTCTAATGTTGTTCCGGTTTTGGTTCTTGTGAACGTAGACAACGATACGTTGCCAATATACACTCTCGGGGCATAATACAACAATATAATTAGGTTTTACTCTTTGTTCGGTGGAATGAGAAAAAGTACTGTTTCTAAAGTTATCTTTGTTAGGCGCAAGTGAGTAGTCTAATGTTGTGCCGGGGTTGGTGCTTGGTTTCTTGTGAACGTAGACAACGATAAGTTGCCAATATACCCTCGCGGGGCGTAATAGAACAATATAATTGGGTTTTACTCTTTGTTCGGTGGAATGAGAAAAATCTTGTTTCCAAAGTTATCTTTGTTAGGCGCAGCGAGTAGTCTTATGTTGTTCGGTTTTGGTTCTTGTGAACGTAGACAACGATACGTTGCCAATATACACTCTCGGGGCAAAATAGAACTATATAATTAGGTTTCACTCTTTGTTCGGTTGAATGAGAAAAATCTTGTTTCTAAAGTTATCTTGTTAGGGCGCAAGCGAGTAGTCTAATGTTGTTCGGTTTTGGTTCTTGTGAACTTAGACAACGATACGTGTCCAATATACACTCTCGGGGCATAATAGAACAATATAATTAGGTTTCACTCTTTGCTCGGTTGAATGAGAAAAATCTTGTTTCTAAAGTTATCTTGTTATATGTTGTTCGGTTTTGGTTCTTGTGAACGTAGACAACGATACGTTGCCAATATACACTCTCGGGGCATAATAAAACTATATAATTAGTTTTCACTCTTTGTTAGGTTGAATGAGAAAAAGTTTTTCTAAAGTTATCTTGTTAGGCGCAATGAGTAGTCTAATGTTGTTCGGTTTTGGTTCTTGTGAACGTAGACAACGATACGTTGCCAATATACACTCTCGGGGCATAATAGACAACAATATAATTAGGTTTCACTCTTTGTTCGGTTGAATGAGAAAAATCTTGTTTCTAAAGTTATCTTTGTTAGAGCGCAATGAGTAGTCTTATGTTGTTCGGTTTTGGTTCTTGTGAACGTAGACAACGATACGTTGCCAATATACACTCTCGGGGCATAATAGAACTATATAATTAGGTTTCACTCATTGTTCGGTTGAATGAGAAAAAGTACTGTTTCTAAAGTTATACTGTTAGGGCGCAACTGAGTAGTCTAATGTTGTTCGGTTTTGGTTCTTGTGAACGTAGACAACGATTCGTTGCCAATATACACTCTCGGGGCATAATAGAACAATATAATTGGGTTTTACTCTTTGTTCGGTGGAATGAGAAAAATCTTGTTTCCAAAGTTATACTGTTAGGGCGCAACTGAGTAGTCTTATGTTGTTCCGGTTTTGGTTCTTGTGAACGTAGACAACGATACGTTGCCAATATACACTCTCGGGGCAAAATAGAACTATATAATTAGGTTTCACTCTTTGTACGGTTGAATGAGAAAAAGTACTGTTTCTAAAGTTATACTGTTAGGGCGCAACTGAGTAGTCTAATGTTGTTCCGGTTTTGGTTCTTGTGAACGTAGACAAGGATACGTTGCCAATATACACTCTCGGGGCATAATAGAACAATATAATTGGGTTTTACTCTTTGTTCGGTGGAATGAGAAAAATCTTGTTTCCAAAGTTATTACTTGTTAGGCGCAACTGAGTAGTCTAATGTTGTTCCGGTTTTGGTTCTTGTGAACTTAGACAACGATACGTTGCCAATATACACTCTCGGGGCATAATAGAACTATATAATTAGGTTTCACTCTTTGATAGGTGCTATCAGAAAAAGTATTGTTTCTAAAGTTATACTCTTAGGGCGCAACTAAGTAGTCTAATGTTGTTCCGGTTTTGGTTCTTGTGAACGTAGACAACGATACGTTGCCAATATACACTCGGGGCATAATAGAACAATATAATTGGGTTTACTCTTTGTTCGGTGGAATGAGAAAAAAATCTTGTTCCCAAAGTTATCTTTGTTAGGCGCAAGCGAGTAGTCTAATGTTGTTCCGGTTTTGGTTCTTGTGAACGTAGACAACGATACGTTGCCAATATACACTCTCGGGGCAAAATAGAACTATATAATTAGGTTTCACTCTTTGTTCGGTTGAATGAGAAAAATCTTGTTTCTAAAGTTATCTTTGTTAGGCGCAAGTTGAGTAGTCTAATGTTGTTCGGTTTTGGTTCTTGTGAACTTAGACAACGATACGTTGCCAATATACACTCTCGGGGCATAATAGAACAATATAATTGGGTTTTACTCTTTGTTCGGTGGAATGAGAAAAATCATTTCCAAAGTTATTCTTCTAGGCGCAATGAGTAGTGTAATGTTGTTCGGTTTTGTTCTTGTGACGTAGACAACGATACGTTGCCAATATACACTCTCGGGGCATAATAGAACAATATAATTGGGTTTTACTCTTTGTTCGGTGGAATAAGAAAAATCTTGTTTCCAAAGTTATCTTTTGTTAGGGCGCAAGCGAGTAGTCTTATGTTGTTCGGTTTTGGTTCTTGTGAACGTAGACAACGATACGTTGCCAATATACACTCTCGGGGCATAATAGAACTATATAATTAGGTCTCACTCTTTGTTCGGTTGAATGAGAAAAAGTACTGTTTCTAAAGTTATACTGTTAGGGCGCAACTGAGTAGTCTAATGTTGTTCCGGTTTTGGTTCTTGTGAACGTAGACAACGATACGTTGCCAATATACACTCTCGGGGCATAATAGAACAATATAATTAGGTTTCACTCTTTGTTCGGTTGAATGAGAAAAATCTTGTTTCTAAAGTTATCTTTGTTAGAGCGCAAGCTGAGAGTCTTATGTTGTTCCGGTTTTGGTTCTTGTGAACGTAGACAACGATACGTTGCCAATATACACTCTCGGGGCATAATAGAACTATATAATTAGGTTTCACTCTTTGTTCGGTTGAATGAGAAAAAGTACTATTTCTAAAGTTATACTGTTAGGGCGCAACTGAGTAGTCTAGTGTTGTTCGGTTTTGGGACTTGTGAAAGTTGACAACGATACGTTGCCAATATACACTCTCGGGGCAAAATAGAACTATATAATTAGGTTTCACTCTTTGTTCGGTTGAATGAGAAAAAGTACTGTTTCTAAAGTTATACTGTTAGGGCGCATAGTCTAATGTTGTTCGGTTTTGGTTCTTGTGAACGTAGACAACGATACGTTGCCAATATACACTCTCGGGGCATAATAGAACAATATAATTGGGTTTTACTCTTTGTTCGGTGGAATGAGAAAAATCTTGTTTCCAAAGTTATCTTGTTAGGCGCAGGAGTAGTCTTATGTTGTTCGGTTTTGGTTCTTGTGAACGTAGACAACGATACGTTGCCAATATACACTCTCGGGGCAAATAGAACTATATAATTAGGTTTCACTCTTTGTTCGGTTGAATGAGAAAAATCTTGTTTCTAAAGTTATCTTTGTTAGGCGCAATGAGTAGTCTAATGTTGTTCGGTTTTGGTTCTTGTGAACTTAGACAACGATACGTTGGCCAATATACACTCTCGGGCATAATAGAACAATATAATTAGGTTTCACTCTTTGCTCGGTTGAATGAGAAAAATCTTGTTTCTAAAGTTATCTTTGTTAGGGCGCAACTGAGTAGTCTTATGTTGTTCCGGTTTTGGTTCTTGTGAACGTAGACAACGATACGTTGCCAATATACACTCTCGGGGCATAATAAAATTATATAATTAGGTTTCACTCTTTGTTAGGTTGAATGAGAAAAAGTTACGTTTCTAAAGTTATCTTTGTTATGGCGCAAGAGTAGTCTAATGTTGTTCGGTTTTGGTTCTTGTGAACGTAGACAACGATACGTTGCCAATATACACTCTCGGGGCATAATAGAACAATATAATTGGGTTTTACTCTTTGTTCGGTTGAATGAGAAAAAGTACTGTTTCTAAAGTTATACTGTTAGGGCGCAACTGAGTAGTGTAATGTTGTTTCGGTTTTGGTTCTTGTGAACGTAGACAACGATACGTTGCCAATATACACTCTCGGGGCATAATAGAACTATATAATTGGGTTTTACTCTTTGTTCGGTGAAATGAGAAAAATCTTTGTTTCGAAAGTTATCTTGTTAGGCGCAATGAGTAGTGTAATGTTGTTCCGGTTTTGGTTCTTGTGAACGTAGACAACGATACGTTGCCAATATACACTCTCGGGGCAAAATAGAACTATATAATTAGGTTTCACTCTTTGTTCGGTTGAATGAGAAAAATTACTGTTTCTAAAGTTATACTGTTAGGGCGCAACTGAGTAGTCTAATGTTGTTCCGGTTTTGGTTGTTGTGAACTTAGACAACGATACGTTGCCAATATACACTCTCGGGGCATAATAGAACAATATAATTGGGTTTACTCTTTGTTAGGTGGAATGAGAAAAAGTTTGTTTCCAAAGTTATTGTTAGGCGCAGTAGTGTAATGTTGTTCGGTTTTTTCTTGTGGACGTAGACAACGATACGTTGCCAATATACACTCTCTGGGGCATAATAGAACAATATAATTGGGTTTTACTCTTTGTTCGGTGGAATGAGAAAAATCTTGTTTCCAAAGTTATCTTTGTTAGGCGCAAGAGTAGTCTAATGTTGTTCCGGTTTTGGTTCTTGTGAACGTAGACAACGATACGTTGCCAATATACACTCTCGGGGCAAAATAGAACTATATAATTAGGTTTCAGTCTTTGTTCGGTTGAATGAGAAAAAGTACTGTTTCTAAAGTTATACTGTTAGGGCGCAACTGAGTAGTCTAATGTTGTTCCGGTTTTGGTTCTTGTGAACGTAGACAACGATACGTTGCCAATATACACTCTCGGGGCATAATACAACAATATAATTAGGTTTCACTCTTTGTTCGGTTGAATGAGAAAAATCTTGTTTCTAAAGTTATCTTTGTTAGAGCGCAAGCGAGTAGTCTTATGTTGTTCGGTTTTGGTTCTTGTGAACGTAGACAACGATACGTTGCCAATATACACTCTCGGGGCATAATAGAACTATATAATTAGGTTTCACTCATTGTTCGGTTGAATGAGAAAAAGTACTATTTCTAAAGTTATCTTGTTAGGCGCAATGAGTAGTCTAATGTTGTTAGGTTTTGGTTCTTGTGAACGTAGACAACGATACGTTGCCAATATACACTCTCGGGGCATAATAGAACAATATAATTGGGTTTTACTCTTTGTTCGGTGGAATGAGAAAAATCTTGTTTCCAAAGTTATCTTGTTAGGCGCAAGTAGTAGTCTAATGTTGTTCGGTTTTGGTTCTTGTGAACGTAGACAACGATACGTTGCCAATATACACTCTCGGGGCAAAATAGAACTATATAATTAGGTTTCACTCTTTGTTCGGTTGAATGAGAAAAATCTTGTTTCTAAAGTTATAGTGTTAGGGCGCAACTGAGTAGTCTAATGCTGTTCCGGATTTGGTTCTTGTGAACGTAGACAACGATACGTTGTCAATATACACTCTCGGGGCATAATAGAACAATATAATTGGGTTTCACTCTTTGTTCGGTTGAATGAGAAAAATCTTGTTTCCAAAGTTATTACGGTTAGGCGCAATGAGTAGTGTAATGTTGTTCGGTTTTGGTTCTTGTGGACGTAGACAACGATACGTTGCCAATATACACTCTCGGGGCATAATATAACTATATAATTAGGTTTCACTCTTTGTTCGGTTGAATGAGAAAAAGTATTGTTTCTAAAGTTATACTGTTAGGGCGCAAATGAGTAGTCTAAAGTTGTTCCGGTTTTGGTTCTTGTGAACGTAGACAACGATACGTTGCCAATATACACTCCCGGGGCATAATAGAACAATATAATTGGGTTTTACTCTTTGTTCGGTGGAATGAGAAAAATCTTGTTCCCAAAGTTATCTTGTTAGGCGCAAGGAGTAGTCTTATGTTGTTCGGTTTTTGTTCTTGTAGACGTAGACAACGATACGTTGCCAATATACACTCTCGGGGCATAATAGAACTATATAATTCGGTTTCACTCTTTGTTCGGTTGAATGAGAAAAAGTACTGTTTCTAAAGTTATACTGTTAGGGCGCAACTGAGTAGTCTAATGTTGTTCCGGTTTTGGTTCTTGTGAACTTAGACAACGATACGTTGCCAATATACACTCTCGGGGCATAATAGAACAATATAATTGGGTTTTACTCTTTGTTCGGTGGAATGAGAAAAATCTTGTTTCCAAAGTTATTACATTGAGGCGCAAGAGTAGTGTAATGTTGTTAGGTTTTTGTTCTTGTGGACGTAGACAACGATACGTTGCCAATATACACTCTCTGGGACATAATAGAACAATATAATTGGGTTTTACTCTTTGTTCGGTGGAATGAGAAAAATCTTTGTTTCCAAAGTTATCTTGTTAGGCGCAGTGAGTAGTCTTATGTTGTTCCGGTTTTGGTTCTTGTGAACGTAGACAACGATACGTTGCCAATATACACTCTCGGGGCAAAATAGAACTATATAATTAGGTTTCACTCTTTGTTCGGTTGAATGAGAAAAAGTACTGTTTCTAAAGTTATACTGTTAGGGCGCAACTGAGTAGTCTAATGTTGTTCCGGTTTTGGTTCTTGTGAACGTAGTCAACGATACGTTGCCAATATACACTCCCGGGGCAAAATAAAACAATATAATTGGGTTTCACTCTTTGTTCGGTTGAATGAGAAAAATCATTTCTAAAGTTATCTTTGTTAGAGCGCAGTAGGTAGTCTTATGTTGTTAGGTTTGGTTCTTGTGAACGTAGACAACGATACGTTGCCAATATACACTCTCGGGGCATAATAGAACTATATAATTAGGTTTCACTCTTTGTTCGGTTTAATGAGAAAAAGTACTATTTCTAAAGTTATACTGTTAGGCGCAAGCGAGTAGTCTAATGTTGTTCGGTTTTGGTTCTTGTGAACGTAGACAACGATACGTTGCCAATATACACTCTCGGGGCATAATAGAACAATATAATTGGGTTTTACTCTTTGTTCGGTGGAATGAGAAAAATCTTGTTTCCAAAGTTATCTTGTTAGGCGCAGTGAGTAGTCTTATGTTGTTCGGTTTTGGTTCTTGTGAACGTAGACAACGATACGTTGCCAATATACACTCTCGGGGCATAATAGAACTATATAATTAGGTTTCACTCTTTGTTCGGTTGAATGAGAAAAATCTTGTTTCTAAAGTTATCTTTGTTAGGGCGCAAGCGAGTAGTCTTATGTTGTTCGGTTTTGGTTCTTGTGAACGTAGACAACGATACGTTGCCAATATACACTCTCGGGGCATAATAGAACAATATAATTGGGTTTTACTCTTTGTTCGGTGGAATGAGAAAAAATCTTGTTTCCAAAGTTATTACATTGTTAGGCGCAGCGAGTAGTGTAATGTTGTTCGGTTTTGTTCTTGTGGACGTAGACAACGATACGTTGCCAATATACACTCCTGGGGCATAATAGAACAATATAATTGGGTTTACTCTTTGTTCGGTTGAATGAGAAAAATCTTGTTTCCAAAGTTATCTTGTTAGGCGCAATGAGTAGTCTTATGTTGTTCCGGTTTTGGTTCTTGTGAACGTAGACAACGATACGTTGCCAATATACACTCTCGGGGCAAAATAGAACTATATAATTGGGTTTCACTCTTTGTTCGGTTGAATGAGAAAAAGTACTGTTTCTAAAGTTATACTGTTAGGGCGCAACTGAGTAGTCTAATGTCTTTCCGGTTTTGGTTCTTGTGAACTTGAACAACGATACGTTGCCAATATACACTCTCGGGGCATAATAGAACATATAATTGGGTTTACTCTTTGTTAGGTTGAATGAGAAAAAGTTACTGTTTCTAAAGTTATACGTTATGGCGCAAGAGTAGTCTAATGTTGTTCGGTTTTGGTTCTTGTGAACGTAGACAACGATACGTTGCCAATATACACTCTCGGGGCATAATAGAACAATATAATTGGGTTTTACTCTTTGTTCGGTGGAATGAGAAAAATCTTTGTTTCCAAAGTTATTATTAGGCGCAGTGAGTAGTGTAATGTTGTTTCGGTTTTGGTTCTTGTGAACGTAGACGACGATACGTTGCCAATATACACTCTCGGGGCATAATAGAACATTATAATTGGGTTTTACTCTTTGTTCGGTGAAATGAGAAAAAGTACTGTTTCGAAAGTTATCTTTGTTAGGCGCAAGCGAGTAGTCTAATGTTGTTCGGTTTTGGTGCTTGTGAACGTGAACAACGATACGTTGCCAATATACACTCTCGGGGCATAATAGAACTATATAATTAGGTTTCACTCTTTGTTCGGTTGAATGAGAAAAAGTACTGTTTCTAAAGTTATACTGTTAGGGCGCAGCTGAGTAGTCTAATGTTGTTCCGGTTTTGGTTCTTGTGAACGTAGACAACGATACGTTGCCAATATACACTCTCGGGGCATAATAGAACAATATAATTGGGTTTTACTCTTTGTTCGGTGGAATGAGAAAAAGTACTGTTTCCAAAGTTATACTGTTAGGGCGCAACTGAGTAGTGTAATGTTGTTCCGGGTTGTGTTCTTGTGAACGTAGACAACGATACGTTGCCAATATACACTCTCGGGGCATAATAGAACAATATAATTAGGTTTTACTCTTTGTTCGGTGGAATGAGAAAAAATCTTGTTTCCAAAGTTATCTTTGTTAGGCGCAAGCAGAGTAGTCTTATGTTGTTAGGTTTTGGTTCTTGTGAACGTGACAACGATACGTTGCCAATATACACTCTCGGGGCAAAATAGAACTATATAATTAGGTTTCACTCTTTGTTCGGTTGAATGAGAAAAATCTTGTTTCTAGAGTTATCTTGTTAGGCGCAAGAGTAGTCTAATGTTGTTCCGGTTTTGGTTCTTGTGAACGTAGACAACGATACGTTGCCAATATACACTCTCGGGGCATAATACAACAATATAATTAGGTTTTACTCTTTGTTCGGTGGAATGAGAAGAAATCTTGTTTCTAAAGTTATCTTTGTTAGAGCGCAAGCGAGTAGTCTAATGTTGTTCCGGTTTTGGTTCTTGTGAACGTAGACAACGATACGTTGCCAATATACACTCTCGGGGCATAATAGAACTATATAATTAGGTTTCACTCTTTGTTCGGTTGAATGAGAAAAAGTACTGTTTCTAAAGTTATACTGTTAGGGCGCAACTGAGTAGTCTAATGTTGTTCCGGATTTGGTGCTTGTGAACGTTGGCATGGATACGTTGCGAATTTACACTCTCGGGGCATAATAGAACAATATAATTAGGTTTCACTCTTTGTTCGGTTGAATGAGAAAAAGTACTGTTTCTAAAGTTATACTGTTAGGGCGCAACTGAGTAGTCTAATGTTGGTCCGGTTTTGGTTCTTGTGAACGTTGGCATCGATACGTTGCAAATTTACACTCTCGGGGCATAATAGATCAATATAATTAGGTTTTACTCTTTGTTCGGTTGCATGAGAAAAAGTACTCGTTTCAAAGTTATCTTTGTTAGGCGCACAATGAGTAGTCTAATGTTGGTCGGTTTTGGTTCTTGTGAACGTTGGCATCGATACGTTGCAAATTTACACTCTCGGGGCATAATAGAACAAAATAATTAGGTTTTACTCTTTGTTCGATTGAATTGAGAAAAAATCTTGTTTCCAAAAGTTATCTTTGTTAGAGCTGAGTAGTCTAATGTTGGTCCGGTTTTGGTTCTTGTGAACGTTGGTATCGATACGTTGCAAATTTACACTCTCGGGGCATAATAGATCAATATAATTAGGTTTTACTCTTTGTTCGATTGAATGAGAAAAAGTCCTGTTTCCAAAGTTATATTGTTAGGGCACAACTGAGTAGTCTAATGTTGGTCCGGTTTGGGTTCTTGTGAACGTTGGCATCGATACGTTGCTAATTTACACTCTCAGGGCATAATAGAACAAAATAATTAGGTTTTACTCTTTGTTCGGTTGCATGAGAACAAGTACTAGTTTCAAAGTTATACTGTTAGGGCACAACTGAGTAGTCTAATGTTGGTCCGGTTTTGGTTATTGTTAACGTTGGCATCGATACGTTGCAATTTTACACTCTCGGGGCATAATAGAACAAAATAATTAGATTTTACTCTTTGTTTGATTGAATGAGAAAAATCTTGTTTCCAAAGTTATATTGTTAGGGCACAAGAGTAGTCTAATGTTGGTCCGGTTTTGGTTCTTGTGAACGTTGGCATCGATACGTTGCAAATTTACACTCTCGGGGCATAATAGATCAATATAATTAGGTTTTACTCTTTGTTCGGTTGCATGAGAAAAAGTACACGTTTCAAAGTTATAAAGTTAGGGCGCAACTGAGTAGTCTAATGTTGGTCCGGTTTTGGTTCTTGTGAACGTTGGCATCGATACGTTGCTAATTTACACTCTCGGGGCATAATAGAACAAAATAATTAGGTTTTACTCTTTGTTCGGTTGCATGAGAACAAGTACTAGTTTCAAAGTTATACTGTTAGGGCACAACTGAGTAGTCTAATGTTGGTCCGGTTTTGGTTCTTGTGAACGTTGGCATCGATACGTTGCAAATTTACACTCTCGGGGCACAATAGAACAAAATAATTATGTTTTACTCTTTGTTCGATTGAATAAGAAAAAGTACTGTTTCCAAAGTTATATTGTTAGGGCACAACTGAGTAGTCTAATGTTGGTCCGGTTTTGGTTCTTGTGAACGTTGGCATCGATACGTTGCAAATTTACACGCTCGGGGCATAATAGATCAATATAATTAGGTTTTACTCTTTGTTCGGTTGCATGAGAAAAAGTACTATTTCCAAAGTTATACTGTTTGGGCACAACTAAGTCGTCTAATGTTGGTCCGGTTTTTGTTCTTGTGAATGTTGGCATCCATACGTTGCAAATTTACACTCTCGGGGCATAATAGAACAAAAAAATTAGGTTTTACTCTTTGTTCGATTGAATGAGAAAAAGTACTATTTCCAAAGTTATACTGTTAGGGCACAACTGAGTAGTCTAATGTTGGTCCGGTTTTGGTTCTTGTGAACGGTGGCATCGATACGTTGCAAATTTACACTCTCGGGGCACAATAGAACAAAATAATTAGGTTTTACTCTTTGTTCGATTGAATTAGAAAAAGTACTGTTTCCAAAGTTATATTGTTAGGGCACAACTGAGTAGTCAAATGTTGGTCCGGTTTTGGTTCTTGTGAACGTTGGCATCGATACGTTGCAAATTTACACTCTCGGGGCATAATAGATCAATATAATTAGGTTTTACTCTTTGTTCGGTTGCATGAGAAAAAGTACTCGTTTCAAAGTAATAAAGTTAGGGCGCAACTTAGTAGTCTAAAGTTGGTCCGATTTTGGTTCTTGTGAACGTTGGCATCGATACGTTGCAAATTTTCACTCTCGGGGCATAATAGAACAAAATAATTAGGTTTTACTCTTTGTTCGATTGAATGAGAAAAAGTACTGTTTCCAAAGTTATATTGTTATGGCACAACTGAGTAGTCATTAGTTGGTCCGGTTTCTGTTCTTGTGAACGTTGGCATCGATACGTTACAAATTTACACTCTCGGGGCATAATAGAACAATATAATTAGGTTTTACTCTTTGTTCGGTTGCATGAGAAAAAGTACTATTTCCAAAGTTATACTGTTTGGGCACAACTAAGTAGTCTAATGTTGGTCCGGTTTTTGTTCTTGTGAATGTTGGCATCCATACGTTGCAAATTTACACTCTCGGGGCATAATAGAACAAAAAAATTAGGTTTTACTCTTTGTTCGATTGAATGAGAAAAAGTACTATTTCCAAAGTTATACTGTTAGGGCACAACAGAGTAGTCTAATGTTGGTCCGGTTTTGGTTCTTGTGAACGTTGGCATCGATACGTTGCAAATTTACACTCTCGGGGCACAATAGAACAAAATAATTATGTTTTACTCTTTGTTCGATTGAATAAGAAAAAGTACTCTTTTCAAAGTTATAATGTTAGGGCGCAACAGAGTAGTCTAATGTTGGTCCGGTTTTGGTTCTTGTGAACGTTGGCATCGATACGTTGCAAATTTACACTCTCGGGGCATAATAGAACAAAATAATTAGGTTTTACTATTTGTTCGATTGAATGGGAAAAAAAATCTTGTTTCCAAAGTTATCTTGTTATGGCACAACTGAGTAGTCTAATGTTGGTCCGGTTTTGGTTCTTGTGAACGTTGGCATCGATACGTTGCAAATTTACACTCTCGGGGCATAATAGATCAATATAATTAGGTTTTACTCTTTGTTCGATTGAATGAGAAAAAGTCTTGTTTCCAAAGTTATATTGTTAGGGCACAACTAAGTAGTCTAATGTTGGTGCAGTTTTGGTTCTTGTGAACGTTGGCATTGATACGTTGCAAATTTACACTCTCGGGGCATAATAGATCAATATAAGTAGGTTTTACTCTTTGTTCGGTTGCATGAGAACAAGTACAAGTTTCAAAGTTATACTGTTAGGGCACAACTGAGTAGTCTAATGTTGGTCCGGTTTTGGTTCTTGTGTACGTTGGCATCGATACGTTGCAAATTTACACTCTCGGGGCATAATAGAACAAAATAATTATGTTTTACTCTTTGTTCGATTGAATGAGAAAAAGTACTGTTTCCAAAGTTATACTGTTAGGGCACAACTGAGTAGTCTATTGTTGGTCCGGTTTTGGTTCTTGTGAACGTTGGCATCGATACGTTGCAAATTTACACTCTCGGGGCATAATAGATCAATATAATTAGGTTTTACTCTTTGTTCGGTTGCATGAGAAAAAGTACTCGTTTCAAAGTTATAAATCTAGGGCGCAACGGAGTAGTCTAATGTTGGTCTGGTTTTGGTTCTTGTGAACGTTGGCATCGATACGTTGCAAATTTACACTCTCGGGGCATAATAGATCAATATAATTAGGTTTTACTCTTTGTTCGGTTGAATGAGAAAAAGTACTCGTTTCAAAGTTATAAAGTTAGGGCCTAATTGAGTAGTCTAATGTTGGTCCAGTTTTGGTTCTTGTGAACGTTGGCATCGATACGTTGCAAATTTACACTCTCGGGGCATAATAGATCAATATAATTAGGTTATACTCTTTGTACGGTTGCATGAGAAAAAGTACTAGTTTCAAAGTTATACTGTTATGGCACAACTGCGTAGTCTAATGTTGGTCCGGTTTTGGTTCTTGTGAACGTTGGCATCGATACGTAGCAATTTTACACTCTCGTGGCATAATAGAACAAAATAATTAGGTTTTACTCTTAGTTCGATTGAATTAGAAAAAGTACTGTTTCCAAAGTTATATTGTTTGGGCACAACTGAGTAGTCTAATGTTGGTCCGGTTTTGATTCTTGTGAACGTTGGCATCGATACGTTGCAAATTTACACTCTCGGGGCATAATAGATCAATATAATTAGGTTTTACTCTTTGTTCGGTTGCATGAGAAAAAGTACTCGTTTCAAAGTTATAAAGTTAGGGCGCAACTGAGTAGTCTAATGTTGGTCCGGTTTTGGTTCTTGTGAACGTTGGCATCGATACGTTGCAAATTTACACTCTCGGGGCAAAATAGAACAAAATAATTAGGTTTTACTCTTTGTTCGATTGAATTAGAAAAAAATACTATTTCCAAAGTTATACTGTTAGGGCACAACTGAGTAGTCTAATGTTGGTCCGGTTTTGGTTCTTGTGAACGTTGGTATCGATACGTTGCAAATTTACACTCTCGGGGCATAATAGATCAATATAATTAGGTTTTACTCTTTGTTCGATTGAATGAGAAAAAGTACTATTTCCAAAGTTATATTGTTAGGGCACAACTAAGTAGTCTAATGTTGGTCCAGTTTTGGTTCTTGTGAACGTTGGCATTGATACGTTGCAAATTTACACTCTCGGGGCATAATAGATCAATATAAGTAGGTTTTACTCTTTGTTCGGTTGGCATGAGAACAAGTACTAGTTTCAAAGTTATACTGTTAGGGCACAACTGAGTAGTCTAATGTTGGTCCGGTTTTGGTTCTTGTGAACGTTGGCATCGATACGTTGCAATTTTACACTCTCGTGGCATAATAGAACAAAATAATTAGGTTTTACTCTTTGTTCGATTGAATTAGAAGAAATCTTTGTTTCCAAAGTTATATTGTTAGGGCACAAGCGAGTAGTCTAATGTTGGTCCGGTTTTGGTTCTTGTGAACGTTGGCATCGATACGTTGCAAATTTACACTCTCGGGGCATAATAGATCAATATAATTAGGTTTTACTCTTTGTTCGGTTGCTTGAGAAAAAGTACACGTTTCAAAGTTATAAAGTTAGGGCGCAACTGAGTAGTCTAATGTTGGTCCGGTTTTGGTTCTTGTGAACGTTGGCATCGATACGTTGCTAATTTACACTCTCAGGGCATAATAGAACAAAATAATTAGGTTTTACTCTTTATCCGATTGAATTAGAAAAAGTACTGTTTCCAAAGTTATACTGTTATGGCACAATTGAGTAGTCTAATGTTGGTCCGGTTTCTGTTCTTGTGAACGTTGGCATCGATACGTTACAAATTTACACTCTCGGGGCATAATAGAACAATATAATTAGGTTTTACTCTTTGTTCGATTGAATGAGAAAAAGTACTATTTCCAAAGTTATACTGTTAGGGCACAACTGAGTAGTCTAATGTTGGTCCGGTTTTGGTTCTTGTGAACGGTGGCATCGATACGTTGCAAATTTACACTCTCGGGGCATAATAGAACAAAATAATTATGTTTTACTCTTTGTTCGATTGAATAAGAAAAAGTACTGTTTCCAAAGTTATATTGTTAGGGCACAACTGAGTAGTCTAATGTTGGTCCGGTTTTGATTCTTGTGAACGTTGGCATCGATACGTTGCAAATTTACACTCTCGGGGCATAATAGATCAATATAATTAGGTTTTACTCTTTGTTCGGTTGCATGAGAAAAAGTACTCGTTTCAAAGTTATAAAGTTAGGGCGCAACTGAGTAGTCTAATGTTGGTCCGGTTTTGGTTCTTGTGAACGTTGGCATCGATACGTTGCAAATTTACACTCTCGGGGCATAATAGATCAATATAAGTAGGTTTTACTCTTTGTTCGGTTGCATAAGAACAAGTACTAGTTTCAAAGTTATACTGTTAGGGCACAACTGAGTAGTCTAATGTTGGTCCGGTTTTGGTTCTTGTGAACGTTGGCATCGATACGTTGCTAATTTACTCTCTCGGGGCATAATAGAACAAAATAATTAGGTTTTACTCTTTGTTCGATTGAATGAGAAAAAGTACTGTTTCCAAAGTTATATTGTTAGGGCACAACTGAGTAGTCTAATGTTGGTCCGGTTTTGGTTCTTGTGAACGTTGGCATCGATACGTTGCAAATTTACTCTCTCGGGGCATAATAGATCAATATAATTAGGTTTTACTCTTTGTTCGGTTGCATGAGAAAAAGTACTAGTTTCAAAGTTATAAAGTTAGGGCGCAACTGAGTAGTCTAATGTTGGTCCGGTTTTGGTTCTTGTGAACGTTGGCATCGATACGTTGCAAATTTACACTCTCGGGGCATAATAGAACAAAATAATTAGGTTTTACTATTTGTTCGATTGAATGGGAAAAAGTACTGTTTCCAAAGTTATACTGTTAGGGCACAACTGAGTAGTCTAATGTTGGTCCGGTTTTGGTTCTTTTAACGTTGGCATCGATACGTTGCAAATTTACACTCTCGGGGCATAATAGATCAATATAATTAGGTTTTACTCTTTGTTCGATTGAATGAGAAATAGTCTTGTTTCCAAAGTTATATTGTTAGGGCACAACTAAGTAGTCTAATGTTGGTCCAGTTTTGGTTCTTGTGAACGTTGGCATTGATACGTTGCAAATTTACACTCTCGGGGCATAATAGATCAATATAAGTAGGTTTTACTCTTTGTTCGGTTGCATGAGAACAAGTACTAGTTTCAAAGTTATACTGTTAGGGCACAACTGAGTAGTCTAATGTTGGTCCGGTTTTGGTTCTTGTGAACGTTGGCATCGATACGTTGCAAATTTACACTCTCGGGGCACAATAGAACAAAATAATTATGTTTTACTCTTTGTTCGATTGAATAAGAAAAAGTACTGTTTCCAAAGTTATACTGTTAGGGCACAACTGAGTAGTCTAATGTTGGTCCGGTTTTGGTTCTTGTGAACGTTGGCATCGATACGTTGCAAATTGACACGCTCGGGGCATAATAGATAAATATAATTAGGTTTTACTCTTTGTTCGGTTGCATGAGAAAAAGTACTCGTTTGAAAGTTATAAAGTTAGGGCGCAACTGAGTAGTCTAATGTTGGTACGGTTTTGGTTCTTGTGAACGTTGGCATCGATACGTTGCAAATTTACACTCTCGGGGCATAATAGATCAATATAATTAGGTTTTACTCTTTGTTCGGTTGCATGAGAAAAAGTACTAGTTTCAAAGTTATACTGTTAGGGCGCAACTGAGTAGTCTAATGTTGGTCCGGTTTTGGTTCTAGTGAACGTTGGCATCGATACGTTGCAAATTTACACTCTCGTGGCAGAATAGAACAAAATAATTAGGTTTTACTCTTTGTTCGATTTAATTAGAAAAAGTACTGTTTCCAAAGTTATATTGTTAGGGCACAACTGAGTAGTCTAATGTTGGTCCGGTTTTGGTTCTTGTGAACGTTGGCATCGATACGTTGCAAATTTACACTCTCGGGGCATAATAGATCAATATAATTAGGTTTTACTCTTTCTTCGGTTGCATGAGAAAAAGTACTAGTTTCAAAGTTATACTGTTAGGGCACAACTGCTTAGTCTAATGTTGGTCCGGTTTTGGTTCTTGTGAACGTTGGCATCGATACGTTGCAATTTTACACTCTCGTGGCATAATAGAACAAAATAATTAGGTTTTACTCTTTGTTCGATTGAATTAGAAAAAGTACTATTTCCAAAGTTATACTGTTAGGGCACAACTGAGTAGTCTAATGTTGGTCCGGTTTTGGTTCTTGTGAACGTTGGCATCGATACGTTGCAAATTTACACGCTGGGGCATAATAGATCAATATAATTAGGTTTTACTCTTTGTTCGGTTGCATGAGAAAAAGTACTCGTTTCAAAGTTATAAAGTTAGGGTGCAACAGAGTAGTCTAATGTTGGTCCGGTTTTGGTTCTTGTGAACGTTGGCATCGATACGTTGCAAATTTACACTCTCGGGGCATAATAGAACAAAATAATTAGGTTTTACTATTTGTTCGATTGAATGGGAAAAAGTACTGTTTCCAAAGTTATACTGTTAGGGCACAACTGAGTAGTCTAATGTTGGTCCGGTTTTGGTTCTTGTGAACGTTGGCATCGATACGTTGCAAATTTACACTCTCGGGGCATAATAGATCAATATAATTAGGTTTTACTCTTTGTTCGATTGAATGAGAAAAAGTACTGTTTCCAAAGTTATATTGTTAGGGCACAACTGAGTAGTCTAATGTCGGTCCGGTTTTGGTTCTTGTGAACGTTGGCATCGATACGTTGCAAATTTACACTCTCGGGGCATAATAGAACAATATAAGTAGGTTTTACTCTTTGTTCGGTTGCATGAGAACAAGTACTAGTTTCAAAGTTATACTGTTAGGGCACAACTGAGTAGTCTAATGTTGGTCCGGTTTTGGTTCTTGTGAACGTTGGCATCGATACGTTGCAAATTTACACTCTCGTGGCATAATAGAACAAAATAATTAGGTTTTACTCTTTGTTCGATTGAATTAGAAAAAGTACTGTTTCCAAAGTTATATTGTTAGGGCACAACTGAGTAGTCTAATGTTGGTCCGGTTTTGGTTCTTGTGAACGTTGGCATCGATACGTTGCAAATTTACACTCTCGGGGCATAATAGATCAATATAATTAGGTTTTACTCTTTGTTCGGTTGCATGAGAAAAAGCACTCGTTTCAAAGTAATATAGTTAGGGCGCAACTTAGTAGTCTAATGTTGGTCCGATTTTGGTTCTTGTGAACATTGGTATCGATACGTTGCTAATTTTCACTCTCGGGGCATAATAGAACAAAATAATTAGGTTTTACTCTTTGTTCGATTGAATTAGAAAAATCTTGTTTCCAAAGTTATCTTTGTTATGGCACAACTGAGTAGTCATTAGTTGGTCCGGTTTCTGTTCTTGTGAACGTTGGCATCGATACGTTACAAATTTACACTCTCGGGGCATAATAGAACAATATAATTAGGTTTTACTCTTTGTTCGGTTGCATGAGAAAAAGTACTATTTCCAAAGTTATATTGTTAGGGCACAACTAAGTAGTCTAATGTTGGTCCGGTTTTGGTTCTTGTGAATGTTGGCATCCATACGTTGCAAATTTACACTCTCGGGGCATAATAGAACAAAAAAATTAGGTTTTACTCTTTGTTCGATTGAATTAGAAAAAGTACTGTTTCCAAAGTTATACTGTTAGGGCACAACTGAGTAGTCTAATGTTGGTCCGGTTTTGGTTCTTGTGAACGTTGGCATCGATACGTTGCAAATTTACACTCTCGTGGCACAATAGAACAAAATAATTAGGTTTTACTCTTTGTTCGATTGAATTAGAAAAAGTACTGTTTCCAAAGTTATATTGTTAGGGCACAACAGAGTAGTCTAATGTTGGTCCGGTTTTGGTTCTTGTGAACGTTGGCATCGATACGTTGCAAATTTACACTCTCGGGGCATAATAGATCAATATAATTAGGTTTTACTCTTTGTTCGGTTGCATGAGAAAAAGTACTCGTTTGAAAGTTATAAATGCGGGGCACTAATGTTGGTCCGGTTTTGGTTCTTGTGAACGTTGGCATCGATACGTTGCAAATTTACACTCTCGGGGCATAATAGATCAATATAATTAGGTTTTACTCTTTGTTCGATTGAATGAGAAAAAGTACTGTTTCCAAAGTTATATTGTTAGGGCACAACTAAGTAGTCTAATGTTGGTCCGGTTTTGGTTCTTGTGAACGTTGGCATTGATACGTTGCAAATTTACACTCTCGGGGCATAATAGATCAATATAATTAGGTTTTACTCTTTGTTCGGTTGCATGAGAAAAAGTACTAGTTTCAACGTTATCTTGTTAGGGCACAAGCTGGGTAGTCTAATGTTGGTCCGGTTTTGGTTCTTGTGAACGTTGGCATCGATACGTTGCAAATTTACACTCTCGTGGCATAATAGAACAAAATAATTAGGTTTTACTCTTTGTTCGATTGAATTAGAAAAAGTACTGTTTCCAAAGTTATATTGTTAGGGCACAACTGAGTAGTCTAATGTTGGTCCGGTTTTGATTCTTGTGAACGTTGGCATCGATACGTTGCAAATTTACACTCTCGGGGCATAATAGATCAATATAATTAGGTTTTACTCTTTGTTCGGTTGCATGAGAAAAAGTACTCGTTTCAAAGTTATCTTTGTTAGGGCACAAGCTTAGTCTAATGTTGGTCCGGTTTTGGTTCTTGTGAACGTTGGCATCGATACGTTGCAATTTTACACTCTCGTGGCATAATAGAACAAAATAATTAGGTTTTACTCTTTGTTCGATTGAATTAGAAAAATCTTGTTTCCAAAGTTATATTGTTAGGGCACAAGAGTAGTCTAATGTTGGTCCGATTTTGGATTCTTGTGATCGTTGGCATCGATACGTTGCAAATTTACACTCTCGGGGCATAATAGATCAATATAATTAGGTTTTACTCTTTGTTCGGTTGCATGAGAAAAAGTACTCGTTTCAAAGTTATAAAGTTAGGGCGCAACTGAGTAGTCTAATGTTGGTCCGGTTTTGGTCCTTGTGAAAGTTGGCATCGTAACGTTGCGAATATACACTCTCGGGGGGTAATAAAACAATATAATTAGGTTTTACTATTTGTTCGATTGAATGGGAAAAATCTTGTTTCCAAAGTTATATTGTTAGGGCACAACTGAGTAGTCTAATGTTGGTCCGGTTTTGGTTCTTGTGAACGTTGGCATCGATACGTTGCAAATTTACACTCTCGGGGCATAATAGATCAATATAATTAGGTTTTACTCTTTGTTCGATTGAATGAGAAAAAGTCCTGTTTCCAAAGTTATACTGTTAGGGCACAACTAAGTAGTCTAATGTTGGTCCGGTTTTGGTTCTTGTGAACGTTGGCATCGATACGTTGCAAATTTACACTCTCGGGGCATAATAGATCAATATAAGTAGGTTTTACTCTTTGTTCGGTTGCATGAGAACAAGTACTAGTTTCAAAGTTATACTGTTAGGGCACAACTGAGTAGTCTAATGTTGGTCCGGTTTTGGTTCTTGTGAACGTTGGCATCGATACGTTGCATTTTTACACTCTCGTGGCATAATAGAACAAAATAATTAGGTTTTACTCTTTGTTCGATTGAATTAGAAAAAGTACTGTTTCCAAAGTTATATTGTTAGGGCACAACTGAGTTGTCAAATGTTGGTCCGGTTTTGGTTCTTGTGAACGTTGGCATCGATACGTTGCAAATTTACACTCTCGGGGCATAATAGATCAATATAATTAGGTTTTACTCTTTGTTCGGTTGCATGAGAAAAAGTACTCGTTTCAAAGTAATAAAGTTAGGGCGCAACTTAGTAGTCTAAAGTTGGTCCGATTTTGGTTCTTGTGAACGTTGGCATCGATACGTTGCAAATTTTCACTCTCGGGGCATAATAGAACAAAATAATTAGGTTTTACTCTTTGTTCGATTGAATTAGAAAAAGTACTGTTTCCAAAGTTATACTGTTATGGCACAACTGAGTAGTCATTAGTTGGTCCGGTTTCTGTTCTTGTGAACGTTGGCATCGATACGTTACAAATTTACACTCTCGGGGCATAATAGAACAATATAATTAGGTTTTACTCTTTGTTCGGTTGCATGAGAAAAAGTACTATTTCCAAAGTTATATTGTTTGGGCACAACTAAGTAGTCTAATGTTGGTCCGGTTTGGTTCTTGTGAATGTTGGCATCCATACGTTGCAAATTTACACTCTCGGGGCATAATAGAACAAAAAAATTAGGTTTTACTCTTTGTTCGATTGAATGAGAAAAAGTACTGTTTCCAAAGTTATACTGTTAGGGCACCACTGAGTAGTCTAATGTTGGTCCGGTTTTGGTTCTTGTGAACGTTGGCATCGATACGTTGCAAATTTACACTCTCGGGGCATAATAGAACAAAATAATTAGGTATTACTCTTTGTTCGATTGAATAAGAAAAATCTTGTTTCCAAAGTTATATTGTTAGGGCACAACTGAGTAGTCTAATGTTGGTCCGGTTTTGATTCTTGTGAACGTTGGCATCGATACGTTGCAAATTTACACTCTCGGGGCATAATAGATCAATATAATTAGGTTTTACTCTTTGTTCGGTTGCATGAGAAAAAGTACTCGTTTCAAAGTTATAAAGTTAGGGCGCAACTGAGTAGTCTAATGTTGGTCCGGTTTTGGTTCTTGTGAACGTTGGCATCGATACGTTGCAAATTTACACTCTCGGGGCATAATAGAACAAAATAATTAGGTTTTACTATTTGTTCGATTGAATGAGAAAAAGTACTGTTTCCAAAGTTATATTGTTAGGGCACAACTGAGTAGTCTAATGTTGGTCCGGTTTTGGTTCTTGTGAACGTTGGCATCGATACGTTGCAAATTTACACTCTCGGGGCATAATAGATCAATATAATTAGGTTTTACTCTTTGTTCGATTGAATGAGAAAAAGTACTGTTTCCAAAGTTATATTGTTAGGGCACAACTAAGTAGTCTAATGTTGGTCCAGTTTTGGTTCTTGTGAACGTTGGCATTGATACGTTGCAAATTTACACTCTCGGGGCATAATAGATCAATATAAGTAGGTTTTACTCTTTGTTCGGTTGCATGAGAACAAGTACTAGTTTCAAAGTTATACTGTTAGGGCACAACTGAGTAGTCTAATGTTGGTCCGGTTTTGGTTCTTGTGAACGTTGGCATCGATACGTTGCAAATTTACACTCTCGGGGCACAATAGAACAAAATAATTATGTTTTACTCTTTGTTCGATTGAATAAGAAAAATCTTTGTTTCCAAAGTTATATTGTTAGGGCAAGTAGTCTAATGTTGGTCCGGTTTTGGTTCTTGTGAACGTTGGCATCGATACGTTGCAAATTTACACTCTCGGGGCATAATAGATCAATATAATTAGGTTTTACTCTTTGTTCGGTTGCATGAGAAAAAGTACTCGTTTCAAAGTTATAAATCTAGGGCGCAACTGAGTAGTCTAATGTTGGTCCGGTTTTGGTTCTTGTGAACGTTGGCATCGATACGTTGCAAATTTACACTCTCGGGGCATAATAGATCAATATAATTAGGTTTTACTCTTTGTTCGATTGAATGAGAAAAAATCTTGTTTCCAAAGTTATATTGTTAGGGCACAAGCGAGTAGTCTAATGTTGGTCCGGTTTTGGTTCTTGTGAACGTTGGCATTGATACGTTGCAAATTTACACTCTCGGGGCATAATAGATCAATATAATTAGGTTTTACTCTTTGTTCGGTTGCATGAAAAAAAGTACTAGTTTCAATGTTATACTGTTCGGGCACAACTAGTCTAATGTTGGTCCGGTTTTGGTTCTTGTGAACGTTGGCATCGATACGTTGCAATTTTACACTCTCGTGGCATAATAGAACAAAATAATTAGGTTTTACTCTTTGTTAGATTGAATTAGAAAAAGTACTGTTTCCTAAGTTATATTGTTAGGGCACAACTGAGTAGTCTAATGTTGGTCCGGTTTTGATTCTTGTGAACGTTGGCATCGATACGTTGCAAATTTACACTCTCGGGGCATAATAGATCAATATAATTAGGTTTTACTCTTTGTTCGGTTGCATGAGAAAAAGTACTCGTTTCAAAGTTATAAAGTTAGGGCGCAACTGAGTAGTCTAATGTTGGTCCGGTTTTGGTTCTTGTGAACGTTGGCATCGACACGTTGTAAATTTACAATCTCGGGGCGTAATAGAACAAAATAATTAGGTTTTACTATTTGTTCGATTGAATGGGAAAAGGTACTGTATCCAAAGTTATACTGTTAGGGCACAACTGAGTAGTCTAATGTTGGTCCGGTTTTGGTTCTTGTGAACGTTGGCATCGATACGTTGCAAATTTACACTCTCGTGGCATAATAGAACAAAATAATTAGGTTTTACTCTTTGTTCGATTGAATTAGAAAAAAATCTTGTTTCCAAAGTTATATTGTTAGGGCAGCGAGTAGTCTAATGTTGGTCCGGTTTTGGTTCTTGTGAACGTTGGCATCGATACGTTGCAAATTTACACTCTCGGGGCATAATAGATCAATATAATTAGGTTTTACTCTTTGTTCGATTGCATGAGAAAAAGTACTAGTTTCAAAGTTATACTGTTAGGGCACAACTGAGTAGTCTAATGTTGGTCCGGTTTTGGTTCTTGTGAACGTTGGCATCGATACGTTGCAATTTTACACTCTCGGGGCATAATAGAACAAAATAATTAGGTTTTACTCTTTGTTGGATTGAATGAGAAAAAGTACTGTTTCCAATGTTATATTGTTAGGGCACAACTGAGTAGTCTAATGTTGGTCCGGTTTTGGTTCTTGTGAACGTTGGCATCGATACGTTGCAAATTTACACTCTCGGGGCATAATAGATCAATATAATTAGGTTTTACTCTTTGTTCGGTTGCATGAGAAAAAGTACTAGTATCAAAGTTATCCTGTTAGGGCACAACTGAGAAGTCAAATGTTGGCAAGGTTTTGGTTCTTGTGAACGTTGGCATCGATACGTTGCAAATTTTACACTCTCTGGCATAATAGAACAAAATAATTAGGTTTTACTCTTTGTTCGATTGAATTAGAAAAATCTTGTTTCCAAAGTTATATTGCTAGGGCACAACTGAGTAGTCTAATGTTGGTCTGGTTTTGGTTCTTGTGAACGTTGGCATCGATACGTTGCAAATTTACACTCTCGGGGCATAATAGATCAATATAATTAGGTTTTACTCTTTGTTCGGTTGCATGAGAAAAAGTACTCGTTTCAAAGTTATAAAGTTAGGGCGCAACGGAGTAGTCTAATGTTGGTCCGGTTTTGGTTCTTGTGAACGTTGGCATCGATACGTTGCAAATTTACACTCTCGGGGCATAATAGAACAAAATAATTAGGTTTTACTCTTTGTTCGATTGAATGAGAAAAAATACTGTTTCGAAAGTTATACTGTTAGGGCACAACTCAGTAGTCTAATGTTGGTCCGGTTTCTGTTCTTGTGAACGTTGGCATCGATACGTTGCAAATTTTCACTCTCGGGGCATAATAGAACAAAATAATTAGGTTTTACTCTTTGTTCGATTGAATTAGAAAAAGTACTGTTTCCAAAGTTATACTGTTATGGCACAACTGAGTAGTCATTAGTTGGTCCGGTTTCTGTTCTTGTGAACGTTGGCATCGATACGTTGCAAATTTACACTCTCGGGGCATAATAGAACAATATAATTAGGTTTTACTCTTTGTTCGGTTGCATGAGAAAAAGTACTATTTCCAAAGTTATACTGTTTGGGCACAACTAAGTAGTCTAATGTTGGTCCGGTTTTGTTCTTGTGAATGTTGGCATCCATACGTTGCAAATTTACACTCTCGGGGCATAATAGAACAAAAAAATTAGGTTTTACTCTTTGTTCGATTGAATGAGAAAAAGTACTATTTCCAAAGTTATACTGTTAGGGCACAACTGAGTAGTCTAATGTTGGTCCGGTTTTGGTTCTTGTGAACGTTGGCATCGATACGTTGCAAATTTACACTCTCGGGGCACAATAGAACAAAATAATTAGGTTTTACTCTTTGTTCGATTGAATGAGAAAAAGTATTGTTTCCAAAGTTATATTGTTAGGGCACAACTGAGTAGTCTAATGTTGGTCCGGTTTTGGTTCTTGTGAACGTTGGCATCGATACGTTGCAAATTTACACTCTCGGGGCATAATAGATCAATATAATTAGGTTTTACTCTTTGTTCGGTTGCATGAGAAAAAGTACTCGTTTGAAAGTTATAAATCTGGGGCGCAACTGAGTAGTCTAATGTTGGTCTGGTTTTGGTTCTTGTGAACGTTGGCATCGATACGTTGCAAATTTACACTCTCTGGGCATAATAGATCAATATAATTAGGTTTTACTCTTTGTTCGATTGAATGAGAAAAAGTACTGTTTCCAAAGTTATATTGTTAGGGCACAACTGAGTAGTCTAATGTTGGTCCGGTTTTGGTTCTTGTGAACGTTGGCATCGATACGTTGCAAATTTACACTCTAGGGGCATAATAGATCAATATAATTAGGTTTTACTCTTTGTTCGGTTGCATGAGAAAAAGTACTAGTTTCAAAGTTATACTGTTAGGGCACAACTGAGTAGTCTAATGTTGGTCCGGTTTTGGTTCTTGTGAACGTTGGCATCGATACGTTGCAATTTTACACTCTCGTGGCATAATAGAACAAAATAATTAGGTTTTACTCTTTGTTCGATTGAATTAGAAAAAGTACTGTTTCCAAAGTTATACTGTTAGGGCACAACTCAGTAGTCTAATGTTGGTCCGGTTTTGGTTCTTGTGAACGTTGGCATCGATACGTTGCAAATTTACACTCTCGGGGCATAATAGAACAAAATAATTAGGTTTTACTCTTTGTTCGATTGCATGAGAAAAAGTACTGTTTCCAAAGTTATTCTGTTAGGGCACAACTGAGTAGTCTAATGTTGGTCCGGTTTTGGTTCTTGTGAACGTTGGCATCGATACGTTGCAAATTTACACTCTCGTGGCATAATAGAACAAAATAATTAGGTTTTACTCTTTGTTCGATTGAATTAGAAAAAGTACTGTTTCCAAAGTTATATTGTTAGGGCACAACTGAGTAGTCTAATGTTGGTCCGGTTTTGGTTCTTGTGAACGTTGGCATCGATACGTTGCAAATTTACACTCTCGGGGCATAATAGATCAATATAATTAGGTTTTACTCTTTGTTCGGTTGCATGAGAAAAAGTACTCGTTTCAAAGTTATAAAGTTAGGCGCAACTGAGTAGTCTAATGTTGGTCCGGTTTTGGTTCTTGTGAACGTTGGCATCGATACGTTGCAAATTTACACTCTCGGGGCATAATAGAACAAAATAATTAGGTTTTACTATTTGTTCGATTGAATGGGAAAAAATCTTGTTTCCAAAGTTATCTTTGTTAGGGCACAAGAGAGTAGTCTAATGTTGGTCCGGTTTTGGTTCTTGTGAACGTTGGCATCGATACGTTGCAAATTTACACACTCGGGGCATAATAGAACAATATAATTAGGTTTTACTCTTTGTTCGATTGAATGAGAAAAAGTACTGTTTCCAAAGTTATACTGTTAGGGCACAACTAAGTAGTCTAATGTTGGTCCGGTTTTGGTTCTTGTGAACGTTGGCATCGATACGTTGCAAATTTACACTCTCGGGGCATAATAGATCAATATAATTAGGTTTTACTCTTTGTTCGGTTGCATGAGAAAAAGTACTAGTTTCAAAGTTATACTGTTAGGGCACAACTAAGTAGTCTAATGTTGGTCCGGTTTTGGTTCTTGTGAACGTTGGCATCGATACGTTGCAAATTTACACTCTCGTGGCATAATAGAACAATATAATTAGGTTTTACTCTTTGTTCGACTGAATTAGAAAAATCTTGTTTCCAAAGTTATATTGTTAGGGCACAACGAGTTGTCAAATGTTGGTCCGGTTTTGGTTCTTGTGAACGTTGGCATCGATACGTTGCAAATTTACACTCTCGGGGCATAATAGATCAATATAATTAGGTTTTACTCTTTGTTCGGTTGCATGAGAAAAAGTACTCGTTTCAAAGTTAAAAAGTTAGAGCGCAACTTAGTAGTCTAAAGTTGGTCCGATTTTGGTTCTTGTGAACGTTGGCATCGATACGTTGCAAATTTACACTCTCGGGGCATAATAGAACAAAATAATTAGGTTTTACTCTTTCTTCGATTGAATTAGAAAAATCTTCGTTTCCAAAGTTATCTTGTTATGGCACAACCGAGTAGTCATTAGTTGGTCCGGTTTGGTTCTTGTGAACGTTGGCATCGATACGTTGCAAATTTACACTCTCGGGGCATAATAGATCAATATAATTAGGTTTTACTCTTTGTTCGGTTGCATGAGAAAAAGTACTATTTCCAAAGTTATACTGTTTGGGCACAACTAAGTAGTCTAATGTTGGTCCGGTTTTGTTCTTGTGAACGTTGGCATTGATAGGTTGCAAATTTACACTCTCGGGGCGTAATAGAACAAAATAATTAGGTTTTACTCTTTGTTCGATTGAATGAGAAAAAGTACTATTTCCAAAGTTATACTGTTAGGGCACAACTGAGTAGTCTAATGTTGGTCCGGTTTTGGTTCTTGTGAACGTTGGCATCGATAGGTTGCAAATTTACACTCTCGGGGCGTAATAGAACAAAATAATTAGGTTTTACTCTTTGTTCGATTGAATAGGAAAAAATCTTTGTTTCCAAAGTTATATTGTTAGGGCAGAACTGAGTTGTCTAATGTTGGTCCGGTTTTGGATTTTGTGAACGTTGACATCGATACGTTGCAAATTTACACTCTCGGGGCATAATAGAACAAAATAATTAGGTTTTACTCTTTGTTCGGTTGCATGAGAAAAAGTACTCGTTTCAAAGTTATAAAGTTAGGCGCAACGAGTAGTCTAATGTTGGTCCGGTTTTGGTTCTTGTGAACGTTGGCATCGATACGTTGCAAATTTACACTCTCGGGGCATAATAGAACAAAATAATTAGGTTTTACTCTTTGTTCGATTGAATGGGAAAAAGTACTGTTTCCAAAGTTATACTGTTAGGGCACAACTGAGTAGTCTAATGTTGGTCCGGTTTTGGTTCTTGTGAACGTTGGCATCGATACGTTGCAAATTTACACTCTCGGGGCATAATAGATCAATATAATTAGGTTTTACTCTTTGTTCGATTGAATGAGAAAAAGTACTGTTTTCAAAGTTATATTGTTAGGGCACAACTGAGTAGTCTAATGTTGGTCCGGTTTTGGTTCTTGTGAACGTTGGCATCGATACGTTGCAAATTTACACTCTCGGGGCATAATAGATCAATATAATTAGGTTTTACTCTTTGTTCGGTTGCATGAGAACAAGTACTAGTTTCAAAGTTATACTGTTAGGGCACAACTGAGTAGTCTAATGTTGGTCCGGTTTTGGTTCTTGTGAACGTTGGCATCGATACGTTGCAAATTTACACTCTCGGGGCATAATAGAACAAAATAATTAGGTTTTACTCTTTGTTCGATTGAATAAGAAAAATCTTGTTTCCAAAGTTATATTGTTAGGGCACAAGGAGTAGTCTAATGTTGGTCCGGTTTTGGTTCTTGTGAACGTTGGCATCGATACGTTGCAAATTGACACGCTCGGGGCATAATAGATCAATATAATTAGGTTTTACTCTTTGTTCGGTTGCATGAGAAAAAGTACTCGTTTCAAAGTTATAAATCTAGGGCGCAACTGAGTAGTCTAATGTTGGTCCGGTTTTGGTTCTTGTGAACGTTGGCATCGATACGTTGCAAATTTACACTCTCGGGGCATAATAGATCAATATAATTAGGTTTTACTCTTTGTTCGGTTGAATGAGAAAAATCTTGTTTCCAAAGTTATATTGTTAGGGCACAAGCGAGTAGTCTAATGTTGGTCGGTTTGGTTCTTGTGAACGTTGGCATTGATACGTTGCAAATTTACACTCTCGGGGCATAATAGATCAATATAATTAGGTTTTACTCTTTGTTCGGTTGCATGAAAAAAAGTACTAGTTTCAATGTTATATTGTTCGGGCACAAGCGTAGTCTAATGTTGGTCCGGTTTTGGTTCTTGTGAACGTTGGCATCGATACGTTGCAATTTTACACTCTGGCATAATAGAACAAAATAATTAGGTTTTACTCTTTGTTCGATTGAATTAGAAAAAGTACTGTTTCCAAAGTTATATTGTTAGGGCACAACTGAGTAGTCTAATGTTGGTCCGGTTTTGATTCTTGTGAACGTTGGCATCGATACGTTGCAAATTTACACTCTCGGGGCATAATAGATCAATATAATTAGGTTTTACTCTTTGTTCGGTTGCATGAGAAAAAGTACTCGTTTCAAAGTTATAAAGTTAGGGTGCAACAGAGTAGTCTAATGTTGGTCCGGTTTTGGTTCTTGTGAACGTTGGCATCGATACGTTGCAAATTTACATTCTCGGGGCATAATAGAACAAAATAATTAGGTTTTACTCTTTGTTCGATTGAATGAGAAAAATCTTGTATCCAAAGTTATCTTTGTTAGGGCACAGTAGTCTAATGTTGGTCCGGTTTTGGTTCTTGTGAACGTTGGCATCGATACGTTGCAATTTTACACTCTCGTGGCATAATAGAACAAAATAATTAGGTTTTACTCTTTGTTCGATTGAATTAGAAAAAGTACTGTTTCCAAAGTTATATTGTTAGGGCACAACTGAGTAGTCTAATGTTGGTCCAGTTTTGGTTCTTGTGAACGTTGGCATTGATACGTTGCAAATTTACACTCTCGGGGCATAATAGATCAACTTTGTTCGGTTGCATGAGTAAAAGTACTAGTTTCAAAGTTATACTGTTAGGGCACAACTGCGTAGTCTAATGTTGGTCCGGTTTTGGTTCTTGTGAACGTTGGCATCGATACGTTGCAATTTTACACTCTCGTGGCATAATAGAACAAAATAATTAGGTTTTACTCTTTGTTCGATTGAATTAGAAAAAGTACTGTTTCCAAAGTTATATTGTTAGGGCACAACTGAGTAGTCTAATGTTGGTCCGGTTTTGATTCTTGTGAACGTTGGCATCGATACGTTGCAAATTTACACTCTCGGGGCATAATAGATCAATATAATTAGGTTTTACTCTTTGTTCGGTTGCATGAGAAAAAGTACAAGTTTCAAAGTTATACTGTTATGGCACAACTGAGTAGTCTAATGTTGGTCCGGTTTTGGTTCTTGTGAACGTGGGCATCGATACGTTGCAATTTTACACTCTCGTGGCATAATAGAACAAAATAAGCAGGTTTTCTTCTTTGTTCGATTGAATTAGAAAAATCTTGTTTCCAAAGTTATATTGTTAGGGCACAACCGAGTAGTCTAATGTTGGTCCGGTTTTGGTTCTTGTGAACGTTGGCATCGATACGTTGCAAATTTACACTCTCGGGGCATAATAGATCAATATAATTAGGTTTTACTCTTTGTTCGGTTGCATGAGAAAAAGTACTAGTTTCAAAGTTATACTGTTAGGGCACAACTGAGTAGTCTAATGTTGGTCGGTTTTGGTTCTTGTGAACGTTGGCATCGATACGTTGCAAATTTACACTCTCGGGGCATAATAGAACAAAATAATTAGGTTTTACTATTTGTTCGGTTGAATGGGAAAAATCTTGTTTCCAAAGTTATACTGTTAGGGCACAACTGAGTAGTCTAATGTTGGTCCGGTTTTGGTTCTTGTGAACGTTGGTATCGATACGTTGCAAATTTACACTCTCGGGGCATAATAGATCAATATAATTAGGTTTTACTCTTTGTTCGATTGAATGAGAAAAAGTCCTGTTTCCAAAGTTATATTGTTAGGGCACAACTGAGTAGTCTAATGTTGGTCCGGTTTTGGTTCTTGTGAACGTTGGCATTGATACGTTGCAAATTTACACTCTCGGGGCATAATAGATCAATATAAGTAGGTTTTACTCTTTGTTCGGTTGCATGAGAACAAGTACTAGTTTCAAAGTTATCTTTGTTAGGGCACAACTGAGTAGTCTAATGTTGGTCCGGTTTTGGTTCTTGTGAACGTTGGCATCGATACGTTGCATTTTTACACTCTCGTGGCATAATAGAACAAAATAATTAGGTTTTACTCTTTGTTCGATTGAATTAGAAAAAAATCTTTCCAAAGTTATATTGTTAGGGCACAAGCGAGTTGTCAAATGTTGGTCCGGTTTTGGTTCTTGTGAACGTTGGCATCGATACGTTGCAAATTTACACTCTCGGGGCATAATAGATCAATATAATTAGGTTTTACTCTTTGTTCGATTGCATGAGAAAAAGTACTCGTTTCAAAGTAATAAAGTTAGGGCGCAACTTAGTAGTCTAAAGTTGGTCCGATTTTGGTTCTTGTGAACGTTGGCATCGATACGTTGCAAATTTTCACTCTCGGGGCATAATAGAACAAAATAATTAGGTTTTACTCTTTGTTCGATTGAATTAGAAAAATCTTGTTTCCAAAGTTATCTTATTGTTGGCACAATCGAGTAGTCATTAGTTGGTCCGGTTTGTTCTTGTGAACGTTGGCATCGATACGTTACAAATTTACACTCTCGGGGCATAATAGAACAATATAATTAGGTTTTACTCTTTGTTCGGTTGCATGAGAAAAAGTACTATTTCCAAAGTTATACTGTTTGGGCACAACTAAGTAGTCTAATGTTGGTCCGGTTTTGGTTCTTGTGAATGTTGGCATCCATACGTTGCAAATTTACACTCTCGGGGCATAATAGAACAAAAAAATTAGGTTTTACTCTTTGTTCGATTGAATGAGAAAAAGTACTATTTCCAAAGTTATACTGTTAGGGCACAACTGAGTAGTCTAATGTTGGTCCGGTTTTGGTTCTTGTGAACGTTGGCATCGATACGTTGCAAATTTACACTCTCGGGGCACAATAGAACAAAATAATTATGTTTTACTCTTTGTTCGATTGAATAAGAAGAAATCTTGTTTCCAAAGTTATATTGTTAGGGCACAACGAGTAGTCTAATGTTGTTCCGGTTTGGTTCTTGTGAACGTTGGCATCGATACGTTGCAAATTTACACTCTCGGGGCATAATAGATCAATATAATTAGGTTTTACTCTTTGTTCGGTTGCATGAGAAAAAGTACTCGTTTCAAAGTTATAAAGTTAGGGCGCAACTGAGTAGTCTAATGTTGGTCCGGTTTTGGTTCTTGTGAACGTTGGCATCGATACGTTGCAAATTTACACTCTCGGGGCATAATAGAACAAAATAATTAGGTTTTACTATTTGTTCGATTGAATGGGAAAAAGTACTATTTCCAAAGTTATTCTGTTAGGGCACAACTGAGTAGTCTAATGTTGGTCCGGTTTTGGTTCTTGTGAACGTTGGCATCGATACGTTGCAAATTTACACTCTCGGGGCATAATAGATCAATATAATTAGGTTTTACTCTTTGTTCGATTGAATGAGAAAAAGTCTTGTTTCCAAAGTTATATTGTTAGGGCACAACTAAGTAGTCTAATGTTGGTCCGGTTTTGGTTCTTGTGAACGTTGGCATTGATACGTTGCAAATTTACACTCTCGGGGCATAATAGATCAATATAATTAGGTTTTACTCTTTGTTCGGTTGCATGAGAAAAAGTACTAGTTTCAAAGTTATACTGTTAGGGCACAACTGAGTAGTCTAATGTTGGTCCGGTTTTGGTTCTTGTGAACGTTGGCATCGATACGTTGCAAATTTACACTCTCGGGGCACAATAGAACAAAATAATTATGTTTTACTCTTTGTTCGATTGAATAAGAAAAATTACTGTTTCCAAAGTTATATTGTTAGGGCACAACTGAGTAGTCTAATGTTGGTCCGGTTTTGGTTCTTGTGAACGTTGGCATCGATACGTTGCAAATTTACACTCTCGGGGCATAATAGATCAATATAATTAGGTTTTACTCTTTGTTCGGTTGCATGAGAAAAAGTACTCGTTTCAAAGTTATAAATCTAGGGCGCAACTGAGTAGTCTAATGTTGGTCCGGTTTTGGTTCTTGTGAACGTTGGCATCGATACGTTGCAAATTTACACTCTCGGGGCATAATAGATCAATATAATTAGGTTTTACTCTTTGTTCGATTGAATGAGAAAAATCTTGTTTTCAAAGTTATACTGTTAGGGCACAACTGAGTAGTCTAATGTTGGTCCGGTTTTGGTTCTTGTGAACGTTGGCATTGATACGTTGCAAATTTACACTCTCGGGGCATAATAGATCAATATAATTAGGTTTTACTCTTTGTTCGGTTGCATGAAAAAAAGTACTAGTTTCAATGTTATACTGTTAGGGCACAACTGCGTAGTCTAATGTTGGTCCGGTTTTGGTTCTTGTGAACGTTGGCATCGATACGTTGCAATTTTACACTCTCGTGGCATAATAGAACAAAATAATTAGGTTTTACTCTTTGTTCGATTGATTTAGAAAAAGAACTGTTTCCAAAGTTATATTGTTAGGGCACAACTGAGTAGTCTAATGTTGGTCCGGTTTTGATTCTTGTGAACGTTGCCATCGATACGTTGCAAATTTACACTCTCGGGGCATAATAGATCAATATAATTAGGTTTTTCTCTTTGTTCGGTTGCATGAGAAAAAGTACTCGTTTCAAAGTTATAAAGTTAGGGCGCAACTGAGTAGTCTAATGTTGGTCCGGTTTTGGTTCTTGTGAACGTTGGCATCGATACGTTGCAAATTTACACTCTCGGGGCATAATAGAACAAAATAATTAGGTTTTACTATTTGTTCGATTGAATGGGAAAAAATCGTATCCAAAGTTATATTGTTAGGGCACAACTGAGTAGTCTAATGTTGGTCCGGTTTTGGTTCTTGTGAACGTTGGCATCGATACGTTGCAATTTTACACTCTCGTGGCATAATAGAACAAAATAATTAGGTTTTACTCTTTGTTCGATTGAATTAGAAAAAGTACTGTTTCCAAAGTTATATTGTTAGGGCACAACTGAGTAGTCTAATGTTGGTCCGGTTTTGATTCTTGTGAACGTTGGCATCGATACGTTGCAAATTTACACTCTCGGGGCATAATAGATCAATATAATTAGGTTTTACTCTTTGTTCGGTTGCATGAGAAAAAGTACTAGTTTCAAAGTTATACTGTTAGGGCACAACTGAGTAGTCTAATGTTGGTCCGGTTTTGGTTCTTGTGAACGTTGGCATCGATACGTTGCAATTTTACACGCTCGTGGCATAATAGAACAAAATAATTAGGTTTTACTCTTTGTTCGATTGAATTAGAAAAATCTTGTTTCCAAAGTTATATTGTTAGGGGCACAACTGAGTAGTCTAATGTTGGTCCGGTTTTGATTCTTGTGAACGTTGGCATCGATACGTTGCAAATTTACACTCTCGGGGCATAATAGATCAATATAATTAGGTTTTACTCTTTGTTCGGTTGCATGAGAAAAAGTACTAGTATCAAAGTTATACTGTTAGGGCACAACTGAGTAGTCTAATGTTGGTCCGGTTTTGGTTCTTGTGAACGTTGGCATCGATACGTTGCAATTTTACACTCTCGTGGCATAATAGAACAAAATAATTAGGTTTTACTCTTTGTTCGATTGAATGAGAAAAAGTACTGTTTCCAAAGTTATATTGTTAGGGCACAACTGAGTAGTCTAATGTTGGTCCGGTTTTGATTCTTGTGAACGTTGGCATCGATACGTTGCAAATTTACACTCTCGGGGCATAATAGATCAATATAATTAGGTTTTACTCTTTGTTCGGTTGCATGAGAAAAAGTACTAGTATCAAAGTTATACTGTTAGGGCACAACTGGGTAGTCTAATGTTGGTCCGGTTTTGGTTCTTGTGAACGTTGGCATCGATACGTTGCAATTTTACACTCTCGTGGCATAATAGAACAAAATAATTAGGTTTTACTCTTTGTTCGATTGAATTAGAAAAAGTACTGTTTCCAAAGTTATATTGTTAGGGCACAATTGAGTAGTCTAATGTTGGTCCGGTTTTGGTTCTTGTGAACGTTGGCATCGATACGTTGCAAATTTACACTCTCGGGGCATAATAGATCAATATAATTAGGTTTTACTCTTTGTTCGGTTGCATGAGAAAAAGTACTAGTTTCAAAGTTATCTTTGTTAGGCGCAACGAGTAGTCTAATGTTGGTCGGTTTTGGTTCTTGTGAACGTTGGCATCGATACGTTGCAAATTTACCCTCTCGGGGCATAATAGAACAAAATAATTAGGTTTTACTATTTGTTCGATTGAATGAGAAAAAGCACTGTTTCCAAAGTTATACTGTTAGGGCACAACTGAGTAGTCTAATGTTGGTCCGGTTTTCCCTCTTGTGAACGTTGGCATCGATACGTTGCAAATTTACACTCTCGGGGCATAATAGAACAAAATAATTAGGTTTTACTCTTTGTTCGATTGAATGAGAAAAAGTACTGTTTCCATAGTTATACTGTTAGGGCACAACTGAGTAGTCTAATGTTGGTCCGGTTTTGGTTCTTGTGAACGTTGGCATCGATACGTTGCAAATTTACACTCTCGGGGCATAATAGATCAATATACTTAGGTTTTACTCTTTGTTCGGTTGCATGAGAAAAAATACTCGTTTCAAAGTTATCTTGTTAGGGCACAACTGAGTAGTCTAATGTTGGTCCGGTTTTGGTTCTTGTGAACGTTGGCATCGATACGTTGCAAATTTACACTCTCGTGGCATAATAGAACAAAATAATTAGGTTTTACTCTTTGTTCGATTGAATTAGAAAAAGTACTGTTTCCAAAGTTATATTGTTAGGGCAGCAAATTTTGGTCCGGTTTTGGTTCTTGTGAACGTTGGCATCGATACGTTGCAAATTTACACTCTCGGGGCATAATAGATCAATATAATTAGGTTTTACTCTTTGTTCGGTTGCATGAGAAAAAGTACTCGTTTCAAAGTAATAAAGTTAGGGCGCAACTTAGTAGTCTAAAGTTGGTCCGATTTTGGTTCTTGTGAACGTTGGCATCGATACGTTGCAAATTTACACTCTCGGGGCATAATAGAACAAAATAATTAGGTTTTACTCTTTGTCCGATTGAATGAGAAAAAGTACTGTTTCCAAAGTTATATTGTTAGGGCACAACTAAGTAGTCTAATGTTGGTCCGGTTTTGGTTCTTGTGAACGTTGGCATCGATACGTTGCAAATTTACACTCTCGGGGCATAATAGAACAATATAATTAGGTTTTACTCTTTGTTCGGTTGCATGAGAAAAAGTACTATTTCCAAAGTTATACTGTTTGGGCACAACTAAGTAGTCTAATGTTTGTCCGGTTTTGGTTATTGTGAACGTTGGCATCCATACGTTGCAAATTTACACTCTCGGGGCATAATAGAACAAAAAAATTAGGTTTTACTCTTTGTTCGATTGAATGAGAAAAAGTACTGTTTCCAAAGTTATATTGTTAGGGCACAACTGAGTAGTCTAATGTTGGTCCGGTTTTGGTTCTTGTGAACGTTGGCATCGATACGTTGCAAATTTACACTCTCGGGGCACAATAGAACAAAATAATTATGTTTTACTCTTTGTTCGATTGAATAAGAAAAATCTTGTTTCCAAAGTTATATTGTTAGGGCACACCTGAGTAGTCTAATGTTGGTCCGGTTTTGGTTCTTGTGAACGTTGGCATCGATACGTTGCAAATTTACACTCTCGGGGCATAATAGATCAATATAATTAGGTTTTACTCTTTGTTCGGTTGCATGAGAAAAAGTACTCGTTTCAAAGTTATAAAGTTAGGGCGCAACTGAGTAGTCTAATGTTGGTCCGGTTTTGGTTCTTGTGAACGTTGGCATCGACACGTTGCAAATTTACACTCTCGGGGCATAATAGAACAAAATAATTAGGTTTTACTCTTTGTTCGATTGAATGAGAAAAATCTTGTTTCCAAAGTTATATTGTTAGGGCACAACTGAGTAGTCTAATGTTGGTCCGGTTTTGGTTCTTGTGAACGTTGGCATCGATACGTTGCAAATTTACACTCTCGGGGCATAATAGATCAATATAATTAGGTTTTACTCTTTGTTCGATTGAATGAGAAAAAGTCTTGTTTTCAAAGTTATCTTGTTTGGGCAACTAAGTAGTCTAATGTTGGTCCGGTTTTGGTTCTTGTGAACGTTGGCATCGATACGTTGCAAATTTACACTCTCGGGGCATAATAGATCAATATAATTAGGTTTTACTCTTTGTTCGGTTGCATGAGAAAAAGTACTAGTTTCAAAGTTATATTGTTAGGGCACAACTGAGTAGTCTAATGTTGGTCCGGTTTTGGTTCTTGTGAACGTTGGCATCGATACGTTGCAAATTTACACTCTCGGGGCATAATAGAACAAAATAATTAGGTTTTACTCTTTGTTCGATTGAATAAGAAAAAGTACTTTCCAAAGTTATATTGTTAGGGCACAAGAGTAGTCTAATGTTGGTCCGGTTTTGGTTCTTGTGAACGTTGGCATCGATACGTTGCAAATTGACACGCTCGGGGCATAATAGATCAATATAATTAGGTTTTACTCTTTGTTCGGTTGCATGAGAAAAAGTACTCGTTTCAAAGTTATAAATCTAGGGCGCAACTGAGTAGTCTAATGTTGGTCCGGTTTTGGTTCTTGTGAACGTTGGCATCGATACGTTGCAAATTTACACTCTCGGGGCATAATAGATCAATATAATTAGGTTTTACTCTTTGTTCGATTGAATGAGAAAAAGTACTGTTTCCAAAGTTATATTGTTAGGGCACAACAGAGTAGTCTAATGTTGGTCCGGTTTTGGTTCTTGTGAACGTTGGCATCGATACGTTGCAAATTTACACTCTCGGGGCATAATAGATCAATATAATTAGGTTTTACTCTTTGTTCGGTTGCATGAAAAAAAGTACTAGTTTCAATGTTATCTTGTTGCACAAGCGTAGTCTAATGTTGGTCCGGTTTTGGTTCTTGTGAACGTTGGCATCGATACGTTGCAAATTTACACTCTCGGGGCATAATAGAACAAAATAATTAGGTTTTACTCTTTGTTCGATTGAATGAGAAAAGTACTGTTTTCAAAGTTATACTGTTAGGGCACAACTGAGTAGTCTAATGTTGGTCCGGTTTTGATTCTTGTGAACGTTGGCATCGATACGTTGCAAATTTACACTCTCGGGGCATAATAGATCAATATAATTAGGTTTTACTCTTTGTTCGGTTGCATGAGAAAAAGTACTCGTTTCAAAGTTATAAAGTTAGGGCGCAACAGAGTAGTCTAATGTTGGTCCGGTTTTGGTTCTTGTGAACGTTGGCATCGATACGTTGCAAATTTACACTCTCGGGGCAAAATAGAACAAAATAATTAGGTTTTACTATTTGTTCGATTGAATGGGAAAAAGTACTGTATCCAAAGTTATACTGTTAGGGCACAACTGAGTAGTCTAATGTTGGTCCGGTTTTGGTTCTTGTGAACGTTGGCATCGATACGTTGCAATTTTACACTCTCGTGGCATAATAGAACAAAATAATTAGGTTTTACTCTTTGTTCGATTGAATTAGAAAAAGTACTGTTTCCAAAGTTATATTGTTAGGGCACAACTGAGTAGTCTAATGTTGGTCCGGTTTTGATTCTTGTGAACGTTGGCATCGATACGTTGCAAATTTACACTCTCGGGGCATAATAGATCAATATAATTAGGTTTTACTCTTTGTTCGGTTGCATGAGAAAAAGTACTAGTTTCAAAGTTATACTGTTAGGGCACAACTGAGTAGTCTAATGTTGGTCCGGTTTTGGTTCTTGTGAACGTTGGCATCGATACGTTGCAATTTTACACTCTCGTGGCATAATAGAACAAAATAATTATGTTTTACTCTTTGTTCGATTGAATAAGAAAAAGTACTGTTTCCAAAGTTATATTGTTAGGGCACAACTGGGTAGTCTAATGTTGGTCCGGTTTTGGTTCTTGTGAACGTTGGCATCGATACGTTGCAAATTTACACTCTCGGGGCATAATAGATCAATATAATTAGGTTTTACTCTTTGTTCGGTTGCATGAGAAAAAGTACTAGTTTCAAAGTTATATTGTTAGGGCGCAACTGAGTAGTCTAATGTTGGTCCGGTTTTGGTTCTTGTGAACGTTGGCATCGATACGTTGCAATTTTACACTCTCGTGGCATAATAGAACAAAATAATTAGGTTTTACTCTTTGTTCGATTGAATTAGAAAAAGTACTGTTTCCAAAGTTATATTGTTAGGGCACAACTGAGTAGTCTAATGTTGGTCCGGTTTTGATTCTTGTGAACGTTGGCATCGATACGTTGCAAATTTACACTCTCGGGGCATAATAGATCAATATAATTAGGTTTTACTCTTTGTTCGGTTGCATGAGAAAAAGTACTCGTTTCAAAGTTATAAAGTTAGGGCGCAACTGAGTAGTCTAATGTTGGTCCGGTTTTGGTTCTTGTGAACGTTGGCATCGATACGTTGCAAATTTACACTCTCGGGGCATAATAGAACAAAATAATTAGGTTTTACTATTTGTTCGATTGAATGGGAAAAAAAATCGTTTCCAAAGTTATACTGTTAGGGCACAACTGAGTAGTCTAATGTTGGTCCGGTTTTGGTTCTTGTGAACGTTGGTATCGATACGTTGCAAATTTACACTCTCGGGGCATAATAGATCAATATAATTAGGTTTTACTCTTTGTTCGATTGAATGAGAAAAAGTCCTGTTTCCAAAGTTATATTGTTAGGGCACAACTAAGTAGTCTAATGTTGGTCCAGTTTTGGTTCTTGTGAACGTTGGCATTGATACGTTGCAAATTTACACTCTCGGGCATAATAGATCAATATAATTAGGTTTTACTCTTTGTTCGGTTGCATGAGAACAAGTACTAGTTTCAAAGTTATCTTTGTTAGGGCACAACTGAGTAGTCTAATGTTGGTCCGGTTTTGGTTCTTGTGAACGTTGGCATCGATACGTTGCATTTTTACACTCTCGTGGCATAATAGAACAAAATAATTAGGTTTTACTCTTTGTTCGATTGAATTAGAAAAAGTACTGTTTCCAAAGTTATATTGTTAGGGCACAACTGAGTAGTCAAATGTTGGTCCGGTTTTGGTTCTTGTGAACGTTGGCATCGATACGTTGCAAATTTACACTCTCGGGGCATAATAGATCAATATAATTAGGTTTTACTCTTTGTTCGGTTGCATGAGAAAAAGTACTAGTTTCAAAGTAATAAAGTTAGGCGCAACTTAGTAGTCTAAAGTT